>OY728131.1:1646697197-1647947197 GCA_963277665.1 Viscum album | reverse complement strand
ACGTAGGCTTAGAATTTTTGATAAGTAATCCATTCCATAAGGTTACAAAGTTTAGTGATTTATTAATCTTGGTTGACAACAAAAACCAAAGGGGGAGATTTTTGGGACAAAGTTGGATGGATAAGGAAGTTTGAAGAGTTAGCCATTGCAGAGTGTTGTATATTGTTTTCAAATAAGATGAATCAATTTACTTTGTAAAAGGACCATAAACCAGACGATGCTTTGCTGATTTCTATTTCACATATATCATATATTTGTAGAACTTGTGATGCAAGCCTATTGAAGGAAAGTGGGAGAGAAAGAAGTAGGTGTGCAAGTATGCAGTGGGCCCACAAGTATGCAGTAGACACGCAAGTATGCAGTAGGCGTGAAAGTATATAGAGGCATGGATTTCATAATTCAAATAGCATTATTTCAAAAATATTGAAAAGGAGTGAAGGAGCGTAGGTGCCAAGAAGGCACACAAATGCCAAGAAGGTGCAAAATTACCAAGAAGGCGTGTATGTACCAAGGAGGCGCGCAAGTGCTCGGGAGAAGCGCAAGTGCCAAGAAGGCGCACAGGTACCAAGGAGGCGTGCAAGTGAATGTGACGTGAAGGGTGCCAAAATTCCCATTAAAGGTGACTACCATGCTTATTTTTTGAGGATAGAGACTTCGAGAAATATTTTGAGCTCTAAGCACACATGTCAAAGAAGTGTGGCACATATGTTGTTGAGGGGCGCAAGTTGAACCTCATTTTTAGGTGGCGTGCAAGTGTTGTGTTGTCCACAAAGACGTGCACAATTATAAAGGAGGTGCGTAAGTGAAAAGAGGCACGCAAGTATAAAGGAGGCGCGCAAGTGGAAGGAGGCATGCAAGTGAAAGGAGGCGCGCAAGTGGAAGGAGGCGCACAAGTACAAGACGGCACGCAAGTTGAAGGAGGAGCACAAGTGCAAGTAGGCGCGCAAGTTGATGGAGGCGCGCAAGCTGTTTTCTCCAGGAGGTTTCTACCAGCTGCTGGGTAGGAATATGAATAATTGTTTTGAAAGATTTGATCCAGGAAAGGTCATCAAGAAGCACAGAATTATTTCATTACCTTATTTCTTCTAAGAGAGAGCACCATCACTATTGGAATGTTTTCAATGTGCTACATGAGTGTAAGGGTGTGTCCTACTCGTTGTATTCCACATTTAAAATTTTTTTTGTAGTGGACTGTGTGGAACTGGATTGTTATAATACCATACAAAAGATGTAGCTACTCTTGTTGATTAGTGAACCTTGTAAATCTTGTGTTCTTTTGGTTTTGTGTGTTCAGCAGGGAAGAAACTCTTTAAGAGGAGGTGAAGGTTGTTTCAAAAAGGGGAAACATAAAAAGAAAAAGATATCACTGATTCACCCCCTCCCCCTCTCGGTGATACTTGGATCCTGACTAGGAAGTTCACATTGGTTCCTACTTTTTTCTCACAGGGCATTAGGATGTCTCCCCACCTATGCACGAGAGCTTTAGGTTTTCCTAATGAGTATACTTGTTTCTCATGCTACGTTAACTTTCAGGATTTCAGGAGGACTTCATGGACTGTGCAGGACCTTTCTAGTCAGGCATTGGAGTTTTTCTCTTTGCAGTTTTTTCTTTCATTTTTTGTATCGTACTTTGGAGCTTTTCCTATACTTGTAATTTTGTTTCAGTATTGTATAAAACATGCATATGGGTTTGGTTTTGCATTATTTTCATTTACTTGTTCTTTTTTATTTTTTTTTTGATTAATCCTATTTCCCGATATTAAATAATAAAAAGGGTAATGCCTTCCATATTTGTGAAAACTCACACCCTTGGTGCTAGTCGCCACTCCGGAGCCTACTGGAGGCGGGACTCAGGGTGTCAATATCTCCCTTTCACAATTTCCAGCTCGGAATGTGAATATTTGGTGGGTAGGGGTCATTATAGAATGGTATGAAAGGATGATGGTTGAGAGATAGGATGGAGTCTGGAGTTAGGCAGAGTGAGGATTTCATGGGATGGTAGGGCCACAATGTTGGCTGATCTTGGTGCGCGACATAGGCCTGGGAAAACAGGCTAGGAAACTGGATTTTAGGGCCCCTCGTGATATGATGAAAGGACTATAAGCTTACCAAATAACCAATTAATACTACATTTATTGTAGGGTAGATATCCTAGGAAAGGTACATGCATCATCATGATTGTGTTTTACTTTATTTGGGTGTTCTAGGAGTGAAGTCTGAATAAAATGATAAAATTAAACCTCTAGAAAAATTTCCTTGCTACTTGGGAATAGGCGTTCCATGTTTACTGAACAGCTATGAAACCGGGACATCAAAAAAAAGCATAGGAGTGGGATATAGACAGTTGCATGCAAAAGAAGCAGAAACCCTAGCAAGGCCAGAGATCGAGGGAGATGTTTTCGGTTTTACTTAAATGCTCTTGTTTATGTTTTGTTTAAATTTAAGAGCATCACACTTTTTTATTGAACCTCATTCTCACCCATGCCTTGGGCCTGGACCTTGTTTTTCATTAGTATATAATGCTAAGTTGTTTCCCTCTTTCTATTAAATGTGTACGAGTAGTCCTAACATATGAGGAGTGGACGAACTGATCCCTAATAAAGACTCATTAATGTGGATGTGATTAAACCCATTCAGGAAAGGCAGTGACACCCAAAGCGGAGAGTATCATGAAATGGGATACGGAATTACCCAATCCATGTGTTCAGGAAGCGTTTTGCTTGTTTTTTGTAGTGGTTGGGGTAGTATGTGTGTGAGAAATCTTAAAATATGGGGGTTGGAGGACCTAATCCCTAATCGAGACACATTAATGTGGATGAGATTAAACCCATGCAAGGGAGTCAGTGCCGCCTAAAGAGGATTATATCTCAACATGGGGGAAGGAATTCCCTGACTAATATAATTAGGATAGTGATTGGATTCCTTTTATGATGAGATCCCTGATAGGTATCTTATGGGGTGGTTTTTTGAACCATTCCCCTTTTTATGGGTTGGTTTTTAATTCTTGAGGACGGGAATATTTTGAGAGGTATCTGATGTAATGTTCAGGACCTATCTGGTCCATTCCATTGTGAAAATGTGGGGCTAGAGGTGTTTTGGAAAATCATGGTGACTTGGGGGGGGGCGTTTGGATGGACCTTTAAAGAAAACTATAGGGGTAATGGCCTTCCAAAAGAGGCACACGGTTTGTAAAACTGTTCGGCCAAACTGTGCGAGGTTAGTATTAGAGGTAGTGGCCATCACATGGGAGGCACACAGTTAGGACAAACCATGCGTCCTAACCATGCGGGGATTTTTGTCGAGACAGAAGCTAATGCACGGTTAGCACACGGTTTGTTAAACTGTGTGGACTAACCGTGCTGGCACATAAAGTTAGATCATAAAATTTTGTATCTGATCTCTTTTGCCTATAAATGATTCTTTTAATCACTTAGGCATCCATAACCCATGATTACTCTTCCTTGGAGGTAAAAGACCCTCTCCAAAGCATTTTTGAGGCGATCTAGAGGCTTCTCTTCACAAATCGAAGCTGGTTTCTCATGGGATGTGATCGTTCTTGTTGGGTTCTATGATATTCTTAGATATACTGCTTATCTGCCCTTAGATTCTTAAATCTACACCCTTTATGGGTATATCTAAGTGTTTGGATGTTGAATATGATGTGTCATGGTATTTATCTTTCTAGGATGAGAGATCTAAGGCGGGGTTTCGGAGAATCAACCCGGGATCCTTCAGCATTCCTTGACCATTGTGGTTTCCGTCAAAAACCATTGAGGTATGGATCTTAACTCCATATCTCTCTCTCTTTTGAATCATGTGTGTTGGGTATCCTATTGTTTTCATCAGATACTATTGAACTAATAAATAATGATAGTAACTGGTTAAAGAACAGGTTTGGATAATTTTTGTTGATATTGTTGTTTTGTTTCCATAAATGTTTATCCTTTGATTATGTTGTGAATTGAATAGGCTTATGCCTACTGAGAATCAGAGTTGTTGGGGGCATTTTTTGGCGCAATTAATTATTACCCTATTTTTCTGGATTGTTTTTGTGTATAGAACATCATTAAATGTGGAAATTGGTAAATCATGTAAAGTTGGCTGATTAAATGAATACCTGGATCCCTTGTATGATGACCCCGGTTAAACTAAATGAAATAATGAATATTTGGATGATGGTTGGGGTTTAATTATGTGAAGGGGTGTTTCGTGGGTTGTTGTGGAACGGATGAGCAGTGGGGCTGCGGTTGGCTGGGCTATGGGTTGGCGTGTATGATATGGTTTTGATGGGCAGCGGAGCTACCGTAAAAGGTATCAAAGGGATGATGATGTGGTACGGGTTTTTTTCTGAGGTGTTTTGTGGTTATGGTGCTTGGAATTAGGGATTTAGGGATGGTTTGTGCATATGAATAAAAGTGGAAGAGTTAACTAATGATTTTTGGGGCATGGTAGTTCATTAAATATGGAAAATCAATGGAATTGATTAGCTGATAAAAGAAAATTTATTGTGTTGCTCTTGTTTTCCCTAACACTATTAGTGGTTAGTAGGGATATGTTTTACGAATGATTTATTTGGTTAGGTTGTTATTAGTTGTTTGGTAGTTAAGGAACTGATAAACTAAAATATTTGAAACATGAAAAACATGATGGGATTTGGGGTTGTTTATTGTGTGCATACTTTCAAGGTAGTACTGTCGAGGCTTGTGCTCGAATATTTTGTGTAGAAGCCTTAGGACGGGCTTAGTGATTGATATAATTATATAAATCTGTATGTTTTATGTTTCGTTTCACACCACCCCCCCCCCCCCCCCCGATGTTTAGCACTACGTTCCGAACACCCGTGGGATGGGGGTGAGATTCTCAAACATTGAAGGGATGACTGGTTACTATTCTTCCCTGTGCTCCCTCTTCCATGTTCTATAGTCCTAGATCCTTCAGACAGATTACTAAAGATGTTTCCCAAGAGTATTGGGGATGAGGATGTGATGTTGTTCCTAGGTTTCTTAATGATGAGATGTGGTTATGGCGGAGGATTGAGTGCCGGCTAGATACTATGAGCTTCGTAAGGCCAGGTTGTGGAACTAGCTCAGGAAGAGGGGGAATCATCATAATGTTATGCATGAGGTCTTGAGTAGTAATTAGTGGGAAGGTGGTGTGGGGTACCCATACATAGATAATATTACTATACTACTCTATTGATTTGTGATATTTGGGGAGTGTGCCTTGGTGATGTTTGGGAGGATAGATTCCTTACTAGGATTTGGTTCCTTTTGTTTTCTCACGAGGCATTAGGATTTCTCCCCACCTGTGCATGAGATCATTAGTTTTTCCTACTAAGTATACCTGTATTCTCACCCTACGTTTACTTTTAGGTTTTCAGGAGTACATCATGTACCGTGCGGGACCTTGCTAGTTGGGCGTTGGAGTTTTTCCCATTGCAGTTTTTTCTTTCATTTTGTTGTATCGTACTTTTTAGATTTCTTGTACATGTACTTTTATTTCAGTATTGTATAAAACAATAATATGGGTTTGGTTTTGGGTTATTTTAATTTACTTGTTCATTTTTCTTTTGGTGTTTGATTCATCCTATTTCCCGAACTCAAATAATAAAAAGGGTAATGCCTCCCATATTTGTTAAAACTCAAACCCTTGGTGATAGTCACCACTCTGGGGCCAACAGGAGGTGGGACTCGGGGGGACATTATCTCCCTTTCAACATTTCCAGCTCAGGAGGGGCATCTTTGCTGGTAGGGGGTCATGATAGTTAAATATTTTTTTTTCTGGAAACTAGAATAATGACTATATAGATTAACATTATATGGTATGTAAAATCTTGATATATACTTCAACATGTTACCTCTAGTAATTAAAACTAATTTTAAAATTATTGAAAATTATTTATTAAGAAACCATTCATTTGTAATGGTTATGAGATAGTCTCATCCATCATGTCTTTGGAGTTATCTCTATTGGAATATAAATTTTTTATAGCTTATGTTCCCAACCACAGTGGTTCATGATTTATAAGCATCTTCCCAAGTAGCATCAAGGATATATGAAACTGTAAAATATATCCTTGAATTAATATGTATTGGAAGACACTCATATTTGTGACTCAATAAATATACTTCTAGTGGTCATCATGATTTTGTTGTGTTGGCATCCTCTTCTCATTGATTCATATAAACACATCATGTCTCTCTTATTATTTTTTATCTTGTAATATTTGACCACATACAATAATCTGGATTGAGTTAAATTTGACTTCATTGATATTACCCACGTTTAATCAATAGTAAATCGAGTATGGTGTCACATTTTTGGAAGTTAATGTTATTGTTCGATAATATTACATAGATTTAAGGTGATTATCTTACTCAATTATATATATTTAACCATTATTTTCTATTTTATATTTGATAGAGTAATCCAGAAAGCCTATATTATTCATTTTGTAATTTTTAATTGTTGGACAAATGGTTTTTCTCAATGATATGCTAATAATATAGGATTTTCATTTTTTAGGATTATATGTCCATTAAATTGTCAGCCAATATTATATGGGGGAAACCAAATCTAGTAATGATGTTTGAATTCATTTGTTTAATTATTTTAATCATCCTAACCTTATCAAGGGGTATGGCCTCATCCCAGTTATAAAATATGTCTATGGATGTATGGATATTATAAAACTACCAATCTAAGGCTATAGGATATGTCCTCATGAAGACTATCCATCATAAAGAAATTATTCATGAGTATTCAAAAGTAGTAAGTAACTCTACTTTGTATCAATGTAATTATAATGTACATGAGATTACTAAGACTTATTTTAGAATTACACACAACCATATATAATCATTGGATAAAAATATACAAGCCCCAAATTTTTCTAGGGGATCCTAGTTCCTGAATGACGAGAAATATCATATCGTACATGGACATCCCACCAGACAACAGGGGTATCTCTTTTTTTAATGCATGTGAGGAGGAATTCATCAAAACCCCATTTACAGAGGACTTTCTAATCATTTAGGTCATAAAAAAGGGAATCCTTTTCTACCCAACATCATATATTTTCATTTCTAGATCAGTTTGTTGGATTAATCCAATTTTTAATGTACTCTATTATTGGGAGCATCCATCTATTAACGATAATAATAGGTATGAATTTTGGGTATTCACGCCTTAGGTAAGAAATTGTTTGATTGATTTCCTCCATGTCACAAATCATGAGAATAGAGAATTCCCTAAAATGTTAAATAAATAACAGTAACTCATCCTTGTCAAGGTCAGTCAATGTTATGGTTATGTATACATTCACATTGTCATGAATATTCAGTGAGCATGGGGGATGATTCAAAATTTGATCAAAAGGGTATTTTCCAACAGTCCCCTCATATAGATGATGATAGGGGACAAATCACCATTATCAAAATAATAATCACTGTTGATATGAATTTTTTTTATAAACCAAGCTTAATATTAAATAGGATATCTATAGCTACAACACTAATTCTACATGCTTGATGATTTATTAGTATTCTACCTCATTGTTTGTGCAGCTTTCAAATAGTAATAAATAATAATATAGAGTCACCTATGTTAGGGAGATAATGGTAATCCATATAATAACTTGATTATGATTTGGTATTTCCAAATTATTCTCAGTTGGGATTTGAGATTCTCCCTTAAAATACAACTACCATACATGGGTAGTGTCATGGAAATAGAAAACCCATTCTTTTTGTATCTTGGTATTTAATGGTTTTCCCTCAGCGATACGATGTGATGTGAGGAAGTTTTATGGTACATAAGAATTGAATTAATTTTATGATAATAATTTCAATACAAACAATCAATAATTATAGGATAGTGACATACCTGAGTGGGTGGATATGAGATACTCATATAACCATACTGTACTGCATGTGGTGATTCAACATTTCACCAAAAATTGAGTTGAATAAAAATCTTCTCAACAAGAAAATAACATTTCACGTTATCTAGAATTATTTAGAACATATTTTAATGAAATATTATTTTTTGAGAACTATATTACATGAAAAATGGGAATCAAGTGGTCAATCCATACAAGACATATATATGACAATTAGTATTACATTGATGAATAGAAATAATACTAGTCGGTTCAATAGATATCTATTGATTTTTTTAATAGTTTAATTGAAATATAAATCTCTTAAGTAAATTACTCTCATCTCCATAAACATTATAAATGTGAGGTGTTTTGAAAATACATTATCGATGAAATTCCTTATATAGGATAGGCATACCTAAATCAATCATAGATATTTAAGTATTTTAGTGTGTTTAATTTCATGAATTGAAATTTAATTATCAAGTTTAACACCATTTATATGGTAGTTTACTACAAAGCCTTGTAATTTCATATATGTTAGCATAAAAAAAGTCATATGATTGTTCTTTTTCATAATATGTTGTTTCAATTTCGCAATGACTATTTCTTTGTTAGTCAGATTATCATATTATTTTTGGGAAATGTCCACTATATTATCAACAGATCATCCTGTGATTATTCCTATAAATTTTATACTAATTTTATTCCTAGGGAGACTGTAGAATGGAATGATATTATTCATTTCAATGGGAATTACTTTGTAGTAGAAATTCCCCCCTTGAATATTGAGGAATCCACATCTTAAGGGGACACAAAGATCAGATATTCCTCTGACTACCCATTCATAAAAGAGAGATTATGTAATCTTTGAGTTTTATAAATAAACAAACCTAAAATTACAACTCTGAAATCATCCTTTGGTTAGTATTGCTTGAGATAACCTAAATAAATTAAAACCCATATCGTCACATTCTTTTTCATATTGAGGATTGTATTATTTGTCTTCTTTAGTAATTTCACTATATGAATGAGATTTAATATAATAATATTGTTAAATTAAAACACAAAATTTATTGTATATGAGGGATGAATTCTTCAAGATGATTTCATGAATCATTTCTGTTCATTTGGAAGGACCATGTGATAGGAGGACACAAATAAATACAACCACATAATTTTTCATAATTATATGTGAACTTATAACAGTTCTGTTTCTAGAAGGGGATATATGTCTCCTAATCCTTTATTATAATGGGATAAATAATAAATATGGTCCATGAAACCACTTTTATACCATGATTTAATTATTTTTGATATTCTATGGTTGTAGATATATATTTCACAAACACTATGAGGAATCCATAATGTTTTCCTCCCCTTATTCCATCACAAAAATGACTAAAATGTTATCATGAGTAGTAGATAGTTTGAGTAAATATATATCATTTTGAAATTATAGGGAACCATTATTGGGACTTGTGTGTCCAAATTAATGGAAAAATGATTGGGTGCACATTAGAAAAGTGAAATTTATTTTTCACTAACTTTTGGGGAGGTGGAAGCATAGACATATTGACATTTATGATACATTGTATTGAGATTTTCAATTTCTCACTGATCTGATGCGGTATTTCATTAATAATGATAAATAATTGAAGAAGTCATTAGGTAAAATTATTTAAAATGGTTTCTCCTTTTAATGTTGTTTTTACCTATAGAATTTATATCCCATGTTGTGACTTTACTCGCTCTTGATGGTCCAATATTAGCTGGCATGGTAGTTACTATACATAGGACAAAAAAGCTAATGATCTGTGGTGACTCTCAGTGAATTATTTTTTGAAAATAAATATTCATTATTGGTGATTATCCATGGGTTTTTGTAAGAAGTTCAAAAAAATTTTGGGATTAAACCCTTGGTCACCCACTAATTTCAATTTATTCCCTTATCACCTATATAAACCCACATTAGTGATTGGGATTCTCACTATCTAAATGGGGATCTATCACTAAATAGATCTAAATCCTTTAAACTGGTGGATAACCTTGGTAATTTATTGTATGATGATAACAATTCCACATGGCTATGATCCCAAGGCCTTCCTTGTGGAACATTGTAATTTTTTTCATATTGGATAAAAATGAACTCAAAAATAGTTATTAGTTATCTAGAATATGATTTGAGTTTGATAATTCCATGGGTTTTCCCTACTCCTCTCATACCATTGACTGACCATCTATGAGGGGATACATTATACTCACAATATCCTAAACCTAGTAACCCTATCCTGAGTAGCCTAGTGTTAGTGCCTTACATTATTACATTGGAATAGATACAAGGAATCAAATCCTAGGGAACCAAATATTTTGGGAGATTTGATGAATTATATTAATACATAATAACCATTTTACCTTAGAAATATAAAATGAAACATAATACATGAAAAAATAAAAAATTTAGTAACCTTAAAAACTTATTCAAAAAATTCCCCATCAAAATATAGGGAATGAAACAAAATAAAGGGGTCCACAAATTATCTGTAAGGGTTATGTTTAAAAAATATTTGAGGATTATATAATAATAATGAATAATTAAAAAAATAACAACATTCTATTGGTATAACCATATTATCAAGATATGGTAAGACATAATCAATATGTAAAGGTAAACAACGTAAAAAAAATTCCATTTAATCAATAACTAAGAGTGAAATACACCCATAGATAATATCATAGTTCAAATATATTCGATAATGATAAATAATTTCTGAATAATTAATTTATTAATTATTGGACGTCATTTACAAGGAACATGAAAACCTATAGTATCAAGAACATTCATAAGATGGTTTAAAACTATAGATAGAGACCCATTAAATTTGGCTAACTAATTTGTCTCATAAGACTAAATGATCCATTAGGGGTATATATAAAAGTTATTCACACCATTCCTTCTCTATCTAAATCAATCCTCACATGTAATATAATCAATTTAACTAATAAATAATTTTTATTATCAAATAACCCAATTTAGAAAATGATGTTGATTTATTAATATTTACAAAATAAATAAATTTGCATTCAATGTTAAAACCGTATAATATAATTGAATATTTTTTATGAAATAATCATATACATAAATAAAAATATGGATATTTAAAATAAATTTAGCCTCTGATGAAAAAATATTAAAGGAATTTGATTTTTCAATATAATTTTTTCAATCAAAAAAAGAAGAGAGATTGAATGATGACATTTAGAACTTGATAATTTTTATTTAAAAAACCCTTGGATGATATAATTAGATGTGAAAATTAAAATACAATTATGTAGTAATGAATCATCTTATTTCATGTCAAAGTGATAGTTTATATGGCACATAAATGTGAATTGGTGCATTGAAACGAATGAGTCATAATGAAATGAAAATTAAAATGAAATCCATTAAATCATTCTTATTTTTTATTGTCCACTATTTAAACTCATGTCTAGTGGTTTTTCAAATGTTATAAACAAATAAAAAAACATTATTAATATTTATAATATCATATATGATCTTCTTTATGACAACATATTACATGATAATTAATAATCATTAATTATTTTCATCCTTTTCGGTTATAATTATCTTATTTTCATATGTGGGTTTTGTCTCTAAATATCTAGTTCTGGTTCACTTTGTATATTTTTATAATCTCAAGATTAATAATCCAGATATAATATTCATATTACACCCTAATTATAAATTAATTAACAATCATGAAAAATTTATATGAAAAAAGAGTCACATTGGTTTGTGACGGTGGTAGTCCACACACACACGAATGATGTTATCATTGATTTAGCATAAATTAAAAATGATATGTATTATTTTTTAAGAGTTATGAATAATTCATGAATATCATAATAATTTCATTTATATCACATATAATCATTAACATTATTGTTATCACTTTCTATGTAATGTGTTTGTGAATGATGAATTGCATCGCTTCCTGCGGTAGTAGTCTGTCGTACACATGAGCGAACTGATCATATAAACTAATGAACTTAATATAAAAAATACATATACAGTATAATGATTAAATAGGAAAAATAAGATAAAAATATAATGTTTATAATCTATATCCATCATTATACACAATTTTGAGATGTGGTAATGAAAAAATGAACTACATCTGTTCGTGAGTTGGTCATCTGTCATAAACTGTAATGATGGTATTGTAACTCATTTGTTGCAATTATGGGTGGTTTTATGTCACACCTGAAACATAAAAATATAGAAATATTTTTTAAATAATTATTGTAATATGTAATTGTGTCATAAAATGACATTAAGAAGGGGAATAAGGAAATAATAGAACGACACTTGTTGATGAAGTTTTCTTATTCATAGAGTATCCTCTATATGATCATACTAAATCTTGAAAAAGATGAAATTATTCAAAAAAGTAGGCTTATTTGTGAGTGGAGGGATATTTTATGTGATTTTGAATGGTTATTTCACAGAAACAATGGATTCGTATATGTGAAGAATGGAGGAGAGTAAATGACCATTTATGGTTGAGGTGGAGTTTCAATTTTATAAATAACAAAAAGTTTCACTAATGGGAAGTCAAACAAACAAAAAGTGTCCCAAAAATTCATAATTAATGAGTTTTATGTATTACATGGTTGTAAAAAACCACCAACTCAAAATAAATTTTTTTTAAACATTTATCTCTATAATATTTATGTTTCATTATTTATATGATTTTGTTTTTTCACTAAAATAATTGTTTTTCTAACAAAGTTAATTTATATTTTATGAATAAATTAAATTGAGCCTTAATTTTCAATTTGATCAAATTATTTTAATAATTATAACCATCTTATCAAATAAAAAATTCAATGTTCGTATATGATTTATTTTAACATGAGTAAAAGATCATGAATAAATATTTTCTAACATCAATTGTTCTAAGATGGTTTTAACAATTTAGTGGTTATTAGAATCATTATAAATATATTTTTAAATGAATGGAATATGTTCAATATTTCTTTTCATCAAATATAAAATTTAATAATATATTTATTTAGTGATTTTATATAATTTAATAGAATATAATTTTTCACTAAATAAAATTAGTTTCAATTTATCAATTATTCATTGAAAATTAATTTTGAAATACCAATAAAATGAATGAATTAAATTATATTATGTTAAAATATTTGAAACATGATATATAAATATAAAAAACAATTCAACATAAAAATCCATTCCATTTTAATCACTTTAATTTTTTTTAGTATCAATGTTTTTATTTTTTAAATCTGAACAATTACACTATTGGAATTTCATACGCATTTTATGTAACTAATTCTTGTATATATATAAATATATTAATAAGATATTGTTATAATAAAAAATCATTTATATTTAAATTAATATGTGTGACTTAATTTTTCTTGTTTTTTCTATCCCCAAGCATTATATATATTAAAAAGAAGAAAACTATTTTTCTATCTATCTTATTACATTACTTAATATATTATTCATATTCAAATAAGAGAGTAATTTAAGTTACATATTTAGTATAATTTTATGTAAAATGTATAGATAATCACATTATATAAAATTAATATAATATTTTATATCATTTTCACTCTTAACAGTGTAATTTATCCCCATGGTAAATCAATTTTTACGTTAAGTAAGGTAATTTATTTATACTACATTCACAATTAATTTTGGTAACAAGATGGTTGAACATATTAGATATTATAAATTTTTATTATTGTAAGTACAATATCCTTTTTTCTAAAATAAATTCACATAATATGAAAAAAATATAATTTAAAATTAATCTTGTAAATGTGATGAGAAAACAAGTTTTTAATGTAAAAATTATAAAAAATGTAACAATGTTTTTACATATCAATTAAATTTTAAAATAATTATAATTAATAAAATTTTATAAATAGATTTATTATTTAACTATTTAGAATTTAAATACAATTAAAAATATAATTTTATACTATTAATTATTTAAATGAAAATGTATTTTTCAATTATAATTCATTATTTTTAATTATTCATTAAAAATGATACATTTAAAATAATTACCAAATATTAACACCAATATAATTATTGTATAAAAATATAAAAACAATAGCTTATTAAAAAAAAAGAATTTTATAAATTTTCTAAATAGTAATTTCAAAATATCTTTGCAATGTATTTATTCATTATGTTTTGTTTAATCATAGTATTTTTTTCCTCACAAGCTATTAGAGAAATTAAATTTATTTAAATTTAAGTATATTTTATTTTATTTGGGTGTTAAATTTTCCATAAAATAAATAAATGTTTCTCTCAATTTAAATTTGATCATGAAAATCAATAGTATTATATTTTGAAATTCATTTATTGAAATACCCAAATCGTAAAAGAGTTAATAAAGAATCCTCTCCATAAGAAAGAAAAGGAAGAGGGAATATCATCTAAATTTAAACATTTCTAGGTATTTGTAGTAGAATAACATACGTGGTAAATGAAAAAAATCATAAAAGATAATAAAAATTCACATGGATTAATGGAATGTGATAGAAGTAATTGATCATAACAAAGATGTTGATTAGTAAAATGTAAATGGGAATGAAACCATATATCTAAGATGGTTAAAAAGGCCATATGATCCATTAGGTATGAATACAATTGAATAATTTTCTTTCACGATCATTTTCTATCATTATGTAATTGTTTTCTCTATGAATATAATATACATACTGATACATTTCAAATTCGTAATTCATATTTAATCATTAGGGTTTTATTTCATAAATTTAAAATTCATCCCTTACTCTAGGAAATTAATATCAAGAAATTAAATATTTTATTCCTAAATCACTAAAATTTATTTTTAATGGATCTTAATAACAATTAATGGGGGAAAATTAATTTTATCTCTCTCAAATTTTTTTCCAAAACTAATAATGATATAACAACATATCTAATATTATTATGTATTCCTATATTAAAATAAAACAATAATATTTAAAACATAATTTAATGTTAAAAATAAACAATTTCATAAGTGGTTATCAATTAAAAATGATTCTGACCTAACACTACAAATAAGGTCACTGAATTTTCAAACATGAACCCATAATCTATAAGGACCCAAACTTTAACATTTCATTATCTTGAATTCTGTCAAGAATTAACATTGAGGATGTAACATCCGAAGTAATTAATGAATAATAGATAATTTTATCTATGTCTATTAATGATTAAGATAGTGTTTTAGAGGCTTAAAATGAAAATAAATCCAATCTTAAGCTTGGAATACACTAATATTCTTAAAAGATTGTTTTACTACCTTATGATGGAAACCCTTTTTAAATCTATCTTTTGACAATTTTATAAACTATTTTTGTCAAAATAAACTTATTCTTTATGATTGGGACATCAAAATTTACTTTGTGTGAATTTTTGGTATTTTTCTGACAATGTTCATTTTTTAAATGAATAGTGAAAAATACTGCATTTTACATCAAAACTAATTTTTAATCTAATTTATTTATATGATTATATTATCTTTTGAATTGTTTTTGAAGTAAAATTAGAATATATTTTTACCATTTAATCCAATGGTGGTCATTGGAATCAATTTCACTTTGAAATTGGACTTAAATTGGTGTCAATCTTTTGATACTTATTGTTTCATAAAAACACGCTATTTGCTCTGACAGTGGGAATTAATTATTAAATTAATTAATGTGAATTATATGTTTGGAATTTTTTAAAATAGACTTCATTTTTGAATTCAGAATATCAAATATATCTTAGGGTGAATTTTTGGTAATTTTCCGAAAAACTTCAATTTTTGATGAATAGTGAAACCACCAAGTGGTACTTATAAAAACTGATTTTTCCGTTGAAATGAAATTTTGCCATCATTGTGCTTTAAATTTCAAAAATCTGACATAAATGGTTGTCATTAATGAGTAAAATGTGGTTCAATGAGATTATAATAATTTTTTGGTGAATAGTAACTTATTAAGTTCTTAATCGCGATTAGTGGTAATTAGTGTAGTTTAAGGTAAAAATAATGCATTAATAAAATAATATGAGCTTGACACATGTCCTACCCTCATTTTTTGTGTCATGGCCGACCAATACAAGCCATGGGTCAACTTGGGGACCCCATGGATCCACTTTGGTTGCGAAATGACATAAAAAACATTTTATTTAATTTAAAGTAAAAATGAAACAAACATAATCTGTTTTATGAAAAAAAAATTACATGGGGTTATAAAGATTAGAGTTTTGATTATAAATAGTAATTGGAAAGATAAATATATTTCCTACATCATAGTATTTTTTTTATAATTTTTAGACTTTAAATAAATTAAATTATTTATGACATAATAATGATGCAGCGATGACATCATTATTTGATGATTTAAATTAAATGTAAAGATAATGCAAAATCAATGAACTACACATGTCCAAAACCAATTGGATGAGTGGATTTCGAAGCCTTATCACCTTATCCTCGAATTATAGCAATGTGTGACCTTTTGAATCCGAAACTCTTTTTAAAATAAAGTAACTTATCTTTACTTTCCAAAAGTGCCCCTCCTCTCCTCTTATAAAAGGCCCCCACCTCTACCTCATTTCACACACTTCTCAAGCCTTTGGCTCGGCCAAACCCTGCCCATTTACTCTCTCCACATACCTATCCGCATCCTAGAGGATTTCCTTTGGTCATAATCCTTTCAAAGGAATCATTTAGGCTCAAATCAAAAGGAGTTACACTTTTAATGTTAATTCTTTCTCTCATGTTCATTTGTTTTATTTTGCTTCTCCAACCCCATAAACTCTTTTTATTTACGTCTTTTGTAACAACACTAGTATATTAAATATACTAGGATGTTGTTATAATATTTATTTGAGCTACACTCTCACACAACTACATCAAATGGTTAAAGAACATACGGTTTCCGTGGATGGCGAAATTCTGCCCCCCGAAACGATGATTGTTCAATACTCATTTAACACCTTCAATGGTGGCCATTATGATGTCACTATTTTTATATATGATATATAATATGTTTATTATTCCTTAATCTTCTGTATTTTTCATTTATGGAATACCATTATTGTTTCCATTATGGGTAAAGATGATATCTTCATTTTCGTAAGTGCGGACTACCGCCCCCTCAAAGTGATTTGATTCGTTAATACCATATGTGGGATGTGTAAAGGATAAAGTTAATGATATTATATATGTTATTATACAGGAATTATAATATACTCTTATATCATTATGATTCCATTCTAGAAAATATGAAATAGAAATGGAAGTAGCGTTCATGCGTACGTACGACTTACCGTCTCCATGAACGGTGCATTTCATTTCTTACCTCTGAATGTGATGTAATATTATAAATACATTTATATTCTGAATATATATGATATATATGTTATCCAAATCATTAATATCATTCTGGATATAACTAACCATTGACCAAATTAACAACATTAAAGTGTAAGAAGTCTATTTTTGACTTAAGAACCAAATACCGACAAAATGAACATTATTAACTAAAATGATTACATGATGTTCATGACATGGTATAAAAGGAATAATTAACTTGAAAAAGGTTCATAAGAAAGTAGAGATTAACTCAAGTTTATTATTCAGGAGATTAAAGAACGGTCGGGTCAAGTCAGATACGAGGTATGGGACTTCGTTTCAATATCCTTTCATTGAGGCATATTTTATACACAACTTTCTTTTATACGGTGTATAAACCCCTTTGACTTTTACGTTTATTCAAAAGGAATCTTTTTTATACGAAACGTTTACTAAACAAAAAAAGGGAATGTTTTTGTCGTACATATGTGGCGACAACGACTTCTCCGCCGTCGTGACCGTTATTTGAGTTTCGGCTTCCTCTACAAGCCATACCTTCTTTTTAAAAGAAAAATAAATACCATGTTTTACTTTTCGTTTATTTTGGTATTGAAAATGGTTTTCACAATGTTTTTTTGTGTTGTATTGATATCTTGTGATTGAAATGTGGAAATGTTATGTTTCCTTTATGCATGTTTTATGTGATACGATTATGTTATGGTTCTTGGGCATTATTATGAAGACGGGTGGTTCTGTGATAAACTAAGGGCGGGTGAGCCCGATATAGATCTCCAATGCATTGGGTAACACGAAGGAGTGAAACGTTAAGGTTTCTCCAAATATATTTAGGGAATATAATATGATGGGTATTCCAAACGTAACCAAGAGGGTTACTCCCTACGTAAGAATGTTATGGATACCTCAAGTTACCTTTATGTCTTATGATTTCTATGATTTATTCATGATTTTATGAGGTATGTTAAAGTGCCTATGTTTTATGGGTAAAGTATGATTTCATTCTTATGTATATTTGAACTCATGTTTCCTTTCCATGTTTTTATAACCCATACTGAGCTTTTTATGCTCATCCCATGTTTTTTTGAAATGTTTTTCATAGGTCAAGGGAAAGGTACATGATATGATGATAGTGTCAAGGAAGTGTCAAGAAATAATCCATCTTTTATTTTAAATGTGTTTCCATTGATGGGAATGAAGAATACTATCTTTATGTAACCACTTTGTTTATATGTGGAATGTAATGAAAGTTTTATGATCTAATTCTCTGAAACTCTAAACCCGAAAAGATCCTCAATGTGTAATATTGTAATAACACAAGATTAAGTAAGCTTTAAGGCTGGGGCCTTATAGTTGGTATCAGAGGTAGGTTCAGATAACTTTAGGAGTTAGAATTCTATTAAATGATTATCCAAAAATATTTTTTTTGAAATGATATAGCATTTGATGATTACCATGTTTCTTCATCTAAGACATGTTTGTTCAGAATGGTTTTCTGTAGAGGAAACAAGGAAGCAGTGCTAGGAGGGCATACAGAAGGAAATAACCTTCCAAATCAGCATCAAAAAATGGTCAGAATTGGAACTGAACAGTTTGTAGCAGTGATGGCACAGTTGACTCAGGCTATAAATGGTGGTGGTATCCATGCACGAGATTAGCCAGATCAACCGCAGAGGAACATGTCAGTGGTGGACCATTTCATGAGGCAACATCCCCCATCATTCAGAGGATCATCTGACCCTGTGCTAGCTGAAGGGTGGATTAAATCACTGGAGAAGATTTTCGATGTCATGGGGTGTTCAGACAATCAAAAGGTTAGTCTTGCTATTTACCATTTGGAGGGTGAGGCAGATCAGTGGTGGTCGATGGTTAAAAATATCAGGGATTCTAATGAGATTGATGCTCTCGACTGGGATGAGTTAAAAGGTATGTTTATTGAGAAGTATTTTCCGAAGTCTTTTCGACTTAGGATGGAAAAACAATTCTTGGAATTGAGGCAAGAGGAAGACTCAGTGGCTACCTATGAAGAAAGGTTCACTCAATTGGCAAGGTATACTCCAAATTTTATCTGAGACCTTCATAGTAAAATCAATCGTTTTTACTCAGGATTAAAGCCAAAATATCGAAGGGCATTAGCTTCTAGTGAGTTTAAAAGTTATGAAAAGCTTGTTCGATGTGATTAGAAGGTGGAAATGGAGTTTTCCGATGACCAAGTGTTCTATAACAACCAACAGAAGAAGAGACCGAGGTGGCAGGAGAAAGGTAAGAATTCTTCAAAAAATCTGATGGTAAGAGAACTAAGTTTCCAGTTTGTGATAAATGTGGAAAAAAGCATGATGGGGAATGTCTTCTGAATTCTGTAAAGTGCTACCGATGTGGTAAGATGGGACATAAGGCTCGTGATTGCACTGAAAAGGATCAAGGTGAAGGTAAGACCAAATTTGATTTATAGTTAGTGAAATGTTATATGTGCAATGAGATGGGATAACTTTTGATCCTGCAAAAACAAAAGTTGTGGAAAAGTGGCCAAGACCCACAAATGTAACCGAGATTCGTAGCTTCCTTGGTTTGGCAGGCTATTACTGAAGGTTTGTTAGAAATTTTTCACGATTATCTAGTCCAATGACTAAGCTAACTCAGAAGGGTGTTAAGTTTATCTAGACAAAAGAATGTGATTATTGTTTTTAGGAATTGAAAAGAAGATTGGTGAATGCTCCAGTTTTGGCACTACCTTCTAGGAATGGTGAGTTTGTTATATACAGTGATGCTTCATTGAATGGAATTGGTTGCGTCCTAATGCAGAATTATAAAGAAATTTCTTATGCTTCACAATAGTTGAAAACTCATGAGGTAAATTACCCTACACATGATTTGGAATTAGCTGTTGTTGTTTTTGCTTTAAAAATTTGGAGGCATCATTTGTATGGAGTAAGGTGTGAAATATATACCGATCACAAAAGTTTAAAGTATATATTCACTCAGAAAGAGTTAAACATGAGACAGAGGAGATGGCTAGAATTAATCAAGGATTATGATTGTACAATTCATTACCATCCGGGAAAAGAAAATAAAGTGGCTGATGCTTTGAGTCTAAAAAGTAATGCTTCATTAACAATGTTGCGTTTGGAACGTGATCCTTTGGTTAAGGATTTGATGAACTTTGGCATAGAAGTTGTTGGTGCAGGAAGTCCTTCTATTTTGTTTCAGGTATCAGTGAGATCATCTCTATCAGATAGAATCAAGCAAGCATAGAAGCAAGACAGTGAGTTGCAGAAAAAGGTAGAGCTGGTTTAGAAAGGTAAGTTGCCTGAATTCAACATTGATAATGATTGTGTTTTGAGATTTGGGAAGAGATTTTGTGTGCCTTGTGATTCATAGTTGAAGAAAGAGTTGTTATGTGAAGCTCATAGTTCTCCGTTTTCAGTTCATCCGGGAAGTACTAAGATGTATAGAGATCTGCGGGAGTATTACTGGTGGGATGGAATGAAAAGAGACATTTCTGATTTTACTGTGAAGTGTTTGACATGTCAACAAGGTAAAGCAGAGCGGCAGTTACCGAAAGGGATGCTTCAGCCTTTACCAGTGCCAAAGTGGAAATGGGAGAATATATCCATGGACTTTGTTGTTGGATTACCAAAGACATCTCGAGGTAATAATGCAATCTGGGTTATTGTTGATATCTTGACCAAATCTGCTCATTTCCTTGCTATACGAGATACTTTCTCTCTTGATCCACTTTCCCGTTTGTATCTTAAAGAGATAGTTAGGTTACATTGAGTTCCTCTCTCCATTGTATCGGATCGTGATCCCAGGTTTACTTCTAACTTTTGGAAAGGCCTTCAAAAGTCGTTGGGTACTAAATTAAATTTTAGTACAACTTTTCATCCTCAATCAGATGGGCAGTCAGAACGAACAATCAAGACATCGGAGGATATGCAACGTTCTTGTTCTATGGATTATCAGGGAAGTTGGGACCAACATCTTTCTTTGGTTGAATTTTCATATAATAACAGTTTTCATTCCAGTATACAGATGGAACCATTTCAGACATTATATGGGAAGCAGTGTCGAACTCCAGCTTTTTGGGATGAAGTGGGTGAAAAGAAGTTGATGGGACCAGAATTGGTAGAAGAGATGGCAGAAAAAGTTCAGCTGATTCAGAAACACATGAGAACAGCTTAGAGTAGGTAGAAGAGTTATGCGGATAACCGGAGGAAGGATCTATCTTTCGAGGTAGGTGATCATGTTTTTCTCAAGGTTTCTCCGGGTAAAAGTTTGATGAGATTTGGTAAGAAAGGAAAGTTGAGTCCAAGGTTAGTTGGACCATACGACATTCTGGAGAAAGTTGGATCAGTTGCATACCAAGTGGCTTTACCTCCGAGTTTATCTTAGGTACACAATGTTTTTCACGTTTTGATGTTGAGAAAGTATATGCCAGATCCATCTCATGTTTTGAGTCCAGAGGTTGTTCAGCTGGAAGAGAACCTATCTTATGAGGAACAACCAGTCCAGATTCTTGACCACAGGGAGCAAGTGTTACTGAATAAGGTGATTCACCAGGTAAAGGTTTTGTGAAAAAACCACATGATTGAAGAGGCAACGTGTGAATCTGAAAATGCAATGAGGGATAAGTACCCCCATTTATTCGATAAGTAAATAAATTGCGGGGACACAATTTTCTAAAGGGGGGAAGGATGTAACATTACAAGTAAGTAATGAATAATAGATATTTCTATCTATGTATTTTAATGATTAAGATAGTGTTTTAGAGGCTTAAAATGAAAATAAATCCAATCTTAAGCATGGAATACACTAATATTCTTAAAAGATTGTTTTACTACCTTATGATGGAAAACCCTTTTTAAATATATCTTTTGAAAATTTTATAAACTATGTTTGTCAAAATAAACTTATTTTTTATGATTGGGACATCAAAATTTACTTTGTGTGAATTTTTTGTATTTTTCTGACAATGTTCATTTTTTTAATGAATAGTGAAAAATACTGCATTTTACATCAAAACTGATTTTTAATCTAATTTATTTATATGATAATATAATCTTTTGAATTGTTTTTGAAGTAAAATTAGAATATATTTTTACCATTTAATCCAATGGTGGTCATTGGAATCAATTTCACTTTGAAATTGGACTTAAATTTGTGTCAATCTTTTGATACTTATTGTTTCATAAATACACTCTATTTGCTCTGTCATCGGGAATTAATTATTAAATTAATTAATGTGACTTATATGCTTTGAATTTTGTAAAATAGACTTCATTTTTCATTTCAGAATATCAAATATAGCTTAGGGTGAATTTTTGGTAATTTTCTGAAAAACTTCAATTTTTGATGAATAGTGAAACCACTAAGTGGTACTTATAAAAACTGGTTTTTCCGTTTAAATGAAATTTTGCCATCATTGTGTTTTGAATTTCAAAAATCCGACATACATGGTTGTCATTAAGGAGTAAAATGTGGTTCAATGAGATTATAATAATTTTTTGGTGAATAGTAACTTATTAAGTTCTTAATCGCGATTAGTGGTAATTAGTGTAGTTTAAGGTAAAAATAATGCTTTAATAAAATAAGATGAGCTTGACACATGTCCTATCCTCATTGGTTGTGTCATGGCCGACCAAGACAAGCCATGGGTCAACTTGGGGACCCCATGGATCCACATTGGTTGGGAAATGACATAAACAACTTTTTATTTAATGTATAAGTAAAAATGACACAAACATGATATGTTTTACAAAAACACTTTTTACAATGGGTTATAAAGATTAGAGTTTTGATTATAAATAGTAATTGGAAAGCTAAAAAGATTTCCTACATCATAGTATTTTTTTTATAATTTTTAGACTTTAAATAAATTAAATTATTTATGACATAATAATGATGCAGCGATGACATCATTATTTGACGATTTAAATAAAATGGAAAGATAATGTAAAATATATGAACTACACATGTCCAAAACCAATTGGATGAGTGGATTTCGAATCCTTGTCACCTTATCCTCGAATTATAGTAATGTGGGACCTTTTGAATCCAAAACACTTTTTAAAAAAAAGTAACTTATCTTTACTTTCCAAAAGTGCCCCTCCTCTCCTCTTATAAAAGGCCTCCACCTCTACCTCATTTCACACACTCCTCAAGCCTTTGGCTCGGCCAACACCTGCCCATTTACTCTCTCAAAATCCCTCTCCTCATCCTAGATGATTCCCTTTCGGAAGAATCCTTTCAAAGTAAGCCTTTAGGCTCAAATCAAAAGGAGTTACACTTTTAAAGGCAATTCTTTCTCTCATGTTCATTTGTTTTATTTTTCTTCTCCAATCCCCAAAACTCTTTTTATTTACTTATTTTGTAACAACAACAGTATCTTCAATATACTAATATGTTGTTATAATATTTATTTGAGCTGAAATCTCACACAACTACATCAAATGGTTAAAGAACATACGGTTTCCGTGGATGGCGAAATTCTGCCTCCCGAAACGATGATTGTTCGATACTCATTTAACACCTTCAAAGGTGGCCATTATTATGTCACTATTTTTATATATGATATATAATATGTTTATTCTTCCTTATGCTTCTATATTTTTCATTTATGGAATACCATTATTGTTTCCATTATGGGTAAACATGATATATTCATTTTAGGAAGTGCGGACTACCGCCCCCTGAAAGTGATTTGATTCGTTAATACCATATGTGGGATGTGTAAAGGATAAAGTTAATGATATTATATATGTTATTATACTGGAATTATAATATACTCTTATTTCATTATGATTCCATTCCATAATATACGAAATAGAAATGGAAGTAGCGTTCATGCATACGTACGGCTTACCGTCTCCATGAACGGTGCATTCCATTTCTTACCTATGAATGTGATGTAATATTATAAATACATGTATATGCTGAATATATATGATAAATATGTTATCCAAATCATTAATATCATTCTGGATATAACGAACCTTTGACCAAATTAACAATATGTAAGTGTAAGAAGTCTATTTTTGACTTAAGAACCAAATACGGACGAAATGAACATTATTAACTTAAATGATTACATGATGTTCATAACATGGTATAAAAGGAATAATGAACTTGAAAAAGGTTCATAATCAAGTAGAGATTAACTCAAGTTTATTATTCAGGAGATTAAAGAACGGTATGGTCAAGTCGGATACGAGGTATGGGACTTCGTCTCAATCTCCTTTTATTGAGGCATATTTTATACACAACTTTATTTTATACGGTGTATAAACCCCTTTGACTTTTACATTTATTCAAAAGAAATCTTTTTTATACGAAGCATTTACTAAACGACAAAAGGGAATGTTTTTGGCGTACGTATGCGGCGACAATGAATTCTCCGCCGTCGTGACCGTTATTTGTGTTTCGGCTTCCTCTACAAGCCATACCTTCTTTTTAAAAGAAAAATAAATACCATGTTTTAATTTTCTTTTATTTTGGTATTGAAAATGGTTTTCCCAATGTTTTTTTGTGTTTTATTGATATATTGTGATTGAAATGTGGAAATGTTATGTTTCCTTTATGCATGTTTTATGTGATACGATTATGTTATGGTTCTTGGGCATTATTATGAAGACGGGTGGTTCCGTGATAAACCAAGGGCGGGTGAGCCCGATATAGCTCTCCAATTCATTGGGTAACGCAAAGGAGTGAAACATTAAAGTTTATCCAAATAGATTTAGGGAATATATTGTTTTGGGTATTCCAAACGTAACCAAGAGGGTTACTCCTTACGTAAGAATGTTATGGATGCCTCAAGTTACCTTTATGTATTATGATTTCTATGATTTATTCATGATTTTATGAGGTATGTTAAAGTGCCTATGTTTTATGGGTAAAGTATGATTTCATTATTATGTATATATGAACTCATGTTTCCTTTCCATGTTTTTATAACCCATACTAACCTTTTTATGCTCATCCCACGTTTTTTTGAAATGTTTTTCACAGGTCAAGGGAAAGGTACATGATATGATGATAGTGTCAAGGAAGTGTCAAGAAATAATACATGTTTTATTTTAAATGTGTTTCCATTGATGGGAATTGAGAATAATATCTTTATGTAATCACTTTGTTTATATGTGGAATGTAATTCATGATTTATGATCTAATTCTCTAAAACTCTAAACCCGAAAAGATCCTCAATGGGTAATCTTGTAATAACACAAGATTAAGTAAGGTTTAAGGATGGGGCCTTATTGAGGATCTTTTCTGGTATAGAGTTTTAGAGAATTAGGCTATAAATATTACTTAACAACATTAATATTACATGCAGACACTACTACCCTATATTGATTTATCATAAAATAAAAAAATATTAAAATGAAACATGTCTAGTTCCGTGTTTCAGAAAACATGACTTTTCCTTGATCCCATTGTTGACTGTATTAATCATTAAATATAGTGGAAAACATTTCAAAAATGTATGATGGGGATAAAAATCTCAGTAAGGGTTATAAAATAAGGAAGGAAAACATTAGCCCATCATAAATACAAATCAATGAAAAAATACCTTTCTATCATAGCATACCTTGCAAAATATTATGATTTGTGAATAACAAACTAAAATCATAAATCATACGGATATCTTATGGAATTCATAAATTACATAAACTGTAGATATCACATCTACATATGGAGTCATATTTTAAATATCCATCAAATTATATTCCCTAAATCTCCAAAGAGAAACATTAATGTTTACCTCTGTCACGTTACACAGTGCATTGGAAAGATATCTCGGGCTCACCCACCTTTGGTTTATCACTGAACCAGCCATATAGGTAAAAAATTCCCAATTACCATAACATATTCATAACACATAAATCAAGAATAAAGTAAGGTAAAATATTCAAATTGAAATCATAAAACATCATTTCAAGATATTGACATAATCAATTCATTATCAAATAATTTTCAAAACCATTTATAACATTTAATGAATTAATTTTTCAATCAATGTATCCCATACCACATTAAAATTATTAAATGAATTCTCATTTGAAAACATTAATTTCCAAATAAATAAATCCTAAAAAACCTTTTTAAAACATGGACATTATTGAGAAATATTTATAAGAATAAATGATTATATCATTTAAAAGGATATTTTAGTTAAAGAGTTTTAATCAAAATGAGAGACAGTTGAAAAAAAATAATTGAAGAATATCATTTAATAAAAACATTATAATATCATGAGAATAATGGGATTCATGATATAATATTCAAAATTATTAGATATATACCAAAAAATAGTTAATTGGTTTATAACAACAATGAAGTCTTAATGGAATGTAATTTGAGATTAAATCTCTTATAAAAAATATATCCTTAGATTAAGGATAAATAAAATTTATAATAATTTGTCAAAAATATAAATACACTAAATATTATTAAAAACTTATTTTAAATAAATCATAGGACATTCACAAATGATTTTAAAAATCAACCCCAATGGCTTATATGTATAACACAATGAATGGAGATTGAGTTAAAATTACTCTTATCAAGTTCATATCGTTGAGTTGAGAATTTATCAATGGAGTGATTGTGTGTATCAAAAGTATATACACACTATGGATAGTGGAAATTTATACATAAATAAATAAATATTTATTCCACACTTAATCATGACATTAAATAATTAAGAATTATATGATTAACCCAAATAATTGAAATTGGGTGAAGAAGTTCCCTTAGAGAAATTCAACAGCCTCATGATGTCACATTAAAATTCATAAAATGAGTATATTAAGGAGAAAAGGGTATCTCATCACTAGTAAAAATAATTTAATGCAATGAAAATTTATTAAAACATATCCCAACATAATAAGATGTAAATTAAAAGACATGACAAAAAGAAGTCTTTTAAAAATAGGAGGGTGAACAGTTCCCTTATCAATTTGGTAACATATGAAACATATGCCCCATGAAAGAATGATACTTCAATGAAGATGTAAATACCAAAAAAATAATTTATATTACACAATGAATACAATCATGGGCAGAAAATACTGCACACAAAAATAAAATAGTGGCAAATATATCATGAATCTCACGGGAATAAAAAGTGAGATGAAAAACCCTTACCACGTTAAAATCGATCGAGTCGTATGACCAGATATTAATAACCTCAAGATTAATAATAAAATACGTCGAATATAAATATTATAATGATAATATATACCAAAATTAAGTACAAAATAAACTACATGTAATAAATAAGTGGGGTATAATGGAAATACCATGGAATTAAAAGTGAGATAAGAAATCCATTAGCTCGTGTTCAACATGACTAGTTTGTTCCTTACTCTTCTTAAATAATAAACTTAAGTTAATTTATAATTTATTAATAACCTTTTTAATGGTTACTATTGATTTTATATCACATATTACCATGTTATAAACATTATATAATCATTTAAGTAAATAATGGTCTTTTTTTTATATTTGCTACTTGAGTAAAAAAATGAACACCTTAAAATTACAAGTTGTCCATGTGTTAAAGAGTCCATTTTATCCATAATTTTATTTATGATTTTAATATCATATATATATAATATATATCCAGTATATATATGTGTTTATAATATTACATAATATTTAGAGGTAAGAAATGAAATTCCCAGTTGATGGAGATGGTAAGTCGTACGTACTCATGAATGCTACTTTCATTTCAATGTCATATTTAATGGAATGAAAACATAGTGATACAGAGTTATGTTATAATTATTTTATAATATAATATATAATTTCACTAAATTCATCTTTTATACGTTCCTTGTATGGCATGAATGTGTAATATCACTTTAAGGGGGCGGTAGTCCGCACTTCCATAAATTAAATTATCGTGTTTACCCATAATGGAAACCATAATGGTATAAAATAAATGAGATAAATATAGAAGAATAAAAACAAAAACATAATATATATATCATATAAAAATACAGTTCCATCTTAATGGCCACCACGAGATGTTGTAAGAGATATTTTAACAATCATCATTTCATGAGGTAGTATGTCGTCATCCACAGAAATAGTATATTTTTTACCCATTATATGAAGGTGTGTTTTGTTTTTGTTTGAATCCCTATCAACACAACATTAAAGTATATTCCGTATAATGGTGGTGTTATATTATAAATGAATAAAAAGATTTTAGGGGTTTGATACGTAAAATAAAAGAGAATAATTTAAGAGAAACTATTACCTTTAATTCAGGTAAATCCCTTTGGTTTGAACCAAAAGGACTTCTTGAGGTTACTTATTCCAAAGGTAAGGCTTATATGAGGAAGATAGGGATCTTGAGAGTTAATTTTTTCAGGGTATAGATGATCGAAGATGCATGTGAATGGTGAATAATGGGTTAGATGTGAGGGATTTTTATTAGGAGGAGGAGGGGGTCTTTAGGAAAGGGTGAAAATATTATTTTCTATATAATGATTTTTGGTTTCTAAAGGTAAAAATAAAATAAAAGTATAAGATAAGATGAATTACGGTCGAAATAAATTTATCAAATAATAATTGTACAGGTGTTGGATTTTATTTTATCATTTATAATCTTATTTTTTAAAATCATTTATTAATTTGGGAAATACATCACTGTTTTTGTTCCATAATTTATTTTATATATTTGATATCTAAAAATCATTAAAAATATACCATGAGGTAGATATAATTTTTTAATTCCTATGAATATTTATATTCTAAATTAAAACGTATATAACCTCATGTAAAAATTATTTTACTAAAATATATTAGTTTGTGTCATTTTTCCCTTAACGTAAAATTAATTAATCTAAAGTGTCATTATCACTCCCATGTGGCTCCATGGGGTCCCAAAATCGACACAAGGATAAACATGGTTGTCCATGACTCATAAAACAAGTGGAGAACAAGTGTTAAGGTGAATTTTTATTATTATAATATTTTTTTACCTTGAATTTCCCTATATATCTTTAACAGCTGTATATAAATTTAAAAAGTTACTATTTACAAAAAAAAAATTAATCCTATTGAACCAAATTTTACTTACTAATAACAACCATGTATTTCATATTTTATAAATTTAATTTCCACAAGTGGTAAAATTTCATTTAAATGAAAAATTCAGTTTTTAAACTACTACATAGTGGTTTTACTATTCATCAAAAATTTATATCTTTCAAAAAAACTCCAAAAATTCTTCCTATGCTATATTTGATATTATGAATTAAAAAAATGATGAATATTTTACAAAATTAAAAACATATAAGTTTCATTAATTAATTTAATATTAATCTTCGTTGTCGAAACAAATAGTGTCTTCTTAAGAAAGAATATCTATCAAAAGATTAATACCTGTTTATGTCCAATTCCAAAGGGGAATTAATTCCAATGTCCACCATTGGATTAAATGGTAAAAATAAAATCGAATTACACTTTAAAAACAATTACAAAATATATTTTGACGATATACATAAATTATAAAAAAAAGAAGATTCGAATTAAAATACATTATTTTTCACTATTCATTAAAAATGAATTTTATCAGAAAAATACCAAATAATTACCCAAAGTAAATTTTGGTGTCTCTATTCTAATGAATAATTTTAATAGGTCAAATAGAATTATAGAAGTTAACAAAACAAAATTTAATTAGGTTTCTCCATCAAAAGGAAGTAAATCAACCTTTTGAAGTAAATTAAGCTTATAATTAGATTTATTCACATTTTAAGCATCTAGAGTATATTGGATAAATGTAAAACCATTTATAAAACATGTAAAATCAAATTGTAGTTAGTTATTTTCATTCCTCCCAATACATTGACTAGGCATTAACTACCATATAAATTAAAAATACTATATTAATTTTGTTCAACGTAGGATTTCAAAGAAACTTTTTGTTTTGTATCGGGTATTCCATCAAACATAAAAATCCCATTAAATTAAATTTAATAATTAATTAAAAAAATATTAATTAAAATTAAAATTAATAAATTAATTATTTAATTATGATTCTACATCCTTCCCCCATTTTGGGAATTACGTTCTCACAATTTAAAAATTAGTCTTGGAAACGTCATTGAATGTCCCATATTGGAAAAATAGCGTTTAGAAATATCACTTTAAAATAACGTAAGAGAAGTAAAAAGGTCACCCTAGACAATAGATAATAGGATTCCATGAAATCATGGATATTTAATAGAATCTAACTCTCATAGATTAATAGATAGTAGAAGAGTACTGGATCATATAATGTTAACCACTACAATGCCAAAAATTTGTGGTTGGGTAAAATTATGATGATAAAAGAGATCTGATAACATTTTTCTTTAATATCCATTTTATATACATGAAGGATTTTATTAATAACTACTCTAATATTTTATGAAAATATTCTTAATGGTCATGTAGAGTGTCATCCATTAACAAAATTATACCACAAACTCATCTTTTCTCTAAGAGGTAACTATTCATGATGACATAGTCTTTCCTGAAGTGCTAGATAAACATCAGGAGTACCACATAATCAACAAAAGATGAACTCTATATTTACCTAACATTACACATAAACCAAAACCAATATTGTTTAGTACAAGATCAGATAATCTGAAAAATGAAAATCAGTTATAAAATAAAATACTACTTTTAATCTCTAAAATTCCAAAAAAACAACCATGGATTTCACATAGTCTAGTTGTAGGCGATAAATCCCAATCGTAATTTGGTAGTTCGTTTGATTCTCATAGAGTTATCTGACACGACGGATTGTCACACGGTCTGTGTGTTTCCTTTTTTAAAAAACAATACTATTTTATAACATTCCTAAAAAAATATACCAATTCTTCAAAAATAACCGTAACATATTTTATCCTCAAAGGTTATCTAATACATTTAATTTTACAACCCAAAATTTAATAACCATTTATCACCTCTAAAATAACTATGAATCTTTAAAATATGATAAACATTATTGTTATGTCTCTTATGCTTATATAACTCCCTAAACTAAAATGTTATCTAAACTTACCATCTATACCAACTATATGATATCGGCCTTAAACATTATATAATAATGAACTATGTCAAGAATTCACATTGAATATCTTTTTAGATTTAGTGTTTTAGAGAATTAGGCCATAATTATTACATTACAACATGAATATTACATGTAGACACTACTACTCAGTATCATTTTTTTAAAAATAAAAAAAATAAAAAAAGAATCATGTCTATTTCCATGTTTTAGAAAAAATGAATTTTCCTTGATCCCATACTTGTCCTAATTCATCTTTAAGTACAGTGGAAAACATTTCAAAAACGTGGGATGAGCATAAAAAGCTCTATAAGGGTTACAAAATAAGAAATAAAAACAATATACCATCAATAAATACATATCAATGAAACCATACTTTTCTATCATAACATACCTTATGAAATCATAAGATTTATGAATAACATAGAGAAATCATAATCCACAAAGGTAACTTATGGAATTCATAACATACATACATTATAGTTATCACAAAAACATAAGGAGTCAAATTTGGAATACATATCACATTATATCCCCTAAATATCATAGGAGAAACATTAATGTTTACTTTTGTCACGTTACCCATCCATTGGAGAGCTATCTTAGGCTCACCCACTATAGGTTTGTTATGGAACCACCAATATACATTATCAATTCCCAAAAACCATAACATATTCATAACACATAAATACATGAAAATGAAAATAAAAAATATCCACATTGCAATCACAATATACCATTTCATGATATAGACATAATAAATTCTTTTTAAAAAAAATTCTCAAATCCATTTAAAACATTTAATAAAGATATTTTTGAATCAAACTGTCGCATTCCACATTGAAAATATTAAATGAATTATCATTTTAAAAAATTAATGTCGATATAAATAATTCCTAAAAACCATTTTGAAAACATGGACATTAATGAGAATCATTTAGAAGAATAAATATTCAAAACATTTACAAAAATATATTATAGTTAAAGAGTTTTTCACAAAATTAAAGATGCTTGAATACACATTATTTTGGAATAACACTTAATTATAACATTATAATATAATAATAATAATGGTATAAATGATATAATATCCCAAAAGAGAGGATATATACCATATAATAGTGAATTGGTCCATTACAACAATGAAGTCTCAATGGAATGTAAATTGAGACAAAATATTTTGTAAAAACTATATGCATACCACACTCCTTAAAAGAGTTTGCGGAGGGTTCAACGCTCCATGGGATATCCCTGGTGGATCTCTTTGGTCAGAGTAGGCCATCGCTCGATTGTTTTGATCATTTTATCAACAACATCTGGCCTCTTCATGGACACATCACAGTCAGCCTGTTGGATCTGTGTCATTTTCTTCTACATTTATCCTCCGATATTGATCTGGACACAGCGTGGTCAAAAGGGAGAATCTCCTGTGATAGTTTTCACTTCTTCCTTATTATATGTAGCTATGAGTTTCACTGGAGACAGGATCTTCCCCTTGCAGCGATTTGGGTCAGTTTCTCGGGTCGCCCTATTCTTTTCCAAAACCCAGAAATTCTTCGGATGTTAGGTAATATCGTTGGAAAATTCTTAGATTTTGACCAATGATCATGATCCTTATTCCATCCCATTGCTCCCTGAATATGCGTGGAGGTGGATGTCTCGAAGCCTCCCATTGAAGTTGTCTGGATTAAGGCTTTCAAGGAATTGTGTTATCTTCAATCTGTGATTTTTGTTAATTGGTTCGATTTTTTCCTACCCTATCGATGATTTGGACACCTTCAAAACAATTCTCATGCATCTCATGCCTTGGATTCATCTGTGATTTCTCCAGATTGTGCTGCCCCTGGGCCGGAGTCGGGGTTTCTCAAGAGAGTGTCCAACGGGGAGGGGAGGTCCAGTCTAGTCCTCGGGTGCAGTATTTGTAGCCTCAGGTTAACCCAAGTGTCTCTAAGGGTTTTTAGCATTTGAAAGTTGATCTTGGAGTTGCACCGGACATAAATGATGCACCTATAATTGGGGTATGCGCTCAGGGAAGGGCTCGACAGGATGATAGAGAAGGTTTTATGGATGCTTCGGCATTGCAACGAGCACCGTCAATCAATACCAATGTTGTGGAGCTGGATGAGGATACCAGCGTGGCTAAAGGCTCTGGTGAGGCTCCCCAGCTCTTTCCCTAGGAGGACATCCCAGCAGTTTTCCAGTTTATGGTTCGAGGTCTTGATCATATAGGAGCTTCAGAAAATCATATGCAGGTCATGCGGGATAGAATTCTATATGTTGCGAAGCTAAAATCTGGTGCATCATATGTGTCTTCTCAAAACCGATTTGCAGTGCTAGTGGAAGAGGATGGGCATGTTAATGAATGATTAAGGGGAATGGGTAATAGAGAGTCTCCTATGGTTGATGAGGAATTATCTCAAGAGGAAGTGGATGAAGTTTGAGATATCGTTGAGACCAAGGAACTGGTCATAGAGGAAGACTACATTAGATCCTCCTCGCGAAAGGGAAAGAACAAATTTATTGATTCAGACGGCTTCATTATGAACAATAGGACGGCCCGACATAGAAATGATTACTTCTATCTACATAGTCCACCAATTACAAGATATTATTTTAAGGGTATGCTGCCTCTGATGACATCCACGCCTGAAGGTAATTCCATCTTGAACAGTCAGCATGTGGAGGCTGACATCCCCAAGGATCCATTGGGGGAAGGATATGAGGTCGTGGTCCTTGTCATTCCCATGGGGGTTACGGGGCTATTTGACCCCGGGAATCATCATGAGGAAGGCTCTCCTGAAGCCCCTCAGCAGCTGGTATCATCGGTGTTGGAACACATGGTTCCTCTTATGAGCTCAGATGAAACGATTGAGGATGCACTGGGTCTTAAGGTATCAAAGAAGATGAGATCGCTTCTGGTGACTACTTCTAAAGAGCAATCTGAGTGGATTGATAATCAGACACACATCTTCGCTAGAGGACTGAATGCGAGGAAGATTAGAAAGGAGGAATTCAGTAAAGCTTGGGACAACATGGAACATCTTTATGAAGCCATCTTAAAGGACTATCTAGACTCCCATGTACAATCTATCCCTTGGATTCTGCTTAGGGAGGTTGATTCCAAACAAGTGAAACTGTTCATCAATGATTCCATTGTTTCATTTGGTGTTGAAATAGATAATGTATGAGGGTTATCACATTCCTTTAAATGTGTTTTGAAATAAAAAAATTACGTTGGATGAGATTAACCTAAAGAATTAAGATTGGGTATTGAAGTTCCCTTACATAAATTTGACAGCCTAACGACGTCACATTAAAAATCAGAAAATGTTATGATGAGAGATTAAAGGGTATCTCATCACTAAGAAATAATATTCAAAGTAATAAGGATATAGAAGAACATATCCCTACATAATAAGATGAAAATTAAAAGACATAACCAAAATAATTCTTTTAAAAAGAGGAGGGTGAAAGGTTCCCTTAACAATTCAGTTACTATATCACCCCAAGATTCCACGTATGCTTCTCTTTTAATAATACATTATTGTGTGTTGTATGCAACTTCGTGTTCTAACACACACCACAACCAATAAAACTAGCCGTTATGAATAGTAATACCCACATTTTGAAATTTTATAAATTTTATCATTCAAAATGGACTTCATTTTTGGATTCAGAATATCATAATTACCCTAGTGTGAATTTTTTTTGAAAAACATTCAATTTTTGATGAATAGTGAAAACATTGAGTTATTGGTTAAAACCGAATTTTTATTTAAATAATTATTTATTTTATTTAAATTTAATTATGGTCAAAATAGATACATAATACCTATATAAGTTCAATTTAATTCATTATAGTGTGTTTAGAACAATTTTTGATATATAAAAATTATATTGAACTTTTCACTTTCTTTTACCCACCTCCTGGGAGAATATGAAAATTCACATAAAACTTAATTTTAATGCTTCTATGAGTATAATTTTGAACATCTGAGAGACACGATTAATATCATGTTGTAAAATTTGGTTCAATGAGACGAAAATAATTTTTGGTGAATAGTAACTTTTTACTTTTATTTACCACGGTTAAAAGTAAATATGGTAATTAAGGGTAAAATGATATTAATATTACCCTAACACTTGTCTTAATTCTATTGGACAAGTGTATCTCGACCAAAAACAATATTAGGAATAAAATATTATCATTTAGGTCCACTTGGATTAGATTAGGATATTTATAATTATTTCATTCAAAGAATAGTTGAAAGAGATAAAATCAAAGTTAAATAACTAAAACATTTTTAATATAATATTATTCCTAATATAGATTAGATTAAAAATATTAATTAGAAAGAAACAAAGACTTCTTATATAATAGTATTTTATTTATAATTTTTAGACATTAAATAATTTTTTTTATTGATGACATAGTGGTGATGTAGTAATTACCTAATTAAAGAAATAATAAAATAATTGATTTTATAAATATCAAAATAAATGTAAATTGAGACTTTTCATGAATTCCAATTCTTTTATAGGTTAATATGAAATAATTGGATTTGTTATAAAAAAATTTCTAAGTAATAATGTTGTTATGAAATTATCAAAAACAAAATACCCAATAGTGTCAAAATTGACATAAATTAGTATTTAAAACAAACATTATATTATTAATTGATACTATATTCCAAAAAATCTATGGATCGGCCAAAGGACTTATATAATGATAGGTGTATCATTAATGGACCACTTGAGTGTCGTTTGGATGTATATAGTAACTGTATTAACTATATAATTTAAAAATACAAAGAGACATGGTAAATGTGAAACTATTTAACTTAGAGTTAAATCTAAAAGATAAGGTTACTATAGTGACTCAAACCTATCTAAAATCCTTTGGTTGAGTGTTTTTCAACCCATACCCACCTTAAACTTTTAATAATCCACTTCAGATCCCTTAGATACCGAATATGAACTTATTATAAATTAATACTTTAAGTTTTTTCTAAAGAGCCCCTCCTCCCCCTTATAAAAGGACACCAATTCTAACCAATTCCTCACACCTCTCAAGCCTTTAGGATCGTCAAAACTCTGCATAATTAAGCTCCCTACATCCCTATCATCCTCATATAAGCCTTACCTCAGGCATAAGGCAAATCTAGTGTCCTTTTGGGTTTAATCCAAATGGAGTTACCCAAATTAAAGGAAACAATTTTTCTTAGCTTCTTTTACTTTATTTTACATCTCCAACCCTTAAACTCTTCCTATTATTTTCTTTTGTAAAAAAACAGTATCATAAATATACTAGTATATTTTTATATGAATTATTCTAACTACACTTACACATACATTCATATAATTAGTGATGAACATAATGTTTTTGTGGATGGCAACCAAACGCCTCATGAAACGATGATTGTTCAATTTTCTCCTACCATATATCATGGTGGCCATTATGATGGAACTATAACTAAATATGAGGTTAATGATATTAATTTTATATATAATCTTATTTAATTCAATTTTATAGAATACCTTTATTCGTTTCATGTTTTATATATATAGAATAATTTCATTTGAGGAAGTGCGGACTACCGCCCCTCAAAATGATATGACTCTTTCATACCATAAATGGAACGTATAAAGGATGGGGTTAATGAAAATAATTAACATATATAAGATATTATATTATACTATAATAAAAATATACATATGAATCATTTGGTTTTGATTCCTTTTAAAATGAAAAATGAAATGGAAGTAGCGTTCGTGCCTACGTACAGATTACCGTCTCCATGAACGTGATGAGATTAATTTCTCCATCATATCCATACAAGTATAATTCTAATTTCATGATTAAAAATATTTTTTTAGGACTTGATATAATTTTTTATATGAATAATATACAACCTATCCTTAACAAACACTACTTATGTAACAAAACATAGAAAAGAAAACGAGTAAGTTAACACCCATAACGACGATAATACAAAGATATTATTAACAATGAAATGTTAAAAGATCATATATGTTATAATATTAATGTATATGATTCTTTTATAATTCAATAAAAATTACTTCACCATTATACAAGAGGCTAACCTACCCTCGGCCAAGGAAAAAGTACAAAGTATGGGGTTTCTTATCTCACTTTTAATTCCGTGAAATTTCCATTGTTCACCACTTACTTATTGCCTGTGGTGTGTGTACTGCCCTTGTTGGTATTCATTGTGTAATATATATTAATTAATGTATATTTACATCATCATTGTATAATCCATCTTTCTTGGATGTATGTTTTGTAAGTTACCAAATCAATAAATGAATTTGACATTTCAATTTCCACTCATTCGGCTTTACGCATACATCATTGATTATTTTACTCCAAGATTATGTGTGGAATAAATATTACTTTTTTGATGTCTTAATTCCAACTCCCCTTTATATGGATATATTTTTGATACAAATAATCTATCCATTGATAAATTATCAAGTCATCGATATGAAATTGACAAGAGTAATTTTTACTCAATCTCGATTTGTTGAGTTAAACATCCAATTCATTAGTATTGTTTTTACAAGAATATGTGTGAATGTTCTTTGATTGTTTTACAATGAATATCTAATCATATTGAGTGTATTTATATTTTTCACACGTAATTATGTCATTGATTTATCCTTAAACTAAGGAAACAGGCTTTATGAGAGATTTCATATCAATTTACATTACATTGAGACTCCTTTGTTGTTATACACCAAATAACTTTTATATAGTGTATATAATGTACTTTGAAACAGTATATCATGAATCCCTTTATTATCAGGATATTAAAAAATTTTATTACCTCAATTATCTGTTTTCAAGTGTCTCTATTTTGGGTAGGGACCCTAACTAAAATATCATTTTAAAATGTTTTAATGATTTATTATTCTAAATCTTCCTCATTAATGTCCTTGTTTTAAAAATGGTTCTAATGTTTTATTTATATATAAATTAATGTTATAAAAATAAAATTAATTTTCAATGTTTCAAAGTGGTATGGGACACTTTGATTCAAAAATCTATTTTAAATGACTTCTTGTTAAATAGAGAGACTTTTAAATGTTTTGAATAAAAAGGGGGATATTTATCTCTAACTGTTTTTATTATTATTTTGATCTATGTAAATACCATTAATTATTCTCGATTGAGGTTAATATGATATAATACAATCTTTCATATTGTATCAAATGAGTTATGTTTACCTATGGATGTGCTATTTTTATTCCATTGATGGTTTGTGGATAATTTATTGACATTTCGTGTGCTATTTTTAATACAAATGTTTATGTTATGTTAAAAATTTTAATATGAGGAATGCATTAGACTTAGTAAGTGATGGGTGGAGCCTGCTATTTCTCCTCAATGCATCGTTAGGTCTCATGGGACAAACTAGTTTCTTGGCACAAGGCCTTGACAAAATATTATTTGTAGTTTTGGCGCAAGGCCTTCAATATGTGGTTATGATATTCTAGCATTATAAATTCCATCATTATGAAAGTGGATAATGATAAATCATGTGATTATTAGACTAGTATAAAATCCATGTGAATAATTAAATGGCATTATTTAATTTTATTTTTGTCATATTATGTTGATTTTCATGTTTAAAAGGATTTTGTTTTAGTTATACATTGCTTTAAATGTTTATGCTCATTTATGAAAGTTTTCTCTATATTGTTATCCTCACTAGGAATTTGAGCTCACCACTTTCTATGTTTTGTTTTTTCCAGGATGTAGAGAAGTATTTTATGAATGACCTACAGTGATAGAATTAGGAGATATGAGTGTGGAGACAAAATGTTGATGTAGTTTTCACTTTATGATGTAATGTAAAATTTATGAATGTATCTAGTGTTTCCAAGGCTACTAAACTTTTCGATCTTTCGAGACTTGATATTTTGTGATCATTCCAATGTTATGTAATAAGGCACTGACTCCGGGTAATTGGGTTTAGGTTGTTACACTTGGTATTAGAGGATGTTTAGTACAATCCTTGGAAACTATATTTAGATAAACTCTGATCAGAGCATATATCCCTAAGATAGACTTTGAGGATTAGTATAGAATAACTTCTTATAATTTCTGTATTGTATAGATTTTGTGAGTTTTTGAATAAATACATACCTGTTTGGATATGAGCAGGTAGAGGTGGATCTGGCATAGATTTACCTAGGGGTAAAACCCAAAAACACCACTTTGAGCTAGACTCAAACATGAATTGGTGCATGACAATGGGCCTTGCTGCACTCTTGGTTATGACACTCCTGGGTAATATTCATAGGATAATTTTCATATTCTATACAAACCAATTTAATGTATTTCAATATAATAAGAGAATAAATGGCCTTGGTTAATCATAATGTTTTTCAAATTGAGAATATGGGGTCATGATATTCATTAAATGATTTTATGACTACTATTACTCACACAATTATCTCTGGTTTTAGTCAATGAATGGAGTCCTAGGAAGTCATAGTAACTTTTAGAATTATGTACAACGTGGGAACAGTGGTGGAAATGAGCAAAAAAATGGAATGTTGATAGGCAGAAAAGATATAATGTTTATTCCAAATCAGTTTTCCAAAAATATTATCAACAACATATATATTAACCACCTCCCAGACTTAACAAAGAAGAGAAATGTGATGAATGATAAGAGCTCAAGAAGTAGAGAGCATGGAGAAATAAATCCAAAATTTCCATCATCCAGGATATGTGGAAGGTGGAACTCAAGAAAGTGTCTCAATAGAACAGGGAAATGAATTACGTGTGGGAAGGAAGGACATAAAGTGAACAATTGCCGAGTATAAATGAAGAGTATTATGGAAGAAAATAAAAATGGTCCAAAAATCCATTTACAGTCATTTTCAGTAATTGTAGGGGACCTGGCCATTACCTGAGTGAATTCTCTATTTTATAGGATATTTTAATGGTCATAGAAGAAGCTATGTGGAAATAAATGGTTGTATAAATGATTAAAAGTATTAGTGCTCCTTGTTGATGGGATTACATTGGAATAATTTTTTCTTGTATTTTTAACCCCATAGTTTTCCTTGTGAGAATTCTATTTGAGGATAACTTATCTTTTTTCTTGTGGATAAAGTTATAAATAACCATTTGGTTTTATATGATCATTGGGTATGAGAGAATTACAAGTTATTATATTTTGTGATGAAAATGCAACAAATGAGATAACATTTCTGGTTAAAATTATGTTATGGATATTATGAGGAATTTATCTCATTTTGGTAATGTAATGAAATATAGTTTTTGAAAAGGACAATGCACAGACCGTGTGACAACCCGTCGCGTCAGACAAAGCTATTAGAATCGAATCCACAACCAAAGTTTGATTGAGATTTATCTCCTACCGCTGGACTACATGAAGTCCCTCATTAGTGTGACTAATTATTTTTACTTAAATGATTTTATTGATCAATAATAAGTTGATTAAGATTTTTATGTCTTATAAAATTAATACCATTATTATAAGAAAATGATTTGGTTATTAAGTGATAAATGTTATTTTGGATGATGTTCGCTTTGTTGGAAATGATATATGCCCATGGAAAATAGAATACTATGGGATTTCATTTTTGGAGCAATGGTTTATTTTTATCTACATTTTTATTTAGGATTTATAATGATTTGGGTTATTTATGTAAATGATTAAACTATAATAGAGAATATGTGATTACATTAATTACTTTTAAGTGTGTGACTTTAAGAGTAGTTAATGTCATTTGGAGATACAATTTAACATGGAAGACTGCATTACCATATTCTTCTATGTTTTGGGTTTCAATATTAGTTTGGATTATATTGATGGATTTTAAGGACAATTGTTTATTAAATGGTATTTATTTAGCTTTGGGTTATTGTTGGTTTAATTTTAGACATTATGATTATTGTTTCTTTCTCTAAAGGAATATCCTTTTGTGGGATCATCATTTCTTTTACTAACCATTTTCGTTTTGATTAACCTCTAATGACAAGGTAAATATATAGTTTATACTTCACGGATCATGTGATTCTATAGAAGTTTATTATAGCTCTTCCAGTGTGACCAAGTCTTTATGAATACTCTTCGTTTAAAAAAATGAGTTAGTGGTGGAAATTTATTAAAGAACAAAACTCTACTTAAAGAGTAAGTATATCTCTTTATTTTATCAGTCAATCTCATAAATTAATTCCTCATAATTATTTAATGTATCTTAAAAAAAGTTGTCCCTATACTTTTTTTACTGGGAAACTAATCACTGTTTATCCCATCACATGTTTGGGGATTTCTTGTTGTTAAATTTTTCCTGATCATGTTTTCTATCCCTCTCCATCAGAACTCGAAACTATGTTTATCTTCCATATACTTTTTTCCTACATGGAATCCTAGTATGAGTTATATTGGGTGACCTTTTTTACTTCACTTTCTTCCCTTTAACGTGATAGTTTTATTGACTCTTTTTCCGATATGGGAATTTCCATTGTATTCCCATGACCAATTTTAAAAATTTCTAGGACGGAATTATTTGAAGGAGTGGAGAATGTACCACCCCATGTTTCCATGGTATGCTTCTCTTTTAATAATACATTAGCATGTGTTGTATGCAACTTTGAGTTCTAACACACACCACAACCAATCAAACTCGTCGTTATGAATAGTAATACACATTTTTTGAAATTTTATAAATTTTATCTTTCAAAATGGACATCATTTTTGGATTCGGAATATCAAAATTAGCATAGGGTGAATTTTCAGTATTTTTCCAAAAACATTCAAATTTTGATGAATAGTGAAATACACTCAGTTATTGGTTAAAACTGACTTTTTTTTAAATAAATAATTATTTTATTTAAATTTAATTAAGGTCAAAATATATATATAATACCTAAATTAGTTCATTGTAATTCATTGGAGTTAGTTTAGAATAATTTTAGATATATAAAATTTTTATAGATGAGAATTGAGAAGGATCCAATATTCTTAGACATGATGAAGATGGATCTGGGAATCATAAAGAAGGGAACATCATTATTCCTTTCACAAATTATTGCTCAACCATCTATTTAGGAAATGTTAAAGGATTCTCAAAAGGATTATGTGGGAATTCATGGAAAAGTGGAAGCTATCAAAAAATGGAAATCCTTAGAGTTTAATGTTAACAAAGAAGGAATTGTGCAGTTTGGGAAAAGACTATGTGTTCCATCAAGTTCAAAGCTGATGAAGGAACATTTGGATGATGCACATAGTTCAAATTTCTCTATTCACCTCGGGAGCACAATGATGTATCGAGATCTATGAGAAAACTTTTGGTAGGATTATATGAAGAATTAGATCGCTGAATATACATCAAAGTGACTAGTGTGTCAGCAAGTGAAGGAAGAGAGGCGGAAGTCTAATGGGATGATGCAAACATTGCCCATACCAGAATATAAATTGGATATCATCACCATGGACTTTATCACCGGACTTCAAAGGACATCCAAAGGCAACAATGCAATCTGGGTTGTTGTGGATCGTCTTACAAAGACTGCACACTTCATTGCTATTCGGGAGGATTTCTCTTTGGATCAACTAGCACAGATATATATCAGGGAAGTGGTAAGGATTCATGGAGTACCACTATCTATTGTGTCTGACCGAGATCCATGATTCACCTCTATGTTTTGGAAGAGTCTTAAACATGCTCTGAATAATGAACAGAATTTCAGTACGGCCTATCATGCTCAAACTGATGGACAATCTGAGCGAACTATCCAAACAATTGAGGATATGTTGAGAGCGTGCTCAATGGACTTTAAAGGAGGATGAGATCAAAATCTTCCTCTGGTTGAGTTCTCTTATAATAACAGTTTCCACTCGAGCATCCTAATGTCACCATATGAAGCCCTGTATGGGAAAAGGTGCAGATCACCGGCATGTTGGGATGAGGTCGGTGAACGTAAGCTGCTTGGACCAAAAATGGTCGAGGAAATGGTGGAGAAGGTAAAACCCATTCAGGATGATATCAAGGCATCCTAGAGTTTACAGAAGAGTTATGTAGATAATCGTCGAAGAAACCTTAAGTTTAAAGTTGGAGACATGGTTTTTCTACGCAAATCTTCGTGGAAGAAGGTCATGTGGTTTGGAAAGAAAGGGATGTTAAGTCCAAGGTACATCAGCCCCTTCGAGATTCTTGATCGTGTCGGGGATGTGGCCTATTGACTAGAACTTCCACCTACTATGACCAAAGTACATGATGTCTTTCATGTATCCCTCTTAAGGAAGTACATACCGGACCCTTCACATGTACTCTCTTCTGAGGTGGTACAATTGGAAGATGATCTTTCTTATGAGGAGAAACCAGTAATGATCTTAGATTGTAGAGAAAAAGTTCTACAAAATAAGACAATGACCCATGTCAAGGTGTTGTGGAGAAACCACATGTTTGAATAAGCGACTTGGGAATCGGAAGATATGATGAAGCTGAGTTACCCGCATTTTTTTCGTCTGGGAAAAGGAAAATTTCTAGGGCAAAATTTCTTAAGGGGGGAATATTGTAACGACCCATAGTTTCATTAATCGAAATCCCTCTTGAACTTATGAAATGAATCTTTATATAAAATGATTTTTAAAATGTCAACTTCTTTGGTTTTATGATAAGATTTGTGACCATTACTTTTAATGTCGTTGAACAGTGATCACATGATTAGTATAAATATAAGGCTTTAACGAACCCAATTTTACTCAGACAGAGGAAGAGATGGCCTCATCCGGTAGAATTTCCCCATACGAAGCCCATTTGTCAGAGCTTGGAAAAGATGTGGCTTCTTTGGGCTTCGCTCTTGACCAATCCCAAGCTGAGCTTCATCATGTCAAGCTCGAACGTGACTGTCTACAAGAAAAGTGGATGTTGATTTAAATTACCACTCGAGCGATGTTATCCGAGCCACCCCAAGAGTCTTTCACCATCACACACCTTACCCTTAGGTCTTATGCGGCTATTTTAAGGGTTTATGTAAAAAATAAGTAGTACTATGTTCATGTACATTATTTTTTTCATATAATAATGATTATAATTTCTAGTCATTTTTGATACATTGTAAATAGTTCTTAAAGTACAAATGGTGTTTTTAGTTGTTATTTAATTAAGAAATATATTTTATTAAATTATGGTATTTTTTAATTAAATAATATTTTAATAAAATAATAATATTATTATTATTTTAATTTTTATTAAATATAAATGATCTTATAATTATATGAATGCAATTAATTTTTTTTTAATGTTTGAAAGCCATTTCTGTCAAAACCCGTGAATTTTCGATAAATGTCGATTTTTATTTTAAAAGTGATAATTCACATATTAATAAAATTATTTAGATAAAATAAATGTTATTTTTGGAATCAGGATGTCCAAATTTTCCAACGGTGAATTTTTCATAATTTTCTGCGATAGTCAAATTTTTTGGTTAAAATTAAATACCAATTAAATATATAATGTGTTTTATGACTTCATAATGACCCAATAGTGATGTAATAAAATACTATAATATTTAGGATCGGCCAATATATGTTTTAACCTTAAAATAATGTGTTTTTGGGTTTTTTTTGACTAACTTTTCAAAGCATTAATGGAACCCTCAAGACTTATTCAAACTTTTCCTTTTAAAATTAATTTCCATGGGAGTGTGACTCAACTCCACATAAGAAACCTTATTATTTTAAGAAGTTTGGAATTTTAAAATATAAAATATTTTTTTCATCTTCTTTTTTCCAAAAACCATTGGCAAAAACCATGGGATGGATTGTGGTTTGGATTAATTTAATATAAGGGGTCCCAAACCTAAATAATAAAGAATTCCCTCACCTTTTCTATATAAACCCACCCATGCTCCCACATCATCCTCACTCAAATCCCTTGTAGTTCATCCAACCTCTGCCCTACTCTCTCTAGAATCCTCCCAAGGTTCCCCAAGATCCCAATAATCCTCTCACAAGCCTCACTCTATCCTTTGGAAGCACACTTCCAAGTTAGTGTTTTTTTTCTTCCTTTCTCATTTTTGTCCAATTTTCTTTAAGTTGTTTTTCCCTTTTAATTTCAATTATAAATTTTGGGGTATGGTTTTGTACCTCCCTCACACTAAAATCTATATGTTATAATTATGGGATACCCTTTATCTCTCATTAAATGCCTCCCATGTACACCAGTAACTATGCCGAAATTCCGAAAGGAACTTCTCTCTCCTCTTTTACATTCAAGCAATACTCTTGTATCAGGAATCTAAATTCCATTACAATTGTTGGTAAATGTATCTATATGAACTCCTTACTTTCCATTAAATGTAAATAATATGAGGAACCCCTTTCTCTCTCATCTACCATTTTTATGAATTCTTATGTCAGGTCGTTACTCTGCTGAAATTGCACCAGTTTTCTAAGACAATGTCATTGTGTAGTGAATACCATGCCCATTTCTCTATCAAGGGTATTAACCTTTATGCACATTTACTTATTTATTGTAATGTTTCATGTATTAATTCCACATTAATTTATCATGTAATAAATGATTATGTTTTATGAATCCATGTTTTATGATCCATGTGGCACACTTATGCCTGAAATGAAATGTTTAAGGAGGGTGTGCCCTTATAGCGCTCCAATGCATTGGGTAAAGTATAGTATCATGATACGTCATGTTCAATTAGTTTTGACACATTCTATTTCAAGTGTAGCAAGGGTTTAATCATGTTTCATGTGCAATGAGTATTTACTCATGCTCTATGTGCAATGAGCCTTGGCTCATGCTAATTCCATGTTCAGTGTTGTTTCCACATTTCCATGTTTTGATTATCATGATTTATCATGCCTTTATGTTCATGTTTATTTTATGCTCAATTGATATGCCTATTGTCTAACATGTATTGTACTCCTCATGTTATTCCATGGGTACTCCCTTACTGGGCTTTATAGCTCACCCTTTTCTTATGCATGTCCTCAGGTTATCCCTTGCAATGCTAAGTACGAAGGAATGTAGTGGTCAGTTATAGGATGTTTTCAATGAAGATGTTGTATTTCATGTTTTATGTTTTTATGTAATGATCCTAATCCCCAAAGACACTAAACCTCTCAATATTCTTTGTTGTATCAAGTTATTTTTTATGTAATAAATCATGTTTACGTTTGTAATAAAAGTAGGTTTATCATAGTTGGTATCAGATGATAGGTTTTGTTATTTTTGGGATTGGGATTAGAAAACCCTGGTAAAGCCTTAGATACAAGACTAAGTATAATAAGAACATCCCTATGTTTTGGTAAGTACTAAGTAAGTGGTTTATCAAACAAATACATCCCTGTTTGGATACGTGCAGGTAGAGGCGGCTCTGGCACGGATGTATCCTTGGGGTAAAACACGAAAACACCACTTTGAGCTAGACTCGAACAGGAATTGGTGCACGACAACGGGCCTTGATGCACTCCTGGTTATGATAGTCCCGAGGTTATGTTTTGATAAATTCATATGCTTAGTATGATTCTTTATTAAGGGAATTAAAAAAATTCCCCTAAGAATATATGTTAGAAAGTAGATCATGAAAAGCCTAGATTAAATCCTATAGACTCATGAGTTAAGGAAATAAAAGTTTATTTATGAATCATAAACTTTTTTCTTTGGATTACCCTTTATGTGTTACCCCTAACTTTACTATTATTCCAGCCAGTGGCCGGTAATTGGAGGACTCGGGCTAACAACCACTGTGAAGATCAGTGTGATGATTGTTCTAATGAGATGCCAAATCTAATGGGGGCGGGAATTGTGAACTTTTTCATGCTTCTCTCTCAGCTAACTCAAGTTTAGAATTGAATCACAGGTTAAGAGGAACATTCAACCCCCCTAAGAAAGAAAAAGTCCCTATCGAGAGATTCATGAGACGAAGGCCTCCTACATTTATTGGATCATCTGATCCCACGATCGCTAAACAATGGATCAACTGCATTGAAAAGATATTCTCCATCCTCCATTGTTCTGAACAAGAGAAGGTTCTCCTGGCGGCTTATCGTATGGAGGGTGAAGCTGATCAATGGTGGATGTGGATAAAAAATATGAAGCCTGAGGAGGAGACCAAAGCATTGTAATGGAAGGATTTTCAGAATATCTTTTTCGATAAATATTTTCCACACACACTCCGGATTAAGATGGAATGGGACTTTCTTTCCCTAAAGAAAAAAGATGAAGAATCTGTTGGAGCGTATGAGGCAAAACTCACAAGGCTTGCACGATATGATTCCGGGTTTTTCATTACCCCTGAATGCAAGTTTGGCCGCTTATTTGGTGGGCTGAATCATAGCTTGCAGAAAGCATTAGTGATCCATGACTTCGACAACAATGATGAAATTGTCCGATTTGCCCTGAAGGTCAAAATGGAGATTGGGGAATCACAGGGGTATCATGGGGACATGAAGCGTAAGGTGGAATTCAATGCTGGTGGACCGATGGATAAATCCAACGGCTCTAAGAAGATCCAGCACCCCACGTGCCAAAAGTGTGGAAAAAAGCACCCCATAAATTTCCTTAAGGGGACGAGATCATGCTTCAGGTGTGGAAGAAAAGGGAACGTAGCAATTAACTATTGGCAAAAAGGACCTGCGGCTGCGACAGAGGAGAGGAACGCTCCGTTCGAACCTCACCGCCTTGTTCAATGCTACATATGCATAGAACATTGTCATTTTGAAAATCAGTGCCCTAATCCAAGGGTTTTTAGAGGTAACCAACAACCTCCAAGACAACAAGGAAGAGATTTTGGAATCACTTCTGCTAAAGTGAACCCCGAAAACGAAGTGGTGACAGGTATGCTAGTTATTCATTCAAGAGTAGTGAACGTAATTTTTGATTCAGGTTCTATGCATTCTTTTATACCTCTAAATATTAGTATAACAATCCCAACACCCCCACAAATCATGGAAGTAATGATGTCGGTGAGTACAGAAAATGGGGCAATCATTGCATCCCATGAATATATATCCTCCCCTGTTATATTCTGTGGATTGAATATCCCGGAAAACCACATCATAATCCCTCTGGTGGAATTTGATACAATTCTTGGCATGGATTGGATTTCCTTATATAGAGGCAACATAAATAGTCGGGAGAGGGAAATAAAACTCCATATGGATAATCGACCCCCGATTCTTTACAAGTGTCAGGAGAAAGATTAATTTCCTTTAGCTCCATCATCCCAAGCATGGATATTACTGCCCTATGAAGATGCGTATCTGGCTCAGATGATTGAGTATAACGAAGAAACCTTCCTTGAAGGAATGCCTATTATGAGGGAATTCGCGGATGTATTTTCTGAGGAACTGCCTGGTCTTCCTCCTAGAAGAGATGTTGAGTTCTCAATTGAACATATACCTAGGGAACTACCAATATCCAAGGCTCCATATATAATGGATGTTTTGGATCTTGAAGAAATGAAAAAACAACTACAGGAAAATCTAGATAAAGGGTTTATACGCCCAAGTGCTTCACCGTGGGGTGAACCAGTCCTCTTTGTCAAGAAGAAGGATGGTTCAATGCGGTTTTGCATCGATTATCGTGATAATAACAAAATCACGATAAAGAACAAGTATCCTCTCCCAATAATCGATGACTTGTTTGATCAGCTATGTGGAGCACAATACTTCTCCAAGGTGGATTTGTTGTCAGGATATTATCAAGTAAGGGTGAAGAAGGAAGATGTCCCCAAGACTGCTTTTTTTACAAGGTACGAGCACTATGAATTCATAGTAATGCCTTTCGGACTCACCAATGCTCCAGCAATATTCATGGACTTGATGAATAGAGTCTTAAGAGATTACCATGACAAATTTGTGGTAGTCTTTTTAGATGATATTCTAATATACTTCAAAACCAAGGAGAACCATGAGAACGTTTTAAGAACTGCACTAGAGACATTGCACAGGGAGACGATTTATGCAAAGTTGAGAAAGTGTGAGTTCTGGTTGAAGAAGGTCTCATTCTTGGGCCATATCATCACAAGCAATGAGATATCTGTGGACCCCTCCAAAACAGATTCAATTGAGGGATGGCAGAGGCCAACATCGGTAACAGATATCTGTAGCTTCTTGGGGTTAGCTGTATATTATCAACGAATTGTGAGAAATTTCTCACGATTTTCCAACCCTCTTACCAAGATAACATGAAAGGGAGTAAAGTTTCCTTGGAGTAATGAATGAGAAGAAAGATTCGAGTAGTTGAAATGGAGGCTTATCAATGCGCTTGTGCTCACTTTACCCACATGTGGGTAACATTATGTGGTATTTAGTTATGCTTCGAAGAAGGGATTATGCTGTGTGCTGATTCAGAATGATAAGGTTATATCATATGCCTCAAGGAAGTTGAAAATCCATGAGCGAAACTATCCAACGCATGTTCTGGAGTTGGCGGTGGTGATCATTGCCTTGAAAATATGGAGTCATTATCTCTATGGGGAGAAATGTGAGATATATACTGACCACAAGAGTCTTAAATATATATTCACACAGAAAGAGAATAATATGGGCCAGAGAAGATAGATAGATCTCATCAAGGATTATGATTATTCAATACATTACCACCCTGGGAAAGCGAACAATGTGGGAGATGACTAAGTAGAAAGGAACCAACAATTCTATCAATGATGAAAATTGAGAAGGATCCAATCTTCTTAGACTTGATGAAGTTGGATGTGGGAATCATAAAAAAGGGAACATCATCAATCCTTTAACAAATGATTGCTCAACCACCTCTTTTAGAAAAGTTAAAAGATGCTCAAAAGGATGGTGTAGGAATTCAGGGAAAAGTGGAAGCTGTCTAAAAAGGGAAATCCTTAGAGTTTAATGTTAAAGAAGAAGGAATTGTGTGGTTTGGGAAAAGACAATGTGTTCCATCAACTCTTTAGATAAAGAAGGAACTTTTGGATGATGAACATAGATCAAATTTCTCTATTCACCCAGGTATCACAATGATGTATCGAGATCTCTGAGAACACTTTTTGTGGGATAATATGAAGAAGTAGATCGCTGAATATACATCACAGTGCCTGGTGTGTCAGCAAGTGAAGGTAGAGGGGAAGAAGTATAAGGGGATGATGAAACCATTGCCCATACTAGAATGTAAATGGGAGAACATCACATTGGACTTTGTCACCAGAATTCCAAAGACATCCAATGGCAACAATGCAATATGGGTTGTTATGGATCGTCTTACAAAGACTGCACACTTCATTTATATTCAGGAGGATTACTATTTGGATCACCTAGCATGGATATATATCAGGGATGTGGTAAGGTTTCATGGAGTACCACTATCTATTGTGTTTGACCGAGATCCAAGATTCACCTCTATGTTTTGGAAGAGTTTTCAACATGCTCTGAATGTTGAACTGAATTTCAGTACGACCAATCATCCTCAAATTGATGGCCAATCCGAGCAGACAATCCAAACACTTGAGGATATGTTGAGAGAGTTCTCAATGGACTTTAAAGTAGGATGGGATCATCATCTTCCTATGGTTGAGTTATCTTATAATAACAGTTTCCACTCGAGCATCCAAATGGCACCATTTGAAGCCCCGTATGGGAAAAGGTGAAGAACACCGACATGTTGGGAAGAGTGTGGTGAAAGTAATCTGTTAGGACTAGAAATGGTTGAGGAAATGGTGGAGGTGGTGAAAACCATTCAGCAGCATATCTAGGCAGCCCAGAGTCGACAGAAGAGTTATGCAGATAATCGTTGACGAGAACTTGCATTTAAATATGGAGAAATGGTTTTTCTACACATATCTCCATGGAAGAAGGTCATGAGGTTTGGAATGAATGGGATGTTCAGTCCAAGGTACATCGGCCCCTTCGATATTCTTGATCATGTCGGGGTTGTGGCCTATCGACTAGCACATCCACCTACTATAACCACTGTACATGATGTCTATCATGTATCCCTCTTAATAAAGTACATTCCAGACCCTTCACATGTACTCTCTTCTGAGGTGGTACAATTGGAAGATGATTTTTTTTATAAGGAGCAACTAGTGAAGATCATAGATCATAGAGAAAATTTTCTATGAAATAAGACAATGCCCCTTGTCAAGGTGTTGTGGAGAAACCTCATGTTTGAAGAAGTGACTTGGGAATTGTAGGATACGATGAATCAGAGTTACCCACATTTGTTTTACTGTGGGAAAAGAAAAATTTCGAGGGCGAAATTTCTTAAGGGGGGAATATTGTAATAACCCAAAGTTTCATTAATGGAAATCCTTCTTGAACTTATTAAATGTCTCTTTATATAAAATGATTTATAAAATGTCAACTTCTTTGGTTTTATGATAAGAGTTATGACCGTTACTTTTATTTCTATTGAACAGTGATCACATGATTAGTATAAATATAAGGCATTAACGAACCCAATTTTACTCAGACAAAGGAAGCGATGCCCTCATCTAGTAGAATTTCCCCATACGAAGCCCATTTGTCGGAGCTCGAAAAAGAGGTTGCATCTTTGGGCTTCGCTCTTGACCATCCCCAAGCTGAACTTCATCATGTCAAGCTCAAACATGACCATCTACGAGAAAAGTGGAAGATGATTGAAATTACCACTCGAGCAAAGTTATCCGAGCCACCCCAAGAGTCTATCACCATTGCACACCTTACCCTTAGGTCTTATGCGGCTGTTTAAAGGGGTTATGTAAAAAATAAGTAGGACTATTTTCATGTACATTATTTTTTTATATAATAATGAATATAATTTCTAATCATTTTTGATACATTGTAAATTGTTTTTAATGTACAAATGGTGTTTTTAGTTCTTATTTAATGAACAAATATATTTTATTAAATTAAGTGTTTTTTGAATTAAATAATATTTTAATAAAATAATAATATAATTATTAAAATAATTTTTTTAAATATAAATGATCTTATAATTTTATGAATGCAATTAAATTTTTTATTACGGTTTGAAAGCCATTTCTGTCAATACCCGAGAATTTTCGATAAATGTCGGTTTTTATTTTAAAAGTGAAAATTTACATATTTATAAAATTATTTAGATAAAATAAATGTTATTTTTAGAATCAGGATGTGAAAAGTATCCAATGGTGAATTTTTCATAATTTTCTGAGACAGTAAAATTTTTGGGTAAAAATTAAATTCAATTTAAATATATAATGTGTTATATGACATCATAATGACCCAATAGTGATGTAATAAAATACTATAATCTTTATGTTCGGCTAATATATGTTTTAAAAGTAATATAATGTTATTTTGGGTTTGTTTGACATACTTTTCAAAGAATTAATGGACCCCTCAAGACTTATTCAACACTCTGCCTTTTTAAATTAATTTCCAGGGGAGTGTGACTCACCTCCACATAAGAAACCTTTTTATTTTAAGAAGTTCGGACATTGGAATTATAAAATATTTTTTTTCTCTTCCCTTTTCCAAAAACCATGGGCAAAAACCATGATATGGTTTGTGGTTTGGATTAATTTAATATAAGGCGTTCCAAACCTAAATAATAATGAATTCCCTCACCTTTCCTATATAAAACCACCCAAGCTCCCACTCCCTCCTCACTCAAAGCCCTTGGAGTTCGTCCAACCTCTTCCCTAATCTCTATATAGTCCTCCCATGGTGCCCCAAGCTCCCAAGAAGCCTCTCACTAGCCTCTCTCTAGCGTTTGGAAGCACACTTCCAAGTAAGGGTTTTTTTCTTCCTTTTTCATTTTTGTCCAATTTTTTTTAAGATATTTTTCCCTTATAATTTAAATTATAAATTTTGTGGTATAGATTCGCACCTCCCTCACACTTCACTCTATATGTTTAATGATGGGAGACCCTTTCTCTCTCATTAAATGCCTCCCAAGTACACCCGTTACTATGCCAAAATTCGGAAAGGAACTTCTTTCTCCTCTTTTACATTCAAGAAATACTTTTGTATCATGAATCTAAATTCCATTACAATTGTTGGGAAATTTATATATATGAACTCCTTACTGTCCATTACATGTAAATATGATGTGGATCCCCTTTCTCTCTCATCAACTATTTTTAGGAATTCTTATGTCACGACGTTTTGCTGTCGAAATCGCACCGGTTTTCTAAGCCAATGTCATTGTGTAGTGAATACCATGCCCATTTCTCCATCAAGGGTATTCACCATTATGCACAATTACTTATTTATTATAAAGTTTCGTGTATAAATTCCACATTCCTTTATCGTGGAATATATGATTATGTTATATTAATCCATGTTTTATGATATATATGGCACACTTATGCATGAAATGAAATGTTTAAGAAGGGTTCGCCCGTATAGCACTCCAATGCATTGGGTAAAGTATAGTATCATGATATGTCATGTGCAATGAGTGTTGACTCATGCTAATTCAAGTGCAACGAGGGTTTAATTGTTCTTTTTGTGAAATGAGGATTTACTCATGCTCTATATGCAATTAGCCTTGGCTCATGCTCATTATATGTTAAGTGTTGTTACCACATATCCATTTTATGATTATCATGATTTATCATGCCTTTATGTTCATGTTAATTTCATGCTCCATTTATATGCTTATTTTCTAACATGTATTGTACTCCTCATGTTATTCCATGTGTACTCCCTTACTAGGATTTATACCTAACCCTTTTTATTAGGCATGTCCTCAGGTTATCCCATTCAATGCTAAGTACGAGGGAATGTAGTGGTCTTGTAAAGGATGTTTTCAATAAAGATGTTGTATTTAATGTTTAAATTTTTATGTAATGATCCTAATACCCAAAGACACTAAACCTCTAGATATTCTTTGTTGTATCAAGTGATGTTTTATATAATAAATCATGTTTAAGTTTGTAATAAAATCAGGGTTGTCATAAGAAAGGCAACAAAAGATTTCTGAAATCCATAATTATTCCTCCTCTCTCCAAAATAGATATGAAATCATCATTGTTCTCCATGAATTTGTCCAAGGATGGAGTCAGCTCCATTATCTTGCTGACTTTCTCTCTAAAGGATTGAGTAACACTAGGTAAATTTAGGATTTCTAACAGAAGTTTGAAGTGATTTTTTAGATGATGCTTGGTATAAATCCATTGAAAATAGTAGCTTACCTTTTCATTCACTTCATTCTAAGAGGCAGAAGCTTCTCTCATATAGTCTTGGACTATCTTCATTAATTATCTTGCTGAATCTCTTGTAGAAATCACCAATTTTCTTAGGTTGTATGAGTCCACAGAGCCACTGGTTGATGCTGAACCAAGCTTTTCCTTCATCACAGCTCGAATTTGGTTTAGTTCTATTGAAGGTCTTGATGCATGAGAACCAACAGAGAAAGTTACTATTTCCTTGAAGTTTTTGGTCAACCCACTGATATGATTTTTTACTTGGGAATCCTAAGTGCTGACATGATCTTCCATGGAGGTTTTAAATCCATCTTCAATTGATACCATTTGGCTCACAACATCTTTGACACAAGCTAAATCTTTATCTTCTTGGGATTTAGAACTCATATAAGATTATAAAGAGATAACAGATTTCTTTTGAGCTTCAACATCGTATTCCAGTCTAGACAACTGATTTTGGAAAGAGGTAACTTCATCCACTATTTCTTACACTAATGTAGAGACATTACAGCTGAGAGAGAGTTCAAAATAATTCTCCAAATTGCTTATATATTCTTCAAATAAGTGTTTTAACTTGTTAAAAGAGGCACTAAGAGAATCATTCAGATCATTCTTTAAGGATTCAAGATCATCCCTGGTGATCATATCAGCAGGTGCAACCACAACAGGTGCCCTTTCAGATACTATACAGGTTACTCATCCATTCATAATCGATTGAATTGATGACACCAGTGAAGCTTCCATTTTCATTATTTCTTCCAAAATCTGATTTTGAGATCAGACTTGTGCTTGTCCAGATCTTGCATTCTGACAAAATCTTTAGATAAAAACTCAGTCTGAATATCATAATTTGTTTTTGGTCTTTTGAGGGATGCCTCATTTTCAAAATTGGGATATTCTAATCCATAAACCCCAAAACTAGGGTCTTCTGTCGAATCCTCAATTTCGACAACCGTTGAAGCACTACCAAATCCGGTTTGATGCTCCCCCTCAACTGGTGCATTCTCTTATACAACAAGACCTTTCTTAGAAGGTATTTCTTCCTCAGAAGAATCTTTTACTATCAACTCCATCATTGCAACAGCAGCAACCACAGGAGCCTCCTCTAGATTAGGCACATGGCCTTCCATCTTACCCACTAGTTCCAAAATTGAGCTTCCAATCAATGGGCTCAGACTTAATCAAATAATATTAGAGGCTTCAGATTCATATTCTATTTCTTCCCCATTCTTAGGGACTGGCTGGTCTACCTCATTAGTAGGAGTTTCTTCTCCTTCTTCTTATTATTCCTTTATTGAAGACACAAATTTAGCAGCAGGACTTGGGGGCATGTCCGGATCCCTTCCATCAGCCATAGAAGTCTCCTATTCATCAATCTCATCACTGGAATAATGTTCTTATTCATTAGGTCCTAGACATATATCCATCACATCCTTAGGCCTTGAAGGATGAGTCACACGATTGAATTTATCATACACCTTCTTGTCATCATTAACCCATTCTCCCCTCCATGGGTTCCAGTTTATCTTTATATATTTAAAAACTTTGCTTGTGATACAAAAATTATTATTTACTACCACTATCTCATCCTGAGACTTAGCTACCCCTTTCACTTTGATCATAACTGAGATCATCTTGGCAAAGAATAATGCATTTGTCTTTGATTTTGGCCTGGTCAGGTCCTCCATTTGATTCATTAGCAATCTGCATAGATTCACTTTCACCCAATGTCTCAAGAGATGTATGAGATGGATATCTTGATATCTTAAATTCATAATGTTCCCTCCCCTTAGTATTAAGACATGCTGAACAAACTTGAACACCAATATATTCTCCCCTTCCATTTCAGCACCCACCACTTGTCTTTGATTTCCACTACTGGTGAGCTCCTCTATGGTAGTTTTATAATCAAATATATCTCTTGTAGGTGGTATTGCTTTTGAGACATATCAAAAAACTCCTTCATGTGTAACCTTCTGACATTCTTCCCACTCAACAGATGAAAAACATATCTCCTTTTCATTCACAAATGAAATCACTCGGTTCTCATCTTATGATTTCTCAAAGCTTACAAACTCATAAAATTGTTTCACTAGATTTGGATAGTAGGGGCCATTGTTGTTTGAAAAGCAATCTACCCACTTTTTATCTTCCAGCACCTCAAGTACTAATGATTTTCTAGCCAACAACCATTCCATGCACAACTCCTTTTCGATCACAATAACTCTATTTTGAAAATGAGGATTCAATGGTCGCCTCCCTGACCTCGTTTTACTTATACTACCTCTAGCTTATGGCTCGGTCTTCTGCTTCTTCACATTCGGCTCATCAAAGTCATCTTTGATGGTAGGATGTTTTGTTTTTTTCATCTTTTGTTCGAGGTGCATTGGGTTTTTGAGAAATTCGGGAGCTAAGGCTTGAGGGTAAAGGGTTTGAGGTTCGTTGGATTGAGAAGTAACTGGGAAATAGTTTTATCATTTAAGAGTCATATAATAATTTATTAAAATATAAGTATAAACGATTCAAATTCTTGCGGTAAACAATTGTTTAAAACAGTGTTTACTCATCGGTAGGGTTCATCGGTGAGAATTCTTATCAGTGAGGTCCATCTGTGAGGTTTTACATCGGTGATGTTTTGACATCGGTGAGGTTTTCACATCGGTGAGGTTTTCACATCGGTGAGGTTTTCACATCAGTGTGGTTTTTTGACATCAGTGAGGTTTTCACATCGGTGAGGTTTTCACATCGGTGATGTTTTAACATTAGTGAGGTACCTACAGAAGGTTAATCATTCCTAACTCATGTCTAATGTATCATAACACATCCGAACATAATGGTTTGGTGAAGATGTCAGCTAATTGATGTTCAGTACCTATAAATTCAGGTGTAATAACACTTTTTTTGGTAATGATCACTCAAAAAGTGGTGTCATACATTAATGTGTTTGGTCCTGGAGTGAGATACAGGGTTTTTCGAAATGTTTATTGCACTAGTGTTATCACAGTTATTAGAAACATGCTTAAAATCATAACCATAGTCCAAAAGAGTGTGTTTCATCCACAAAATTTGTGCATAGAAACTACTAGTAGCGATATACTCTACTTCAGCCATAGACTAAGCTACAGAATTCTGATTCATACTACACCAACATACTATGGATTTTCTTAATAAATTACAAGTTCCAGATGTGATTTTTCTATACAACTTATAACCAGCAAAGCCAGCATCTGAATAACTCAGTAATTCAAAAGATAGTCCTTTTGGGAAAAATAAATCAAAATTTACAGTGTGTTTAGATACTTAAAAATACTTTTAACAGCATGTAAATGAGATTATTTTGGATTATCTTGAAATTTGCACACATACACACACTGAACATAATATCTAGTCGACTAGAAGTAAGGTAAAGTAAGCTTCTAATCATACCTCTGTAGTTGGTTTGATCCACTAGTTTCCCAGTTTCATCTACATCCAATTTACAGACAGTACTCAATGGAGTATCCAAACCAAAACGTTTTAAAAGATCCATTTTATATTTACTTTGATTCAAAATAATACCATTTTCATTCTGAAAAACATGAAATCCATGAAAATATTTGACTTCTCCCATTAAACTCATTTCAAGCTAATTTTTCATACTCTTTGAAAAATCATTACATGTAGAATTTTTAGAAGATCCATAAATAATGTCATCAACATAGATTTGTACTATTAAAACATCATTAGTAATTCATTTAATAAATAAAGTTGGATCAGCAATCCCTTTAGTAAAACTTTTAGAAATATAAAAATTGCTAGGTCTATCATACCAAGCTCTTGGAGCTTGTTTCAAACCATATAAAGCTTTGAATAACTTGAAAACTCAATTTGGAAAATGAGGATTAGTAAATCTAGGTGGTTGTTCAATAAGAAAATCTTCAATTATAAATCCATTTAGGAAAGCACTTTTGACATCCATTTGATATAACATGAAATTCAGATGAGAAACATAGGGAAGTAGGATCCTAATAGCTTCTAGTGTATCTACAGATTAAAAGGTTTACTCATAGTCTATACCTTCCTCTTGATTATATCCTTGTGCAATTAACCAAGCGTTTTTTAACTATGTTTCCAGATTCAACAACTTTGTTACTAAAAACCCATTTAGTGAATATGGTAAAAGTTTCCTTTGGTCTGTCAACTAATTCCCAGACATTTTTTCATTCATATTGATTTAACTCTTCTTGAATAGCCATTACAAAAATTCATTATTAATTGCATCATTGTATTTTTTATGTTCTAGCTGTGAATGAAAGGCATGATGTTCATCCTGGTTTCTTAGAGAAGCTCTTGTTTGTGTCCCTCAATCCAGATTTCCTACAACAACATCTAAAGGATGATTCTTTATAATCCTAGTTGATCTAGTAACGGTAGGACTAGAAATTTCTGGCACTTTTATGAGCTCGGGTTCTATTGATACAGATTCTGGAATATGTCCATAACTGGATGTTTTTACAGCAAGTTCTTTAGTTTTATCATTATGGTCTAGAAAAACAAAATATTCTTTAAGATTTTCAAGAGAAATCTTCGGTTCATGTGGATCAGTTTCATCAAACTTGTTGTGAACAGATTTTTCCACCCATTTGGTTCATTTATTGAAGACTCTATAGGCCTTTCTAGTTAAATAATATCCTAATAAGAACACTTAATCACTTTTAGATTCAAATTTGTCAAGATTTTCCTTGGTATATAGAATAATTATTTTGAAACCAAAGACTATAAAGTAACTAACATAAGGTTTCCTATTGTTCCACGGTTCATAAGGGGTCTTCGTATGAACAGGTGTAATCAAAACACTATTGATAATATAACAAGTTTTATTGAAAGCTTCATCCAATAAATAAATTGGTAGGTCATAATCATTACACATAGTTCTTTAAATTTCATACAGGGTTTGATTTCTTCTTTCTACTACACCATTCTGTTGAGGTGTTCTAGGGGCATAAAAGTTATGACTATAGCCATTATGTGAGCAGTAAGATTCAAAATCATGATTTTCAAACTCACGACCACGATCACTTCTTAGGGTTTTAATATTAAGACCACTAAGGTTCTCTACAGACTTGGAGTATTTCACAAAATAAGAACAAGCATCACTTTTGTGAGCTACGAAGTATACCCAAGAATATCTAGAAAAGTCATCTACTAGGACATAGACATAGTACTTCTAATTTAATCTAGAAACTTTAGATAGTCTAAACAAATCCATGTGAACGAACAGGATAGGATGAGATGTTGAAACTTCTTTGTTTGGTTTAGAATAAATTTTATGTTGTTTTCCAATATGATAGGGATTACAAACTTTGTCAGTTGGGTATTCAAGTTTAGGTAGGACTCTAACTAAGTTCTTCCTAGTCAGTTTTCTATGTGAATGAATGTTGTAGTGTCCTAGTGTTCTGCGCCAAAGCCAGGATTCTTTATGAAATGCATGTAGACAAGTAACATTTTTCTTGGCTAAATAATTCTAATCAACAGCATAAACATTGTCATTTCTCAAGGCAGAAAATACTAAAGCATTTTTAGAGTCAAAAACATTACAAGAATCATTTTCAAACTTAAAATTGAAACCATCATCACATAAATGGGAAATACTCAATAGATTATATTTTAGTCCATCAACAAATAAATCACTAGAAATTAACACTGAATTAACGTTACCAATTTGGCATAGTCTGATGATTTTTCCTTTAGAAGTTTCACCAAAGGTGACATAGGGTCCATCAACTTTGATTAAACTTTTAAAGCATGAATACTCACCAGACATGTTCCTTGAACATCCAATATCCAAGTACCATACCCTCTTGTATGAACTATTTAAGAAGGTCTCCTACAAAACAGGTTTAGATGGAAAATGATTTTGGTACCCAGATCTTCTTGGGTCCCGACATGTTAGCAAGTAAAGTTTTAGGTACCCAAATTTGTCTTATGGGTTCCATATAATTCATAGAATCAATTGATTTTAAAATATAAACTTTGTTTGATCTATAAAAATGTGAATAACTAGTTGAGGCATAAGAATTTCCAGAACTGGAACTAGAATAATTTTGTGTAGATTTAAGAATAAATCTATTTTTGGTAACCATTCCTTGTCCAGGTTGGTATCCCAAACTAGTAGTGTACTTTGGTGCCACTTGTTTACCTAGAATTTTTGTAAGTGTATCTTTTCCATTCGTGAATTTCTCTAAGTCCTTCCTTAATTTATCATTATCCAATTTCAGTTCATTATTTTCCTTAATCAATTGAACATTATTTTCCTTTTCAATCTCAAGTGTAGATTTAACAGTGCTAGATAAAGAATGATATTTCTTTATGGCTTTGTAATTTTCCTTAAATTAATTATAGGTCTCTTCAAGAATATTAAAATATTCAAATAATTCTTTAGTAGACATATTTTCAGATTCATAATCAGAATCAACTCCAAAATTGTATGAATTTAAAGCAGGAGTGTCCAGTGTTACCTCAGATGTGTTTTTCATAAAACACATGTTAGCTTTATGAGAATCATCATCCTTAGAAGAATACGAATCAATTGAAGTCTCTTATGAAGCACTCCATGTTTCATTAATTTCATTAATTTACTTCTTGTCCTTATAATTATATTTCTCATTGAATTTTAACTTCAGACAGTCAGCCTTGATCTGTCCTTTCCTTTTGCACTCATAACAGATAATATTATCACCTTTATCAAGCATCTTCCAGTCCTTCTTCCAATTACTTTTGTTGTCATATTTACCTTTGAAGTTTGTTTTTTTGAAGAATTTATTCTTCCTATAGAACTTCTTAAATTTTCTGGCTATCTAAGCCTTCTCAGCATCACTGTCAGAGTCTGAAATTTCACTTGGTGAGCTTTCAGTTTGTATGTGATCTTTCTCCTTATCCTTGCTCTCTGAGTCAGTAGATTTAACAGCCACAGAATTCCTTTTAGTTTCATCATATTCTTCCATATTCACCTTTAGTTCTTCCTCATACATCATAAGATTACCTATTAATTATTTTACAGGTAGTTTGATGATGTCGCAAGATTCTCTAATGGAAACAGTTGTGGCTCTCCATCTTTCTGGTAGACATCTTAATATCCTCATTATTTGTTTCTTTACTGGAAAAACCTTTCCAAGGGAGCTCATAGTATTGACAATCTCATTGCACCTGATATACAAGTCAAAAATGGGTTCATAAGGCTTCAATTTAATGTTATCATATTTAATAGTATAGGTATTCAGCCTCATTTCTTTAACATTGGTTGTTCCCTCATGGGAAATAGCCAAAGTGTACCAGATTTTTTAAGATGTTTTGAAAGAATATATTCTATTAAACTCTTCATCTCTTAGAGCACAATACATGGAATCCATACCTTTATAATAATTATTGTAAGCTGTTTTAGTAGGTTCATCCCAAGTAGTTCTATCAGTTTCTGGAATTGTATATTGAGTCTCTATTGTAGTCCAGATATCAAATCCCATACTTTCTAAATAAATTTTCATTTTATGCTTCCATTGGACATAATTTGTACCATTAATGAAGGGTGTCTTGTTGGTAGTAGAACCTTCTAGTCTATTTTCTATAGATAGAGTTTAGAAGATATATTTATAGATATAAAATTTAGAACTAAAATAAATTTAAGATCATTAAAGATGAAACTAAAGAAACGGTTGAAAACAGAGTGTTTTGAAATATTTGAAAAACAAAAACAAGCCTCTGATACTAAATGTTGGTTAGAGTTGATACTCAAGATGTGGGGCAGTGAATTGAGTTCCAATAAAAATTTCTATTAAAAAAATTTCCCTTCAAATACCACTATTTAAAAACAAGTTAAACTGTAGTGAATTTATATAGATTGTAAATGTTCAATTAGTTTCTCATAGATTTATTAGGTCTCAGTTAATTTAATTAGATGATTAAATTAACTTTTGAAAATAACTTACTAGTTCACAATAAGTATAAACACTTTCTAATTTAACTATCAAAGTAACATTAAAACAAATTTTATATCAAAGTAATTAGAAACTCAATATAAAATATATAGAATACTTTAGACTTAAACTAAAATGCACAACATATGTGTCCAGGAGGTTCAGTCTCAAGATGAGACCTAGTCTTCTCTAAAAATTTATATAAATTTGATCCACACCCTAGATCGGGGTAAGAAACAATGAAAACACTATCGAGGTACAAATCCCTCTACCACAGTTCTACGTAGGAAAACCAATAATAGCTCACAGGTTGTCTAGGTCTTACATGACATCTACCACTATCCACAGTGGAAACAAGGGAGTTATAGAGTTTGAATGTTGATGTAGAAATCATCCAGCTTAGCATAGGAGATAGTGTGTGTGTAAGAAATATACAGAGTATACACACGTCTCAAAATGTAAATAAAATAATCAATAAAATAATAGATAAGAGATTAGAATTCTCTAGTTATATGTTGTGCAGCTCTGGACTCTTTTGAATAATCAGAAATGCTTCTGAGTCCTTCTTGTGTTTTTTTTTGAAAAAAAGTGGGTTATTTTCTTCCTTGTTTTTAAGGTTCATCTTTATCAGCTCGAGTTCATGAAGATTTTGTTGTGGTTCTTCAATTAACTTGCAGATTTTTTCCCCTCTGGAATGAGTGACTTTGTGTATATCTAGTTCTCTTCCAGTATGAATGTTGCTTTTTTTATTTTGTGTGAATGAACCACGTTTCAATGCTATTAATCCCTTTCCTTTTACACCCTTCACGTTCTTTCTTTGTTCTACAATTTTCGGTCTTTGCCCATCCTTTTATAGATTTCAGCTCCATTAAAAATAATGATTACATTTTTCATGGGTACTAGGTACGGTTCCCTAACATGCCAGTAATCCACATTAAATAATATTAATTTCATTAAAAAAATCAAATATAATCGTTGAATAATAAATAAATAATATTTAGAGTATAGAGTTTGTCTGGTCAGTATTTCATTAGTATCCTTCTATAGGCAGCGATTTACTCTATGTAACAGTGACCTTGTATCGGTAGCTGTTTGATCTTGTATCATTAGCTCTTTGAACATGTATCGGTAGCTCCTGGTATCGGTAACTGTTAATCTGTGTATCGATAGCTCTATATACTGGTGACTTCATCTATCAGTAGTCTTCGCTTATATTAGTAGCTCGTTTGGTATCAGTAGCTTCATAGCGGTAGACTTGTTCATATTGGCAGACTTACTCTATTTGAAACTCTGGGGTAACAGTAGCTTGTATGAGTAGACATTTAGTCTGTGCATGTCGGTAGCTCCATTTGATTCCAACGAAGTATATATATCGGTAGACATATGCATACCAGTAGACTTCTTATATTGGTAGCTCAGTTTCAATCGGTAGCTTTCTGTATCGGTGGAATTGATCTATCAGAGATATGTGCTTACCGATGGACTTATACATATTGGTAGCTCTGCGTATTAGGGACCATTGCCCATCCGTGACTATGTCTATCGGTAGACTAAGTCTATCGATAGAGTATCTTTATTAGTACCAATAGTCATATTAGTAACATAACACTTATCTGTTTTACGCAGAACATATCCGATTGAGTTAGAATTATTTCAAAAGTGATATAAACATAGATAAACATTAATTAACATATTTCAAAGATTATTTTAATATAATTATCAACTTCGTCATAGATTAAATGAATTAATATATAGATACACATTATTTGGTATTATCAAATAATGTGAATTCATAATTGGGATTATCAAAACAGGTGAGGTCAACAAAAATGAATAAAAATAGTTTAGTGGTTGGAGAAGCAAAATAAAGGAAATAATTTAAGAGAAACTGTTAGCTTTAATTCGGGTAACTCCCTTAGGTTTGACTACAATGACTTTTTGATGTGACTTCTACCTAAGGTATGGAATCTAGGAGGAAGATAGGGATATTGGGAACTTATTTTGGCAGGGTTTGGACAAACCATGGGGCTTGATAGGTGTGAGGAATGGGTTTGAATTGAGAGCTTTTTATAAGGGGGATGAGTGGTTCTTTAGGAAAGTATGAAAATATTATTTTATTATATATTGATTTTCTGTTTCTAAAATTCCAAAACTATTTAAAGTTGAAGATAAGATGACACATGGAAGAAATATATTCACGCAATAATAATTGGATAGGTTTTGGATGATATTGAAATATTTATAATCTTATTTATTTAAATCATTTATTAATGAGGTAAATACTGCATCATTTTTGTGTCATTATTAATTTTATTTATTTGATATCTAAAAATAAAAAAATCAAATTATGTAAGAAATATATTTATATTTATAATGAATATTTATAGATGAAATAAGTCATATATAACCCCATGTAACTATTAATAAACTAAAAGATATTTGTTTATGTCATTTTTTTGTTACTTTAAATTAATTACTGTAAAGTGTCATTATCACTGTCAAGTGTCTCCATGAGTTCCCAAAATTGATCCAAGGATTTCCATGGACAGCCATGGCTCATCTAATAAGATTAGGACAAGTGTTAAGTTAAATTTTTATTATTATAATATTCAGTTTACCTTGATTTTACCATATTTACCTTTAACCTCGGTAAATAAAAGTCAAAAATAACTATTCATCAATTTTTTTTTCATATTATAGATCGAAATTTTAGTTAATAATAACTAAATTATATGTAGGATTTTATAAATTCAATTCATAGAAGTGGTAAAATTTCATTTAAATGAAAAGTCAGTTTTTTAACTACTACATAGTGGTTTCACTATTCATCAAAAATTGAAGTTTTTCAGAAAAATAAAAAAACTAGACTAAGGTATATTTGATATTCCAAATTAAAAAATGATGTCTATTTTACCAAATTAAAAACATATAAGTTTCTTTAATTAATTTACAATTATTTTTCATTGTCAATAAAGTGCGTGTTTTTATGAAACTATATCTATAAAAAGATTGACTCTTGTTTATGTCAAATTTCAATGTAAAATTTATTCTAATGACCACTATCAGATTAAATGGTTAAAATATATTCTAATTATATGTTAAAACCCATTAAAAATATAATAATACCTTATAAAAAAATTATTAAAAATAAGATATGAATTAAAATACAGTATTTGTCACTATTAATTATAAAATGAATTTTATCAGAAAAATACCAAAAAATTCTCAAATGTAAATATTGGTTCCCCAATTATAAAGAAGAATTCTATTTGGTCAAATATAACGAATAAAAGTGACCCAAACAAAATTTAATGTGGGTTCCCAAAAAAAGGCAGTAAATCAATCTTTTAAGTTAAATTATGCTTAAAATTAGAATCATTCACCTTTTAATCCTCTAAATTTTGTTGGATAAATGTAAAAAACATCTAATAAAAAAGTATAAAAATATATTAGTTAGTTCTGTTAATTCTTGCCAATACAATAAATAGGTGTTAACTACCATTTAATGTAGTAATATTTTTATATTATTTTGGAATGTAAGATTTCAAAGAAACCTATTGGGCGTATCGGGTACGCCCTCGAACATAGAAACCCCATTAATGTAAAATTAATATTTAATTAAAAAATATTAATTAAAATGAAAATGAGTTATTTTTTTATTTAACTAGTATGTTACATCATCAATCCCTAAACAACATGAATATGATCTTAATCGTTTCATACAAAATATATTAATTACTTCATCGTATATTCTCTTGAAACATGTTCATAACATGAATTACCATAAAAACTTACTGAAATCATGAATGCTTCCTAAACCCTTCAATAAAACACATTTTATTAGATATATTCCTTATATCCAAAATTTTTTTACACCATCAATGATATGATACATAACTTTTTCAAAAAAAATAAATAATCAATTCAAAGGTAGTAATTACAATACAATTTACATTATCCACATTAATAATATATTTATCTCAATATAATTTTATAAACATTAGGAACACAATTAGGGTCCTGAATCAATTGTTTTCTATAATTTTAACCCATCCACGAAAATTATTTTCTTGGTACCATTCAATAAATTCTTTCAACCCCATTAAGAAATATATTTGGAGTATGATCCTTGTATATTTTATAGTATTTATAATCATAATATAATCAATATAATACATACAAAACATGTTCCAAGGATTAAAATACATAATCACATTAATCAATCCACTTATATTTTGTAAAAAAATTATCTTGGCCTTGATCCCTTAGAATATTTTGAGGTATATTCCTCTTATGCATGGTGAATTCATTTTCATAGTACTCTATCATTCCATAGTTGGAACATGAAGTATCAATGTTTTCAACATTATACTATCATTAATTTGAATGGTGACCCTTTTCTCCATATATATAACAAAAACACAATCCAATAAATGATTTCCTATGGAAGTTCTTTCCACATTTATCACATGTTGGAAAATCCTTCTCTGTTTCATCCATTTATAAACTGTTTGCTCGATCATCCTCTTCTTATCATATATTCCTATGAATCTTTTGGTAATATAAAATTATATCTCTTTCTTGATAAAATATAAAACTATTTCATCATGTTATGAAAACATATTAGAGGCTATTTGACATTGGAGACTTAATCAAAAAAAATTAATTAATTGGTCATTCATTCAATCCATATAGATAACCATGTTAAAGTTGCTTCATATTGCACAACATTTTCTTCTATTTTTTCTTTTAGACAATGAATGTTATCTTAATATATGTTTTTTTATTCATGAGGGTGATATTTTACAAATAATTACTCCATATATATATATTTCATTCTATGAGTTCTATTTACTGTTCCTATATATTATTCAGGATCAACGACCACTATTTATTAGTATCATCCTTGAGAAAATAAACCACCATTGTAACATTTTTATTGAAGAAAAACCCTATTCTATAGGATTATTCTCCATTTAAATTATCCATTTAATTGAATCAATAAGATTTTAGTCCCATTGAATGATTTGGTCCTCTATCACATAAATAAATCCAACATAAGAGAAAATAATTATTGAATAAGTTGGTGCATATGGGATTGGAATGTTTTTATGACCATACTTCTGTAATATAACTATATCTTTCTCAAATCCAACACGAGAAACCTTTTTCATTCATATTTAGAAAATTATCAATATTGGGTATCAGTTTTTAAAAATTTCATCCTTTTAAGAACATTTTTAAACAATATTATATAATGTATTTTCTCATAAAATTAAGAATTTTAACACATACATTATAATCCCGAAAATAGTGGAATAAATAACCTAAGATATTCTTATAATCATATTCATTGATTTTTTGGGGATATATCTATTTTAAAATCCATTATAAAGGTGTAAAAAATTTTAAATTAATCTAAACATATCCCTCAGTTTTGTACAACTAGGTGAGAAATAAGGCCTATTCTAAAGTACTATGTAGTTCCCGAGTCCAGATTGATGTAAATTTTTCAGAGTTATTACCCTAGTGTACCTCTTTTCCCTAACCAAAATCATTTTTAGTACCCAAACATTGATTTAATTGGATGAAATGCCACATAATAAATACCTTACATAGGAATTATGTTATTATTCAACACTTATAGTCCAAGTTTATCATATGTTTATCTTCCCAAGTCTATGTTTTTCTATATATTGTTCCAATATTCATTATAAACATCCTTTTATACTAATGGTAGATACTATAACCCCAATTGTTGTGATATAGTTCCTTGGATTATTATATATGCCTTAGTACTATGAATCACATCCGATAAAACCAACTAGTTTAGATATTTTAGAGAACTATATACATACATGCAACCATTTTTTATTTGAAATGGGAAATAAAACTAAATAAATATCAATATAAAAGGCCTAGTATCCTTGAAAACTAATTCAATGATTACCTCTTCATAACATAGGTAAATGAAACAAAATAAGGGTGAGTATAAATTCTCAACAAGGGTTACGTAAAGTTGAAGATATCATTAATCAATAAGAATAATAAATATTGAATGGTAATAAATGAAAATATAATATATTTTAATAATTTCTCCATCCTAATAATATAATGCATAAAAAATATGGAAATGTAAATATATTACCATCTATTTCATTTAAAAAATTATTGAGAATGAAATGAATTAAGAGAAAATATCATATGATATCATGGATAATGATAATTTAATGCTACATGAATGAAATTATTTATTATTAGACATCATGAATTAGACTTATGAAAACCACTATGGTTAATAACATTTACATGAATATTTAAAAATATATGTAGAGAACCATTTATTTTGTCCAATTGATTTATCTCATGAGATGTATTAGTTCATAGAGGGTCTATATCAATACACACCCTTAATTTCCATTCCAAATAATTCCAAACTTGTCATATAATTGATTTAATTCATATTAAATGGTCCTGATCAAATATCCATATTGTTTAAAGGATACATATTTATCATTATTTCCCAAGTAAGTAAAATAAATTTCAAACTAAACACTATATGTCAAAAACTTATAAAATTTAAGAAAAAATTATATCTTTAATTCAATAATATATATATATATATATGATATCATGTCTAATGAAAATTTATTATAGGAAAGAGATTTTCAATTGAAATAAAATAATAACAAAATCAATTGATATTGTAAATTAAATTTTAATCACATGGTAATTCTCAATTAAAATCACCTTAGATGATATTATTCAAGGTTAATATTAATATAATAAAAAATATTAATGAATCATGGTATAACAATTCAATTAGGTGTTATATAAACCACATAAAAATGAATTTTTGTATAAAAAATAAGTCTCTATCAAATGTTTTTTATACTAAATACATTAACTCTTACTAAAATGTAATTTTACATTATTTAACCTCATGTATAGTAGTTTTGAATATTTTATTAACTTATATCAATGCCATATTAATATTTTAAATATATTTTATGATTCTCTAAAAACATCTTACTACTAGTAAATTCATAATCATTTTTTATTTTCATTTTTTTGAGTGTCTATTTTTTTTTTGTTTTTTATATGGGTTTTGTCATTAAATATAACATTATTCTATATATTATAGAGTTTAATAATATATTCCATAATAATCATGAACTAATTATAAAATTATAAATAAATTATACTTTTTATGTAACGCCCCAAACTTCCACAGTATGTTTCCCTTTGAATAATGCAATATCTTGTGTTATATGTATCTTCGAGATTTTAACACATTGTGACTAATCAAACTAGATGTTAGGAATAGTAATACCCACTATTTAAAAAATTTCAATTTCTTATTTCTAATTTTTTTTTTCATTTTTGGGTTCGGAATTTCGAAATTAACCTAGTGTGAATTTTTTGTATTTTTCTGAAAACATTCATTTTTTGATGAATAGTGAATAATATTAAATTTTAATTAAAAACAACTCTTTTAATAAAAATAATTTATAGGGATAAATTATACTGTTGAATGGGTTTTAATTATAATTAGATTATATTTTTAGCATTTAATCCAATGTTTGTCATTGGAAGTAATTTCACAATTAATCTAAATATAAGAAACTGTCACTGTTTTGATAGTTATTATTTTATAAAAACATGCGTTTTGTTTTGACAGTGGGAATTAATTTTAAATTAATTTCTTTATCTTCTGTGTTTTAAATATCAAAAAATGGATTCCATATTTATAATCATGAGGTCCAAAATAGATAAATATATAACTCGTATTCTTATTCATTCTGAATAATTACATTGGTAAATATTTTATTTACTATTGTTAAAGGGTAAATCCGGTAAATAAGGGTAAAAAAATTATTTTATAACAATATTAAATTACCACTAAACATGTTATAACACTATTATATGATAAATTTCGACCCATGGGAATCTTTGGGTAGATTTTTTGACCCCATGGAGCCACTTTTCAGTGATAATGACACTTTACATTAATCAAGTTAAAATAAATACAAAAATGACATAAGCATATATCTTTTAGTAAAAAAAATTTACAATTGGTTATATATGTTATATCTTTGACTATAAATATTAATTAGAAATCTAAAAATATTTTTTACATAATGGTATTTTATTTTTAATTTTTATACATTAGATAAATTAATTTATTTATGACACAATGATGATACAATATTTTCTTTATTAATGAAAAAAATCAAATAAAAGGTATTATAGATGTTAAAATAAATATAATTTGAAAGTTTTGATGCAATTTATGAATTTTATAGGTTAATGTGACATGTTAATATTTATTAAATTATTTTTTTGAAGTAATAATAATATTAGGAATTTAATAAAAAAATAGCAAATAGTGTCAAAATTGACATAAAAGTGTTTTAAAAAAACTATATTATTAATTGATATTATATTACTAAAAATATTAGGTTTGTCCAAATATCATAATTAATATTATATATGTCATTAATTAACCACATGATGTTTTCTTGGATGTTTATAGTATGTTTGTTAACCATATAATATAAAAATACACAGAGACATGGTAAAAGTCAAAATAATTAACTAAGAGTAAAATCTAGACGATAAAGTAAATATTGTACCATACCTGGTAAATAAAAAATAAGATATTTTCATATTTATTAATATTTGTTAATTAAATATTAAATTTACCTTAAAATGCATTCTATGTTCAATAGCATACCCGATACGCAACAACGAGTTTCTTTGAAATCTTACATTGCACACTAATAATATAATATTATTTTAAATGGTAGTTAACTTCTAGCCATTGTATTGGAGGGAATGACCAAAAATAACTAAAATATGATTATACATGTTTGTTAAATTTATTTAAATTTATCCAATAAAATATGGAGTCTTAAAATGTGAATGAATCTAATTTTAAGCATAATTTATATTAAAAGGCCGATTTACCGCCTTTTAATGACGAAACCTCTAGAAATATTGTTTTGGTCACAATAAAAAATTATACGTGACCAAATAAAATACTTCTTTTGAATGTGGACATCAAATTTTTCTTTGTGTAATTTTTTTTAATTTTTCCTATGAAGTTCATTTTTAATGAATAGTGAATATATTATATTCTAATTCAAAACTATGTTTTAATATAATTAATTTATATATTTATATTGTCTTGTTAATTGGTTTTAAAGTGTAATTAAAATATATTTTTACCATTTAATCCTATTTTGGCAATAGGAATTAATTTCACTTTGAAATTCGACATAAACAAGTATCAATCTTTTATTAGTTATTGTTTCTTAAAAACACGTTATTTGTTTTGATAATGGAAATTAATTTAAAATTAATTAATTCCAATTATATATTTTTAATTTGGAAGAATAGACATAATTTTTTAAATTTTAATTTCAAATATATCTTTGGCTACATTTTTCGCATCTTCTTGAAAAACATCAATTTTTGATGAATAGTGAAACCACTTATTAGTAGTTAAAAAAACTGAATTTTTCATTCAAATAAAATTATACCGCTTCTGTGAATTGAATTTTTAAAACTCGACATAAATGGTTGTTTTAATGAAGTAAAATTTGGTGCAATAAGATTAAAATAATTTTTCGTGAATAGTATCTTTTGACTTTTATTTACAGCGGTTAAAGGTAAATAGGGTAATTCAAGGTAAAAAGAATATTATAATAATTTAAAATTAACTTAAAACTTGTCAAAAACATATTTTTTGAGTCATTAACGACAATAGGAATCTTTGGTTCTATTTTGGGACCCCATGGAGCCACATGGGATTGATAATGACAATTTCGATTAATTAACTTAATGTAAAGGATAAAATGACAAAAACAATTATCTTTTTGTAAACTAATATTTATATGGTGTTGTATAACAAATATGTTTGACAATATGTATTCATTGGAAATATAAAAATATTTCCTATGTCATGGTATTTTGGTTTATAATTTTGGGACATCAAATACATAAAATTATTCATGACACAATAATGATGTAGTATGTTCCTCATTAATAAATGACTTAAATAAATAAGATTAAAATGATTAAAATATTATCCAAAACCTGTCCAATTACTATTGGATGATTTTATTTAGACCATTATTCATCTTATGTTTGACTATAATGATTTTTGGACCATTAAAAACCAAATATCATTATATAAAAAATAATATTATCACACATTCCTAAAGAGCCCCTCCTCCCCCTTATAAAAGAAGACCACTTCTAACCAATTCCTCACACCTCTCAAGACTTTTGGCTCATCGAACCTCTTCTAACATAATCACCCTAAATCCATATCCTCCTCCTAGATTCCTTACCTTAGGCATAAGACACTTCATGAAGCCCTTTTTTTCAATCCAAAGGAAGTTACCCAAATTAAAGTTAACGGTTTATCTTAACTTGTTTTCTTTTATTTAACATCTCTATCCCCCAAAATTTTTATTATTCATTTCTTCTATAAAAAAATAGTATCCATAATATACTTGTATTTTTTTATGAGAATTATTTGAACTACACTTACACACACTTCCATCTAATGGTTTAATAACATATTTTTTCGATGGACGACAAACCAACGCCTCACTAAATGATGATTGTTTGATTTTCTCCTACCGCCTCTCATGGTGGCCATTATAATGGAACTATATTTATATATGATATATATTATATTTATTTTTTCTTCATGCATCATTATTTTCCTTTTATAGAATGGCTTTATGATTTCCATAGTGGATAAATACAATAATCTCTTTTGAGAAAGTGCGGACTACCACCCCCTCAAAGTGATGTGACTCGTTAATGCATTATGTGGTATGTGTAAAGGATAGAGTTAATGATATTATATATGATATTATAGTGGAATTATAATATAAATATGTATCATTATTTTTTAATTCCATTAAAATAACAAATAGAAATGAAAATATCGTTCATGTGTACGTACGTCTTACTGTCTCCATGAACGGTGCATTTCATTTCATACCTCTAAATTTTATGTAATATTATAAATACATGTATATACTGGATATATATGATATATATGATATATAAATAATGTATATAATTTTGGATATAATGTAATATTGACCACATGTAAAACTTGTAAATATAAGGTGTTCATTTTTTACTCAAGTACCAAATATCGACAAAACGAACGTTATTATCTTAAATGATTAAATAATGTTTATAACATGGTAATAAGTTATATAAAAGGAATAATATAATTGAAAAAGGTTCTTAAAAAATTAGATATTAACTTTAGTTTATTTTTTAGGAGATTAAAGAATGATCCAGTCAAGTCAGACACGAGGTAAGGGACTTCGTCTAAATCTCTTTTCATTGAGGCATATATTGTTTTAATACATGATTTTTTTTATACGTTGTATAAACACCTTTTAATTTTCATTTCATTCAAAGGGAATCTTTTTCTATGAAGATTTTTATTAAACGACAAAAATGAAATTTTTTTATGTAAGTGGTGACAATGACAATTTCGCCACAGCGAGTATTAGTTGATCTTTGGATTCCTTAACAAGTAGTAATTTTTTTAAAAGGAAAGATAAATACAATATACTATTTTTATGTATTTTGGTATTGAAAATGATTTTTAGAATGGATTTATTATTTCAATATCTTGAAAAGATTATTTTTTATTACAATGTGGAAAATATAATTAGTCTTTATGCTTATTTTATCTGTTATGATATTGTTATGGTTCTTGGATATTATTTATGTATATGGGTGGTTTCATGATAAACCTAGGGCATGTGAGCCCAAGATAGCTCTCCAATATATTGGGTAACGTGACAAAGGTAAACATGAATGTTTCTCCTAAGAGATTTAGGGAATATACTTTGATGGGTATTCCAAAGTAACTCCTTATGTAGCTGTGATAGCTACAATGTAAGTATGTTTTGGAAGCCACAACATACCTTTATGATTTTATATTTCTATGTGTCATTCAAAAATATTACAATTTCATGAGGTAAGTAAAAGATTTTATGTTTTGTATGTATTTATGAACTAATGTTTTCATTCTTTTTTTTATAACCCATACTGAGAATTTTATGCTCATCCCATGTTTTGAAATGTTTTTCACAGGACTTAACGATGAATAGGGTCAAGGACAGGATCAAGGAAAAGTTTTGCCATATAAAACGTCATATTAGACATGACTCTTTCTTTCAAGAGTATTTATTTTATGAAAAAAATCGAAACAGAGTAGAAGTTTCTCCTTTGTAATATTTTGAAATGTAATTGTTATGTCCTAATTCTCTAAAACTCTATACTTGAAAAAATCCCCAATTTTAATTATTTGTTAAATTCAATATTATGTAATGTTTTAATGTTGGGTCCTTATAGTTGGTATCAGAGTGTGGTTTAGATAAATTTAGGAGTTAGGTTATTGTTAAATTAATATATATAAAGTAATATATGTTAATATCGAAATGATACAGCATTAACAGATTATCATGTTGCTTCGCCTAAGATATTTCTGTGTTCAGAATGGTTTTTTGTAGAGGAAACAGGGCAAATATGTTGGGAAGACCTTAGGAGGAAGACAACCTTCCAAATTAGCAACCTGAGAAGGTCGAAATCGTAACTGAACAATTTGTTGTAGTGATGGAACAATTGACTCAGGATAAAAATGATAGTGGTATCCATGTACGAGATTATCTAGATCAACCACAGAGGAACATGTCAGTAGTGGAGCATTTCATAAGGCAACATCTTATATCATTCAGAGGATCATGTGATCCAGTGCTAACAGAAGGATTGATTTATGCACCGGAAAAGAATTTTGATGTCATGGGTTGTTTAGAACATCAAAATATTAGTCTCGCTATTTAAAATTTTGAAGGTGAACCAGATTAATGGTGGCTGATGGTGAAAAATATAATAAATAGTGAGGAGATTGATGATTTTTATTGGGATGAATTCAAAGATATGTTTCTTGGGAAATATTTTCCTAAGGTGGTTCATCTTAGGATGGAATAACAATTCCTAGAATTGAGTAGATGTATGACTCGATGTATGCTTATGAAGAAAAATTCAATCGACTAGCATGGTATGATCCAAATTTCATACGAGATTTTGATATTAAAATCAAACGTGTTTACTTAGGATTAAATAAAATGTATCAATGGTATTTATCTTCTCATGAGTTAAAAAGTTATGAAAAACTTGTTCGTTGTGAGGAGAAGGTGGAAATGGAGTTTTCTGATGATCTTGAATTCTTTGACAAACAACAGAATAAGTGGTCAAGGTGACAGGAGAAAGGGAAGAACTATTCAAAAACGTATGATGGAAAGAATCATTTATAGTTTGTGAATATTGTGGTCAAAAGAATGTTGGGGAATGTCTTTTGAATTCTGGTAAGTGCTATCGATGTGGGAAAATGGGACATAAGGCTCGTAATTGCACTGAAGAAGATCCGGGTAATGGTAAGACAAAGTCTGATTTACTTTCAGTAAAATGTTCTAAGTGCAACGAAATGGGTCATTATGAAAATGAGTGTCCAAAAAAGAACTCAACTGTAGGAAAGAATCCAGACTACAAGTAGAAATAGGTGGTGAAATCCTTTGAGACTACTTCAACAGATGTTGGTCTATCAAATGAAGTAGAATCAAGTACACTCATTGTTTATTCAGATTATGCCAAGGTGTTGTTTGATTCAGGGTCAACACACTATTTTATTTCTAAGATGTTTTCTAGTAAATTGGGAATTCCATCGCAAGATATGAATACAGAACATATGGTAAAAACACCTAGAGGAAATGTTGAGACAAAAATGAAAAATAAGAACCTTTCTTTACTTATGTGATGAAGAATCTACATGCAAAACTTATTGTTTTGCCTCTACTAGATTTTGATGCTATTTTGGGTATAGATTGGCTTTCTATTTGTCATTCTATGATTGACATCAGAGAAAAAGTGGCATCTTTTCATAATTCTTTTCAGTTTCTATACAAAAATGAACCCTTTATTTTGATAACATATAAGGAAGCTGAGAAACTAGTAATAGACGGAAATGAATGTTTCCTTGCACATATTGTTGAAAATAAAGGAACTATTCATATTAATGATGTTCCAGTGGTAAATGAGTACCTTTATGTTTTTCCTGATGAGTTTCATGCCATTATACCTGATCAAGAATTTGAATTTATTGTTGATTTAGTTCCTGATGCTAAGACAATTTAAAAACCCCCTAACAGAATTGCTCAAATTGAAAATTTATAGTTATAGAAGCAAATTTAGGAGTTATTAGATAATGGTTTCATTCAACCTAGTACATCACCATGGGGTGATTCTGTCTTGTTTGTTAAAAAGAAAGATGGTTCAATGAGACATTGCATTGATTATAGAGCATTGAAAAATATCATTGTTAAGTACACGTATCCTTTTCCTCATATCGATGATTTGTTTGATCAGTTCCAAAGAGCTCATTATTTTTCAAAGATTTTTTTGAGGTCGGGGTACCATCAGTTGAATGTAAAGGAAGCATATGTTCCATAGACTATTTCTCGTACTAGATATGGCCATTATGAATTTGTAGTTATGCTTTTTGGATAATCCAATGCACCTGCTGTATTCATGAATCTAAAGAATATAATTTTCATTGAGTTATTGGATAAGTTTGTGGTTGTGTTCATTGATGATATTTTGGTTTATTCAAAAGTAATGAGGAACATGAAATTCATTCAAGGGTTGTCATGAAAACCTTAAAAGAAATGAATCATTCTGAGAAATTTAGAAACTGTGAGTTTTGGTTATAACAAATTTATTTCTTTGGTCACATTGTTTTAAAAAAATAGAATAAATGTTGATCCTGCTAAAACAAAAGTTTTTGATGAATGGACAAGATCAACAAATATAATCGAGATCTGCAATTTTCTTGGTTTGGCAGATTATTACTGAAGGTTTTTTGAATATTTTTCATGGTTATCAAGTCCAATTAATAAGTTAACTCAAAAGGGTGTTAAGTTCATCTGGAAAAAATAATGTGTTGATTGTTTTCAAGAATTGAAAAGAATATTGGTGAATGATCAAGTTTTTGCACTTCCATTCAGAAATGGTGAGTTTGGTACCTATAATGATGCTTCATTGAAAGGAATTAGATGTGTCCTTATGCAGAATGATTAGGTAATTGCTTATGCTTCACGTTAGTTGAAACCTCACGAGTTAAATTACCCTACAGCTGATTTGGAATTTGATAATGTTTTTTTGCATTAAAATTTTGGAGGCATCATTTATATGGAGTGAAGTTTGAAATATATACTGATCATAAATGTTCAAAGTATATATTCAGTCAAAATGAATTGAACATGAGATAGTGGAGATGGCTGGAATTAATCAAGGATTATGATTGCATGATCCATTACCATACGATAAAAGAAAATAAATTGGCTGATTATTTGAGTCAAAAAATTAAGGCTCAATTAACCATGATACATTTGGGACAAGATCCTTTAATTTTTTATTGGTAAACATTGGCATTAGAGTTTTTGGTATAAGAAATTCTTCTGTTTTGTATCAGGTTTCAGTGAGAAAATCTCTATCAGATAGAATAAAGCAAGCACTGAAAATACATAGTGAGTTACAGAAAAAGGTAGGGTTGGTTCAGAAGGATAAGTTGCCTAAATTTAATATTGAAAATGATTGTGTTTTTAGGTTTGGAAAGATATTATGTGTACCTTGTGATTCATTGATGAATAACGAGTTGTTATGTGAAGCTCATAGTTCCACGTTTTTAGTTCATTCATGATGTACTAAGATGTACATAGATATTTGAAAGTATTACTGGTGAGATGGAAGGAAAAGTGATAATTTTGATTTTACTATAATTTTTTGTACTTGTCAATAGGTTAAAGTAGAGTGGCAGTTACCGAAAGGGATGATTTAGCCTTTTCCGATGCCATAGTGAAAATGTGAAAATATATCTATGGACTTTGAGGTGATACTACTGAAGACATATCGAGGTAATAATGAAATATGGGTTATAGTTGACCGATTGTATAAATATGCTCATTTCCTTCTAATTCGAGATACTTTGTCTCTAGATCAACTTTCTCGGTTGTATGTTAAACAGATATTCAGGTTACATGGAGTTCCCCTCTCTATTGTATCTGATCATGATCCGATGTTTACTTATAACTTTTGAAAAGGCCTTCATAAGTCATTGGGTACTGTATTAAATTTTAGTACAGCTTTTAATACTCAATCAGATGGACAATCAGAATGAATAATTTAGATATTGGAGGATATTCTACATGCTTATTCACTATATTACCAAGGATGTTGGGACTAACATCTTTCTTTGGTTGAATTTTCATATAATAACATCTTTCATTCTAGTATATTGATAGCTCCATTTGAGGCATTATATGGAAAGCGTTGTCAAACACCAGATTTTTGGGATGAAGTATGTGAAAGGATGCCAATGGGACCATAATTGGTAGAAGTGATGGTAAAGAAAGTTCATTTGATTCATAGTCACCTGAGAATAGCTCAGAGCAGACAGAATAGTTATACAGATAACCGAAGGAAGGATACTTCTTTTTAGGTAGGTGATTATGTCTTTCTCAAAGTTTCTTCATGGAAAAGTGTGAGGTGTTTTGGTAAGAAGGGAAACTTGAGTCCGATGTTCATTGGACCTTATGAAATCCTGGATAAAGCTGGATCAATTGCATATAGGGTTTCTTTATCACCAATTTTTTCCAAAGTAAACAATATCATTCAAGTTTCGATGTTGAGAAATTATATACTAGATCCATCTCATGTTTTGAGTCAAGAGGTAGTTCACTTGGAAGAGAATCTATCTTATGAAGAACAACCAGTCCAGATTCATGACCATAAGGAACAGGTGTTGCAGAATAATGTAATTCACTTGGTAAATATTTTTTGGAATAACCATATGATTGAAGACTCAATGTGGGAATCTGAAAATGCTATGAGGGATAAAACCCCCCAATTATTTTGATAATTGAATAAAAATTACAAGGATGAAATTTCCAAAACGGGGAAAGGATGTAACATCATACATAAATAAAGAATAATAGATTTTCATATTTATTAATATTTGGGAATTACATTTTAATTTTACTTTAAAAGCATAGCAATATTTGATAGAGTACCCGCTACGCAACAATGAGTTTCTTTGAAATCTGACATTGCACACTAATAATATAATATTACTTTAAATTTTTGTTAAATCCAAGTCATTTTATTGGATGGAATAAACAAATCTAATAGAAATATGATTATACATGTTTGTTCAAAGTATTTACATTTGTCCAATAAAATATAGAGTCTTAAAATGAGAATGAATGTAATGTTAAGCATAGTTTACATTAAAATTTACCGCGTTTTAATGATGAACCCTCTTTAAATATAGTTTTGGTCACATTAATACATTTTATTTTACCATATAAAATACTTCGTTAGAATGGGGATATCAAAATTTACTTTGTATAAATTTTTGGAATTTTTTCGATAATGTTCATTTTTAATGAATAGTGAAAATATTGTATTTAAATTCAAAACTATGTTTTAATCTAATTTATTTTTATAGTTATATTGACTTAATAATTGGTTTTAAAGTTTAATTAAAATATATTTTTACCATTTAATCTAATGTTAGTCATTGGAATTAATTTCAATTTGAAATTGGACATAGATAAGAATCAATCATTTGATAGTAATTATTTCTTAAAAACACTCTATTTGTTTTGATAACAGGAATTAATATTAAAATTAATTAATTCCACTTCTATTATTTGATTTTGGAAAAATATACATCATTTTTGAATTCAAAATATCAAATATATATTAGGCTGAATTTTTGGTATCATTCTGAAAATCTTCAATTTTTGATGAATAGTGAAACCACATAGTAGTAGTTAAAAACTGAATTTTTCATTTAAATGAAATTATACAACTTCTGTGAATTGAATTTTGATAATACAACATACATGGTTATTATCAAGAAGTAATGTTTTGTTTATGAAGATGAAAATAGTTTTTCGTGAAGAGTAACTTTTGACTTTTATTTACAGTGGTTAATGGTAAATAGGGTAATGAAAGGTAAAAAGAATATTATAATAATTCAAAATTACCATGAAACATGTCCAAACTTATTTTTTGAGCCATTAATGGAAATGGGAATCATGGGGTCTATTTTTCAACCCCAGGATGCCACTTGGGAGTGATAATGACAATTTAGATTAATTAAGTTCCGTAAAGGCAAAAATAACAAAAACAAATATCTTTTACTAAATTAATTTTTATATGGTGTTATATGACAGATATTTTTAACTATAAATATTTATTGGAAATATAATAAGAATTCATACATCATGGTATTTTTTCTAATAATTTTTGGACATCGAAAAAATTATATTATTCATGACACAAAATGATGTTGTATTTACCTTATTAATATATCATTTAAATAAATAAGATTATAATTATTAAAATATTACCCAAAACCTATCAAATTTCTATTGGATGATTTTATTTTGACTATTAGTCATCGTATCTTCAACAATAATCATTATTTACAATTAGAAACCGAATATCATTATATAATAAAATAATATTTTCACACTTTCCTAAAGAGCCCTTCCTTCCCCTTATAAAAGTAGATCACTTTTAACAAAGTCCTCACACCTCTCAATCATTTTGGCTCATCCAACCTCTGCCCAATTAATCTCCCTACATCCCTATACTCCTCCATGAAGCCTTACCTGAGGTACAAGGCACTTCAAGAAGACCTTTTGGTTCAATACAAAGGAAGTTACCCAAATTAAATGTTACAATTTCTCTTTACTTGTTTTCTTTTATTTTACATCTCTAACCACCTAAAATATTTTTATTCGTATCTTTTATAACAAAAACAATATCCTCAATATACTATGATGATTTTATGAGAATAATTTGAACTTCACTTACACACACATCAATCTAATGGGTGAAGAACATACTGTTTCTGTGGACGACAAACTAACGCCTCACAAAATGATGATTGTTCGATTATCTCCTACCGCCTCTCATGGTGGCCATTATGATGGAAATATATTTATATATGATATATATTATGTTTATGCTTTCTTTATGCTTCTTTATTTTCCTTTTATATCATGTCATTAATGTTTCACTAGTGAGTAAATACGATAATCTAATTTGAGTAAGTGCGGACTATCACCCCCTCAAAGTGACGTGACCCATTAATACCTTAAGTGGGTTGAATAAAGGATAGAGTTAATGATATTATATATGATATTATACTGTAATTATAACAATCCAATGTATAATTATGTTTTAATTTTATTAAAAAAAGAAATAGATGAATGTAGCGTTCATGCGTATGTACGGCTTACTGTTTCCATGAATGGTGCATTTCATTTCTTATATGCAAGTGTTATGTAATATTATAAATACATTGATATACTGGATATATATGATATATATTATATCTAAATAATGAATATCATTCTGGATATAACGGACTATTGACCACATGGACAACTTGTAAATATAAGGTGCTAATTTTTGACTCAGGTACCAAATATCGACAAAACGAACGTTATTAAAATAAATGATTACATAATGTTTATAACATGGTAATAAGTGATAAAAAAGGAATAATAAACTTGAAAAAGTTTCTTATGTAAGTAGAAGTTATCTTTATATTATTATTTATGAAATTAAAGAACGATTGAGTCAACCCTTACACGAGGTAAGGGACTTTGTCTAAATCTCCTTTCATTGAGGAATATTTTTTTAATACACAATTTTATTTTATACGCTGTATAAAAACATTTTACATTTCATTTGTTTCAAAGGGAATATTTTTCTATGAAGCATTTTAGTAAATGAAAAATGGAATGTTTTTCTTACATAAGTGGCAATAACCACATTTCCGCCGCTGTGAGTATTATTTGATCTTTGGCTTCCATAACATGCTGTAATGTTTTTAAAAGGCAAGATAAATACCATATACTCTTCTTATGTATTTTGGTTATGAAAATGGTTTTGAGAATGGATTTATTATTTCAATGTATTGAAATAATATTTTTTATTACAATGTGGAAATACTATCTTTTCTTTATGCTTATGTTATGTGTTATCATCATGTTATGGTTCATGCTAATTATTTATGTATACGGGGGGTTTTGTGATAAACCTAGGGTGGGTGAGCTCGAGATAGATCTCCAATGCATTTGGTAACGTGACAGAGGTAAACGTGAATGTTTCTCCTAATAGATTTAGGGAATATACTGTGACGGGTATTCCAAAGTAACTCCCTATATAGTTGTGATAGCTACAATGTAAGTATGTTATGGATGCCCCAAGTTACTTTATGATTTATGATTTATATGATTCATTCATAAATCATATGATTTCAAGAGGTAAGTAAAAGTGTTTATGTTCTGTTTGTATTAATGAACCAATGTTTTCTTTGTATGTTTTATAACCCTTACTGAGTTTTTTATGCTCATCCCATGTTTTGAAACGTTTTTCACATAACATAAAGATGAATAGGGTCAAGGATGGGATCAAGGAAAAGTCATGCTATCTAAAACATCAAACTAGACATGACTCTTTTTTCTAGTGTTTTTTATGAAAAAAATGACAAACGAGTAAAAGTGCATACTTTGTAATGTTTTGAAATGTCTTAGTTATGTCCTACTTCTATAAAACTATAAAACTGAAAAGATACTCAATGTGAATTATTCCATTAATTCAATATAATGTAATTTTTTAAGGTCAGGTCCCAATAGTTGGTAAAAGAGGGAAGTTTAGATAAATATAAGAGTTAGGGTATTAATAAATTAAAATCTATAAAGTAATTTATGTTAATATTGAATTGATATAGCATTTACATATTACCATATTACTTCACCTAAAATGTTTCTGTGTTAAGAATGGTTTTCCACAGAGGAAATAGGGAAGCTAAGTTGGGACAAAATCAGGAGGAAGACATCCTTCCAAATAAGATACCTGAGATGTTTGAAATTAAAACAGAACAGTTTGTTGCAGTGATGGCACAATTGAATCAGGCTATAAATGGTGATGGTATCCTTGTAAGAGATCAGGTAGATAAACCCCAGAGGATCATGTCAGCAGTGGAGAATTTCATGAGGCAACATCCCCCATCATTCATGGGCTCATATGATCTGGTGCTAGTAGAAGTGTGGATTAAAGCACTAGAAAAGATTTTCAATGTCATGGGTTATACAAAACATCAAAAGGTTAGTCTCGATGTTTACCGTTTTGAAGTTGAAGTTGATTAGTGGTGGTCGATGGTGAAAAATATCAGGGATAGTGAGGATATTGATGCTCTAGATTGGGATGAATTCAAAGGCATGTTTCTTCAAAAATATTTGCTATGGTGGTTCATCTTAGGTTGAAAAAACAATTCTTGGAATTGAGGCAGGAGGATGACTCAGTGTTGCTTATGAAAAAAAATTCAATCGACTAGCAAGGTATGGTCTAAATTTCATATGATATCTTGATATTAAAATCAACATTTTTACTCAGGATTAAAGCCAACATATCGAAGGGATTTATATTCTAATGAGTTAAAAATTTATGAAAAACTTGTTCATTGTACGGAGAAGGTGGAAATGGAGTTTTCTGATGATCATGTATTCTTTGAAAAATAATAGAATAAGAGGTCAAGGTGGTAGGAGAAAGGTAATAACTCTTCAAAAAATTATAATGGTAAGAAACATAAGTTTACAGTTTTTTGAAAATTGTGGTAAAAATCATGCCTAGGAATCTATTTTTAATTCTGGTTAGTGCTACCAATGTAGGAAAATGGTACATAAGGCTAGGAATTTCACTAAAAAAGATCAGGGTAATTTTAAGACAAAGTCTGATTTAAAGTCAATAAAATGTTTTAAGTGCAATGAAATTGGTCATTATGCATATGATTATCAGAAAAAGAACTCAACTGAAGGAATGCAGCAAGTCTACAAGCAGAAAGGGGTGGTAAAATTCTTTGCGACTACTTCAGCAGATGTTGGGCCATCAAATGAAGTAGTATCAGGTACACTGTTTGTTTGTTTACATTATGCCAATGTGTTGTTTGATTCAGAGTTTACACACTCATTTATTTTTGAGAATTTCTCTTTTAAATTGGGAATTCTATCTCAAGATATGAATATAGAGCAACCGGTAAAACCACCCAGAGGAAATGTTGAGAAAAAAATAAAATATAAGAACCTTCATGTCCTTGTGTGTGGATAGAATCTACCAAAAAACCTTATTGTTTTTCCTCTATTAGAGTTTGATGTTATATTGGGTATGGATTGGATTTCTGTTTTTCATACTAAGATTGACTTCAGAGCTAAAGAGGTTTCCTTTCAGAATTATTTTCATTTTTTATGCAAAAATGAACCATTTCTTTTGATAACATATCATGATGCTGAGAAACTACTAAAAGATGGAAATGAATGTTACCTTGCACATATTGTTGAAAATAAAGGAACTTTTCTGATTAATGATGTTCCAGTGGTAAATGAGTACCGTAATGTTTTTTTTGAGGAGTTTCCTGGCATTATACATGTTTGATAAGTTGAATTTACTGATGACTTAGTTCCTGATACTAATCCAATTTCAAAACCTCCTTATCGAATATCTCAAATTGAACTTTTAGAGTTAAAGAAGCAATTACAAGAGTTATTAGATAAAGGATTCATTCAACCTAACACATCACCATGGGGTGATCATGTTATTTTTGTTGAAAAGAAATATGTTTCCGTGAGACATTTCATTGTTTATAGAGCATTGAATAACATCACTATTAAGAATAAGTATCCTTTGTCTCATTTTGATGATTTGTTTGATTATTTCGAGGGAGCTGAGTATTTTTCTATGATTGATTTGAGGTCGGGGTACCATCAGTTGAAAGTAAAGGTAGAAGATGTTCTGAAGAATGTGTCTTGTACTAGATATGGCAATTTTGATTTTGTAGTTATGCCTTTTGGATTAACCAATGCACCGGCTGTATTCATGCATCTTAAGAATATAATTTTCAGTGACTTCTTGGATAATTTTGTGGTTTTGTCCATTGATAATATTTTGGTTTAATCAAAAAGTATGTAGGAAAATTAAATTCATTTAAGGTTTGTCTTGCAAACCTTAAAATACAAGAAACTTTATGGCAAATTCCGAATGTGTGAGTTTTGGTGACAAAAAATTTCATTCTGTGGTGACATTGTTTCAAAAAATGGAATAACTATTGATCCTGCTAAAACAAAAGTTTTTGAAGAATGTCCAAGACCCACAAATATAACCAAGATCAATATTTTTCTATGTTTGTAAGGTTATTACTGAAGGTTTCTTGAAAATTTTCACAGTTATCTAATCCAATGACTATGTTAACTCCAAAAGGTGTTAAGTTCATCTGGTCAAGAGAATGTGATAATTGTTTTCTTGAATTGAAAATAAGATTGGTGAATGCTCTAGTTTTGGAACTACCATCCGAAATGGTGAGTTTGTTGTCTACAGGGACGCTTCACTGAAAGGACATGGTGTGTCCTTATGCAAAATGATCAAGTAATTGCTTATGATTCACGTTAGTTGAAACCTCATGTGATAAATTAGCCTACACATGATTTGGAATTAACTGATATTGTTTTTTCTTTAAAAATTTGGAGGAATCATTTGTATGGGGTGAAGTGTAAAATATATTTTGATCACAAATGTTATATATATATATATATTCACTCAAAATGAATTGAACATGAGACATATGAGATGACAAGAATTAATCAAGGATTATGATTCCACGATCCATTACCATCCGGGAAAATCATATAATGTGGTGGATGCTTCAATTCGAAAAAATAATGATTCATTAACCATGTTACGTTTGGTACAAGATCCTTTGGTTTTTTGATTTGATAAAATTTGGAATATATGTTTTTGGTATAAGTAATTCTTTTTTTTGTATCAGGTGTCTGTGAGATCATCTCTATCAAACAGATTAAAGTAATAACAGAAAGAAGATAGTGAGTTACAGAAAAAGGTAGCCTTGGTACAGAAGGGTATGTTTCATGTACTTAACATTGAAAATGATTGTGTTTTGAGGTTCAGAAAAAGATTATGTGTGCCTTATGATTCACAGTTGAAGAATGAGTTGTTATGTGAATCTCAAAGTTCCCCATTTTCAGTTCCACCTGGTATTAATAAGATGTATAGAGATCTTCGGGAGTATTACTGGTGTGATGGAATGAAAAGTGATATTGCTGATTTTACTATGAAGTGATTGACTTGTCAACAAGTTAATGTAGAGGAGAAGTTTCCGAAAGGGATGCTTCATTCTTTACCAGTGCCAGAGTGGAAATGGGAAAATGTATCCACAGATATTGTTGTGGTATTACCGAAGACAACTCGAGGTAATAATGCAATCTGTGTTATAATTGATGGATTGACTAAATCTGCTCATTTTATTCTTATTCGAGACACATTTTCTTTAGATCAACTTTCTCGGTTGTATGTTAAAGATTTAGTCAGGTTACATGGAGCTCCCCTCTCTTTTGTATGTGATTATGATCCCAGGTTTACTTCTAACTTTTGGAATGTCCTTCAGAAGTCGTTGGGTACTGAATTAAATTTTAGTACAACTTTTCATCCTCAATCAAATTGGAAATTAGAACGAATAATTCAGAAATTATAGGATATGCTATGTTCTTTTTCAATATATTACAAGGGATGATGGGACCAGCATCTTTCTTTGGTTGAATTTTAATAAAATAACAGTTTTCATTCCAGTATACAGATGGCTCCATTTGAAAAATTATATGGGAAGTGTTGTCAAATTACTGCTTTTTGGGATGATGTATATGAAAGGAAGCTGATGGGACCAGAATTGATAGAAGAGATAGAAGAGAATGTTCATTAGATTCAGAAGCACATGATAACAGCTCAGAGAAGACAGAAATGTTATGCAAATAACCAGAGGAAGGATATTTCTTTTGAGGTAGGTGATCATGTATTTCTCAAAGTTTCTCCATGAAAAAAGTGTGATGCGTTTTGGTAAGAAGGGAAAGTTGAGTCAGAGGTTCATTAGAACTTATGAAATACTGGAGAAATTTGGATCAGTTGCATAGAGAGTGGCATTACCTCTAGGATTGTCTCAGGTACACAATGTTTCTCATGTTTCGCTGTTGAGAAAGTATATACCAGATCCATCTCATGTTTTGAGTCCATAGGTAGTTCATTTGGAAGAGAATCTCTCTTATGAAGAAAACCCAGTCTAGATTCTTGACCGTAGAGAGCAAGTGTTGAGAAATAAGGTAATTGACCAGGTAAAGGTTTTATGGAAAACCCATATGATTTAAGAGGCAACGTGTGAATATGAAAATTCTATGAGGGATAAGTACCTCCACTTATTTGGATAAGTGAATATAAATTGTGAGGACGCAGTTTCCAAAAGGGGGGAAGGATGTAACATCCAAGGTAAATTAATAATAATATATTTACATATTTATTAATATTTTTAAATGAAATATTAATTTTACTTTAAAAGGGATTCTACGATCGATGGCGTACCCGATATGCAACAACGAGTTTTTTTGAAATCTTATGTTGCACACGAATAATATAATATTATTTTAAATCGTACTTAACTCCTATACGTTGTGTTGGTGGGAATGAACAAAAATAACCACAATATTATTATACATGTTTTTTTAAATGTATTTACATTTATCCAATAAAATATAGAGGCTTAAAATGTGAATGCATTTAATTTTAAGAATAATTTAAATTAAAAGGCCGATTTACCACCTTTTAATGATGAACACCCTTTAAATATAGTTTTGGTTTATTTAATACCTTATATTTGACCAAATTAAATACTCCATTATAATGGGGACATCAAAATTTACATTGTGTAAATTTTTGGTATTTTTCCGATAAAGTTCATTTTTTAATGAATAGTGAAAATATTGTATTTTAATTCAAAACAAGGTTTTAATATAATTTATTTATAAATTTTTATTATCTTTTTAATTGGTTTCAAAGTTTAATTAAAATATATTTTTACCATTTAATCCAATTTTGGTCATTGGAATTAATTTTACTTTAAAATTGGACATAAACAAGTGTCAATCTTTTGATAGTTATTGTTTCGTAAAAACACTATATTTGTTTAGATAACGGGAATTAACATTAAAATTAATTAATTCCAATTCTATATTTTGAATTTTTAAAAATATTTATCTTTTTTGAATTTGGAATATCAAATATATCTTAGTCTGAATTTTTTGTATCTTTCTGATTAACTTCAATTTTTGATGAATTGTGAAACCACATAGTCGTAGTTAAAAAAATGGACTTTTACATTTAAATGAAATTATAGCTCTTCGGTGAAATTATTTTTGAAAATCCAACATACATGGTTGTTATTAATAAGTAAAATGTGGTTCAATAAGATGAAAATGATTTTTTGTGAATAGAAACTTTTGACTTTTATTTACAACAGTTAAAGGTAAATAGGTTAATTAAACGTAAAAATAATATTATAATAATTTAAAATTAACATAAATTTTTTTCAAAACATATTGGTTGAGTCATTAACGACCACGTGCATATTTGGGTCTATTTTGGAACCCCATGGAGCCACATGAGAGTGATAATGTCAATTTAGATTAATTCCCGTAATGTAAAGGCAAAAATGTCAAAAACAAATATCATTTAGTAAATTAATTTTTATATGGTGTTATATAACAAATATTTTTGAATATAAATATTAATTGGAAAGATAAAAATATTTCCTACATCATGGTTTTTTTTATAATTTTTGTACATCAAACAAATTAAATTATTTATGACTCAATAATGATGCAATATTTAACTCATTAATAAATGATTTGTGTAAATAAGATTATAATGATTAAAATATTAACCAAAACATGTCAAATTCCTATTGGATTATTTTATTTAGACCATGAGTAATCTTATTCTTTACTATAATGATTTATTTATAATTATAAACCGAATATCATTATATAATAAAATATAAATTCCACACTTTCCTAAAGAGACCTTCCTCCCCCTTATAAAAGGAGACCACTTTTAACCAATTACTAACACCTCTAAATCCTTTTTTCTTCTCCAAACTCTGCCCAATTAATCTCCCTACATCCCTCTCCTCCTCTTATAAGCCTTACCTTAGGAAAGAAGGCACTTCAATAAGTCCTTTTGGTTCAATCCGAAGGAAGTTACCCAAATTAAATGTAACAGTTTCTCTTAACTTATGTTCTTTTCATTTACTTCCCAAACCCCCTAAAATATTTTTTTTCCTTTATTTTATAAAAAAACAGTATCCTAAATATGCGAGGATGTTTTTATGAGAATTATTTGAACTACACATACACACACCTCTATCTATTGGATGAAAAAAAATACTATTTCTGTGGATGGAAAACTAGCACCTCAAGAAATTATGATTGTTCAATTTTCTCCTACCGCATCTCATGGTGGACATTATTATATAACAATATTTATAAATGATATAAATTATGTATATTTTTTTTATTCTTCTGTATTTTTCTTTTATATCACGCCTTTATGGTTTCTAAGTGGGTAAATACAACATTCTAATTTGAGGAAGTGTGGTCTACCGCCCCCTCAAAGTGATGTGACTCGTTAATGCATTATGTGGGATGTATAAAGATTAAGTTAATGATATTATATTTGATATTATACTGGATTAATAATATAACTATGTATATTTATGTTTTAATTCCACTAGAATAAGAAATATAAATGAAAGTAGTGTTCATGCTACGTACGGCTTACCGTCTCCATGAACGGTGCATTTCATTTCTTACCACCAAATGTTATGTACTATTACAAATACATGTATATAGTGGATATATATATATATATGATATATAAATAATTAATATCATTCTGGATATAATGGACTATTGACCGCATGGACAACTTGTAAATATAAGGTGTTCATTTTTTACTCAAGTACCAAATATCGACAAAACAAATTTTGTTAACATAAATGATTACATAATGTTTATAAAATTGTAATAAGTGATATAAAAGGAATAATAAACTTATAAAAGTTTCTTAATCAATTAGAAATCAACTTTAGTTTATTATTCAATAGATTAAAGAAAGATCGAGTCAAGTTGGACATGAGGTAAGTGACTTCTTCTCAATCTCCTTTCATTGAGGAATATTTTTTTTAATACACGATTTTCATTTATACTCTGTATAAACACCTTAGAATTTTCATTTCATTCAAATGGAATCTTTTTCTATGAAGTGTATTACTAAATGAAAAAAAGAATTATTTTCTTACTTAAGCGATGACAATGACCTTTCTGTCGCTGCGAGTATTATTTGATTTTGGATTCCTTAACAAGTCATAATGTTTTTAAAAGGAAAGATAAATACCATATAATCTTTTTATATATTTTGGTATTGAAAATGATTTTGAGAATGGATTTATTATTTCAATATCATGAAATGATATTTTGTTATTTCAATGTTTAAATTTTATCTTTTCTTTATGATTATGTTATGTGTTAAGATCATGTTATGGTTCTTGGGCATTATTTATGTATACGGGTGGTTCCGTGATAAACCTAGGGAGGGTGAGCCTGATATAGCTCTCCAATGCATTATGTAACATGATGGAGGTAAACATGAATTTTTCTCCTAATATATTTTGAGAATATACTATGATGGGTATTCCAAAGTAACTCCCTATGTAGTTGTGATAGCTACAATGTAAGTATGTTATGGAAGCCACAAGTTACTTTTATGATTTATGACTTTTATGTGTCGTTCATAAATCTTGTGATTTCATGGGATAAGTAAAAGAGTTTATGTTCTGTATGTATTTATGATCTAACGATTTCTTTCTTTGTTTTATAACCCTTACTGTGCTTTTTATGCTCATCCCAGGTTTTGAAACGTTTTTCAAAAGATTTAAAGATGAATAGGGTCAAGGATGGGATCTAGGAAAAGTCATGCCGTCTAAAACATCAAACTGTACATGACTCTTTTTTTCATGAGTTTTTATTTTATGAAAAAATGGAAACTGAGTAGAAGTGTATAAATTGTTTTTTTTAAATGTAATAGTTATGTCCTAATTCTCTAAAACTCTAAACCTAAAAATATCCTCGATGTGAATTATTCGTTTAATTCAATATTAAGTAATGTTTTAAGGATGGGTCCTGATTAATATATTAACCCAAACCTGTCTAAAACCTATTAGATGACTGTTTTTCACTGATACCCACATTAGCCTTGAAATAAATAATTTTTGAGCTATTAGAAACTGAAAATATTTATGTTATAAAATAATATTTTAATCTTTTCCAATGGAGCCCCTCACCCCTCTTATAAAGGGGCACTTCCCCTTATCTTAATTTCACACCATCAATGCCATTTGGCTTAGCCAATACCTACCCAAATATCCTTTTAACTATCCTCCATTCATCCTAGAGGCCTTCCATTAGTCCGAAATCCAACCTATGGTGCCCTTTTGATCAAATCAAAAGGATGAACATGAAGAATAGGTAAATATTTCATCACCTATATCAGGTTCCCTTCTTCTTCCACTTCCTATTTCTTTTTTTTTTCCAGTGTAAAATAATAAATCCAGTATCTAATATATAGTGTGATGTTATTATATATATGGTACAACCATATTCATTATTCTATCCATCCTTTAAATGACATGTCACCATACGTGTGTATGTACGACTTACCATCTCCACATCACGGTGTAGTAGTTATTCAATACATTATTATTTGGATGGGAATAATAATGAGTATAAATGATGGAAATAATAAATATACCATAATAATGATTCTGTATATATGATATTCCATCCAATTATATATTATTTTAATAGAAAAATTATGATATTGTTACTCGTGTGTACGTACGGATTACCGTCTCCACGAACGGGATTAGATACATTCCCCATCTTATCCATTCAAGACTAATTTTCATTTGATGATTTAAAATAAGGTTTAAAACCTTGATATAATTCAGTATATAAATAAGATACAACCCATATATAACAAATATTTTTCATATAACAATGATTATAAAGTAAAACGAATTAGTTAACACCCGAAAAAAAGATAATACAAAAATATTTTTAACACATAATTATTAAAGATCATATATTATATCATATTTATGTATATGTTTGTTTAATAATTTAATAAAAATTATTTTACTATTATATAGGAGGTTATCCTACCCACAACTAATGAAAATAACAAGGTAAGGGTTAATTTCACAATCTCTTTATTATCCACGGTTGTTTTTACGTAAGTATCTACTAGGACCTCTTTATCATCCACATCCATGTTTTTTACAAATGTATTCCCAAACATTTTTTCTATTTTATAAACTATGGGTTAATGTTATTTATAACCTTGTTTAAATTTTTTTGATAACAATCTTTCTGTAATTTTCCAAATAAGGTACCTTATGACCTTTTTGGAAAAATTACGTTAAGAATGTTTCTTAATTTATTCGGTGGGTGCGACTATTTTCTGTCGTTATAACATCATCAAAAAATACATTACAATATTATAAGAATATTTCCAAAATAAATGTTTTATTTTGTAATTATATGAAGATTAAATGATTTCAAAATTGAATGAGATATTTCTCTAAAAACAGTTTTGATTTCACCTATGTCAAGAACCTCTGATGGATTTTATACTTATTTGTAGTTGAATTATTATAATAAATTGTTTTCATATTATATTGAAGGTTTTGTGATATTTTTGACTGTGGATGTGTTATTTTTACACCATCCACAGATTATAGATAATGTATTTACATTTTGTATTCTATTTATAATATGAATGTTTATATTATGTTTAATAATCTTCTTATGAGGAATGCATTGGATTTAGTATTTGATTGGTGGAGCCCATTATAGATCCTTTATTCATTGGTAGGTCCCATGTGACAAACAAGTGTCTTGGCACAAGGCCATGAAAAAATCTTATTTGTAGTCTTCGCACAAGGAATTGACTATGTTGTTATGAAGTCTTTAATTATGCATTCCATCAATATGGAAGCGGCTATTGATATTTAATTTGATTATTCAACTATTAGAATATCCACGTGAATAAAAAAATGGAATTATTTGATTTTATCTTTTCCATATTATGCTGACGTTCAACTTTAAAAGGATTTTTTAGTCTTATACATTTCCTTAAATTTTTATTCTTATTTGTGATATTTTCCTCAATATTGTAATCATTACTAAGAATAAGAGCTCACCCCTTTATATGTTTTACTTTTCCAAAGATGAGAAAAAGTATTTTATGACTAAACTGTAGGGATATTCTATGGTGATATGAGGGTGGCCTATTGAAACAATGTTTTTGTAGCTTTTTATTTTATAATTTAATGTAAAACTTATAAATTTATATAGTATTTCCAAGGATACTAAACTAATTGGTCATTCGGGACATGATTTACTTATATAAGGCCAATGTACTGTAATAACGCACCAACTTTGGGTAACTGGGGTCAGTGAATTACAGTTGGTATCAAAGGAAATTTAGAACAATCCATGGAATCTAGATTTATATAAACTCTGATTTGAGAACATTATCCAACGATAGAATCTGAGGATTAGTATAGAAGAATTTCGTAAAATTTTGGTACTATAGAGATTTTGTGATTTTTCCATGAAATACAACCCTATATGGATACAAGCAGGGAGAGGTAGCTCTGGCACATATGTACCTAGGGGTAAAACCCAAAAACACCACTTTGAGCTATACTCGAATGGGAACTGGTGCACGAAAATGGGATTCGTTGTACTCTTGGAGATATACTTTGGATAATTCCCATTTTCTTCGAAAACCATTGTGAAGGGCTTATGAGTATATTATTCCTCAAAGAAAACATTTTTTTTATTATTGATTATATACATAAATTGTTTAGTTTTTGATAAGTTTTATACAAGTTCGGAATTATTTATTTCGATTCATAAACAAATCTAGTTTATTCCATTGTTTAGAAATGGAGCCTAGAGGTAGGAATGGAAAATGTATCAATGCAGGTAATCCATGTATGGATTTCCTTCCTACTCATGGTCATTATAGTGGAGTTGGTGATGCAACTAGTGTTCATCAGTTTAACACCATACTGGGAAAACTCAATCAGGTTATGAATAATAACCTTACCCGTGTAGAGCACCCGGATCCACAACATGGAGGATCAATGTTTGATCTCTACATGAGGAAACAACCACTAAAATTCAACCAGTGTACTAATACATTAGTATACGAGCAATGGATAAATTCATTAGAGAAAATATTCCATGCATTGAAGAGTAGAGAAAGGGAAAATATTCTCATAGCAGTTTACTACCTCACTAGAGCTGCTGATCAATGATGGTAATTTATTTAAAACACAATGGAATATGATAAAGTACCAAATATAGTCTAGAGGGAGTTTAAAAATATTTTATTAGAAAAATAATTTCCTCATGACCATCAAGCGAACATGGAAGGACCATTTCTGAGTCTGAGGCAAAAGGAGGATGAGAATGTCAAAATTATGAAGCTAACATTACATGGTTTGTGAGGCATGTTGCAGATTATATTAATAACCCAAGAAGTCATATTGATCATTTCCTTAATGGTTTAAAATCATTCCTCCATTGAGAATTAGTCACCCAATCCTTCTCTTCATACGAAAACATTGTCTTATGTGCAATCAAGACAGAAATAGAATTCACTAAGTCGTACGACATTAAATAAAAGCAACAGAAAAGGAGATCTGATAAACACTTTAGAAATAGAAATAAGGGGAAGAATGGAAAACTTTAATATCCATCCTGCAGAAAATGTGGAAAGAAACACACATGTTCATGCATGAAGGGAATGGGACTATGTTACATGTGTGGTGAAAAATTCTACATAGCTCTTGATTTCAAGGGGAAGAAAAAGGCTATCAATGTTAAATTTATCAATCATAGATAAAGGGGTAATTATTTAAATGAATGACCTATGTTCCAAGGGATCAAGGTCAAGCTTATTCCACCACCACTACTGAGGTTTAAAATCTGAAATACATAGTGGTAGGTTATTTAATGGTTTCCTCAAGTTTATCAAATGATTTATTTGATTCTAGATCATTGAATTGTTTCATATCCTCCCTATTTTCTATGAAAATAAGATATTTCCAATTTTATTTATCAATAAGTTGTCAATAAAAACCCCCAAGGTAAGTATCAATGCAACAATGTTTTTTGAATCAGTCCCGATTAGGTCAAATAAATGTTCTTTATCTGCTGGTCTAATCGTCATAACCATGATTTAATTTGATATAATTATTAGTATGGATTGGATTTCGGGCCATGATAAAATAATCTATTTCAAGAAAAAGGAGGTTATGATTTTTGATGAGGATGATATATAAAATCTTATCTTTTGAGAAGAATAATCACCACATAATTATTATCTAAATCCACCCCCATTAGCTCAACTAAATTCAATTATTGGGGAGGAATAGAATGAAATAACTATGGGTGAGGAAAATAATTTTCAAATAGATGATGTACCTATTGTGCAATAATAATTTTATGTGTTTCTAGAATATTTACGGGGACATCTTCCAGAATGAGAAATTGAGTTTTCCATTGATTTAATTCCTAGTTCAAGGCCCATATCGAAGACCCCTTATACAATGGCCACTATGGAATTAGTGGAACTAATGAAACAATTCGATTAATTGAGTAATTCAGGATTTATTCTCCATAGTGTTTCTCCAAGGGGATCCCCTGACCATTTTGTTAAGAAGAAAGATGGATCTATGAGATTGGGCATTGACTATGGGGATATTAATGCTATAAAAATAAAGAACAAGTATCCTCTACCTCACATTGATGATTTATTTGACCAACATCATGGAGCTACAATTTTTTCAAAGATTGAACTTCGATCTTGATACCATCCATTGTGTGTGAAGAAGGAAGACATTCTGAAGACCATATTTTAAACTAGGTACGAGCACTACGATTTTACACTAATGTCCTTTGGATTGACTAATGCACCATTAGTCTTCATGGATCTAATTAATATGGTTTTCAAGGAATCTCTTTATTAATTTTTAGTAGTATTTATTAACGATATCATTGTATAATCCAAGAGCTATGAAGATCATGGAAATAAATTGTGCATTATCCTAAAGAATCTTAGAAGAAATGAATTATATGCGATGTTTATAAAGTGTGAATTCTGGAATCAAGAGATTTCTTTTCTTGGACATACTGTATCTAAGGATGGAATATATGTTAATCCATTAAAGACAAAGGAAATCGATGAATGGCCAGCACTGACGAGTATAACTGGGGTACACATATTTATTTGTTTAGCAGGTTTTTATTGATGTTTCATCCAGAATTTTTCCTGACTGGAAAACCCATTAACCAAGCTCACATGTAAAGGGATTAAATTTTTTTAGACTGAAGAGTGTGAAAAATATTTTGATGAATTGAAGTAAATATTAGTAAATGACCTTATATTTACTCTGCCCTCGGGGAATGATGGGTTTTTTATTTATAGTGATGCTTAAAAGAAAGGACTTGGTTGTGTCCTTATGCAGAATGATAGAGTTATTTCATATGTATCCCGAAAGCTAAAAACCCATGAACCAAACTGTCCTACTCAAGATCGTTAGTTAGCAGCTGTAATTGTTTTTGTAGATTTGGAGACAATATATCTATGGTGAAAAATGTGAGATATATACCAATCATAAGAGTTTGAGTATATATTCTCACAAAAAGAAGTCATCATGAGGCAATGGAGATGGATTGAATTACTCAAGGATAATTATTTCACTATAAACTACCACATGAGGATGGAAAATAATGTTGCAGATTCTTTGAGTAGAAAGTATCATGGAGTTTTGAACAAGATGAGAGTTGAAAAGGATTCTATATACATGGATCTATTAAATATGGATATCGGAATAACCGTAGATGGTGAAACATCAATACTTTTTCAAATGGTTTCCAAACCATATTTACTGGAAATAATAATAATTTCTCGGGCTTATGATGAGGAGTTTCAAAAGAAGATTAGAGCTATGAATAACATGATATTGAGTGACTTTGTATATGAAAATAGAATTTTTAAATTTGGGAAGAGACATTGTGTTCTCGATATACCTAATCTAAAAAGAGAACTGTTGGATGATTCTCAGGGCTCCAATTTCTCTATACACCTTGGGAGATCCCAAATGTATAGATATTTGAAAGAACATTTTCAGTGGGACAAGATGAAGAGGGAGATTGTTGTTTTTGTGTCAAGATGTATGGTTTTTGAAGAAATGAAAGTTTGAAGGAAACAACCTGGAGGTGTCATCAATCCTCTTCCCATACCTGATTGGAAATTGGATAATATTACAATAGACTTTATAGTGGGGCTACCAAGGACTCCTAGGAGGAATGATGTAGTATGGGTCATTGTTGATCGTCTTACCAAGCCAGCACATTTTCATCCTATAAGAGAATATTTTCCACATGAACGTTTAGAAAAACTGTATATTAATGAAGTTGTAAGACTTCATCGATCACCCCTATCGATTGTTTCTGATCTTGATCAATGTTTTACATCATTATTCGGAAACATTCATCAGAAATCCTAGGATACTGAACTTCATTTTAGCAATACCTACCACCCTCAGACTGATGGACAATCAAAACAGACTACTGAAACCTTAGAAGACATGTTGAGATCTTGCTAACATGAATTTCACAGTATGTGGGATCAATATATTCCTCTAGTAGAATTTTCCTATTACAATAGCTTCAATTAAAGTATTCATATGGGACCATATGAATCCTTATATGGAAAGAGATGTTTCACACCAACTTGTTTAGATGATGTTGGTGAAAGAAGACTTGTAGGCATAGAACATGTTTTGGAAGTGATGGAAAAGGTGAAGGTAATCCAAGACCACATCAAAGCAGCTCAATGTAGACATAAGAGCTATGTTGATAATCGAAGGAAGGATTTGGAATTTCAAGTGGGATATCATGTTTTCTTGAAGGTATCTCAATGGAATGGAATTAAACGATTTGGTAAGAATGGTAAATTGAGTCCCAGGTACATCAGACCTTTTATTATTCTTGAATGATTTTGGGATTTTTCTTACCATTTTTAAATTCTTCCAAATCTCTCTAATGATCATGATGTGTTCCATGTACCAATGATGAGAAAATACATGCCTGAACCAACACATGAACATACATATGAGGAATTTGAACTGGAACCTAATATATATTATTGTGAAGGGCCTATAAAGGTTTTTGATACAAGAGAACAAGTATTGAGAAACCAGACAACTCGTCTGGTAAAAGTTCTATGGAGAAACCATAAGATGGAAGAGGCAATGTGAGAACCTGAGAAAATTATGATAAAAAACCACCCGAATCATTTTATGCACTAACATTCTAGAAATTTCGAGGAAGAAATTATTTGAAGGAGAGGATAATGTAACAACTCAATCTTCCACTATACGTTTCCCTTTGAATAATGAAATAGCTTGCATTGTACGCAACATCAATATTCTAACACATCATGACCAATCAAACTAGCTGTTATGAATAGTAATTCCAAATTTTTGAAATTTTATCAATTTTATCATTCCAAATGGAATTATTTTTTAATTTCATAATATTGATATCATCTTACGGTGAATTTATGGCATTTTTATGAACACATTCAGTTTTTTTATGAATAGTGAAAAATGAAAACTTTTAATTTAAAAACAATTTTTTGAATAAAATAATCTATAGTGATAAATTAAAATATTGTGTGGTTTTTAAGTATAATTAAATTATTTTTTTACCCTTTAATCTAATGTTGTCCTTTGGAAATAATTTTCATTTAAACCAGTCATAAGAAAGTTTCAATATTTTCATAGTAATTATTTCATAAAAACACAATTTTTGTTTTGACCACGGGAATTAATTTTAAAATAATTTCTTCCACTTCTATTTTTTCAATTTAAAAAAATTGAATCCATATTTAGAATCAGTAGATCCAAATTTTGTAAATGTGTAACTTTTATTTTTAGACATTATGAATACTTTGGTAAATATTTTATTTACCATTGTAAAAGGGTAAATCCGGTAAATAAGGGTAACAAAATAATATTATAATAATATTAAATTACTATAACATGTGTTCTAACTCTATTTGATGATACATGTCCGACCATGGGCATCCCTGGTTTGATTTTGGGTCCCCAGGGAGCCACTTTTAATTGATAATGACACTTTATATTGATTAAATTGAACAAAATACCAAAATAACATCACCATATATCTTGTAGTAAAAAATATTTTACATAGGGTTATATATGTTATCTATTAAACTATAAATATTCATTAAAAAGATAAAAATATTTACTAAATAATGGTATTTTATTTATAATATTTACATATTGAATAACTAAACTTGTTTATGAAACAATGATGATGCGGTATTTTCCTTTTTATTAAAGAATCTAATAAATGGTATTATAGATTTTAAAATAATAATAATTTGAATATTCTGATGCCATACATGAATTTTATAATTTAATGTGACATTATAGGAATGAATGAATGAATTTTGAACGAATTAACAATTCTATTATGAAATTACCAAAAAAATAGAAAATGGTGTCGAAATTTACATAAAAGAGTTTTTTAAAAGAAATATTATATTATTAATTTATATTCTATTCCAAATAATCTATGGTTCATCCAAATGGATTATATAATATTATATATGTCATTAATCAACCACTATAGGTTCTCTTGGAAGTTTATATAATGTTTATTAACCATATAATATAAAAATACAAAGAGACATGCTAAATGTCAAACAAATTAACTAAGAATTAAATCTACACGATATGCTTCACATAATGACACAATCCTATATAAAACCTATTTTTTTAGTGAATTTCGACCCATAAACACCTTATAAATTATATATATTATTTTTTAGAAATTAAAAAACGAAAAAAAATTTATTATAAAATAATATTTCAATCTTTTTCCTAAGGTTCCCCTCACCCCTCTTATAAAATGGTACTTTCCCTTTTCTTAATTTAACACCTTCAGAACAAATTTTCTTGAACAACACCTACCCAAATATCCTCTAAATTGTAACCCTTAATCCTAGAGGCCTTCCATTCGTCATAAAGGCAACCTAAGGATCCATTTTAATAAAATTAAAAGGAAGAACCAGAGGAAGATATAAATATTTTGTCACCTCTTTCAGGTATCTTTATTCATCAACTTCCTCTATGTTTGTTGTTTCCATTATAAAATAATAACTCTGTTATAATCTATATACAGTAAATTTATTATAAATATGGTACAAACATATTCATTATTTTATCCATCCTTGGAATGACATGTAACCATACGTGTGTACCTGCAGCTTAACGTCTCCACATCATGGTGCAATTATTATTCAATATATTATTATTTGTAAGGGTATAATAATGAGTATAAATGATTCATATAATAAATATAACATGATAATGATTATTTATATATGATATTAAATACAATTATATACGATTTTAATATCAAAAGAATGATATTGTCACTCGTGCGTATGTACAGATTATTGTCTCCCCAAACGCGAGGAGATTCATTCCCCATCGTATCCATTAATGACTAATCTTCATTTGATGATTAAAAATAATGTCTAAAGACTTGAAATAATTCTATATATAAATAAGATACATCCCTTCCATAACAAATATGACTCATCTAAATAGAATATAATGTAAAACGATTCAATTAGCATATGAAACAATGATAATACTAAAATATTATTAACAAAGAATTATTAGAAGATCATATATGATATCATATTTATTTTTATGGTTCATATATAATTTTATAACAATTATTTAACTACTATACAGGGGATAATATACCCTCGACCAAAAAAAAGAACAAGGTAAGTGTTAATTTCAAAATCTCATTATTATTCGAGGTTGTTTTTACTTAAGTATCTACTAGGACCTCTTTATCATCCACCTCCATGTTTCTTAAAAATGTATTCCAAAAAATTATTAATATTTAATAAAATATGGGATAAATTCATTTATACACTTGTTTGAAATTTTATAAAATGGTTATAATGGAATATTTCTCTCATTCTCCAAAAAAGGTAACTTTTGACCTTTTCAACAAAATTAGGGTAAGAATGTTTTTAAATTTATAAGGCTGGTGCGGCTATTCTCAGCCATTATAACATGATCAAAGATTCCATTACAAGCTTATGAGAATATTTCCACAATAAATGTTTTCTTTTATCATTATATCTATTTTAAATGATTTCAAAATAAAAAGTGATATTTCTCAAAAAAAAGGTTTTGATTCCATCTATTTAAGCATCCTTTGATGGATTTTAAGCTTATTTGAAGTTGATTTATTTTGATACAAAACATACATATTATATTAATGTTTTTGTGATATTTTTTACTATAGATGTGTTATTTTTACACCATTCGCAGTTTATGGAAAATGTATTGACATTTCATATTCTAGTTTTAATACAAATGTTTATGTTATATTTAAAAATTTTATATGAGCAATGCATTGTACTTAGTATACGATAGGTGAAGCTCGCTATAGCTCCTCGATCCAACGATAGGTCTCATGAGACAATATAGTGTCTTGGTACAAGGACTTGACAAAATAATATTTGTAATTTTTTCACAAGGCCTTGACTATGTTGTTATGATGTCTAGCATTATGGATTCTATCATTATGAATGTGGCTATTGATATTGCATGAGATTATTCAACGTGAAGATTATCCATGTTAATATGCAAATAGAAATATTTGATTATATCTTTTGTATATTATGATGATGTTAATGTTCAAAATGATTTTGTTTCAGCCATATACATTGCCTTAAATATTTATGCTTATTTATGAATTTTTCTGTTGTAGTTTTATCCTTACTAAGAATCTGAGCTCACTCATTTCTATGTTTTATTTATCGTAGGATGCGAAGATGTATTTTATGACTGACCTTCAGGGATATTCTGAGGGGATATGAGTGTGGTCTATGGAAATAATGTTTTGTATCTTTTCATTTTATATTTTAATGTAAAACTTATGAATGTGTCCAGTATTTCCAAGGTTACTAAACTGATTGGTCTTTCAGGAAATGATTTTCTTGTATACTTATAATGTTATATAATAATGCACAGACTCTAGGTAATAGGGGTAGAGGCGTTAAATTTTAGGGAAATCATGAATGATAGTTATGAAAAGAGAGTGACAACACTTCATGAAGGCGGTAGTCCACCCAAAAATAAATGATGTTATAATTTTTTTAGTGTAAATATAAAATGATATGTATTTAGATATATTATTTTGAAAATTAAGAGTAAATCATTAATATAATAAATATTTCATGTTTATTAGATAAAATCAATATCATTATCTTTATCGCATTTAATGTAGAGTGCTTTTGAAAGATGAATCACATCGGATCACAAGGTGGTAGTCAGTTATACACACGAGCGACATTATCATATCATTAGGGAATGAAAATAAAAAAATTATATTAATGATATATTGAAAACATAGGTATAAATATGATATAAATTTCTTTTATATAATTTTTTTCCGTTATCATACCCATCCTTGAGATGTGGTAATGAAAAATAGAATGAGATCAATTCATGAGGTCATTGTCCAACATACCCACAAATGATGATTTATTAACCAATTATTTATCCATTATCATACATATGTATATAATATTAATTTTCTTTGGACCAATTATTTAGAAATAAAAAATAAAAACCATTTGATTAGAAATAAAATCTTTTTATGAAAAAAATATATTTATACGGAGAAAATAACATCAAACTCAATAAATATCACAAACCACTTTTATTGAATTATTGTAAATAAATTTATATATGATATATTAAATATGAATTTTAAAATTTATATTATTTGTTTTATAGTTACTAGATAATAGTAAATGTTATTTTATTCTTGAAATCCTATTTTTCTAAAAAGAAGTTTTCCCCCATTTTGAAAAAATATTAATATATCAATTTTTTTACATTTATAAAATTAATGCTATTATATGGAATTAAATTATTTTATATTTATGTAAAAATTATCTATGAGTTAATTTTTTTAATATTTTTCAAATAAGATTAATATATCATCAAATTTGGAAAAATAATGAATTTTATTAAAAAAAAAATTCATTGAAATAAACTTAATGAAAAATCATATTTTAAAATGGTTATAAAATTTTAACATGTTTATATATATATATATATATTAATATGATATTGGCTATTGGAATTTATTTAATTTTAAATTTATATATAGAATCATTTTGATCTTTTAAACATTTTGTCTCTGGAAAACATCTTTTTCATCACGTCTATGAGTTAATTTAAAATTTCAACTTTCTACTGATTTGAATTGATAATGGAATAATGGAATAAATATTTGAAAAAAATAATAATTTATAATTTATAAAAATTTTAACCAAACTTCTATTCAAAATTAATTCTAATAACAATGGTAATTTATTAATGTTGTTAGGGTAAAACCGGTTTATCTTTTGGTTTAACAAAAATGATATAGGATAAAATGATATTGGAACACATACCAACTAAATTGTTTGGAACTATTTTGAAATTATCACCAAAAAGGTTTAATAATTGAATATTTGTTAAAAAATTTCATATGAAAAACTCTGGTACACATTTCTTTTTTTTAATATTCTATGTGTATCTTCTCCCCAACTTATTAAGGGCCACGACATGTCCCATCATCTTTCCAAAAAATCAATTTTTTATTCAAATAACAACCCAGATATATTCATTTTATCCAACTAAAAATCCTAGAGGGAATATAATTATTAATAATCCCTCCTATTAATGATTTGGGTGTAGTTCCAAAGAGGTTCTCCGAAGAACATGTATAATCCTTGAATAGTCTTTTTTATTTTATATCTTCAGTGAAATTCATAAAATATTTTTTAATTATGATGATATAATATAAAAATATCAACCATTTAATTATATTTCAATATGTTAATTTAATAATCTTGATCAATATCATATTACATTGAAGTGAATATGAAATCATCATTCGTGCATATTAAAATATACCACCTTATGAACCAATGACATTAATTTTCAATCACCACCTCTCATGAATTGATATAATGATGTATATAATGAATATATATCATTTATAAGATATTGTTATAAATTTGGAATTATAATACTACATCTACCATCTTACCACCCAGCACAATGGAAAACCATAACTGAACTCGTGTGTGTATAGGACTACTACCTCACGAAGATATCTGATATATCATTCCATTATGATTTAACTGAATGGTAATAAATATTTACTAAATTAATATATGTGATATTTTTAAGAAAATTATAATTCTGTATTTATGATATCACATATTACTTTTGATGTGACATTAAATGGGGGATACAATAACATTATTCATTTTATAACAGGCTACCACCTCACAAATCGATGGGATTCTTTTATAGTAATTATTTTCATGGAAGGTAATAACATAAAATTTAATGAATATATGTAATTTATATGAAAAATAACTTACCCTAAAAATTTAATATATTGTTTTACATTTTTTTACATCATCCCTTAAAATTTTGGAAACATCATTCATTCGTTCATATGACCTACTTCCTCCATGAATGTTCTATTTAATTTTATATCTCAATATTTTACGTACTACTATAAATACATATATAATGATTATTATGGTATTTGTATAATTTTATTTATTCTATAGATGATGGAACCCAATAAAAGCTAGAGAAAAATAATAATAAATTAAAATGTAAATGAAAAATGTAATTAGGGTTATATTATAGAAATATAATTCAATTATAATTATTAAATACGATGTTCAATTTTTTTGATATATGTTGAAACATAATGAAATGTATTTTTGTCTTAAAATATCTTATTATTACATTATTTTTCATATGAAACTATATTATTAATGAAGTGTATATACATCCCCATTGATATCTACCAATTTTATTTTTTTTATCAGTTTCATATAATGTTATTTCATCATTGGTTTTAACATTTAAATACCACCAATGTGGTGAGGGTTTAATGACATAATCACATATTTATCAGGATCTTTTCCATTTTTCATACACATAAGAAAATTTTATGATCAATATTTCACAAAAATCAATAAATTACTTCTCCTATAATTATTTCATGCAAATTAAAACATTATTATGAATTTCCTATCTTCATGTACTCAATATTCCAAATACAATCTTAAGGAAATTCATGTTTATTTCTATCTTCTAGTGCAAACACTTATTCATCCCAAAAAATATTCAACAAAAATGTTTTCAATTTTTATTAACATTCCCTAAAGTAATTGTAAAAATAATTACACCCATTCTTGAAAAATTTCAAATGTTTTTTCAAAGGATTCATTATAATAGTTTCTAATTAATATTTTCTCTGATTTTATAAAACTATTATGAATGGAACCTCAATTTTAATGTGTATAAAATGAAAGATAATTTTCACCTTCATGAAAAATCATTATTTTAAATGATATTCTATTAATTTCAATGGATATATTCAAATAAAAAATTTTCCACAATATATTTTGAATTTATTTTTTGACAATTTTTATTATAAATAAATTTTTATTTTTTTAAATAAATGTTTTAAAATATAATTAAGGATTCCTTTATATGTCTCTAAAGTAAATTGAACAAATATAATTTGAAAAGGGATCATGTAATAAAATGTTTTTTTCAATGATGAAGTTATTTTTTCCTCATGAAACTATCTATTTTATTTTTCATTCAATATCATTTTCCATCTAGGATTAAATTATTTGAAATAAATTAATCATTACAGGGAATATGATCCAATTATACCATACTTTTTCATCCTATATATTGATTATTTTTGAAATGAGAATACTTTATTGAAACCCATTCCTCTTCCATGACTTATTCCATGATAAAATTCTTATGAAACTGACTTATTTTTTCATTTTCTTTAATGAAATGATAGAATGGTAATGGAAACTTTTTCATTTCCACAAGTTATGTTATGATGAAATGAATATTAATCCCATTTATTTTAATGGTTTATAATATGATAAATGTTTTATGATGTTTTGGTACACAAATGTATGGTTAATGGGATGGGTGAGACCTATATATCCCACAAATTCATTAGGTAACGATTTATGTTATGTAATATCAAAGGGGGAATTAGACGTTATCCCAAGCCCAAAAGTGGTAACACACGAGGTTACCTTAAGAAAAAAATTTTCACACTACTGTTTATTACAAAACCAACATGTTATGAATTATTTTGTGGATATCCTTGACACAAATGTTTCTATACATATGTGTTTCATACAAATATATTTTTCATTCTAATTTTATTTTCTCATGGATCTTTTTATTTTTATTAAATTAAGATTCATATACTATAATTTGATGAAATTTATTCCTTAAATCATGTTTATTATCTATGATATATAGGGTGTGTTTTTCATATTTTCTTCTCATGTTATCATACACTTATGAGAGGGATATATTAATATCTCCCTTTTTCCCTTACTAAGAATATGATCTCATTCTTTGAATTTTTTTCTTTTCTACAGTTATAATCAGAGGTATTACATGTCACGTGTTTAAGATGGTTTTTTTCTATGAGTAACAAAAAAAGTGATGTTAATGAATTATTATGATTTTTTTATATTTACATGTATCAAAAGAAAATATACCATTATGATCCCCATACATGTCCTTATATCATGAAATGAATATTCATGAAAACATTTTAAATATCAATGTATAAGAAGTGTTGTTCATTATAATTGGTATCATATGATAGCTTAAATGATAAATTGGATAACATAACAAGAAAAATATAATGAGATACCAAACAATTTATTTTTGATTACTATATGGATAATTATATATATTTGAAAATGTCCAATAATATTGGTGAAGGATATATTGTGTCGTTTTCTAGAAATGCATCCCCCTTTAGATGCTACATGAGGGACTGGTTCTATAAAATATGTTCCAAGGATTAATAAAATTGAAAAACTCTTATTGGGGTTAACTCAAGTGTTACCTTGTACCTCAACATAGGCCTTATTGTGCACCAGTTTAGACACACCTCAGAGATTTGATACAAAAATTCATAATATCATTATGAATAATCATAAAATATTTAAATAATGACCATGAATGTAATAGGATAATTATAAAGTTCCCAAAATAGTAAATAAGGTGTCATTATTATGATATCTTATAAGTCAGTCATCGTGAATATGTGGTTTACCACTATGAGTATTGTTACTCACATTGTGATTTTGGATTCAATAAAATTTTATACCTTATCTATCCTTGTTAATTATATTAGTGATAGAAAATTAAATTATTTTCATAACAATCAATGAAGATATAAGGGATATGAAATAAAAAATCTCACTTATATTCTCAAACATCATTCTCAATATATGAATAAGGTTAAACATTCAACCAATAATAGGATGGAACAACATTTTATTAATTCCTTCATTGGAAACATTCAATATAATTAAGTTGTTTTAATGATTCACTAGTTTATAAATAATTGATCGATACCATTGAGATGATATTTTGAATTTTATAGTGTTTGTATCTTATAAATTTAATTTTCCCATCAATAATTAAGTATCACAACCTATCCTTAGGGCTCGTGCCATGACTACCCCAAGCCCGGCTTCCATAGGCCAGTGGGTGGTGACTAGCATCAAAAGCGTAAATCGCTAAGATGGGAAAGCATTTCCTTTTTAAAATTAAACACACAAAACCAGAGTACACAACTAGAAGTAAAACACTAAGTAGAAACTGTATACAAATGATGTGTTTGAATGTAAAAAATGGTCGGAAATACAAGCCTAACAACAAAGTACATGGAAATGAAAAAAAAGGTACAACTAAAATACAAACAGTTAGAAGGTGTCTAGGAGCTACTGGATCATCCACCACGGATACTACCTAAAGGGTAGGTATAGATATCCTCCTTAGTGCTCTACGTCCATCCGTCTCCCCCGGGTATTGTCTCATCGTGAGTTCCACCTCCAGGTACCGTCCAATCCTCGTACACTTCACCTCGTCCAGCGTTGTCCATCATCTTCATCCAACACAACGAGGAGCGAGCATAGCCCGTGCAGGGGTGAGTATAACAATACTCAGTAGGGACCCTGAAACCCTCAAAGTCTCATAAAATCCCATAAGTATAAACCACAAAGTATGAATCAATAGAAAACCATTACTTATGTATATGCTCATACATATACCTAAGTTATCTAATAACCCATCTAAATCACGAGGAAAACACAATGGTCATTGACTCAGCTCAAACCAGGATTTTCATTATCGAAACCACGACTGCTGGAGAACTCCACCCCTATCAAGAATAGTGGGAATGTTGTGACACTAAGGCACTTCTCACTAACCTTGGACTGCTGAGTTACTTCTCCTGTCGAGTACCGCGGGTCTGCCTCAAACTACCAGGCACTCCTCGGCTGGGGTTCTATCGCCAAATATGAGTCTCTCCCCCTAATAGAAAGTAGATTTGCACCTCCTATCAAATAACGCGAGTCTGCTGCGAAATACCAGGCGCCTCACCTCTATGGGTCTTCCACCAATTTCTAGGCGCTCCCTACTACGCTTGTCGAATTGGTCAAGTAGTCGTCAGGTCTGTCTGCTACTAGGTCTCCAAAATCTATCTGCCCATCACTGGAAGGATCCACTCCATGAGCTACTAGAAAAAACTCCAACTATCACGATGTTCTATGAAGATGTATCTCAATGTTCTTCCATGTCATTGGGCTCTTAACGCAACAGACGGCTCGTCAATCGGATGCCATGTTTGTGAGTTATTAGCCTTTTAGTCTCGGGGGCCCGATTGGATTCTTGTACGAACCAACCCGACCGTATCTCAACTATACCCCGAACTATAGTGGGGTATACACAAAGGGACCATCTCTAATCAAGATTACTAGCACTACCGACGGTTCGTCAGACGGACGTCCGGGGCCAATGATATGGCAAAAGTAAGAAGATGGTCGGGATTGGGTCCGGGTTCGGTCCGACCCCATCGAATCGACACGGCCTAACCCAGTCTGAGTCAACCCGTTCTGGGTGAACACGGAAAGACCCGATGGGTCTGACCCAGCCCATTGGGCAGTTCAACCTGCTATGTTAGGCCCGGGTGTCGTCACACAGGCGGCTCTGCCTGAAGGCCGGGGGCGGTTCGGCCAATGCCGCGAGGGGCGCATCTCGGGAGGTCGGCCTTCGGGAGGCTAGCGGTTGGATGTGTTGGACACGGGCAGGCCGATGGGACACTAGGCATGTCGCGAGTTCTTCAGGCAGGGCGCCAAAAGGCTAGGCAGCGCACTGGGCAGTGCGCTTGGGCATAGGCAGTGCGTCAGGGTATCGGGAAGACCATACCAGGTGGTGCAGGGGTGTTGGGTTAGCTTCTGGCAGGGTGTGGGGGTGATGGGGGCGCCAGCGGGGTGCCGATAGAGCCGGGCAGTGCACCAGGCACACGGGCAGGCGGCACGGGCAGTGCACCATTGCAGTGCTCGAGGGCACGGATTTCATGTCGGGGCACCGTGGGGGTGGCGCGGTTTGCAGAGGCCGCTGGCCACACGGCCTTTGTTCTCCGTCTTCATCTTCGTCACCTCTTTGGCTTGCCATCATCAACGAACAAGAACAAACAATGGGAGGGTCGGACCATGTTTGTGTGGCCCTTAACCTCCTCGTTACTATGATAAAAAATGGAAATTCTCATACCATAACATTGATTGATGAAGAGCGTGGTTTCAACTCATATATAAATATAACACAAATTCACCCTACCTCGTTTGTCGCTCGTTGGCGGTGCAGTGAGGTGACGTCGTGGTTGGCAACGTTCTTCGCAGGCGGCGTCTTCTCCTTTGATGCGGATGAATATCATTGGAGATGTCGCGTGGATTCTTCAAGGATGAAGCTTCCCTTTTCTTACCCTATTTGAAGAAGGAAGTATACGGCATCGTCATTCTTCCGTGGTAGAAGAGATGTTATTTATGTTCATCGAGGAAGGAATGAAGTTATCTAAATGGTTCTCCAAAGCTCCACCAAAAGAAAGTGCCCACCAAAAATAATAGAGGACGTTCTCTATTATTTATCTGGCACAACAACACAATGGTTTGTTTTCAATTATATGATACAGGTCAAATAATTAATGGGGAAGATGGTTCCTATTCAAAATAAGGGGAGGTGAGGTGATCTAATTAATTAATTGAGAGAGGTATCCAATTAATTAATGGGGAGGTGGAGAATCGCAAATTAATGAATAGAGGGTTTAATCCCACATAAATGGGAGGTCCCAAAGAGTTACAATCCTTGGGTGGTCCCCACCAATACATCCTTCCATGGGAGGTTATGTGCGAGTGGCCCCCACCACTAACCACCACTTGGTGGTTTTAACCACCTGAGTAAAAATAAAGTTAATACTTAATTTTTATTCATTTTAATTAAAAACCTCCAAAATCTAACATACAATCTCGTTAGAATGAAACTATAGTGATGGTCATACTAAGAAATCATCGACGCTGCTTGTTCAACGGTGCCCTCGGATTTCAGTTCCTAGCACCGGTCCAAAATTTATAAAATCCCGTACGTACGTTTATTTAACGTACAGGAAAAAAACTCAGAAATTGATTTTGGACACACCAAGCCTCGGAATAATGTGCCGTCAGAAACTGCGGACTCGTAAAATTCCAATGTATTAAAAAAATTCCATAGGAAATCCGGGACATTACATTCTCCCCACCTCAGGACTTTACATCCCCATAAGCTACAACTCGAACTAATGGATCCAATTTGGGTACTAAGAACGCATATGAGCCTCCCACTCTCATGTGCTCTCCTGGAGGTTCTCGTGATGCCAACGAATGCGCACCAGAGGTATCAAAAATCTACATAGGACCCACTACTGTCAATACTAAATCTACACTGGAACCTCCGTGAAAGTCACCCCTTCATCGATGTCCAGCTATCTGTGATCGATGATGTGGGATGGGTCGTGAAAGTATCTCCTCAGCTGAGATACCTAGAAGACGTCGTGCACCTGGTGCAACTGAGGTGGAAGAGCTAAGTGTTAAGACACCATGCCTACTCCGAAGAGGACCTGGAAAGGTCCAATGAACTGCAGTGATAACTTTCTGCCTCATCCAAATCTCTGCAAACCTCGCCTAGGTGAGACCCGTAAAAAGACATGGTCACCATCCTTGAACTCCATAGGTCTCCGTCTCCTGTCAGCATACAACTTCCGGCTGCTCTATGCAGTCTTCATCCACTCCTAGATGATATGCACCTTCTCCGTGGTAGACCATACCATCTCTAGCACTGCTAGTGCTGACTCCCCTAGGTCACTCCAGCACAGTGGCGATCTGCAGGGCCAAAAGTACAGGGTCTCAAAAGGTTCCATACTGATAGTGTTGTGATAGATGTTTTTTAAGGAAAACTCCATCAAAGGTAAGTGGTCCTCCCAACTACGATCATAGTCGAGGACACTTGCACAGAGAATGTAATTGAGGGTCTATGTATTCTTTATGCCTGTCCATCCATCATAGTATGGAACACAGTGCTCAGAAAAATCTGTTTCTCGATATCCTCTTGCAACCCCTTCCATAGCTGGGAAGTAAACCATGAGTCATGCTCGGAGACGATAGAAGATAGTACACCATTAAAATGCACTATCACCTACACATAGTGGCGTCCCTAGCTCTATACTTAACCATGATTTCTAATCAGTTGGAACTGCGGCCGAGTTGGTGAGTCATTCAACGATCACCCATATCGAATCACGACTCTTGGATGTATGTGGAAGACCCATCACGAAGTCCATGGATATCCCATCCAACATCAACTCTAGGACCTATAAGGGCTGATCCAAGCCTGCAGGTACCTAGTGCTCTACCTTCACTTGCTGAAATGTGAGGCATCATGAGAAAAACTCTACTACCACCCTTTTCATACCTAGCCACCAATGTTGTCGTCGAAGGTCCTGGTACATCTTCACCACACATGGATGTACCCCTTGAGGGGAAGTGTGGAACTCCTTCAATACCTCCTCCTAAAGTGAAACAGGTTCCAGGGTGCATCCTATGAAGACAATGACATACTCCCCACCTTAATAAAATAAATCAGGTCCCTGCCTTATGAATATCTATGCTCGCCGCGTATCATAGTCAGCGTCTCCATACTGCACCTCCTCGACTCGCTGAAGAAGTAGAGGAGTGACTGTGAGATACTGAAGATAGGCTACTTCATCCCTAACCACAAAGGATATATTTAAAGAATCTACTTTCTTTGTCTCCACTCCAAGCTGTTGAATGCATGATCTCATGCTGAGATCATCCGCAACAACATTCCATCTCCTAGGAGTATAGACTATCTCGAAGTCATAATACTAGAGGAACTCAAGAAAACGATGTTTTCTATGGTTCGTGTCCTTCTGAGTGAAGATATACATGAGACTCTTGTGATCACAGTATATGGAAAAACTCTCACCCATCAGATAGTTCCACCACATCTTCAAGGTGAAGACCACTGCTCTTAACTCTAGGTCTTGGGTACTATAGTTCTTCTCATGTTATCTGATCTTCTGAGAACCATATGCTGTCACAGCTCACTATTGCATCAGGAAACACCTTATTCTGGTCCCTGGTGCGTTGCAGTAGACTACGTACCCTACACCTTCCTCTAGAATCCACAAAATGGGGGCACTAGTTATCCCCTTCCTCATCTCCTGAAAGATGTACTGGCATCTCTTTGACCACATAAAGGGTTTACCCTTTATTTTCAATGATGATAGTGGTGATGAATCTATGGAGAAATCTAGAATAAACCTCTGATAGTATCCAGCCTAAACCAGGAAACATCGTACCTCCGTCACACCCCTAGGTGGCTTCCAAGAAAGCACTGCCTCATTCTTCACTGGATGCACTGCAACTCTAGCCTACGAGATGACATTTCCCAAGAAGTGAACCTCTCGAATCCAAAACTGGCACACTGAGAGTTAACCATAATGCTGGTTCTCTCGGAGTGTATCTAGTACTACCTAAAAATGGTAGGCATGCTCTTCCTCAGAAGATGAGTATATCAGAATGTCGTCGATGAAGACTATGACAAAGTGATCGAGGTATGGCGGGAAGATCATGTCCATGAGACTCATGAACACTGTTGGAGTGTTATTTACGCCGAAGGTCATAATCAGGAACTCATAATTGGCGTACCGACACCTGAAGGCCGTATTCTGCACATCCACGTCTTGAACTCTGAGATGATGATAACCTGATATGAGGTCTATCATTGAGAACCATTGAACATCCTTGAGATGATCAAAGAGGTCATTAAACCTTGAGAGTGGGTACGTGTTCTTCACGGTCACCTGGTTCATGTGACGGTAGTCAACAAAAATCCTCAAGCTCTAGTAAGAATTCTTGGAAAACAGAATCTGGGCTGCCCAGGGAGAAACACTGGGCCGAATGATTCCCTTCCCCTACAAGCCCTCCAATAGTTCCTACTACTCACGAAGCTTAGTGGGATCCATCCGATATGCTGGAGTAGATATCGGTGTCATCCTAGGGTACATGTCAATATTGAAGACCACCTCTCTGCGAGGAGGTAGTCCTGGATCATCGTCAGGGAAAACATCCATGTACTGGTCTACCACTACAGGATAAGTTGGACTTTCCACATCAACTACTCTGAGGGTAAGTCAAGGCAACTGGTGAGTTATCAGCTGTACCCTCCTCCGAGTATGTCCACCCTATGCTACAAAGGATTCCTTCCCGTTGGTGAAGGTGACCCTAGTCCCATCCGTGCAGAAACACCACAATTTTTTCCTAATACAGTCGTTCTGAGCATGGACTATAGATAACCAGTTCATACCCAAGATGACGTCGTAAAGCCTCGACACTGATTGAAGGAGATCCTAGCCGAACCTATCGCCTCCTAGAGTATTCTCATACTGCCGGTACCAGTGCGTAATCATCAAGTCTACTCTCGTAGGAGTCACTAGACGAAAGGATCGATCCAATGGCTCTGTCAGAGTCTCTAAGCTCTAATCTAGGGAAGTGGAAATGAAATAATGTCCGGGACATGTGTCTATAAGAAGTAAACCTAAGGTGGAATAGACACAGATCGTACCTTGAATAATCTCTGGATCGCCATTTTCGTATGCATCAACTGCCTGATGTTGTCCTCTCCCCTGTCCACCCACTAATTGCAGTCGGGGTGGACCTCTTGGTGGTTATGGAAGTAACACCTTGTAACATTGGCCATCGCCAGCTGCTCGACCAGTTCCTCGGCCACGTCTGCCTGCACCATGCGGGCTTCCTCAATTGAACCTCTACCTCTAATAGGGAGGTCCCTCAATAGAATTATGATCATCAATACAGCAGGACAGATAGTCACGAGCCATGTGACCCTGTCTGCCACATGAGTTACATTGTCCGCTCCTTGCATGACTAGATTGGTCTCTACTTTGGGTTCTCGCACAACCGATCCTAAATCGTGAAGTCTTCCACCTATTGGTCTGGTCCACTTGGACCTCTGCAAAAACTCTCTACTTCCAACTGTAGAAGACTCTACTGCATGTCGACTAGAATTAGGTCTCGCCTCTAGTGATTGCTCATCAAAGAAACTCTCTACCATGAGGGATCTATTTAACACCCCCGCCTGTATCGGGATGCTGAGGGAGATCATCGAGGCTCTGATCTCTCTCCTGAGTCCCTACTCGAAGGTTTGGGCCCTGAAGAATGGGCCCCATGCCATATTTGTGGAGTAGCGTGAGAGGTCAGTGAACCTCGATGAGTAAAGTGCTACTGTAATGATTCCCTACTGCAGATGAAGAATCTCATGTGTCTCCACTGCTTGTAGGGTCGCTGGAACATACTTCGCCTGGAACATGCTCTCTAAGTCTGTCCATAGTAGTGTTGCCACATCGTTGACCTGGAGCATCAGGCTCTACTATCTACCTGTTGCTGCCTGATTGAGGCTGGCAGCAAGGATCACCATGTTGTCTGTTGGTGATCTTACTAGCCTAAAGACTCTCACCGTAGCCTCCAGCCAATCCTCAGCCGCCTGTGGGTCCGTCTCTCCCCGGAACCTTGGTGTCCTCTAGCACTGGAACTCGTACAGTACGCTCAAGTGGCGTGCATCATATGTTGATAGGGATGGTGGGATCAATGGCCCAACAGGTGGTGGTATCATTGGTGCCTCTATTGGTGCCTCAATTGGAAAGGTGCCTTACACTGAGGCCTTTTAACACAGTAGGTTGTCTGTGCTTACAAGACATGGGGCTCTAACTGGTAAAACATGTGGAGGCATCCTAAATGAAACAGATTTGATGTGGTTAATTGATTATACCTTGTGAGCTAACTTGGTTAATCTAAATTTAATAAAAACTTTTGAAAAACACACAAAATCAGTTTTTTCGTGCGCTAAGTCGAAAATCAGTATTCAGGGTCATGGTGTACAGATACGCCGGTCGCCGAACCAACACTAGACCCCCTGAACGGAAAATCAAACTTATTACCCTTATCACCATTGCTTCACAGAAAAGAAATATTAGATAACTATTTTTTGTGGTAGAACCGACGTCCTCTGATACTGATATTTTAAAACCCGTCCTCGGGGCACATGCCGTGACTACCCCAAACCCGCCTTCCATATGCCAGGGGCTGGGGACTAGCAATAAAGGCATAAATCCCTAAGTTGGGAATGCATTTCCCTTTTTAAAAGTAAACACACACAGTCAGAGTACACTACTGAAAGTAAAACACAAAGTAGAAAATATATGCAAATATGTGATGCTAAGTAAAAGGGGGAAGAAATAATATCCCAACTGTAAAGTACAAGGAAATGACAAAACATGTACAAATACAAGACAAACAACTGGAAGGTGTCTAGCAGCTCCTAGATCGTCCACCAAGGATCCTACCTGTAGGGTCGGTATAGATAGCCTGCTCAGCGCTCCATGTCTGTCTGTCTTCTCTGGGAACTTTCTCATTGTGATGTCTACCTCTGGGTATTGTCCAATCCTCGTACACTCCACCTCGGTCAGTGCTGTCTGTCATCTGCATCCCACAAAATGAGGTGTGGGCATAAACCATGCAGGGGTGATTATAACAATACTCAGTAGAGACCACGAGACCCTCAAGGTCTCAAAAAATACTACAATGATAAACCACAAAATATGAATCAATGGATAACCATTTCATAGGTATATGCCTATACATATAACTATGTTATCTAGTAACCCATCTCAATCATGAGGAAAACACAAAGGTAATTGACTCAGATCAAACCATGATTTTCATTACCAAAACCTTGACTATTGGAGAACACCACATCTGTTGAGAACAGTTGGATTTTTGCGACATCAAGGAGTTTCTCACTAACCTTGGACTGCTGAGGTACTCCTCCTATCGAGTACATCGGGTATGCCGCCAAATACTAGGTTCTCCTCCGCTGTGGGTCTACCTCCAAATACTAGGTGCTCCCCTAATAGCCTATAGAGGTACTCCTATTGTAGAGTATCATCGGTATGCTGCCAAATACTAGGAACCCCTTCACCGTGGGCCTTCCACCATGTACCAGGCACTCTCCACTGGGCTAGTCGAATTGGTCAAGCAGTCATCAGGTCTGTCCGCTTCTAGGTCTGCACACTCTGTCTCCCCATCAATGGAAGGATCTACTCCATGAGCTACTTGAAAAAACTCCAAATATCACTACGTTCCATGAATATGCATATCAAAGGTCTTCCACGTCATAGGGGTCTCAAAGAAATAGGCGGCGTGTCAATCGAATACCCGGTTTGTGAGTTATTTTCCTTTTAGTCCCGGGGGCCCGGTTGAATTCATGTAAGAACCAACCTGACCATATCACAACTACTCCTCAAACTCTAGTGGGGTATTCTCAAAAGGACCATGTCTCATCAATATTACTAACACCGCTGACAGTTCTTCAAACGGACGTCTGATGCCAATGATATGGCCATAGTAAGCAAAGGGTCGGTAGAGGGTCCGGGTCTGGTCTGACCCAGTCAGACCGACTCGGCCCAAATCGTTCTGATCCGACCCAGTCTGGGTCAACTCAGAGAGACCCCATGGGTCTGTCCCAGCCCGTTGGGCGGGTCATCCCACTACATTAGGCCTTGTCCGATGCGCCCGACCCATCAGACTACGAGGGTGGATCGGCCCAGATGCCTCCACACAGGCAGCTCAGCCTGGAGGCTGGGGCTGGTTTGGAAAATGTCACGAGGGGCACGCCTTAAGAGGTAGGCTACTGGAAGGCCAGCATTAGGCCGCACGGGGAGCAGGCAGGCCGACAGGATACCAGGAAGGCTGTGGGTGCACTTGGTAGGGCACCAGGGCGTCAGGGAATGCTCATGGGCGCGAGAAGCAAGCCAGAGTGCCAGGAAGACCACTGAAGGGGGCAAGATGGACACCAGTTGGGGCTGAGCTACCCACTGGCATGGCATGGGAGCATCGAGCAGGCCACCGGCAGTGCATGGGGTGGAGCCAGGTTGCGCGCCGGGCATGCTGGTAGGCAGCACGCTAGGGAACGGATTGCATTCTGGTGCGCCGTGGTGGTGGAGCAGTTCATGGAGGCTACGGGTAGTGCGGCCTTTGTTCACCATCTTCGTCATAGTCGCCTCTTTTCCATGTTATCATCATCGAACAAGAACTAACAATGGGATGGTCGGACCGTGTTCGTGCGGCCCGAACCCTCCGCGTAATGGTGACATAAATTACCAATTCTCATACCATAAATTTTATTGATGATGAACGAGGATTATAATCATACAGAAAAATAACTCTAAAACCTTATACCTCGTTTTTATCTCTTGGTAGGGAAGAAGGTTACGTCCTCGTTGGCGATGTTCTTCGGGGGTGACGTCTTCTACTTTGACACGGATGATGTTCATTGGAGATGTCGTGGGCGTTCTTCAAGGACAATGCTTCCCTTTTCATGACCCGGTTGAAGAATAAAAAAGATGGTGTCATCATTCATTGGTGGTGGAGGAGACGTTCTTCGTGTTCTTTTTGGGAAGAATGATGTTCTCCCAAAGGTTCTCTAAATCTCCACCAAGAGAATGTGCCCACCAAAAACAATATATGATGTCCTATATTATTCTTTTGGCACAACAACACATAGGGTTGTTTTTAATTAAATGAGAAAAATCAAATAATTAATGGGGAGGATGGTTCAAATTCAAAATAAGTGGAGGTGATGAGTTCTAATTAATTAAGTGGAGAGGTGTCCAATTAATTAATGGGGAGGTAGGGAGTTACAAATTAATAAAGAGAGTGTTTCATACAACTTAAATTGGTGGTCCCAAGGAGATACAACCCTCAAGTGGTCCCCACCGAGACATCCTCCCAAGGGAGGTTATGTGCGGGTGGGACCCACTACCACAACCTCCCATGGGAGGATAAGGTTTGGTGACCCCCACCACTAACCACCACTTGGTGGTTTTAACCAACTTAATTAAAATAAAGTTAATACTTTATTTTTGTTCATTTTAATTAAAAACCTCCACAATATAACTTCAATTCTTGTTAGAATGCAACTATAATGAACGTCTCACTGAGAAATCAACGATTCCGCGAGTTCAACTGTGCCCTCAGATTTTAGTTTTGAGCACCAGTTTAAAAGTTATAAAATATCGTATGTATGTTTACTGAACGTACCCAAACAAAAAACTAGAAATTGATTCGGGAAACACCATGCCTTAGAATAAAGCCCCTTTAGAAACTACGGACTCTTAAAATTTCCATGTTTTAAAAAACATTCCATGGGAAATCCAGGTATTTACATTAATAAGGTGATGATGATAAATGGTTTACTCTCCCCAATAATAAGAGGAAACAATATAAAATTTACTCAATAGAGTGGAATCAATTGAGGTGGTTAATTTCAAATAAAAAAATTTATTATATACATAATTAGAAAGTGGGGGATTAAATTATAGAGATAAAGTATAATTATAATGAATATCATGCAACCTCTGTGGAAAATATGTCAATAATTACTAGATATAAATTATTTTATTATACCCTAACTTGAATGTAAGGTTTCTAAATTATTTAGTCACATAAAACTATGTCTCTAAATGGTTTTATTTGTAAGATACATCAAACAGATATATTGAAAATGTTTTTTGTTCTATCTAGAATGAAATATAGATTTTAGTGACCCTTCACTCACAAGTGTTTGATAATAATATAAATATGGAATTTAAGGAAAGTTATAAAAATCATGGATAAAAGTTGATGACATTTCCTTTATACTATAAAAGTATATAAAATCCAAATGAAATTTTATTAATCGGGCTGCAAAATTATTTATTAAAAAAATTTAATGTCATCTAGTGGATGAATTTTGATTTAATATGATGAAGTTAACAAACTATATGAATAGAGATGAATATGTATAAAATAAACCACACACACTCTAGTTGTTCAAGTCATAAGTTCTTGGAAATTATGAGAATAAATTTCCTAATCAATGGGATACTGAGAATTATAAGTCATAATAGGATTTAAAGATAATGGGAAAAGGTAATTCCTATAAAACCTTAATTTATAATGTGAATCATGACAATTATGGAATTTTCATCCCCTTCTACATATTTTGTAATTTCATATTAAATCTTATATAATTCATCTAGGTGAATATCTTATTAATAATTCCTTTGTGTATCTTTATGGGAATCTAATAATTTATTATATCCCCATAAATGGATTTTTGTGTAATAAAATAACATTGAATATTATTATTGTGAAAGGATAATCTCATGCTTCAAATAGAAATATTCTTTTCTAAGATAACACCATATCTATGTTATAAAGGATTGATTATCATTCAAAAGTTCATATTCTTCAATATAAGATTAAATTAATAGTTATAAATATCATTATATTTTCATGAGTTTATGTTTGATCATAATATCAATGTATTGGACACCTCATTTTTTGGTTTATGTTGTGGGAGTTTGTAAAGATTAACGATAGTTTGGAAAAAATATGTAGCAATACAACCAATTGGATATGTAATAGTGAATATTTTATTTAGAGATATATACCTTTAATTGTAATGGATATAAGATTAATGTTATTGGAAACTGGTAGGATTTAAATTATATTTTATTTTGTGTTAATTATGTTTTAATAAAAATTTGAAACATTATTTCATTTATATTAATCAATTTTTTTTTCTAAAAAAGATTACCCATGGGTCTGGTGACAACTGTATGCATCTATTGTGGCATTGGAGCTTCAACGCACATGTGAACAAAGAAAAAGCGTATAGATCCAACCACTTGTCTATATGAATGAGTGTTTCTCATGGGATAAAATATCGATATATATTGTAGAGTATGTGTATCAATACATGGTTTGTCATCAATTTTATGTAGATAGAAAAATGTTTATGAGTATTCAATATCCATTATCCGTAGAAGAATGAAAATGAAAAAACATCATTATATGATTTTTCTATCGAACTCCCAAAATAATCTTATAGTTATAATGATTAATGTGGTTTTTTTAAAGCAACTTATTAAGTAATAAAACATCAACAATATTAGTGAATATTAATTTTTCTATATGTTTTATAGGATATAAATATTTGTAGTGGTAATGTTTCATAGAATTCAATATTTCATTGAATCTAGTTATGATTCGTGGTTTACCTTTATGTTCTAGTGAAGTCATCATCAAGATCCCAATGAAGAGTCATTTTTCATCACTGTGTATAATCAGAAGAAATATTTTCAGTCTTAGAGAACAATTAAATTCTTATATATTTTGTTGATATCTTTATATATGTATTTCAATGTTGGTTGGGATCAATACCTTCCTCTGGCCATGTTTGCATAAAATAATATCATTCATTAGTGGATTCATATGGATCACAATGAATCACATTATGGAATGAAGTGTATAACATAAATTTACTGGGTTGAATATGGAGAATGAAATATATCAGGACATGTTTTTATAAAAATAATGGCATGTACGATTTGATCTATTCAAAAGTATATAATGGTCCAATGAAATTGGAAGGCAATTTATATTGATAATCATCGAGTTGATCATGATTTTTTAGATGCTGACAAGTTGTTTATATGAATTTTCATATGGAATAAATAAGTGATAAAAATTCTTATTTAAATAATAACCTTTTATATTCTTATCAATATTTTTTTGTATCTAATAGTTTTGTTCTTCCAATAAAACCTCTCTAAGTTCTATGATGTGTTCCACGTATCTCTCTTATAGATGTACATACATAATCCATCAAATTTACAAAACTCATAAGTCATACAATAGGTGCATGACAATTGTTATTTGCAAAAACTGTTGTATATTTTGGATCATATAGATAATGTTATATGAAACAAGACCACTCACGTGGTTAACGTTTTCTCAAAATAATAACTAGATTGATGACATTATATGGGAACATGAGTCTGTAATGACATAGATGTATACTTATTTGTTCAGACCAAAGATAAATTTTTTTTGGTGAATAATGCATTTTTTGGGAGGTATAATGTAAATCACTATTATTATTTGAAAAATTATTTTTTTATTAAAAATAAATTCATCGATAGTTTGGGTTACATGCAACAGTGAGGCATAAAAAACATAAAACACTATGAATTATAATTTAACATAATATTTATCTCCTTGAAATTTGAATAGAATGTATGAATATGATTAAATAAATTATGAAAATATATTTTTAAAACATGAATATAAAATAAATAATTTTTTGTCTATTTATTTATAAATTTAAATTTAAAATCATTTGAAATAATTGAAATATTTTTTTGATAAACTATTGTCCTTAATAAATATGTATTTTATCTCAATAAATTTAATAAACCCCTTTTTGTTAACAATTTTAATTAAATTTGTATAATTTTGATAACTTCAAATGTGTAACATTAATATTATGTGTTTTCTAGGCATTATATATAAAAATCCCATTTTATACTTAAAAATAATTTTTAAGGTAGTTTTGTTTCATTTAACTTATTTATTTTATCATTTCATTCATTCAGTTTTATAAAATTATTTTAAAAAAATTAAAGTAATCTATTGAATAATCTTTTCAGTCTTATCTTGGACTGATTTTTGGATATTTTTATATAAAGATAATTTTTCCATGTCATAATGAAAATGGCAGTTTTTATTAAAAAAAACTTCAATTTTATTCATATAATATAAAAGATATATTTATATTTAATATTGTGTTAAAATTAAATTTATTTCAATTTTATTTCTAACAATTTAATTTAGTTCTTCTGAATCAGTTTTATATTGAAATTTTCTGTAATTTCTTATTAAACATTTTCACATTTTCGCTTTGGTAAAATAATTCCTCATCGCATCAATGGGATTAATATTGAATTAAAATTTCACAATTCTATGATTGAAAATTTTAAAAATATATTTAATATTTTTAATGAAGATTATATATTTTATATAGTAATGTCTATTTTTCAGTAAAAAATAACAGTTAATACAGTAAAATATTATGTACCACAATTATGGTTACTACAAGTTTTCCGAAGGTTAAACAAAAAATATATAGGATTAAATTACCTAAAACATATCCAGAAACTTTCATGGAAATTATTTTGGCATTTTAACCTAAAATATTCTATAATGGACAATTTTGAAGCATTTGGTTATGTAGAAAATGTTGTTCACATTATTATTTTTAAATTTTTCATGTGTGCCCTCTCCCCCACATATAAAAGACTACCCACTCTCTTACCTTATTCACACATCCAAAAATATATTTTCATAAATTAATACCACAAATATTTTAATTATATAACTATACATATCCTTTGATAATTTCTCAATTGTTAATCCTTCCTAATATGGGTTTAGGTGTAAACCTAAAGTGATTCTCTAAAGAATAGGTGTAGTCCTTAAACTTACTTTTTCTTTTAATTTATTCATATAACTCATTAAAATAAATGAAAATTATTATGATTTAATAGAACCATTATCCCTTATACCGTAGATATTTATATTTTAATATAATAACCTAAATCAATCTCATTTTCTATCAATGGTGATACGAAATGATTAAACAAGTGTAAGGCGGACAACCTCCTCACAACCCGATATTATTCATTTTCCATCACAAACTATCATGAATGGATATAATGATCGATAAAATTTTTATATATCATATTTTTCATATAATCATAACTATTTATTTATAATATCACTAATTACTTCATACCTTCCTACCGATTAGAAAAAAATGTCGCTTGTGTGTACGATGGACTCCATCCTCGTGAAAATATTTGATATGTTTTTCATTTTTGGTTTACATGGACACTAATAGAAAGATATAAAATTAATATATATAATTTTATTAATAAAATTATTCTTATTGAATTATTATATAATATATGAATACTTACATTTCATTTTGTGGGGGATATGATAACATCGTTTTTCGGTATGCTGAACTACGACTTCACAATGTTAAGGGATTGGATTTTCTCTAAGGCCTTTACTGAATAGTAATTATTGTAAATGTAAAGAATATATGTGAAATATTTGACATAAAAATTATTCTATAATGTTAGTATTTTTTTATGCTTCTATCATTTAGTTAATTTAGAAAACTGTAACAATTATAAGTCATATGTAATGCCTACAATCTATAGGAATGTTATATTAAATTTTTTATCTCAAAATTTTTTGGATAACAATAAATAAATATATATACAATATATATGATATTTAATTAATGTTTAAAATTTATTATATTATAAAACCATGATAATTAAATTATTAAAAATAATAAAATCTTACAAAAAAACAAATAACAATTTCATGAAATGTTATTTTTACACGGGATTGTTGATAAATGTGTAATAAAATTTCATATGTAATTGATACAAGTTATGATATATATTATTTTTCTATTATAGATTAAATATAATACTGTTAAATTTATTATACATGATATTCTAATTTTTAATAAGGAATTACCGATATAATGAATAATATTTTTTTATCATTTTGTATTATTTGGGATATATGTGATGTTATACACCTAAATTATATTATGAGGTGCATATAAATCCCATTTGACCTTTAGTATAATGAATTTATTTATTCTCATGATTTTTTAGTTTTTATTCAATTTTATTACATCATATATCTTATAATTAAAAAGGTACCAATGTGGTCATGGTTTTACAATACAATCTCATTCATTATCTGGATCATTTATGATTATGATTATGATGATGAAATATTAAGATATACATTCAAATAAACTAATTTATATTATCTTATGTATATTTCATTAAAATAAATGGTTTACTATCATTTTACTATCTTCAATTTCTCAAGAAACCAAAATTTGTTTATTTATAAAAATCAACTTTTCTTCTCACTTTAGTTGAAAACACATTTTCATACATGTCCATGCATTCTATAATTGTATTCAAATATTCATTGACATTACCCAAAGTTTATGTAAATAAATTCTTTATCCTTTTTAATTTATATATTTTTTTATCATAAATCATCATGTCATATTCAAAAAAAATCTCAATTAGATTTTATTAAATATATTGAATGAAAATATATTTTAATGTTTATTTTATGAATGGTAATTTACTCCATCATGACCAAAAAGTGTTTTAAAAACTTGTTCTTATATTTTTGAGGACAATTTTAAATAATAATATATGAAAAAAAATTTATGAATTTTTTGTTTAAAGAAAAAATTATTCAATGAAATTTTATTTATCAAGAAATGTTTTTAATGGTAAATAATGATTAGTTTTTGTTTTTTTATGTTCATTCACTATGAAAATTATTGTGAAAAAGTAACATGTATTAAAAAAAATTATTCAATGTGGAAAGTAAATTTCATTGATTGAATTTACATGTGATTTTCCATTCAAAATAATTTACATTCTATAATGAAATTCTATGATGTTACAAAATATTTACTATGTATATCATCTAATGATATCATCCTTATTAATTATCTCTATGATTTACAATTATTAAGAATTGATTTTTATGAAACCTGTTCCTCTTCCATGGTATATACAGTTATAAAATACTTATGAAACTAGTATCTCCTTCAATGAGTTATCATGAAATAATTAAATAATTATGTAAACTATTTATATAATGTGGTTTATGCTATGATGAAATGTGTATAAGAACAATTTATCATAATGGGTTATGATATGATAAATTTTTTATGATGATGTACTACCAAAATTTATATGCAATTTTATGGGTGGGACCTATATCTACCTATAATAAATTGTGTAATGAGTAATGTTATATGATCTAGAAGTTATAATGTAGTTTATCATACAAGAAACATAATGTATAAATGATGTTATCTGAATCCTAATGAATGTACTTAGGATGTTATCATCCAACATACATGATATGAATGTCTTGTTGTAATACCTTTTCTTATTATTTTATATTCTTATGTGTATTCCAAGAATAAATTTCATATGTAATTATAAGGCTCTCATAGATCATTTTATGTTATTATATTATGATTCATTTCATATGAACATCCATGATTAATATCGTGAATCACGTTGGTTGTCTATTATATGTAGTGAATTGTTTAAAAATTATATTCTCATCACCTCATTGAAATATTATAATTTTATATTATCATCAGCCTTATGAATCATACTGAGCATATGGTCTCACCCATTCATATTTTTTCCCAATGTTATTATAATAGGTATTATGTTTTAAATGTCTCAAAATCGTTCTAGTGAGGAAGAACTATGAAGGTGATATTCTACAATAATTATAAACTAGTTTTTTATATTTCCATGTATCCAATGACAGTATACTATTACAATCCTTAGGCATGTCTTTTTTGTAATTTTATTACTATTCTTCTACAAATATGAAATAACATGGAAGGATAATGTTTTTTATAATTGTGGGAAAACAATAGAAGTATTCAACCTATTTTGAAGGTCGGCTATGATGACAATTTGAAATGTTTAATTTTTTTATTTACATGGGATTTTGGGATAATTTACCATGCATGAAGCATAATTGAAAAACAATTAGGTAAATAATCACAAACCAGTAAGGATGAATATATAGGTGTAAGGTGACTCTATATAAGGGATTATCATAATCCCTTAACCTGCCTCTATTGGAATACCTTTGTTCTCTTACCTGGTATGGTATACTCTGGTTCACCTTAATAGAATTTACCTTTGAATCTCTCTTTTTATGAGTAATTTAGGCTTCATTGTAACTCCATAATCGAATATATTTTTGTTTAAGTATTTTTTTATGTAAAATTCGTATGAGTATTTATAGGAAACTTTTTGGGACTTGGGAACCCAAAATAGGTAGCTATAGTTTAATATTCTACATGATAGGATCATAAACCATCTATCTAATGAAATCAAGATAGTTTAACACAATAGTGTAGGATTTAGTAGCAACTTATAAAACATAAAAGATCTAAGGTTACCTAATTCCTTAAAATATGGAGGATAAGAATGTTTGTCTTTCCAGGTTGAGGGATCCCTCCATTTCTTCACATGAAAAATATCTAATCACGAGCCTGATAAAAGTGTGTTTCTGAGACTATAGAACATAATTCCTAGCTGTATAGATTAATTAATATGTGTGGATAGTCAGGCATGCCATTGAAAATTCAACTGACATATATTTTTAATGTATGATTTCAAACCTTATTATTTGGGATAATGTGTTATGAATGAGAATGACATAGGGATTAAATATATATAAGGATGACTATAATGAAAGGAAAATTTATTATGAATTCCATCAATGGATCACTTACATAATGGAAAAGTAATCCTAGGATAAAAGTGACTTTACCAATGGTTGATGAGGTCGGAACATCGGTAAATGGGGCCACAATAAATTTTCCTAAATCACAAACAAAGACATGTGTGTGTTTCCAATTCTTAAGGAGTATCTCATAATGTAATTATCCATTTCCAACAACAATATTGTTTTTTGATCGAAATTATATCAGTAAAAAACTATTATATATACTATATTTTTTTTGTTTTACAGTAAGATAACTAAAAAGAGTCATTAGTTAATGAAATATATATATTTATTATATAAATAATATTTATCTAATTATAAATATACTTTCATAATGAAAAATATTTCATCATCATCTCCCAAAAATGTTATCCACACATGGTACACATAAACAAATAACCTAAATATGTATCTCCTTCATAACCTTTATAAATACATGTATATGAAGGGTGAGATCAAATACCCAGTATGGTTTAAAAAAAATTAAAAATGCATCACTTTATGTGTGCATAAGATGAGAATTTTGATTGATAACATAATCCAAATTAGTTGAATATGAGACTAAAATGATATAAAATATTATTCGAAAATCATTTTTAATTGAATAATTCTTTCTAATATGAAAATAATTCATATTAGTTAATTTTCAGGAGAATGGTGAAAATCCATATTTGATCAAAGGAACTATAAGAACTCGTTTAAATAATTTAAAAATCATGTAGGTATATTTGGTTATCATATTCATCACTTTTTCAGTTATGTTTCAACATCATGGAAACATATATAATATGTAAATTCCCATCTTCTTTCCTCTCCATAATAAATCATTAACCATTTTATTAGAGGGTAATATATCGGTCTAATGAATTATCAACTATGATTTTCAAGAGCCATGACATGAATGAAACATATATTACCATTAAATTTTCCATCAAACCCTCATTTCAACCCATATTAAAAATAACATTCAATCACCGCATTAAAAATATATATAAATATTTCTATTCAAAAATTAATAATTAATATTATGATAAAGGGATTTTATTTAAAAATATAGAATATAATATTGTAATACTAATAAGTCATTTCAGATATGACTATAAGATTTTGTTTTCATGTAGTAAATGTTAAAGAACATTATTTCTGTTACATAAATAATTCAAAATGTCCAAAACATAAACAGTGTAATAGATTCATTTCTAAAACATTATTAAAAAATATATATTACAATAATAAATAAATTATGTATAAATAAGATCATTATTAATTAAATTCTAATAATATGTATATACCATTTAATGATATAATTAAATTAAAAATAATAGTAAATGGGTTTTTGAATAAAAAGACAATTTATATTTTAAAATAAACACAATATAAAATGAATCAACCAGAGAAGAAACTGAAAAGACTATGACTATAAATTTATTCATATTATTTTATTACAATGATGTTGTATGTTCAAAATATAAATTACCATAGGATCATATATCAAAAACATCTCTCAAATAGTAAAGTTGGTAATTATAAAAACTTACATATATTATAACAATTGAGTTAGGAAGAAATAGATAGAGATATTATATGAATAAAATTAAAATACACATATAGCAAGAGGAAATTAAAAAAATAAAATAGTAATCTTTCTTAAAAAACCATATCATGTATAAAATACTCAAAAGAGAAATGTTATAACCCAATAAAATGAAATTGAGTTAAGATTCGTCATACATTGGACTTATTCTTAATCAATCACATTATATACTCTTCAAAAATTAATTTAGAGTTATAGAAATTCTATATAAAAATATATATTAAATAAATCATACCTTAAATTAGTCACTTATTATTTATTATAACACATTTATTAACAATTTATTTTACTTAAATAATTTTTTTATGTTAGTTTTGTGTCTCCCATGCATGTATAAATTTGGTGGTCAGAGTTCAAACACCATTGTCCTGGTTTAATCACCTAGAGAAAATTTATGATTATTTTATTTTTTTATTTCAAAAAATTAAGTGGGTCTATGGATATTTCATTGATCTTATCATCACAAAATTCATTGAATTCTTATAGAAATAAATTTTTATAATTATTCATATCTTATAAGGTATTTCTTTTACAACAACATATAACATTATATATATATTACCATTAATTTTATTTGAATATAATGTAAATTAATTTTTTATATAATATTACAACTAAAAACAATTTATAATAATTCATTATAAAAACATCATTCATCATGGAGGTTAAATTATCCCAAACATGAAAATGGTATAATAATCGAAGGAGTAACAATATATTATTGTATTATGATAATTAAAAGTATTAAAATTCCTAATAATTTTAATAAAAAAATTTATACAATTGATAAAATATATTTAAGAAGATTATAAAAAGAAGAAACATTATTTCTAATGGTATTATTTTTTTATTTAAATGTTTCTTAATTATTTTAGAATGTTAAAATTCACGATTATTATTTATTCTTATTATTATTAATGCAATAACAAAAATATCATTCCAAAATTTGAAAAACATTCATTGTAAAATTCATTTATTTATTAAATTTATAAAACTGACATGTAAATTATTAATGAAAAATTACAATTGACATGTCATTGTGGTCATACTACAATAATAGACATGGATAATTTTTTTTCAATGGATGGAATTTATTTAAGGATGGTCATATTATATCAATGTTAACGAATAATAATATGAAAAATATATTAATTATTAATCAAGTACCAGAATATTATCATCTATGTGAGGTGGTGTTGAAATATTAATACATCACTTCATGGAATCATTATTATGCATGTATGCACAATTGATGATTTAATTTTTCATTTGATGAAAAGAATGTAAAATATAATTTTTATATTATCCTAACAAAATATTAGTATAATACATTTACTTATTTAACTATTTTAGGATTGTAATTATATATTTTATTGTTGTAGAAAATGAAATAATCATAAAATGTTTTTTATAGATTATAAATCCCCCTTGGATATCATCCATTGGATTAAATTATAAGTCCCTGAGGATTGGTCTTTCATAAAAGACTTATAGATTGTGGGAAAGGATATTGGGAAGGTAATCAGGTAGGTATTTCTTTCTTCTATACTCAATTTGTTTCTATAAATTAAGACAATTGTTTCTCGTTCTTAATGTGAGAGGTGAAGAACATTTGTAATAATAAGACAATTTAAAGTAAAAAATATATATTTCTCAGGGAAAGCAGATTAATTTTATTTCTAATTTAACAATTATGATATTTTTGTCTCTTGATAAATTAATCCAATAATATTTAAAAAAATTGAGAGGTATTTGAATCCATATACTATAGTTTAACATTATCATTTCACCATATAACTTTTTACATCGATAAAAATGTTTTCAACGATAATTATTCTTTATATCTATAAAAATGAACCCTTTTAAAAAAAATTAATATTATTATTTTAAAATATGGAATATATTTTTCAATTTTAAATTTATATAATTATCAAAATTAAAATCTAATAGATGCACACAAGAGACATAAAACCCATTTCTTGAAACAAATTATTTTATATGTAAAAACACATTTTTTCTAATTTTGGCCTATGTATCATTTTTAATAGTGATTAAGAATAATATATTGTACTATTGTTAAATAAATGAAGGTAAATTGAAAATATATCCATTAAATAACCAAAATGTAACCTTCAAACCATAGTATAAAATGTAATTTTCCAAAATTGATTTTTATTATATTATAATGTTAATTTGGTTCCAATAAGTTATGAATTCATATCAAAATTTAAATGATGAGTTTTAAATTATTTATTATATACTGAAAAATACTTATTTAGTTGATCCAAATTTTTTGTCAACTTTTGTAAATATTTCATGATGAAGAGGTTATAAAATATAAGTTATTCATAAAAGTGGTATTTTTAAATATTCCCTCTAATAATAAATCTTTCTAAAAAAACCCTAAAATAAATTTAAAATAATAAATAAAAAAATATGTTCATTTCATAAAATTAAATTATTAAATTTATATTTTTAACCACAAATTTAAAAAATAAAATTAAACAAAACATTCTTGTATAAAAAAATATCATTTTAAATATTATGTATTCATATCATTAGTTAATATCAATTATCAATTACAGTTAATTAATTTATTTTCATGTTCTATTTTAATAAAGTAATTTTTTACATATAATTTTAACAAATTATAAATATTTTATTCAGATTTTTTTCTAATATTCTAATCAAAATGATATTTATTTAAAATATTACATTTTAAAATAATATGGTGTTTCATTCTCCCTACATAAATAAATAATGTCCTCATAATTTTAATTTTTTGTTACCAAACCATTATATCATAAAATATTAATATAATTATATATTTTTTTTATATTTATATGTAATTTCTAATTCACTTATATGAAACATAGTATTTCTTAATAGAAGATTTCTAAAAAAATTTCTTATCATACTAAGAATAATACTTTTGAATGAATTTCAAAAAACATAAATTGATTGATAAATAAAATTTTATATTTTATAATCTATATATTTATCATTACCAATATTGAAATAAGGAATTCATTTACACTCTAGAGAGAGAATATTAATAAATATAGCTACTTGATTTCTTTAAATTCCATATTTATAATTTCATTGTTTTTTTGGGTTTTATGTTGTTTTCCAAATCCAATTCATCATAATTTTGTAAATAATAAGATTAAAATGATGAATTCATCATTCTTGAATCACGAAAATAATATTTTAATGGCCAATAAGATCCTTAAAAGGAATGATAAGTTCTTTCTCATGTATCTATAAATTTACAATAATAAATAATGGTTATAATATGTCAAAAAATACACAAACGAATGTAAATAAACCATAGTGTTAGAAGTATCAAATTTCCCTTAATAAATAAATATATAGAAAACATTGATCTTAAATTCTTCCATAATTAATTAACCCTAGAACAAGTCAAAATATTCATCAGAAAGATGAAAACACAAAAATTAGAAATATCTAATCACATATTAAACACAATCAACCTCAATTTATCTATAATCAAGATTAATATATTATAAAAATATAAAAAATTATATACTCTAATAATTATTATTTAAATTTTTTTATTATTTTACTAAAAATTATTAAATCTTAATGTAATAAAAAAGAAAAAAATAATATTGACATCAAAATGAAATCTTAATAATTATTCTTCAAATAATATCTAACCTAATAACATAAAATCAGATATTATAGATTGATTATTTATTAACAATAATTAATATAATCTTCCCAAAAATATATTTAATTTAGTTTAATATAAATTTTTCCATTAAATTAACCTATCATTGAATAACTTTTTACTTCCCTCGGTATCTATAAGATAAATTATGTGTTCCTAAAAAATATAACATTCCTTAATAACATTTACCATAATTACTTGAACATAAATGATCACATTAACACATTATATTATATTTACCTTACATCATTTAATTCCTATTTAATAAGATTACTCAAAAATAAAATTAAAATTAAAAAACATGATAAACCAAATGGTTATATATACATCAATAATTTATTATTCATAAGAAAAAATTACTTCAAAATTATCTTTAATCATCATGAATAACATAATAAAAAATATAAAATTGATATATATTACATTAAACATATGAAAAACATCATACTTATTAACCCCCAATGTTATCTAAATGTCATTAATAATCTTTATTTATTAACTAAAAACATATAAATTTATATAAATCATTTTTAATATATGAAATAAAACACCTTGAACCCATACAACAAAAACCAATTTTGACAATATTAGACCCTGTTATTTTAATTTATAATTTCATTTAAAATTACAATGTTTTGACATAATATAGTATACATAACCCTAAGTATAAAAGAGCCATGAAATAATATTATCTAAATATGATTGTTATAACAAACTCATTTTGTTAAATAGAATTAATGGTAGAAATAACATTATGATGATTATATATAAGATATTTTCCCTTTTAAAATTATTGAATTTAGTAAATAAATATTAAATTAATATATTTCTTTAATTATGAATTGAATTAGAATAAATTAATTTTAATTTTTTAATTTACTTTTCATATACAATATGAATTAATTCATTAGTTATACTTGTAATAACACATAATTTTTGAATACTTTATGAAATATTTATTTAGTAAATGAAATATACTATTAAACATATTAAATTAAATGTTATGTTATGTTTAATTTTTAGAATAATTCTTAACATTTTTATTTTTGAGTGAATATTGGAAAATGCCAAATTTTACGAAACTATCAAATTTTCATCAAATAAATTAATATATAATTCTGTTGATATATTGGTTCTAGTTTTACTAGAATGTATCATCCATTTGATTAATCAAAACATAATTATATATATTAAATTTTTTATTATATTTTCTTTTTTATTGGTTCATTTTTAAAGTAAAAAAATAAATTATTCTATAAACTATTTTTTATGCATTTTTCGAACATATAATAAAATAATTTTTCTAAATATAATATAATATATTTCTAAATAAATTTTTTACTATTTATAATTATAATGATGTAATTTGGTAAATATATAGTTGATTTTCTAGTGAGAATTATAGTAACCATGGTAAAAGTTCATCATCATGATAATGGGTAAAACTGTTTAAACAAGATTAAAACTGCGTGATGAGGTCACAAAAATTGTTGAATAGTTTCCTTTATTTCATTAGATGAGATTCATTAGATCTCAAACATCCTAAAATTATAAATAATTCAATTTTTACACTTTTATTTGATTATGATATATAAATATATATTATTAAGTTAGGAAAATTTACCAAATGCCACTCTCTTTATTTCGATGTCTCTAATATATATTTTTTTGATAAAAATATGATATGAATGGATATAAATAGATTTTTTGAATATGTATATGTAATTTTTTATTTTTAAATTTATTTTTATTTTTTAAATTTATAATAATTTCCAGGAACACTTATTCAATTCTATCGAAGCACTTCTAGAACTAGTAGACTAAAAAAATTATTTAAAAAATATATTTTTTATTTGGGATGAATTGTATTTTCCTAACAATTTATTTGATAATAGTAAATTATAATATTTTTAAAAGGATTAATATTATAATTTCATTATTATATTTATTAATTTAATTTATATCTGTGTGAATAGTCGTGAAAATGACCCTAAATGGTATTTATTGTATAATAATTATTTTTAAATCATTAAAAAATTACAAAATCCGATATTTACTAAATTTTATTAAGAAATTACACAATTATAATGAATTGTTAATGTATATTTCTATTTGAATTTTTAATAGTATTTTCATGAATCATAATAGTGAAACTTGTTTAACCACTATTAGTCATAATAGAGATAAATGAAGTAGTTAAATTAAAATATAATGTTCAAAATGACTTTTTTTTAAATTATATTTCATGATACTATTTCAAAATTATACTCTTTATATTCATATATATTTGATTTTTTATCCATTAAAAAATTTTATAAATATATTATATATTAATCTTTTTTGTATTTAAAATATTATCACCCACCTCAATTAATAAATAGTACAAATTCTCCGACCTTCATCAAAATTCATGAAAAATATAATTAGGATTTCTTTTTTAGAATTACATTTTTAGATTCCTTATCCACTTTATATATCTTACTTTATTCGTCAATAAAAATATTAATAATGCTTAAAGAGTAATCAAGTGCATGATTTCCAATGAAGAGGTATAACTCTAAATTGAGTTGACACATTATATTTCCCCTTCTATATATTTTAATTATATATATACAATTATTATATAATAACATTATTATCCATCATATACTAAAATATATTAATATATTTTCAATAAAAACATATAAATATCATTTTATATTGTACGGGAAATGAAAAAATCACTTGTGCATAAGTGTGGTCTACTAACTCTATGAATCTATGTGTTTCATTTTTATTTACGACCTCACTATCATAGCTATTATGACAGATTTAATTAATATTATCATATAAAATAAATATTTATTCTTCTTAAAATACAATATATATTAGTTTTCTTTATACCCTTCAATCTATTTGAAGATGATAATGTTGTTTGTAGGTATGTGTGCACTACATCCTTTACAAAGATAATTGATCTATGTTTAATATATACATTTAATGAATGATAATAAATTTATATAAATTTTATAATTATTATAATTATTTTTTAATTAATTTTATAAGAATAAATAATCCAACACCATGATTAAATTACTAAAAATAGGGAAATAAAACAAATATGAAAGATGAAGCAATTAATAAAATGGATGACAATGTCAATTAATAATTTTAATAAATATATGATAACATGTTATAAGTGAATCATATATGGTATGATAACTATTAATATTTTTTTGTTAAATATTTATAATAAATTAATATTTTTAATAAATTTTTTTAATAGTTTATATGAATAACTTTAGACATTATGTAAGGGTAATTCCATCTCATATTAACAACAATAAGACATATTTTATATTATAAACCTCATTTATTTTCCATCATTTACATTATTCCACATGGATATATTTTATCATGAATCCATTATTATTATTAGTATACATTTTTCTATTTCTTTTTTATCCTTTATTTTTTTTCATTTAAAATCTACGAAAACTGTCATTATTTATTTCATAACATAATTTATAATCGTGACTTTTTTAGATTAAATTTTTTTTACTAAATTTTATTATATAATCTCAAAAAATAGTATATCTTTGTATAATATTCTAATTTATTTTGTTTTCTAATTTTCATCAAATTTTTCCTCTATCTGGTACATAAAAAGATCAATAAATTTTTTTTAAAAAAAATTCACATAAATTTATCTTTGGTGGATTAACATCTTCTTACATGTCAATATTCCTTAAAATTAAATCTAGAAAAATATGTTATCTGATAAAATGTCAATTTAAACTCAATTATAACTATATTTTAATATAATTTTAGTTATTTTATAATAATATTATTTTAATTTTCCTAATAAAGTGTAACTTGACTTTTTTTAAATTGTGAATGAAGAATTTCTTTTTAACAATAATCAATGGAAACAATTTTCTCACCATCATGAGCATTATTTTCTTTAAAGAAAAAATTAAATTTCTCATTCATTTATTTTAATTACAATCTTTTCGCATATAATCTTGGAATTTTTAGTTTTTATGTACACTAAACAAAAATGGAATTATTTTCATAAGGAAATTATCATTATTTTTAAGTTGATATATTTTATTATTCATACATATTGTTAAGATGAATTTAATTTTAATTTCTTTGATCAAAATTTTCTGAAATTATTTGATTTACTATAAATTAATTAATATACAATTAATTCTTCTTCTTATTTCACCTTTACCATTTTATGTATTAAAATATGTATTATTATCATTCAATTTATTTTGATCTCTTTCTCTATCTCTCTTCATTAATCATTAAATATTATTTTCCCCTTCACGTACACATTTTTATTATCATTGTTTTTTTTCAGTATAATTTCATCTTCATTGAAATATAATTAAATATAGTCCATTTAGATATTTTTTTTGAGTTGAAGGATGTTTATTAAAATATGTTATTTCATTTCCTATGGTATTATGGATGTTATTTATACATGATTTAGTATGTCTAATTGTTGATCTATTAGCTATTATTGTAATGTCTTGTATTATTAATTCAATATATGGATAATTCATAGGATTCTATCATGATAGTTAGAGATAAGTTTTAGATATCCACTCGATGCATCGAAATGTCTCATAAGACAAAAATAGATTTCCTGAAATATTTTTCAATGATATCAGATCATTTCAAATCAGTTCGAAATTTTGTTGTTGTCTTATCCTATTTATTTATGAAAACATAGTTGAGAGGCCATGAGAATATGAAATATTTCATAGTTTAGTTGTTGATGGTAGGATTCAGGATGTTTTAGAACATTCCTTTATGGTATGATCATTATTGTCTCATATTATGAAAGGGGTTGTTGTAAAGCAACTTATTAAGTCATAAAACATAAAAAATATTAGTAAATATTAATTTTTCTATATTATTTATAGGATATAAATTTTGTTAGTGGTAATGATTCATAAACTTCAATATTTCATTGAATCTGGTTATGATGTGAGGTTTACCATGATGTTCTAGTGAAGTCATCATCAGGATCCCAATGAAGAGTCGTGTTTCATCAATGTGTATAATCAAAAGAAATATTTTCAGTCTTAGAAAATAAATAAATCCGTATATATTATGTTGATATCTTTATATATGTATTTCAATTTTGGTTGGGATCAATACCTTCCTCTGGTCATGTTTGCATACAATAGTATCATTAATTAGTGGATTCATATGGATCATTATGAATCACATTATGGAATGAAGTGTAGAACATGAATTTACTGGGATGAAGATGGAGAATGAAATATATCAGGACATGATTTTATAAAAATAATGGCATTTATGATTTGATCTATTCAAAAGTATATAATGGTCCAATGAAATTGGCAGACAATTTATACGGGTAATCATCGAGTTGATCAAGATTATTTAGATGGTGATATGTTGTTTATATGAATTTTCATATGGAATAAATAGTTTACAATAATTCATATTTATATAATAACCTTTTAAATTCTTATCAATATTTGTTTTGTAGCTTATAGTTTTGTTCTTCTAATAAAACATCTATCATGTTCATTATGTGTTCCACATATCTCTCTTATAGAAGTACATACATAATCTATAAAATTTACAAAACTCATAGGTCATACAATAGGTGAATGACAATTGTTATTAGAAAAAACTGCTGTATATTTTGGATCATATAGATAATGTTATATGAAACAAGACAACTCACGTGGTTAATTTTTTCATAAAATAATAACTAGATTGAAGACATTATATGGTAACATTAGTCTGTAATGATGTATAAGTATACTAAGTAGTTCAAACCAATGTAAACAGATTTTGGTGATTAATTCATTTTTTGGGAGGTATAATGTAAATCAATATTATTATTTGAAAAATTATTTTTTTAATAAATAAAATTTCATCGATAGTTTCTGTTATATGAAACACCGTGGCATAAAAAACATAAAACACTACGAAATATTATTTAACATAATATTTATCTCCTAGAAATTTTAATAGAATGTATGGATATGATTAAATATATTATGAAAATATATTTTTTACACATGAATATAAAATAAATTATTTTTTGTCCAATTATTTATAAATTGAAATTTAAAATCATTTGATATAATTGAAATATTTTTTTGACAAACTATTATCTGGAATAAAGATTTATTTTATCTTAATAAATTTAATAAACAAATTTTTATTAACAACTTTAATTAAATTTGAATAATTTACATAACTTCAAATATGTAACATTAATATTATGTGTTTTCTAGGAATTATATAACAAAAAATATAATTTTATACTTAAAATTATTTTTACGGCAGTTTTGTTTGATTTTTCATTTTTATTTTATCATTTCATTAATCTAGTTTAATAAAATTATTTCTAGAAAATTAAACTAATCATATAAATAATCTTTTCAGTATTATATTGAAGTTATTTTTGGATTTTTTTTCTATAAAGTTAATTTTTTCAAATCACAAATAAATGGTAGTTTTTATTATGAAACATCTTTTTTATTCATATAATATAAAAGATAGATTTATATTTAATATTTTGTTAAAATTAAAATTATTTTATTTTTATTTCTATCAATTTAATTTAGTTCTTCTAGATCTATTTTATATGGAAATTTTCAGTAATTTGTTTTTAAACAATTTCACATTTTCACTTTGGAAAACTGATTCCTCATCGCATCTATGGGTTTAATTTTGAATTAAAATTTTATAATTCTATGAATGTAATTTTTAAAAATATATTTAATATTTTTAATAAAAATAATATATTTTATATAGTAATATATATTTTTTTAAAAAAATTTAAGAGTTAATACAGTAAAATATTATGTACCACAACTATGGTTAATACTAGTTTTCTGAAGGTTAAAAAAAATATAGGATTAAATTAACTAAAAACATATCCAGAAACATTCATGGAAATTATTTTTGCATTTTAACCTAAAATTTTCTATAATGGACCATTTTGAAGCATTTGGGTATGTAGAAAATATTTTTCACATTATTATTTTTAAATTTTTCATGTGTGCCCTCTCCCCCACTTATAAAATACTACCCACCCTCTTCTCTCATTCACAAATCCAACACTATATTTTCATAAATTAATATCCCAAATATTTTAATTACATAACTCTACATATCCTATTATAATTTTTCAATTGTAAATCCTTCCTAATATGGGTCTAGGTGTAAACCTAATGTGATTCTCTAAAGAAGAGGTGTAGTCTTTAAACTTACGTTTTCATTTTATTTATTCCTATAACTCATTAAAATAATACAAAATTATTATGATATAATAGACGCATTATCCCCTATATCATAGATATTTATATCTTAATATAATAACCTATATCAATCTCATTTTCTACCAACGGGGATATGAAATGATTAAACACGTGTAAGGCGGTCTACCGCCTCATAACCCGATATTATTCATTTTCCACCACAAACTATAATGAATGGATATAATGATCGGTAAAATGTTTATATTTTATATTTTTCATATAATCATAACTATTTATTTATAATATCACTAATTAATTCATACCTCCCTACAAATTAGAAAAAAAATGCCACTTTTGTGTATGATGGACTCCATCCTCATGAAATGATTTGATCTGTTTTTCATTTTTGGTTTACACGAACACTAATATAAAGATATAAAATTAGTATATCTTTTTTTAATAAATTTATACTTATTGAATTATTATATAATATATGAATACTTATATTTAATTTTGTGGGGGATATGATAACATCATTTTTCGGTACGCTGAACTACGACTTCGCAAAGTTAAGGGATTGGATTTTCTCTAAAGCCTTTCATGAGTAGTAATTATTGTAAATTTATAGAATATAAGTTAAATATATGACATAAAAATTATTCTATAAAGTTAATATGTTTTTATCCTTCTATCATTCAATTATTTAAGAAATTTGTTACAATGATAAGTCATATGTAATGCCTACCATCTATAAGAATGTTATATTAAATTTTTTATCTCTACTTTTTTGGATAACATTAAATAAATATATATAAAATATATATGATATTTAATTAATTTTAAAATTTATTATATTATGAAACCATGATAAATAAATTATTAAAAGTACAAAAATCTTACAAAAAAACAAATAGTAAATTCATGAAATGTTATTTTCACATGGAATTTTGATAAATGGGTAATAAATTTTCATAAGTAATTGATACAAGTTATGATATATATTATTTTTCTATTATAGTTTAAATATAATATTGTTAAATTTATTATACATGATATTCTAATTTTTAATAAGGAATTAGCAATATAATGAATTATATTTTTTTATCAATTTGTTTTATTTAGGACATATGTAATGTTATGCACCTAAATTATATTATGAGGTGCATATAAAACCCATTAGACATTTAATATAATGAATTTATTTATTCTCATGATTTTTTAATTTTTATTAAATTTTATTACATCGTAGATCTTCTGATTAAAAAGGTACCAATGGGGTCATGGTTTTACAATACAATCTCATTCATTATCTGGATCATTTATGATTATGATTATGATGATGATATATTAAGATATATATCCAAATAAACAAATTTATTTTCTTCTATGTATACTTCAGTAAAATAAATCCTTTACTATCATTTTATTATCCTCAATTTCTCAAGAATTCTAATTTTCTTTATAAAAATCTACTTTTCTTCTATCTTTAGTTTAAAACACATTTTCTTCCATGTCCATGCATTCTACAATTGTTTTCAAATATTCATTGACATTACCCAAAGTTTATGTGAATAAATTCTTTATCATTTTAAATTTATATATTGTTTTTTAGCATGAATCATCATGTCATATTCAAAATATATCTCAATTGGATTTTATTAAATATATTTAACGAAAATATATTTTAATGTTTATTGTATGAATGGTATTTTACTCCATCATGACCAAAAACTGTAATAAAAACTTGTATTTATATTTTTTTAAGACAATTTTAATGAATACTATTTGAAAAATATATTATGAATTTTTTGTTTAAAGAAAAAATTATTCAATGAAAATTTATTTTATCAAGAAATGTTTATAATGGTAAATAATGATTATTTTATATTTTTTTTATGTTCATTCAATATGAAAATTATTGTGAAAAAGTAACATATATTAAAAAAAATTCATTGTGGAAAGTAAATTTTCATTGATAAAATTTACATGTGATTTTCTATTCAAAATAATTTAAATTATATAATTAAATCCAATGATGTTACATAATATTTACTAGGTATATCATCTAATGATATAATCATTATTAATTATCTATATGTTTTACAAATATGGGGAATTGATTTTTATGAAACCTGTTCCACTTCAATGGGTTATAAAGTTATAAAATGGTTATGAAATTAGTATCTCTTTTAATGAGTTATCATGAAATAAATAAATGAATATGTAAACTATTTCTATTATAGGGTTTATGCTATAATGAAATGTGTATAAAAACCATTTCTCATTTTGGGTTTTGATATGATAAATTTTTTATGATCATGTACCACCAAAATTTATTTACAATTTTATGTATTGGACATATATCTACCTATAAAAAATTGGGTAATGAGTAATGTTATATGATCTAGTTGTTATAAATTAGTTTATTATAAAACCAAAATAATGTATAAAGGATGTTATCTGATGCCCAAAGTATGTACTTAGGATGTTATCATCCTCCTTACACAATATGAATGTCTTTTTGGAATACCTTTTCTTAATATTTTATATTCTTATGAGTATTCCAAGAATAAATTTCATATGTAAATGTAAGGATTTCATATATCATGTTATGTTATTATATTATAATTCATTTTATATGAACATCCAAGATTAATTTCGTGAATCATATTGGTGGTATTTTATATGTAGGGAATTGTTTAAAAATATTATTCTCATCATCTCATACACATATTATAATTTTATATTAGCATCACCATTTTTAATCATACTGAGCATATGGTCTCACACATTAATAATTTTGTTTCCAATGTTATTATTATAGGTATTATGTTTGAAATTTCTCAAAATCGTTCCAGTGAGGAAGAACTATGAAGGTGATATTCTACAACTATTATAAACTAGTTTTTTATATTTCCATGTATCCAATGACAGTATACCATTACAATCCTTAGGTATTTCTTTTTTGTAATTTAATAAATATTCATCTACAAATATGAAATAATATTGAAGGATAATTTTTTTTATAATTATGGGAACATAATAGATGTATCCAACCAAAATTGATGGTAGTCTATGATGATGGTTTGTAATGTTTAATATTTTTAAGTACATGGGATTTCGGGATAATTTACCATGCATGAAGCATATTTTAAAAATAGTTATGTAAAGAATCACAAACCAGTAAGGATGTAGGTATAGGTGTAAGGTGACTCTGTACCAGGGATTATCATAAACCCTTTACCTACATCTATTGGATTACCTTTGTTCTCTTACCTGGTATGGCATACACTGGATCACCTTAACAGAATTTACCGTTGAATCTCTCTCTTTATGAGTAATTTAGGCTTCATTGTATCTCCATAATCTATTATATTTTTGGTATATGTATTTTTTTATATAAAATTATAATGAGTGTTTATAGTAAAATTATGGGAAATTGGGAACCCATAATAGGTTGCTATGGTTTCATATTATACATGATAGGATCATAAACCATCTATCCAATGAAATCATGATAGTTTAACACAATAGTGTATGATATAGAAGTAACATATAACACATAAAAGATCTAAGGTAACCTAATTCCTTCAAATATGGAAGATAAGAATGTTTTTCTTTCCTGCGTGAGGGATCCCTCCATTTCTTCACATGACAAATATCTGATCATGAGCCTAATAAATATAGTGTTTCTGAGACTAAATAAGATACTTCATAGGTGGATTTATTAATTGATATGTGTGGATAGTCAGGCCTTCCATTGGAAATTCCACTGACATATATTTTTCAAGTATGATTTCCAACCATATTATGTGGGATAATGTGTTATGAATGAGAATGTCATAGGGATTAAATATATATAAGGATTACTAGAATGAAAGTAAAATTTATTAGGAATTCCATCTTTGGATCACATACTTAATGGAAAAGTAATCCTGGGAGAAAAGTGACTTTACCTAGGGTTGATGTGGTAGGAACATCGGTAAAGGGGGCCACAATAAATTTTCCTAACTCACAAACCAAGACATGTGTGTGTTTTCAATTATTAAGAAGTGTCTCTTAATGTAATTATAACGACCCACACTTTACATACATTGTTAGTACTTCAAAATTGAAGCACACTTATTACAACATATGACAAAACCACAAAGGACCGTATAGGTATAGTGTCTTTAGAAACTGGGAAACTTAAACAACTGGTTCATAAATCTTCTACAGTGTCTCCCATTTATTTCATCATATCTAGGGTCCCTTTTAGCATATTCTACTTAATATCCATCTTCCTGACCTGGGGAAAATAAAGCATAAAAGGGTGAGCTCAAATGCTCAGCAAGGGCAAATAAAGGAAATAAAAATCATATCATATCTTTATGAAAATCAAAACCTGCAAAAGAGATCATAATATCTTAACATGAAATAAATCATAGAAGTGAAAATGAGATCCCAATAATCATAACATAAAACTTGAATCTTTGTGGCATGCACACATAATCATGGAAAATCATTTCTTGTTAGTCATGACTCATTGCCAAGACTATCTTAGTGGACAAAGTCCCTTTCTGAACCGAGTTCACTCCTCGTTTCAGTCCTGTATCACTGAACCGAAATAACCTTCCGTTCCAGCCATGTCTATATCATGAGATATAAAATCATTACCCAATGCATTGGAGGGAGATATAGGTCCCACCCATCTTATAATGAATCCTTTCTTATGTGTGCCACATAATCATAAAACATACATCATCGCATAACACATATAACAAAAATGGGATTCTTGAAACATCATGACATCATAAATCAATTCATATATGATAAAGGAATTCATAAACATAATTCCATCACAACATAGTCAAACCAATGTAAAAATATGGAAAGAAACAGAACCCTTTATTATCTTAGATGGAAAATAATTTTGATAAAACACTTGAATTGAATTCTTGAGGAAAATATCCTTTCTTCTTCAAAAACATTTTTCCTTTCATAACATGTCATACAACTTTAAAATAAAAGAAGTTGATTAAAAAATAAACTTGAAAACTTGTAAAGGAAGCTTCTTTGAAGTAATGTTTTAAAAATCCATTCATGCCGTATAAGTTAAAAAAAACATTCTTCGTACTTTTGTCGGAAAAGTCAAAAAGTACCTCGTATGGAAAAACGACAAAAGATTCCTTTCATATTCTTTACTAAAAACTCACCTAAGGGTAAAATTGGATTTAAACTATTTCAAGTGGATGGAAACAATATTACATATTGAGGGAACATGGATGTGGATGATAAAATACACCCCAGTAAATATTTACGAATAAACAATCTCGGATAAAAATGAGATTGTGATATTTCCCTTACCTTAGGTCCGATTTGCTTTGTTCGTGTCCGAAGATCCTGTATAATGGTTTAAATAATGTTATTGACTTATTCCAGAATCATACATATTGATATGAGATCATATATGGTCATATTATTAGCTTCTTGTTAGTAATATTTCATTGTTACTTGTTACTCGGGTCTTTATAACTTTTTGTTCTTATGCGTGTTTTGTCGAATAAATTCTTATTCTTATCTTTAGGTTATAGATAATTCATTTCCAGAATGGTATTAGTGTATTATATACCATATTCATTCATTCAATTAATTTATACAATCATTATGAAATGAAGATCATGTAGAACGAGTCGCATCACATCGTGGAGACGGTATTCCGTACGTACGCACGAGTGATGATATCGTTCCTATGATCGTGGAATTGTATTGGAGTATATATATATATTATTTCAGTATCAATATTACTTAATAATAATCATATATAGTTACTCATTACACCATTATACCCATCCTTGTAAGGTGATGGTGGAAAATAGATTACACCACGGCGTGGAGACGGTATTCCGTACGTACGCACGCGCGGTGATTTCATTTTTCCGTAGGATGGATAGAAGGTGAATTAGGGATGTTTCATATTTATAATAACATATCAGTATGTAAGTAATACTGATGTTATTACTTTATCATGAAACAACTAAATAAGAAGAAGTTGAAGACGAAAGAAATTGAAAAGATCGATAATGGATATTACCTCTTCTTTGGAACGCCTCTTTGAATCCTCCACTTAGGGAACTAAGAGTGGTCTTTGGAGAAGACCAGGACCTGTAGGACTATTCTAGGGAAGTGGAGAGGGGAAAATGGCAGGGTTTGGCCGAGCTTGAGTGCTCAATTTGGTGTGAGGAGGAGGGGGAGGAGGTGCCCTTTTATAAGGGAGGAGAGGGGCACCTTAGGAATATCTCAAAATATTATTTTATATTAAAGTCAAAATCGGTTTATAATGGTTCCAAGGGGTCTTATTTCGAAGATAAGGTGGGGAGGGGTCGAAATCCTATCAACCAATAGAATTTAGACAAGTTTAGGATATTATTTTAACCTTATCATTTAGATTTAACTCTAAGTTAAATAATTTAACTTTTATCATGTCTTTTTGTTTTCTTTCACTATATGGTTAATACACTTACAATAACATGCCAAACGAACCCAAAATTGTTTATTATTAATATATATATCCTTATCTAAATCATTTGGCCGAACCTTAGATTTTTAAGAATACAATAACAATTAATAATATAATATTTGATTTAAAAACTATTTTGTGTCAATTTTGACACTATTTGATATATGATTTTTGGGAAAGTCATAACAGAATTAAATGTTCGAACCAAGTTGATTAAATCAACATTAATATATCATAGTAACCTAGAAAATTAGTGTAATTCATAAAAAGTCTCAAATTACATTTATTTTGGTATTTATATTATCAATTTTTCAATATTTCATTAATAAGATAATTACTGCATCATCTTTGTGTCATAAATAAATTAAATTATTTGATGTCTAAAAATTTAAAATAAAATACCATCATGTAGGAAATCTTTTTAGCTTTCTAATGAATATTTACAATTGAATTTATCTTATGTATAACCCCATATTAAAAATGTTTTAGTAAATATACTTTGATTTTAACTCTTTTAACCCTTCTTTAAATAAATTAATAATAAATGTCCTAATCTAATCCAAGTGGGCCTAAATGGTCATATTTTATTCCTAAGTTTGTTTTTGGTCGAATTACACGTGTCCAATAGAATTATGACATGTGTTAGGGTAATATTAATATCATATTTACCCTTAGTTACCCTATTTACTATTAACCGCGGTAAAAAAAAGTAAAAAGTTACTATTCACCAAAAAAATATTTTCATCTCATTGAACCACATTTTAGTCCTTGATATTAACCGTGTCTCTCGGATTTTCGAAATTCCAATCACAGAAGCGGTAAAATTAAGTTTTATGCAAAATTCAGTTTTTTAACCTACCACTTAGTGGTTTCACTATTCATCAAAAATTGAAAGTTTTCAGAAAAATACCAAAATTTCTCCCTAGGCTAATTTTGATATTCTGAGTCCAAAAATGAAGTCCATTTTGAAAAATAAAATTTATAAAATTTCAAAAAGTGGTTATTACTATTCATAACGGCTAGTTTTAATAGCATATTGTTGTTTAGTGAAACTCGGTATTGCGTACGACGCAAGCTATCGAGGAAGGTCGCGATTGCGTGTAAAGCAAGCCAAGAAAGTGTTGTGTAGAAAAAGATTCCTTTGATGATTTATATAACATAAAAGTCTCGGGTGTTACATTCTACCCCCCTTAAAAAGAATTTCGCCCTCGAAATTCGTCACTTTGCAACAAACAAATGAGGATACTTCTCCCTCATCATATCCTCAAGCTCCCATGTAGCTTCTTCAAGTTGGTGGTTCCTCCATAAAACTTTCACCAAGCGAGTGGTCTTGTTTCGTAGGACTTTTTCGCTACGATCCAGAATCTCTATCGGATGTTCTTCATAAGAAAGATCTTGCTCCAGCGGTACAACTTCTGAGCTGAGTACATGTGAAGGATCTGGTATGTACTTTCTCAGGAGAGATACATGGAACACATCGTGAACTTGAGAGAGATTCGGTGGAAGCGCCAATCGGTAAGCTACCTTCCCAACACGATCCAGTATTTCAAAAGAACCGATATATCTAGGGCTCAACTTCCCCTTCTTTCCAAATCTCATAACCCTCTTCCAGGGAGATATTCGTAAGAACACTTTATCGCCCACTTCAAACTCTAGGTCTTTTCTTCGGTTGTCAGCATAACTTTTCTGTCGACTCTGAGCTGCTCTTATGTGTTGTTGAATAGATCTGACTTTTTCTGCCATTTCATCAACGAGATCAGGTCCTAATAGCTTTCTTTCCCCAACTTCATCCCAGCAAGTTGGAGTCCTGCATTTCTTTCCATAGAGAGCTTCATAAGGAGCCATCTGAATACTGGAGTGAAAGCTATTATTATAAGAAAATTCCACCAAAGGTAGGTATTGATCCCAACCTCCTTTGAAATCCATAGAGAAAGCTCTCAACATATCTTCTAGGGTTTGAATTGTTCTCTCAGACTGACCGTCTGTCTGGGGATGATAAGCAGTGCTAAAACTCAACTCTGTATCCAGAGTATGCTGAAGACTTCGCCAGAACTTCGAGGTAAATCTCGGATCTCGATCAGATATAATAGAAAGTGGTACTCCATGCAATCTTACCACTTCCTTTACATATATCCTGGCAAGCTGATCTAGAGAGAAATCCTCTCTAATAGCAATGAAGTGTGCAGACTTTGTAAGACGATCAACTATGACCCAGATAGCATTATTGCCTTTGGATGTTTTAGGAAGTCCTGTGACAAAGTCCATAGTGATGTTTTCCCATTTCCATTCGGGTATGGGTAATGGTTGTAACATCCCCTTAGACTTCTGTCTCTCAGCTTTAACTTGTTGACAAACCAAGCATCGAGAGACATATTCAGCAACATCTCTTTTCATGCCATCCCACCAGAAGTACTCTTTCAGGTCCCTATACATCTTCGTGCTTCCAGGATGAATAGAGAATGAAGAACTATGAGCCTCATCCAGCAGCTCTTTCTTTAATTCGGGGATGGGAGGAACACAAACCCGATTCCTGAACTTTATTATCCCATCACAATCAAGGTTGAATTCAGGAACATTTCTCACCTTCTTTTGTAACTCGACATCTTCTTTCTGTGCCTCTTTAATCTTCACATGTATAGATGGTTGAACATTCATTTGAGAAAGATAAGATTTTTCCCCTTCCATTATAATTCCAAGATCCATCCTTTGTAAATCCATAAATATTGGATCTTTTGTGATCCTCATCATGGATAAACTAGCATGGTCTTGTCGACTTAATGCATCTGCCACCTTGTTTGCTTTCCCAGGGTGGTAATGGATTGAGCAGTCATAATCCTTAATCAGCTCCAACCATCTTCTTTGGCGCATATTCAACTCCTTTTGTGTGAAAATATACTTTAAACTTTTATGATCAGTATAAATATCACACCTTTCACCATAAAGGTAATGCCTCCAAATCTTTAATGCAAAGATTACCGCAGCCAACTCCAAATCATGTGTTGGGTAATTTTGCTCATGGATTTTCAACTGTCGTGAGGCATAAGCTATCACCATATCATTTTGCATAAGAACACACCCCAATCCCTTCTTGGATGCATCACTGTAGATCACAAACCTTTCTCCACTACAAGGCAGTGTGAGCACAGGTGCACTGGATAACCTTCTTTTCAACTCCTTGAAATTCTCTTCACATTCCTCTGTCCAGACAAACTTAACTCCTTTCCGAGTCAACTTGGTGATTGGATTAGATAACCGTGAAAAATCTTTTACAAAACGTCGATAATATCCAGCCAAACCAAGAAAACTTCGGATCTCAGTTACTGTGGTTGGTCTCGACCATCTTTCGATAACCTCTGTTTTTGCTGGATCCACAGATATCCCCTCTTTTGAGATTATATGACCCAAAAATGCAACTTTTTGAAGCCAAAATTCACACTTGGTAAATTTGGCATAAAGCTTCTCTTTTCTCAGGGTCTTCAATATAATTCTCAAGTGATCTTCATGCTCTTCCTTGCTCTTTGAATAGACAAGAATATCGTCTATAAAGACTACCACAAATTGATCAAGATAGTCTCTAAAGACTCTATTCATTAGATCCATGAAGATAGCAGGGGCATTAGTAAGACCAAATGGCATCACTATAAATTCATAGTGTCCATACCTTGTACGGAAAGCCGTCTTTGGTATATCCTCCCTTTTGACCCTTAATTGATGATACCCTGAACGAAGATCAATCTTGGAAAAGTATTGAGCTCCGCGTAGTTGGTCAAATAAGTCATCAATGCGTGGGAGAGGATATTTGTTCTTGATAGTGATCTTGTTAAGTTCTTGATAATCAATGCAGAGTCTCATTGATCCATCTTTCTTCTTAACAAATAGAACAGGTGCTCCCCAAGGTGACGCACTAGGGCGTATGAATCCCTTATCAAGATTCTCTTGGAGTTGCTTCTTCAATTCCTGCAACTCAATTGGGGCCATTCTATAAGGTGTCTTTGAAATAGGCAAAGCACCCGGTACGAGTTCTATTGAAAACTCAACTTCACGATTTGGTGGAAGACCCGACAATTCCTCCAGGAAGACATCATCAAACTCCCGTACAATGGGCATATTCTTAATCGTGAGTTTCTCACCAACCATTTGAGATAAATAACCTTCATTTAGTGGAATCAATAACCATAAGATGGAAGAAATTTCCACTGGAAGGTTATGTTCATCCTTGCATTGATAGACGATCGTAGGTTGATCTGGAATATGAAATGTGACTTCCCTTCTTTGGCAATTGATATGAGCTCCATGTAGAGAAAGCCAATCCATGCCAAGAATCACATCAAATTCCACTAAAGGAAGGATCACAAGATTTGCAGGAAGCACTTTCCCACAAACTTCGATCGGAGAAGAATTATAAACTTCTGATGCGATTGATGTGCCATTAGGTGTTGTCACAGCTAACTCAACATCTAATTGTTGAGGTAATACGGTGATACCCTTAGAAAATTTTTCAGAAATAAAAGAGTGGGTGGATCCAGAATCAAATAAAACATTTGCTACTTTAGTGTGGATGGTAAGTGTACCTTTCACCACATCGTTATCGTACTCCACATCGCTGATAGAAATTGCATGTGACTTTCCTTTGTCTTTAGCCTTAAGATTTTGTTGACGTCGACCATCATCATCAACCCTTGGATTTGGGCATTGATTGGCATAATGCCCCATCTCCTTGCACTTGAAACATTGATGTGTAACAGGTTCATTCTGTGTATCCCTTCCTTTGTTTGCATCATTAGACATCTTCTTCCCATTATCACGGCATTCAAATGCCCGATGGCCTTCCTTTCCACATTTAAAACATTTACTTGTCCCTTTAAGACAACTCCCTCCATGTTTCTTTCCACACTTTGAGCATAAGGGAAAGTTCATCTTCTTTTCCGTGTGCTCTTTAGATTTTTCTTTGAATTCCATCTTCCTCTTCTTATCAAACCCATGTGACTGATGGGTTACTCCAATCTCCATCTCGACTTTGAGAGCACATCGAACGATTCCCTCGTAGCTATTGAAGTCCCTTATGGCTAACGCCCTTCGAAGACTTGGTTTTAAGCCACTAAAGAATCGATCGATCTTACTCTCAGGTTGGATAATAATACCAGAAGCGTACCTTGCAAGTCTTGTAAAATTTGCTTCATAGGTACTAACAGATTCATCATCCCTTTGCTTCAGTTCAAGGAACACTTTCTCCATCTTTGTTCGGAGAATACGAGGGAAGTACTTATTGAAAAATAAGTTCTTGAACTCGTCCCATTCCATAGACTCAATTTCATCCCTTTGCCTCGTATTCTTAACAAGATTCCACCATTGATCCGCATCTCCTTCCAAACGATACACTGCTAGGATGACATTATCATGCTCAGAACATTGAAGAACTGAAAATATCTTTTCAGTAGTACTAATCCATTGTTCAGCAACTAATGGATCAGTAGACCCGCTGAAAGATGGTGGACGCTGCCTCATGAAGGATTCAACAGAATGTTGCTCCCTTCTTTGTTCGTTTGGAAATCCTGCATGATTCATAGCTTGAGAAAGTTGTGTGAGCATGGCTACAAGATTTTGCATTCCAGCTCCCATATCGTTTGGTTGCTCAGGGGGACAATCATTGCATTGCCCATCGCATTCCGCATTAACACGGTTCCTTCGGGTTCCAGCCATTGACTAAAACCAAGAAGAATAGTGTGAGCAACACTAATTATAATAGGAAACCACATAATTCAAGAATAAAATTTTCATGCTTAAGGTCTTATCCTAGGTTATTCAAGGCCATTTCTAAAACACTAAGATTGTGTTCTATGCTTAGACTTATCCTTAGGGTTCTTACTAAGGCTTTCACATCCTAGTATCCAAAGGTTGACTATACCTTTCCCCTGATACCAACTATAACGACCCACACTTTACATACATTGTTAGTACTTCAAAATTGAAGCACACTTATTACAACATATGACAAAACCACAAAGGACCGTATAGGTATAGTGTCTTTAGAAACTGGGAAACATAAACAACTGGTTCATAAATCTTCTACAGTGTCTCCCATTTATTTCATCATATCTAGGGTCCCTTTTAGCATATTCTACTTAATATCCATCTTCCTGACCTGGGGAAAAGAAAGCATAAAAGGGTGAGCTCAAATGCTCAGCAAGGGCAAATAAAGGAAATAAAAATCATATCATATCTTTATGAAAATCAAAACCTGCAAAAGAGATCATAATATCTTAACATGAAATAAATCATAGAAGTGAAAATGAGATCCCCATAATCATAACATAAAACTTGAATCTTTGTGGCATGCACACATAATCATGGAAAATCATTTCTTGTTAGTCATGACTCATTGCCAAGACTATCTTAGTGGACAAAGTCCCTTTCTGAACCGAGTTCACTCCTCGTTTCAGTCCTGTATCACTGAACCGAAATAACCTTCCGTTCCAGCCATGTCTATCTCATGATATATAAAATCATTACCCAATGCATTGGAGGGAGATATAGGTCCCACCCATCTTATAATGAATCCTTTCTTATGTGTGCCACATAATCATAAAACATACATCATCGCATAACACATATAACAAAAATGGGATTCTTGAAACATCATGACATCATAAATCAATTCATATATGATAAAGGAATTCATAAACATAATTCCATCACAACATAGTCAAACCAATGTAAAAATATGGATAGAAACAGAACCCTTTATTATCTTAGATGGAAAATAATTTTGATAAAACACTTGAATTGAATTCTTGAGGAAAATATCCTTTCTTCTTCAAAAACATTTTTCCTTTCATAACATGTCATAAAACTTTAAAATAAAAGAAGTTGATTAAAAAATAAACTTGAAAACTTGTAAAGGAAGCTTCTTTGAAGTAATGTTTTAAAAATCCATTCATGCCGTATAAGTTAAAAAAAACATTCTTCGTACTTTTGTCGGAAAAGTCAAAAAGTACCTCGTATGGAAAAACGACAAAAGATTCATTTCATATTCTTTACTAAAAACTCACCTAAGGGTAAAATTGGATTTAAACTATTTCAAGTGGATGGAAACAATATTACATATTGAGGGAACATGGATGTGGATGATAAAATACACCCCAGTAAATATTTACGAATAAACAATCTCGGATAAAAATGAGATTGTGATATTTCCCTTACCTTAGGTCCGATTTGCTTTGTTCGTGTCCGAAGCTCCTGTATAATGGTTTAAATAATGTTATTGACTTATTCCAGAATCATACATATTGATATGAGATCATATATGGTCATATTATTAGCTTCTTGTTAGTAATATTTCATTGTTACTTGTTACTCGGGTCTTTATAACTTTTTGTTCTTATGCGTGTTTTGTCGAATAAATTCTTATTCTTATCTTTAGGTTATAGATAATTCATTTCCAGAATGGTATTAGTGTATTATATACCATATTCATTCATTCAATTCATTTATACAATCATTATGAAATGAAGATCATGTAGAACGAGTCGCATCACATCGTGGAGACGGTATTCCGTACGTACGCACGAGTGATGATATCGTTCCTATGATCGTGGAATTGTATTGGAGTATATATATATATTATTTCAGTATCAATATTACTTAATAATAATCATATATAGTTACTCATTACACCATTATACCCATCCTTGTAAGGTGATGGTGGAAAATAGATTACACCACGGCGTGGAGACGGTATTCCGTACGTACGCACGCGCGGTGATTTCATTTTTCCGTAGGATGGATAGAAGGTGAATTAGGGATGTTTCATATTTATAATAACATATCAGTATGTAAGTAATACTGATGTTATTACTTTATCATGAAACAACTAAATAAGAAGAAGTTGAAGACGAAAGAAATTGAAAAGATCGGTAATGGCTATTACCTCTTCTTTGGAACGCCTCTTTGAATCCTCCACTTAGGGAACTAAGAGTGGTCTTTGGAGAAGACCAGGACCTCTAGGACTATTCTAGGGAAGTGGAGAGGGGAAAATGGTAGGGTTTGGCCGAGCTTGAGTGCTCAATTTGGTGTGAGGAGGAGGGGGAGGAGGTGCCCTTTTATAAGGGAGGAGAGGGGCACCTTAGGAATATCTCAAAATATTATTTTATATTAAAGTCAAAATCGGTTTATAATGGTTCCAAGGGGTCTTATTTCGAAGATAAGGTGGGGAGGGGTCGAAATCCTATCAACCAATAGAATTTAGACAAGTTTAGGATATTATTTTAACCTTATCATTTAGATTTAACTCTAAGTTAAATAATTTAACTTTTATCATGTCTTTTTGTTTTCTTTCACTATATGGTTAATACACTTACAATAACATGCCAAAAGAACCCAAAATTGTTTATTATTAATATATATATCCTTATCTAAATCATTTGGCCGAACCTTAGATTTTTAAGAATACAATAACAATTAATAATATAATATTTGATTTAAAAACTATTTTGTGTCAATTTTGACACTATTTGATATATGATTTTTGGGAAAGTCATAACAGAATTAAATGTTCGAACCAAGTTGATTAAATCAACATTAATATATCATAGTAACCTAGAAAATTAGTGTAATTCATAAAAAGTCTCAAATTACATTTATTTTGGTATTTATATTATCAATTTTTCAATATTTCATTAATAAGATAATTACTGCATCATCTTTGTGTCATAAATAAATTAAATTATTTGATGTCTAAAAATTACAAATAAAATACCATCATGTAGGAAATCTTTTTAGATTTCTAATGAATATTTACAATTGAATTTATCTTATGTATAACCCCATATTAAAAATGTTTTAGTAAATATACTTTGATTTTAACTCTTTTAACCCTTCTTTAAATAAATTAATAATAAATGTCCTAATCTAATCCAAGTGGGCCTAAATGGTCATATTTTATTCCTAAGTTTGTTTTTGGTCGAATTACACTTGTCCAATAGAATTATGACATGTGTTAGGGTAATATTAATATCATATTTACCCTTAGTTACCCTATTTACTATTAACCGCGGTAAAAAAAAAGTAAAAAGTTACTATTCACCAAAAAAATATTTTCATCTCATTGAACCACATTTTAGTCCCTGATATTAACCGTGTCTCTCGGATTTTCGAAATTCCAATCACAGAAGCGGTAAAATTAAGTTTTATGCAAAATTCAGTTTTTTAACCTACCACTTAGTGGTTTCACTATTCATCAAAAATTGAAAGTTTTCAGAAAAATACCAAAATTTCACCCTAGGCTAATTTTGATATTCTGAGTCCAAAAATGAAGTCCATTTTGAAAAATAAAATTTATAAAATTTCAAAAAGTGGTTATTACTATTCATAACGGCTAGTTTTAATAGCATATTGTTGTTTAGTGAAACTCGGTATTGCGTAGGACGCAAGCTATCGAGGAAGGTCGCGATTGCGTGTAAAGCAAGCCAAGAAAGTGTTGTGTAGAAAAAGATTCCTTTGATGATTTATATAACATAAAAGTCTCGGGTGTTACAGTAATTATCCATTTCCAACAATATATTGTTTTTTACCCAAATTATATCTGCGAAAAACCATTATATATACAATATTTTTTTGTTTTAGAGTTAAGATAACTAAAAATAATCATTAATTGAGGAAATCTATATATTTCTTATATAAATGATATTTTTCTAATTATAAATATATTTTCCTATTAAATAATATTTCATCATAATCTCCCCAAAATGTTATCCACACATGGTACACATAAACAAATAACCAAAATAATTATCTCCTTCATAACCTTTGTAAATATATTTATATGAAGGGTGATATCAAATACCCAGTATAGTTTAAACAAAAAAACTTAAAAAGCCATCACTATACGTGTGCATAAGATGAGAATTTTGTTTGATAACAAAATCCAAATTAGTTTAATAAGAGATTAAAAGGAAATAAAATATTATTTGAAAATCGTTTTTAATTGATTAATTTTTTTTAATAAGAAAATAATTCATATTAGTTAATTGTCAGGAGAATTGTGAAAATCCATATTTGATCAAGGGAACTATTAGAACTCGTTTAAACAATTTTAAAATTATTTTGGTATATTTGGTTATCATATTCATCACTTTTTCAGTCATGTTTCAACATCATGGAATAATATATAAAAAGTAAATTCCCATCTTTATTCCTCTCTATAATAAATCATTAACCATTTTATTACAGGGTAATATATCAGTCCAATCAATTATCAACTATGATTTTCAAGATCCATAACATGAATGAAACATATATGACCATTCAATTTTCCATAAAACCCTCATTTTGACCCATAATCAAAATAAATTTCAATCACCACATAAAAAAGATATATATAAATTTCTATTAAAAAATTAAAAATTAAAATTATGATAAAGGGTTATTATTTAAAAATATAGAATATAATATTGTAATATTGATATGTCATTTAGGATATGACTATAATAATTGGTTTTCATGTAGTAAATGTTAAGGAACATTATTTCTGTTAAAAAATAATTCAAAATGTCAAAAACATAAACAGTGTAACAGATTCATTTCTAAAACATTATTATAATTAAATATATTAAAACAATAAATAATTTATGTATAAATAATATCATTATTAATAAAATAATAATAATATGTACATACCATTGAATGATATAATGAAATTAAAAATAATAGTAAATGGGTTTTTGAATGAAAATAAAATTTCTATTTTAAAATAAACACCACATTAAATGATATAACCAGAGAAGGAACTCAAAAGAATGTGACAATAAATTTATTCATAATATTTTATTACAATGATGTTGTATGTACACAATATAAATTACCATAGGATCATATATCAAAAATATGTCTCAAATAGTAATGTTGGTAATTATAAAAACTTACATATATTGTAACAATTGAGTTAGGAATCAATAAATAGAGATATTATATGAATAAAATTAAAATACACATATAACAAGAGGAAATTAAAGAAATAAAATAGTAATATTTCATAAAACACCATATCATGTTTATAATACTCAAAAGAGAAATGATATAACACAATAAAATAAAATTGAGTTAAGATTCTTCATAATTTGGACTTCTTCTTTGTTAATCACAATATATACTCATCTAAATTTAATTTAGAGTTATAGAAATTCTGTATAAAAAAATATATTAAATCAATCATCCCATAAATTAGTCAATTATAATTTCTTATAACACATTTATTAACTATTTCTTGTAAAAAATAAATTTTTTATGTGTTAGTTTTGTGTCTCCCATGCATGTATAAATTTGGTGGTAATAGTTCAAACACCATTGTCCTGGTTTAATCACCTAGAGAAAATTTATGATTATTTTATTTGTTTATTTCAAAAAATTATGTGGGTCCATAGATATTTCATTGATCTTATGGTCACAAAATTCATTGAATTCTTATAGAAATCAATTTTTATAATTATTCAAATCATAAAATTAATTTCTTTTAGTACAACATATAACATTTAATATATATTACCATTAATTTTATTTGAATACAATGTAAAGTATCTTTTTTATATAATATTTAAAGTAAAAACAATTCATAACAATTCATGATAAAACATCATTCTTCATGGAGGTTAAATTAGCCCAAACATGAAAGTGGTATAATAATCGAAGGAGTAACAATATATTATTGTATTATGACAATTAAAAGTGTAAAAAATCCTAATAATTTAAATAAAAAATTTATAAAACTGATAAAATATATTTAAGAAGATTTATTAAAAGAAGAAACATTAAGTATAATAGTATTATTTTTTTATTTCAATGTTTCTTGATTGTTTTAGAATGTTAAAAATCACGATGATTAATTTTTCTTATTATTATTAAATCAATAACAAAAATATCATTCTGAAATGTGAAAAAAATTCATTGTAAATTTTATTTATTTATTAAATTTATAAAACTAACATGTAAATTATTAATGAAAAATTACAATTGACATGTCATTTCGTTCATATTTCACTCGTACGCATGGATAATACTTTTAATTTTCAATGGAAGGAATAGATAGAAAGATGGACATATTATATAAATGTTTATGAATAATAATACGAAAAATATATTAATTATTAATCAAGTACCACTATATAATCATCTATGTGAGTTGGTGATGAGAAATTAATACATCACTTCATGGAGGCATTATTATGCATGTATGCCCAATTGATGATTTAATTTTTCATTTGATGAAAAGAATGTAAAATATAATTTTTATATCGTCCTAACAAAATATTAGTATAATATATTTACTTATTTTACTATTTGAGGATTGTTAATATATATTTTAATGTTGTAGAAAATGAAATAATCATAAAATAATTTTTATGGCTTATACATCCCCCTTATATATCATCCATTGGCTTAAATTATAAGTCCTCTATGATTGGTCTTTTAGAAAAGAATTATAGATTGTGGGTAAGGATATTAGAAAGGTTCTCAGGTAGGTAATTTTTTCTATTTTACTCAATTTGTTTCAATAAATTAATATAATTTTTTCTCTATCTTAATGTGAGTGGTGAGGAACCTTTGTAATATTAAGACAATTTAAAGTAAAAATAAATATTTCTCAGAGAAAGTGGATTAATTTTTTTCTAATTTCACAGTTATGATATTTTTGTCTCTCAATAAATTAATCCAATAATATTTAAAAAAACACTGAGAGGTATTTGAATCTATATTCCATTGTTTAACAAGATCATTTCATCATATAACTTTTTACATCGATAAAAATGTTTTCCATGACAACTATTCATTATATCTATAAAAATGGACCCTTTTAAAAAAAATTAATATTATAATTTTAAAATATGGATTCTATTTTTCAATTTTCAATTTATATAATTATAAAAATTAATATCTAATAGATGAAAACAAGACATATAAAACCCATTTATTGAAAAAATTTATTTTATATTTAAAACCACATTTTTTTTATTTTGGCCTATGTATCATTTTTACTAGTGATTAACAATAATATATTATATTATTGTTAGATAAATGAAGGTAAATTGAAAATATAAACATTAAAAAACTAAAATGTGACCTTCAAACCATAGCATAAAATGTAATTATCTGAAATTGTTTTTTATTAGATTATAATATTACTTTGGTTCCAATATGTTATGAAACCATATCAAAATTTAAAAGATCAGTTTTAAATTATTCATTATATACTGAAAAATACATATTTAGTTGATCCAATGTTTTTTTCAAAATATGTAAACAATTCATGATGAGGAGGTTATAAAATAATAGGAATTCGTAAATGTTGTATTTTTAAATATTCCATCTAATAATTAATCATTATAAAAAAATAACCCAAAAAAAAATTTAAAATAATAAATAAAAAATTATGTTCATTTCATAAAATTAAATCATTAAATTTATATATTTATCCACTAATTTAAAAAAAAAATTTAAATAAAACTTTCTTGTATGAAAAATTACCATTTTAAATATTATGTGTTCATAACATTATTTAATATCAATTAATGATTATAGTTAATTTATTTATTTTCATGTTCTATTTTCATAAAGTAATTTTTTACATTTAATTTTAATAAATTATAAATAAATTTTTCAGTTTTTTTCTAATATTCTATTCAAAATGATATTTATTTAAAATATAACATTTTAAAATATTGTGGCGTTTCATTCTTCCGACATAAATAAATAATGTCCTCATAATTTTAATGTTTTATTAACATAACGTTGTATCATAAAATATTAATATAATTATATATATTTTTTATATTTATATGAAATTTCTAAATCACTTCTGACAAACATAGTATCTCTTAATTGAAGATTTATAAAAATATTTTCTTATCATAGTAAGAATAATACTTTTGAATGACTTTAAAAAAATAGACATTGACTAATAAATAAAATTTTATATTTTATAATCTATATATTTATCATTACCAATCTTGAAATTAGGAATTCATTTACACTCTAGATAGAGAATATTAATAAATATACTTAGTTGAATTTATATAAATTCCATATTTATAATTTCAATGTTTTTTTGTGATTTATGTTTTTTTTCCACATCCAATTCATCATAATTTCATAAATAATGAAATTAAAATGATGAATTCATCATTCTTGAATCACGAAAATAAGATTTTAATGGCTCATAAGATCCATAAATGGAATGATATGATCTTCTTCATGTATCTATAAATTTACAATAATAAATAATGGTTATAATGTGTTAAAAAAATACACACATGAATGTAAATAAACCATAGTGTTATAAGTATCAAATTTCCCTTAATAAATAAATATATTGAAAAAATTGATATTAAAATCTTCCATAATTAATTAACCCTAAAACACGTCAAAATATTCATCAAAATGATGAAAACCCAAAAAAATAGAAATATCTAGTCACATATTAAACACAATCAACCTCAATTTATCTATAATCAAGATTAATTTCTTATATAAAATAAAAAATTATATACTCAATTAATTATTATTTAAAATTTATTATTATTTTACTAAAAATTATTAAATCATAATATAATAAAAAAGAAAAAAATAATATTAACATCAAAAACAAATCTCAATAATTATTCTTCAAATAATATCAAACCCAATCATATAAAATCATATATTATAGATTGAATAATTATTAACAATAATTCTTATAATCTTCCCAAGAATATTTTTAATTTATTTTAATACAAATGTTTCCACAAAATTAACATATCATTGAAAAATATTTTATATCCCTTGGTATCTATAAGATTAATTATGCGTTCATAAAAAATATAACATTCCTTAATACCATTTACCATAATTACCTAACCATCAATGATCACACTAACACATTATGTTATATTTACCTTACATCTTTTAATTCCTATTTAATAAGATTCCTCAAAAATAAAATTAAAAGTAAAAAACATGATAAACTGAATGGTTATATATACATCAATAATTTATAATTCATAAAAATAAGTTCCTTCTAAATTATCTTTAATCAACATGAATAACATAATAGAAAATTTAAAATCGATATATATTACATTAAACATATGAAAAACCTCATACTTATTAACCCACAGTGTTATATAAATTTCATCAATAATATTTATTTATTAACAACTAGCATCTAAATTTATATAAATCATTTCTCATATATGAAATAAAACACATTGAACCCATACAACAAAAACCAATTTTCAAAATGTTAGACCCCAGGATTTTAGTTTATAATTTCATTTAAAATTACAATGTTTTGACATAATATTGTATTCATAACCCTAAGTATAAAAGAACCACGAAATAGTATTATCTAAATATTATTGTTTTAACAGACTCATTTCGTTAAATAGAATTAATGGTAGAAATAACATTATGATGTTTATATAAAAGATAGTTTCCCTTTTAAAATTAGTTAATTTAGTAAATAAAAATTACATTCATATATTTTTTTAATTTTGAATTGAATAAGAATAAAATCAATTTATTGATTAAATTTAGTTTTCATATACAATATGAATTAATTCATTTATTAAACTTGTAATAAAACATAATTTTGGATACTTTTTGAAATATTTATTTAGTAAATGAAATATACTATAAAAAATATTAAATTCAAAATTATATTATGTTCAATTTTTAGAATATTTATTAAAATTATTTTTGAGTGAATATTGGAAAATGCCAAATTTTACAAAACTATCAAATTTTATTCAAATAAATTAATATATAATTATCTTGATATGTTGGATCTATTTTTACTATAATGTTTCATCCAATTGATAAATCAAAACATATTTATACCCATTAAATTTATTATTAAATTTTCTTTTTTATTGGTTCATTTTAAAAGTAAAAAAAATTATTCTATAAACTAATTTTTATGTGTTTTTCAAACATATAATAAAATAATTTTTCTAAATATAATATAATACATTTATAAATAAATTATTTACTATTTATAATTATAATGATGAAATTTGGTAAATTATATAGTTTATTTTTTAGTGAGAATTTATAGTACCCATGGTAAAAGTTCATCACCATGATAATCATTAAAACTGTATAAATAAGATTAAAACTGCGTGATGAGGTCACAAAAAAAGTTAAATAGTTTCCATTATTTCATTAGATGAGACTAATTAGATCTCAAAAATCCTAAATTTATAAATATTTCAGTTTTTACACTTTTATTTGATTGTGATATTTATATTATATTATGTTAAGAAAATTTACCAAATGTAACTCTCTTTATTTCAATGTCTCTAATATATATATTTTAGATAAAAATATGATGTGAATGGATATAAATAAATTTTTTGAATAAGTATATTTAATTTTTAATGTTCAAATTTATTTTTCTTTTTTAAAATTATAATAATTTCCCGGAACACTTATGCAATTCTAACGAAGCACTTCTAGAACTAGTAGAAAAATAAAAAAAATAATTTAAAAATATATTTTTTATTTGGGATGAATTATATTTCCCTAATAATTTATTATAAAATAGTAAATTATTATCTTTTTTAAAGGATTAATATTATAATTTCATTATTATATTTATTACTTTAATTTTTATATGTGTGAATAGTCGTGAAAATGACCATAAATGGTATTTATTGTTTAATAATTATTTTTAAAACATTATAAAATTACAAAATCCAATATTTACTAAATTTTATTAAAAAAGTACACAATTATAATAAATTTTTAATGTATTTTTCTATTTTAATTTTTAATATTATTTTTAGGAATCAGAATAGTGAAACTTATTTAACCACTATTAGTCATAATAGCGATATATGAAGTAGTTAAATTAAAATATAATGTTCAAAATGTCTTTTCTTTTGGAATTATATTTTATGATACCATTTCAAGATTATACTCATTATATTCATATATATTTCATTTTTATCCATTTAAAAATTTTATAAATATATTATATATTAACCTTTTTTGTATTTAAAATATTGTCACCCACATCAATTAATAAATAGTAAAACTTCTCCTACCTTCATCAAAATTCATGAAAAATATAATTAGGATTTCTGTTTTAGAATTACATTTTTAGATTCCGTATCCACATTATATGTCTTACTTTATTCGTCAATTAAAATCTTCATGATGCTTAAGGAGTAATCAAGTGCATGAATTGCAATGAAGTGGTATAACTCTAAACTGAGTTGACACATTATATTTCCCCTTCTATATATTTTTACTATATATGTACAATTATTATATAATAAAATTATTATCCATCATATACTGAAATACATGAAAATATCATGGATAAAAACATATAAATATCATTTTCCATTGTATGGGAAATGAAAAAATCACTTGTGCATAAGTGTGGTCTACGAACTTTGTGAATCGATGTTTTTCATTATTATTCACTACCTCACTATGATAACCATTATGATGGATTTAATTAATATTATCATATAAATGAAATATTTATTCTTCCTAAAATAAAATATATATTAGTTTCCTTTATACTCTTCAAACCATTGTAAAATGATAATGTTGTTTGTAGGTATGTATTCACTACATCCTCTACGAAGTTAATTGATCAATTTTTAATATATATATTTAATGAATGCTAATAAATTTATATATATTTTATAATAATTATAATTATTAATTAATTAATATTATTTGAATTAATAACCCATCACCATGATGAAATTACTATAAATAGTGAAATAAAACTAATATGAAAAATTAAACAATTAACAAAATGGATGACGATGTCAATTAATAATTTTAATAAATAGATGATAACATGTTATAAGTGAATCATATATGGTATGAGAACTATTAATAAGTTTTTGTTAAATATTTATAATAAATTAATATTTTTCAAAAATTATTTTAATAGTTTATATGAAAAATTTTAGACATTATGTAAGGGTAATATCATCTCATATTAATATCAATAAGACATATTTTATATTACAAACCTCATTTATATTAAATCATTTACATTATTCTACATAGATATATTTTATCATGAATCCATTTTTATTATTACTATTAATGTTTTTTTATTTATGTTTAATCCTTTAATTTTTTCATTTAAAATCTACCAAACATTTCATCATTTATTTCATAACATAATTTTTAATCGTGACTTATTTAGATTACATTTTTTAACTGAATTTAATTATATATTCTCAAAAAATAGTATACCTTTATATAATATTCTCATTAATTGGTTTTTATAATTTTCATTTAATTTTTCTTCTATCTGGTACGTAAAAATATCAATAAATGTTTTTAATAAATTTTTACATAATTTCATCTTTGGAGGATTAACATCTTCTTAAATGACTATATTCCTTAAAATTAATTCTAGAAAAATATGTTATCTAAAAAAATGAGATTTTAAACCCAAATATATCTATATTTTAATATATTTTTTGTTATTTTATAATAATATTCTTTTAATTTTCCAAATAAAGTATATTATTACTTTTTTTTAAATTGTGAATAAAGAATTTCTATTTAACAATAATCAATGAAAACAATTTTCCCACCGTTATGACTATTATTTTCTTTTAAGAAAACATTAAATTTCTCATTCATTAAATTTAATTACAATTTCTTCACATATAAACTTGTAATTTTTAGTTTTTAAATACACTAAAGGAAAATGGAATTATTTTCATAAGAAACTAATCATTATTTTTTAGTTGATGTATTTTATTATTCATACATAATGTTAAAATTATTTTAATTTTAATTTATTTGATCATAATTTTCTTAAATTATTTTATCTACTATAAATTACTTAATATAAAATAAATTCTTGGTCTTATTTCCTCAATTACCATTTTATGGATTAAAATGTGTATTATTATCATTCAATTTATTTTGATCTCATTCTCTATCTCTCTTCATTAATAATTAAACATTATTTCCCCCTTCATGTACACAATTTCATTATCATTGTTTTTTTCATTATAATTTCTTCTACATTGAAATATAATTAAATATATTCTATTTCGATATAATTTTTGATTTGAAGGATGTTTATTAAAACATGTTATTTCATTTCCTATGGTAATATGGATTTTATTTATTCATGATTTAGTATGACTAATTATTGATCTATTATCTATTATTGAAATGTCTTGTATTATTCATTCAATAAATAGATAATTCATAGGATGTGAACATGATAGTTAGAGATAGGTTTTAGATATCCACTCGATGTATCGAAATGTCTAATAAGACAAAAATAGTTTTCCTGAAATATTTTCCAATGATATAAGATCATTTCAAATCAGTTCATTATTTTGTGGTTGTCATATCCTATTTATTTTTGATAACATGGTTTAGAGTCCCTGACAATATTAAATATTTCATAGTTGAGGTGTTGATGGTAGGATTCACGATGTTTTAGAACATTCTTTTATGGTCTGATCTTTAATGTCTCATATTTTGAATTTCTATTGTTGACAAATATGTTTCCATTTTCTATGTGATTTATTTCTTGATATTATCCTTCGATTTACATTAATATCATTCTTTTGATTTAATGTAATGTGTTTTTAATATCCACTTAGAAATATTAGTTGTTTTGTATTTATTTGATGATTTCTAATGTTGTATGTAACATTTATAAAGCATTGGATCTCACTATTTTTTTTTTCATTTCCCTTGGAAATGAAGTAAGAATATTTGAATTATTTTAAAGGATATAATAATTTCTTTTCATAATATCATTTTAATCTCCAATGTAATTATGTTTTAATTTTTTTGTCTAGTATTCCTAGTCATCTAAACCAATCAATCATTGATGGTGTTCTCCCTTTTATCTTGTAAAAAATTAACATATAGGCACTCACACTGCATTACATGAGTTTGGGATGAAATAAAAAAATATTCCTTAAAAACATCGTTTCAATCAAATTCATGAAACAAAAAATTAAAATTCCATAATAGTTTTTTCTATTAAAAAAATGTGTCACTTATTATCTTAATACCTTATTATAATATGAGTTTTATAGAATTAAAAAATAAATTTATTAGCCTAAACATTTTATTCAGTGTACATTATCCCATTATATATATATTTTAATATTCTATATTATTTCTTCAATATTTCTTATAAAAATTATCCCCACCTGATACCATTTTATATATAACATATGTGTTAAACTTATTAATTACCACTGGAAATATAAACAAATGTAGGGTGAGAGAAAATGCTCTATATACATTAAATATATCAATTAATATTAAATGATCATAACTGGGAACAAGATAGGATTATGTTTATGATTACATAATCAATGTTAACGGAATAAGAGATTCATAAATTAATTTCCAAAGGATTGCTATAACTACTAATAAGAGGAGATCAAATGTGTGGTAAAATTTTATAATTTTGATTTCATTGAAATCAATCACTATAAAATATGAGAGTTTTTATACTTGTAAAATATACATAATAATATTCCATGTATACATATATATTAATTTAATGAAATGAATACATTATTTAGAGGTTTCTCCCCTATTTTGGGTGACTACATATTTTCCACGGTGATCCGTCTTGATCCAGTAAAATAAAATATAGTATAAAGGATTATAAAATGATTTATCTAAATTTATTCTAGTTTTATACCCTAATAAGAAAGACTATACTTCATCCAACTGCCATTATACTCCATTTATATCCTGAAATGAAATATTATACTAAATCTTATTTATGATAGAGACTTTTCTTATTAAATAGAGACCTGAAAAGTAAAGAACCACAAAAAAAATATCTTTAAAATAGAGTATAGAAAAAATCATATTCTGATTAATTTATTGAGTATCTTAATATATTTGGAATTCTAAAATTATCGAGAAAACTCATCCTAGTTCACCACATTATATTTTTTCAAATTTTGGTGATATTACCAATGAACAAAAATTCACCTCATAATATTTATAAAATATTTGTTTGATATACCCTCTATCTAGTATCTCTGACCAATGACTCAATCTAAATTTTTTTATCAATGACTCTATCTACAATTTCTAACTAGAAAAATTCTCTAATGTATTTGATAAGTATCTCTTCCTAGTGTACTTCATCAACTAAATATTAACCGGTTTGGAAACACTAGTTCATGAAAACATTCATCCCTTCCCCACTTTGGGGATTTATAAATATTGTATAATTTATTTATTTATACAAACTATATTATAATTGAATCCCCTTTTTATAGATTCACTAATAGAATATATATTGATAAATCAAATCCATTTACCCACCCGATGAAACAAAAATTAAGAACTACCTCTCTAATAAAATTTTCAGGAACAATCTCATGAATTATAAAATACTTTTGATGTTTTGTGAAAACTCTTTCCATAATACATCTATTATTTCATTGACTGATGACACAACATGATTGATTTAACTATATTTTTTCTATTTTGACTGAAGGGATCATTCTTATAGGATTAGTATATCTTCAACTAGTGAACTATTATTACATATGGAAGAATATAGATTAGAAAATTATTTTCCTGATTTCATTGAATGTTTGTTGGGAATTTTTATTCTCGTTCATCCTTACTCTTTACAAACCCCATGTAGAACATGGATCACTAAAGGCAAACTACTTAATTATAATTTTTTTTCCTTTGAAGAGATCATGAATTTTTATCTAATGGTTTATCATCTGATAGTACTTTAAATTGTCCACATAGCATTCCAAACTCATTATGTCCACTCCAAGGATTGTATTCTTTACACATTTTAGGTACTACCATAAACCATTTTAATCAGTTTACTCAACCTAAGGCCTCCTAATAGTATTAATATCTTTTCACACCCATTGGGTTTGATCACTTCATCTGCCTTTATATAATTCAATCAGGCCCCTTCCATTTTGATTACATTATTGAAAAATATAAAGAAAATTGTGGAAAAATATTTATATATTTGGTAACGTAAAATCAAAAATTTAACTCCATCCATTTTTATAGCTTTAACAATCCTTATTTATCTTATATTATAGCTTCATCATCATACTACCACTAAAACATCAACCATCTTGAATATTTTTTATATCTCCCCCATTTTGTTGTCCTACACTTCTTCCAATTGTGTATAAACTCATTGGTGAGGATTTCATATAAGCATCTAGCCATAAATAACCATAAGATCCATCCTGTGAAATTTTGCATCAAATGTCCGATGAAATTGATCATTTTCCAACACGTCACATTGTGAAAATTAATCTTTATAGCATAAAATTTTCTTCTTATAAAAAACCAATATATTACATTATCCATGTTCCATATTTTGAAATCTTATATGTCTCTCCCATTATATGAATGTTTACAAATTCATATTGGATAATGAGACTATTTCTGATTTTTTGAAATTGAATACCAGCAATGTATCATTTGAGTTATGGAATAATTTCTAACATGGTTATGGAAACTTCCATCACCTCCTCTAAATCTATATAAGATGAAATACATGAAAACGTCATAAATTCTTTCTCACATATGTAATAAAAGCATTAAAAATAATATATATAGTCAAAATATAAAAAACATGTTACAAAATCATCGAAAATGTCAATTTATCACTCCCTTTGGATTTTTGGTTAAATATAAATATACAATAAACATATTATTTTAAACAACACATCTCTCAACATTTAATCCAACTATATATTTTCTCTTATAGATTTTTAAGACACCACACTACTGGATGATTAATGTTTTTTGGAATTAAATCCCTCAGTGACATGAAATGGTTTTCCCATGATATGTTAAATTACCCTGTTAAACATATCATATACTCAATTATATGATAACTACAGTTTAAAATTCATAACTGAAAGAGATGTATACCTTCTAAAAAATTATTTTTTCATTCTCTTTGTTAAGGTAATCTAAATAATGGTGGGTTTCAACCTTATAATCATTTGGAGATAATTGGTAGAAGATATCAATATAGATAAACCCTTAATTCAAAAAACATTTCACTTAGTATAGTTTTATGAACCATAACAACAATTTTTTACCTTTTTCAATTTTAATAAATCATAAAATATCCACTTGAAACATTCCATTTTATGAAATGTTAATAAATATAAATGTGCATAGATCATAAATTATGTAAAGGGTTATTTTAATGATTAATGAATAATTAATTAAAATTTTGATTCATAATGGTTTTATAACATTCACCCACAAATATTCTTTCTGAACATTTATTCATATAATTAATAAATAATCATGGCTGGTGGAAACTTATTTTTTTTACATTATACTCACAATAACAAAAAAATATTACTTTTAAATCTATGAAAACATTTTCCTAGGGGAAAATTTCCTCTAAGTTTCTAATTATTATCATTACAATATTTATCACAATTAGAAATAGTGTTTCCCTGAATGATCATGTCATTACTTATTTTATACAATAATACATAATATGATGATCCTTTTTCAAACCTATGCAATATATTAACTTTAATTATGTGGTATTTTTGAGGATCAATATTATTTATTCATATAATATAACAAGAATGAAATGAATGTCCCTAAATATATATGATTAAAAAAGTTCCTATTAATTGTATAAAGTCTTTTTATTTCATAATTTTCCAAACATAATATTTACTAAACATTTCCCCAATAGGGTTATTTTGTAAATTTCATTTTATTTAGTCAATCAAAAATTTTATAACAACTCCTTGGAATAATTTTTGAATGATAAATTGTTATTAATTTATTTATATTTAAATTATAGACCTATAAGGATAACTAAACTTCTGATAATTGGTGTCTAAAAGGTTATATTCCATTGTTTCTAAAAAATAATTAGAATATTTTATCATATTCCATTAAAAAAATTATGACATCAACATATAAAATATAAAATTGGGTACCTTGTTTCATCTGAATCACATATCGTTTTCTATTAACAGATTATTTTTTAAATTTAATCTTCTTTTAAAAATCTATAGATTTTTGAGTGTCAAGCCCGTGAACTTTTTTTTAACTAATACAGTGTTTTTGTCATGTTGCACACTACAGATCAATCATTTTCAAGTAATATCACACATTAAATCCTAATATGATATCCTTATTTAATTATTCAATTTATGAAATTTTATTTTACATAAAAACAAAAAATACCTTTTAATAACAATGTATAGAAACTGAAAAGGAAATTTATGTTTATTCTAGTCTCAAAATTGTAGAAAATTATTCTTTAAAATAAATCCCCTCCACATATGTGTAACCATTGAAAAAAATTATTATTTATTTATTAAAATTTCTTATTTTACATTAATATTGTTTTTGAACACCCAATTTTTCCTTATAACATTATTTCATATAGGTATTGGAACATGTTCTTAGGTGTATTTTTGTCAACATAAAATGACTATTAATTTATATATTGTACACACACATAATGTTAAGCTACCTATGAATGTGATTGTAGTTCAACCTATGAGATAAGGGATTTATTATTCTATAATCTCTATTCTATTCTTATTTTAATTGTATATTTCTAATTTTTGATGATTTCAACATATAAAATATATTTTTCTAATAGTTTTATGTATTAGTGATTATCCTCTCATCTAAAATTTTCATCACAATATTTATCTCACACATATTGTATATTTTTTACTTGTACTCATCAACCCATCCACTGTGAATATTTGAAATCTTTATTCTACATTATATAACATATACAAAATTTTTTTTGTGGTGTTTAAACATCGTTGGAATCAGTCAATTTATGATGATGTTTATAGAAAATTTTTTATCATCTTCCATCAAATGAGTGACGCTTGAATATTATTTACACTATATTATAAGGAAAATTTCAATGATATAATTTTTTTTATTTTTATTAAGAATGGAATAAAAAATTAATTAATGTATTTTATAATGTTACTTTTCTTATATATAATATTAGAAGGATTCATGTTGTATTCTAGCCAAAAAATCATCTATTCTTTACATGATCAATAGTAATAACAGCCCCTCTGCAAAAAATCATAGAATTCTTTATTCAGAGAGAATAATAATACCATTTTCAACTAAACATTCATATTCTATTATGACTAAAACCATTTTTGGGAATATATGTAGTAATATATTAGTTTTGGATTCTATTATTCCATAGAAAAATGATCAATGCTTTCCTTGTGTAATCCCTTTCATTTTCATTTCTCTCAATAAGTTTATAAACACCCATCTCTCTCTCAAATTTCTTTATAAAACATATAACCACATATTAAGATTTGTATTTATGATTAATTAATATTCAATCTGTCATCCATGTAACATCCATAGATTTGCGGAAATATTTTTTTCTAAATAAATGTTATTCACTTATAGCCTGATATTCACAACTTGAAGCCAGATCAAAACAAGGCACATTACCGAAATATTAATATTTTATATGATAGTTATCACCAAGAAGTCTTAATGGACAGTAAGAATATAATTAACTAAATTAAAAAAAAATTTGATTACACATGTATATTAATATAATTCATTGGTTACCAATTATTAATAATTTAAAATTAAAAACCATTTTAAAATATATGAAACCTTTTTATAAAATCAATTTTCAGTTTTATAATTACGATTTCAATTTTTAAATTAAATAAAAAAAAATTTATTTTTTTTAGTAAAAATAAAATATTACATTTTAATTCAAAATTGTAAGATTATTTTTATTTTATTTCTATTTAAAGAATAAGAATAAATCCAATTTTACGGTCAATACTGTATTTTTCTAAAAATTCATTTTGTCTCATTTTGCGATCTTATTTTAAAATTATTTTTTTTTTATTTTATGAACATATTTTAAGAAATGAAATTAATTTTTTTAAACATAATATAAAAATTTACATTTTAGTAATTTGTAGATATTTTTTAAATCATGATTTTTATGTGTAGATGGAAAATTATAGATTTTTATAAAAAATTACCTTCTCATTTATAGATTTATAAGTTAAATATTATTTTAAAATGGATTTAAAAGTAGAAGTAGTTCATTAATATATCTATTAATACAATTATATAATTTGAATCAATATAATATATAATTATGATATAAAAAAATTTAAAACATTAAAACATTTTTGCTTTGAAAATTTCCTTCTAACAGTGTATACAGTTTTATAATTAAATTATTATATAAATTTTATTTGAATATAACTAAGAAAAAATGTAAAAATAATTTAAATACTAAAATAATATAATATAATATTTGTAACCTAGTTTTTGGTCAAAATTAAGATAAATAATAGTAATAATTAATTGTCAATGTTAATATCAAAATGGGTTTACCAATGGGTCAAACTAAAAAGATAATAATTCCATGATGTAGAGACTTTTCCGGTGACTAGTTAATGAAATATTTTTCCCTTATCACCTAATTCTTTTTATAATTGATTATTTTGTTTCATTTTTAATGCAATTTTTTTTATAATTTATTATATTCTAAAATTATATTTGGGTCCTCTACCCCTATAAATAAGGCCATGGACTATCATCTCTTATCCACACTATTAAATACCTTTGGATCCACCAATACCAAACCAATTATATTTATTTTGTCCCTCCCCATATCATTCTATCCAGATATTTATTATTAAGTCTTCAAATGAAGGCTTTATGTGTAAACCTAACGAGGTTCTTCAACAAAGTATTGTAGTCCATAAAATAGATTTTTTTGCTTAATTTATTCATCTAAATCATTATAATTTTACTTAATTACATTGATATTATAAATCTATTTCCTAACACATACTGAGATTTTGTGAATTTAATTAACAACCTAAATCCATATCAACTTCCCTCAAATGGTATTTGAAACCATTATTCTTGTGTACAACGGATAACCTCCCATGGAACCTATGTTTATCATTTTCAATCAACACACCTCGTAAATAGATATAATGATGGAATAATTTTTTATATGATATTTATGAAATTATTATACCTCATTAATTATAAAACCACATCTTCCATCTCAAATCCCTACCCATTTGAAAATAATAATGTCGCTTTGGATTATGGTGGACTACCTCCTCGTGAACCGATGAGATGTGTTTGTCATTTCTATTTTATATGGAGGGTAATGTGAAAATATTAAATTAATACATATTACATTATTAATAAAATAATAATTATTATATTATTATATTCCATATACCTTCTTAACATCCATTCCATGGGAGATACGATGACTGCATTTGAGTGTACGGTGGATGAACACCTCATGAAGCAATGTGATTCATTTTTCACAAAAGCATATAATGGATAGTTATTTGAGTATATTTAATGAATATATATGATATCTACAACATAAAATTTATTCATTAAATTTAATATGTTATATATAAAATATTTCAATTCATCAGTCAATAAAATGGAAATATCATTCATGCGTACATACAACCTACTGTCATTATGAACGTGGCATTTTATATTATATATTTACATTTTATAGAAAAATATAAATACATATATAATTAATATATATGATATTTATATCATTTTAACTTTTGTAAATAATTTTAACATGATCAAATTAATGTGATCAAAAAATAAATCAAAAATGAAATGCAAAACAAAACGTTATTTCCAAAAATGTTATTTTAGCATAGAATTGTTAATAAACGAGTAATAAATGGTCATAAAAGAATTATATATTGTATGATATATATATATATATATAATTAGAGATATATTATATATTTATAAAAAACTTATATTAATTATAATACATTTTTTAACATCTACAAAGTTAGTCGATACGTTAGGTTATGGATTTTTTATCAATATTTCATATATAGGATATAAGTATGTTATGAAACATTCATATTTGATATGTTTTATATAAATATAATATTATATTTAATATTATTAATTAAATTATTATCTTGGTATTTAATTTTTACTTTTAATTTTAATATTATTCCATTATAGTTTTTACGAATCACATGTTTCCAATGTAGTATGGTTTTTACGATACAATATCATAATTTATCAGGATTGTTTCTATATATTCATATAATGATGAAATTTTATGATATATATATATATATATATCTAAAAAACAATTCAAATTTATTATTGTATATTCATTTCAGGAAAATTACATGTCTACCTTCCACTTGTTATCTCTTCATGTACCCTAGAGATAGAAATATTTTTTAATGAAACACGTCTTATTTCCCTATACATTTATAAACCAATTTTCATCCATATCAGGATTTTATAAAAATGGTTTCCAACATATTTAAATAATCTAAATAGGATTAATTAAACACTTTTTACCCATGTTTTATGTCTTATAAAGTGTTTTAATATGAATCATCATGTGGTTTTCAAAACAAGGCCTATTTGGATTTTACCGAGAATATGAATGGAACCATTATTTTAATGTGTATGACATGAATGTTATTTTAACAAATTATGAAAAATTACTTTTTAATGATTCATATATAATTTTTCAATGATAATTTGATAGAGATTTATTTCAATAATATTGTATGAATTTATATTTTTTAAAATGTGATTTCAAAATAACCATTATTTTTCTCAAGATATGTTTTAAATGATCTTTAAATCATCATCTGTAAGTTTTCTAGGATATATTTGATGAAAAATATTCACCAAAAATTAATAAATTTCTATTTATAATAGTTTAATTTTCAAAAGCATTTATTTTTTTTGTCTATAATGGTTTCAAATTTTCTTTAATTATTCTTCATTGTATTCAAATGTTATTTTCAAATAATTTTTTTTATATATTTTTATAACATTAATGGTTATTTTCAATGTTGAAAATATTTTTTACTTATGAAAAATACCAAGTATTTTTATTTAAATTTATTTATCTATGAATAATTACATTGATGATACTTAATCTCTATTTGAGAAATGGTAAAATGATACAATTTTTGTTCCATCTCTATATATTTAAAATTTGAGATGAAATGATCCTTATGAATATCATTCCACTCCGAAAGATATAAAATTATAAAATTATTAGGAAAAAAACTTCATTTTTCATGATTTATGAGGAATGAAGAAATTATTATGAAAACTATTTCATAGTAATTGGAGATACTATGATTAAATGATATTGAGACTCATTTTATTTCAACTTTTATGATATAATTAATATTTTATGATATTGTGAGACATAATTATAAAGTTTATTTGATTTGTGGGACCTTTATCTCCCTAAAATTTATTCAGTAATGATTAATTCTATATGAGCTATAAATTTTCATGGGTGGTCATCACAATTCCAAAATATGTTACACATGGGGTTTTCCCATGCACTAAAAGGTAAACTATAAGATAGTCAATGCCTAAAATATTATAAATGTCTTTGTGGATAACCATGAAATATGATTATTAGTTCTTGTGTTTATTCCACAAATATACTTCTAAGGATAATTTATTTTATCATATCTCTTGTTATTTGATTATAATATGATTCAGGTTTCATGAACAACCACTATTTGCACCCCTAATCATTTTATGATATATGATATTAATGGTATTATATTAAATTATAACTATCTGGTTCTTATAAATATATGCACGTGTTATATTAATATATCCATTTTTATCCACATTGAGTATATAATTTCACCCTTTCTTATTATTCATTTCAATAGGTTATGATTATTTTAATAGAATGTGTTATGTAGAAGAGGGCTCATAATTATGAAGATATATGTTAGATATTATGTAAGTCACTCTTGATTCATTTTTTTATGTCACCATGATTACAATAAAGATATAGTATTATGATCATTAGGATTTTATTTTTCTAATATAATGAATATTAATTAAAAAACATGTCATATTTTAGAATTAGATTTTTTGGACGTTATTACTTGTGTAAGAAGACAGGACTATTTATTCATTGGAAAATGGAAATGGAAAAGCTTATTGAGATTTATAGTTATATATCATATGATAAGAATAAATACAATTTTATTTAAAGGAATAAGTCATTGAATATTGGTGAAGGATATAGTGAGTGATTTTCTAGAAATACCGCCTTGTATGGATACTACAAGTAGGCAAGGTTTTTTCACATATAAAAGAAGGTGTAATATTTTTGAAAAGGTCTTATCATTCTTGAATTGAGTGTTACCTAGTATATGAAAAAAGGTCCATAATAGTCATTTATTTTGACACTCTAAGGAGATATACTTTGGAAATTCACAAACTCTTTAAGAACCATCACGAAGGATTTAAATAATGACCATGAATTACATAAGATAAGTTGATGGTTACATATACAATGAAGTGGTTTAATATTTTAGACATCCTAATACAGATTCTTAATGATTTTTTTGTTTCTAATTTTGAGTATTATTACTCAAAATAAGATTTTGTTTATTAAATTGGCAATACCTTCTGTAACCATTTTAATGATGGCAGCAATGAAAAATTTACTCAATAATCTTCTGGGAAAACAAATGTTATGAGATATGTATTACATAATATTGTTGTTATACTCACACAACAATTTAATTCTTTAAATTCTGTAGGATGTAAATTAAAAAAATAGTGAAAAATGTTCTGTGGATACTAAAATGGGGAAATTTTTATCATTTTTGAGGGTTTTTCTAATCCATTAGTTTTTGTACAACGTATATGAACTATTTATAAGAAATTTTTTTTTCATCGTTGTTTTGATCATGACAATGTTATTTTGGAAACATATTGTTTGTAAGGAGAAGTGGATAAATGGTGGACTCTCATCGAGAATATGATTAAACAATATAAACATTTCTTCATGTAATTGGATGAGTGTAATCACATATTTTTCAATAAGTACTTCCCTTTTATTGTTCATATTAAAATTTATGTCTTAATTATATTAGAGAAATGATAAGGATGATATTTTTATTGATACCTATGAGTTAAATTTTAGAAGACAAGAAAGATATGTTTCCTATAATATTATACAACCTAAATTTAATGTTTATTGATTATTCAGTATCTTAAACCAATGTCTTCAAATGAATTAATCCTTAAGGGACATTGGTAGATATGAAGAAATTATTAATTGTGAAATCATGATGGAAATAAATATTGGAGATACCAATCAATCAAATTTTTTTATAATATAACCAAAACCTAATTCAATGGGTGTTTTATAAATCATGGAGAAAATGAAAATCACATTTACATTATGCTTAATTGATGGAAGGAAGCATGGAAGAAGTTTTTGTAAGGGGTATAATAAATGTTTTATGTTTTGAAAGGAATTTTTTCATTTAGATGAATTAAAAATTGGTGGGATGAAGTTAGATGATGATAATAGTATTGAATGTTTCTTATAGAATAAACCAAATACACTATAGATATTCATGGGTTAGGAGGTTGTGAATTATGTGAATCAAGGCTCCAACCCAACAGATAATGAGGATGATATTCCCTAAAAATCCCTTAAGAAAACAATAAAATTGAACACAAATACTAATATAATTGATGATGTGAATCTGGACAATGTGGGAAATTATATACTCCACTCCATTATTAGGAATTTTATGTTTTTTTATATTAGGGAGAACTAAAAATCATATTTTTCATCCCTTATTGGAACTTAATGTGAGTATGAAAATTGATTATCTCCATATACATATATTTTGGACTAATAAAATAACATTTGATGTTCTATTCGTTTATAGACAAACCTATGAATCCCATGGTAGTTTTTTCTCTAAGGTAATACCTTATTTTGGAATAATAGAAGAATTAATATTTTTATGTGTAAATGATTCCATATAATAATTAATGAAGAGTTATAAATACCATATTTTGTTTATGATTTCAGGGTCGATCAAATGTTCATAGTCATTAAAAACCCTCTTCTGGTGTTTCGATGGGATATTTTCAATTTAAATGATATTTTTGAGAATATAAATAGAAAAAGAAAACACATTATCTAGGTTTTATTGAAGAAATTATTTGGGGATGAATGCATTTATATTTTATAGACATATGATTAATGTTACAGGAAATATTTATGGTTTACATACTGTTTTAATTTAATTTAATTAGGATTTATTTGGATTTTTTAATTTTATATAAACTATATTAATATATTTTTTATGAAAAGATATAACATGAATATCGGGTGACAACTCATAACATCCTTTGTAACACCTCATGATTCCACTATACGCTTCACTTTGAATAATACAGTAGTGTGTGTTGTATGAAACTTCGAGTTCTAACAGACACCACAACCAGTCAAACTAGCTGTTACGAATAGTAATACCCCCTTTTGAACTTTAATAAATTTTATCATTCAAAATGGACTTCATCATTGGATTCGTAATATCGAAATCAACTTAGAGTGAATTTTGTGTAGTTTTCTGAAAACAATAAATTTTTCATGAATAGTGAAAAAACACTGAGTTATAGTTTAAATACAAATTTTTATTTAAATTTAATTATGGTCTATGTAGATATATAATAACTATATAAGTTCAATGTAATCTAATTGGAGTTAGTTTAGAATAATTTTAGATATATAAAAATTTTATGGTACCCTTCACCGTCTTTTACCCACCTCCTAGGAGAATTAGGAAATTCTCATAAAACATAATTTTACAACTTTCGTGAGTGGAATTTTGATAATATGAGAGACACAGTTAATATCAAGGAGTAAAATGTGGTTCAATATGTCAAAAATATTTTTTTGTGAATAGTCACTTTTTACTTTTATTTACCACGGTTAAAAGTAAATAAGGTAATTAAGGGTAAAAATGATCTTCATATTACCCAAACACATGTCCTAATTTATTCAACTAGTGTATCCTGACCAAAAAAACCTTAGGAATAAAATATTATCATTTAGTTCCTCTTGTATTATATTAGGACATTTATTATTATTTAATTCAAAGAAGAGTTAAAAGAGATAAATTCAATGTTTAATAACTAAAAATTTTTTTATAAAGGGTAATACATAAGATAAATTAGAATATAAATATTAATTAAAAACATAAATATATTTCCTAAATAATGGTATTTTATTTATAATTTTTAGACATTAAATAATTTAATTTATTTATGACACAATGGTGACGCAGTAATTACCTCATTAATAAAATATTAAAATAATTGATATTATAAATATAAAAATAAATAAAATTTAAGACTTTTTATGAATTAGACTAATTTTATTGGATAATATTACATATTAGGATTGGTTATATAAATTTAGTGTGAATTAATAATGATGTTATGGAATTATCAAAAACAAAATACCCAATATTGTCAAAATTGACATAAAAGTGTTTTTAAAACAAATTTTATATTATAATATTGATATTATATTCCTGAAAATCTATGGTTCGGACTAAGAACTTATATTATTATATTCATATCATTAATAGACCACTTGGGGGTCTCTTGGAAGTATATAGTATGTTTATTAACTATATAATATGAAATTACAAAGAGACATGGTAAATGTAAAACTATTTAACTAAGAGTTAAATATAAAAGATAAGGTTACTATAGTTAGCCATACCTTTCTAAAATCTACTGTTTGAGTGGTCATCAACCTATACCCACCTTAACCTTTAAATAATCCACTATTAAGCCATTATAAATAGAATATGAATTTATTATAAAATAATATTTCTAGCTTTTCCAAAGGTTCCCCTCACCTATCTTATAAAAGGGCACTCCCCATTCTCTAAATTTCACACCTTCAAAGCCTTTGGGATCGGCCAACCTCTGCCCAAATACCATCTCAAATATCCTAACTTTATTCTAGAGGCCTTCCATTAGTGAAAAATCCATCTTATGGATCCCTTTCGATCAAATCCAAAGGGAGAACTTGAAGAAGAGGTAATATATTCACCACCCTCTTTCAAGTTCCTTTCTTCTTCCACATCTTCATTCATTACATTATAAAATAATAACTCCAGTATCTTATATATACTATTATTTTATTATAAATATGGTACAACCATATTCAGTATTCTCTCCATCCTTTGAATGACATGTCACCATACGTGCATACGTACGACTTACCGTCTCCACGCCGTGGTGTAATTGTTATTCAATATATAATTATTTAGATGGGTATAATAATGATGTGTAATTCATGTAAATAATAGATATAACATATTAATTATGCTGTATATATGATATACCATAAAAATATATATTATTTTAATATCAAAAGAATGATATTGTTGCTCGTGCGTATGTACGGATTACTGGCTCCACGAACGCGATGAGATTCATTCCCCATCGTATCCATTCAAGATTAATTCTCATTTAATAATCAAAAAAAATGTTTCAAGACATTATATAATTCTTTATATTAATAATATACAACCTATCCATAACTAACATGACTTATTTAACAAAGCATATACAAAAAAATGAGTAGGTTAACACCCGAAATGAGGATAATACTAAAATATTATTAACAAATCAATAATATAAGATCATATATGATATCATAATTATGTATATGGTTGTTTTATAACATAATAACAATGTTATGAGTATTATACAGGATTTTAAACTATCCTTGACCAAGGAAAAGTACAAGGTAAGGGTTTATTTTATAATCTATTCATTATCTGAGGTTGTTTATACGTAATTTTCTACTGGGACTTCTTTATCACCAACATCCATGTTTCTTAAAAAATGTATTTCAAATCATTCTTACCATTTTATAGAATATTGGTTAATGTCATTTATTCCATTGTTTGAATTTTTATAATAATTTTATAAAGTAATCTTTCAATCATTTTCCAAACAAGGTCCTTTTTAACCTTTTGGACAGAATTAAGGTAAGAATATCTTTTTTAACCTATATGGAGGGTGCGGCTATTTTCTGCCGTTATAAAATCATCAACACTTCCCTTACAATCTTATAAGAAAATTTTAAATGTAAATGTTTTATTTTATAATTATGTGACTTTTAAATGATTTCAAAAAAAGAGATATTTCTCTCAAATAGTTTTGATTTCATCTATATCAATATCCTTTGATGGTTTTTTAGCTTATTTGAAGTTTTTTATTGTCATAAAAAACTTCAATATTTTATTGAAGGTTTTTTGATATGTTTTATTGTGGATGTTTTATTTTAATACCATTCATGGTTAATGGAGAAAGTATTGAAATTTCATATGCTAGTTTTAATACAAATATTTATGTCATGTTTAAACATGTTCATATGAGGAATGCATTGGACTTAATATGTGATGCATGGAGCCCGCTATAGCTCCTAGATGCATCTGTATGTCTCATGAGACAAACTAATCTCTTGGCACAAGGCCCTGACAAAATCTTACTTGTAGTCTTGGAACGAGGAATTCGCTATGTGGTTATGATAGTCTAGAATTATGCATTCCTTTATTATGAAAGTGGTTATTGATGTTGCATGTGATTATTCTACTAGTAGAATATCAATGTGAATATGTAAATGGAATTATTTCATTTTATCTTTTCCATATTATACTGATGTTCATGTTTAAAAGACTTTTGTTTTAGTTATACATTGCATTAAATTTTTATGCTTATTTATGAATGTTTCTGCTATATTTTTATCCTTACTAAGCATCTGAGCTCACCCCTTTTAATGTTTTATTTTTCCCAGGACATGACAAAGAAATTTATGAATGACCTGTAGGGATAGTATGAGGGGATATTAAGGAAAGATGTTGTTGTAGGAATTTTCACTTTATAATGTAATGTAAACTCTATGAATGTATCTAGTTATTCCAAGGCTACTAAACAAATAGGTCTTTCGAGACTTGATCTTTTGTGATCATGCCAAAATTATGTAATAACTCACCCACTCTGGGTAACTGGGTTCGTGGAATAATTGTTGATATTAAAGGATGTTTAGTAAAAACCTTGGAATCTAGATTTAGATAAACTCTGATTATATCACATATCCCTAAGTTATAATTTGAGGATAAGTATAGAAGAACATCCTAGAATTTTGGTATTGTAGATATTTTGTGTCTTTTCTAAGAAATACATCCCTGTCTGGATACGAACAGGTAGAGGCGGCTCTGGCACAGATTTACCTAGGGGTAAACCCTGAAAAAACCGCTTGGAGCTGGACTCGAACGAGAACAGGTGCCCAACAACGGGCCTTGCTGCACTCTTGGTTACGAAACTCTTAGTGGATATGCTTAGGATAATTCTCATTTCCATTAAAAACCATTATGAAGGGTTTATGAGTATATACATCCTCTAAGATAACATTTTTATGATTATGGATTACATCTATAAATAGTCCAATTTTATTAAGTGTTATAAAATTATGGAATTATGTATTTTGATTCATAAACTAATCTAGTTTATGTCATTGTTTATAAATGGTTCCTAGTGGAATAAATAGAAACCGTATCAATGAACGCACTCCAGGTAGGGATTACCCTCCTACATAAGATAATTACAATAGAGCTAGTGATGCAACTGGTGCTGATCATCTAATCACCAAACTGGGAAAACTCAATGAGGTTATGAATAATAACATTTCTCTTATGGGGAACCCTGATCCACAACGTGGAGGATCAATGTTTGATTGCTTCATGATGAAACAACCACAAATGTTCAATGGGAGTACAAATCCCTTAGTAACGGAGCAATGGATAAGTTCCCTAGAGGAAATATTTCAGGTTTTGGGGAGTATTGAAATGGAAATAGTTATCATGGCAGTTCTCCGCTTCACTGGAGAAGCTGATCCAAGGTGGTACTTGATTCAAAACACAAAGGATGTTGAGGAAGTATCAAATATGGAATTGAGGGAGTTAAAAGAACATATCTTAGAATGATACTTTCCTCGTGACCATCAAGAAGATATGGAAAGGCAATTCTTGAGTCTGAGTCAAAAGGAGGATGAGAATTCCACAATGTATAAGGCTAGCATTACAAGGATAGCAAGGCATGCTGGAGAATATATACGTAGCACAAGAAGTAATATTGATAGTTTCATTGATGATTTAAAACCATTTCTCCATTGATAATTAGTCTCACAAACATTCTCGTTGTATGAAGATATTGTCTCATGTACTATCAAGATAGAAAAGAAATTCTCTAAGTCTTATGACTTTAAAGAAAAGAAGGAGAAGAAGAGATCTACTAATAACTCTGGGAATGGAAATAATAGAATGAAGGGAAAAGTTGAATATCCATACTGTAGTAAATATGCAAAGAAACTCACTGGTACTTTCTTGAAGTGAATGATAGTCTGTTACAAGTGTGGTGAAAAAGGCCACCAAGTTCGTGATTGCAAGGAGAAGAAGGAAGCTACTGATGTCCAATGCTACAATTGTTGGGATATGGGACATTATGAAAATGAATATCCTAAGCGTCAAGGGAACTTACCTCAGAAATTTCCAAGGGATAAAGGCCAAGTTTATTCTATCACTACTGCTATGGTAGAAGTTCTGAAAGACATGGTGGCAGGTAATTTAATGGTTTCCTTGAGTTTATCATATGAATTATTTGAGTTTGGATGATCACATTGTTACATATATTTCCAGTTTTCTAATAAAGTTAGATATTTCCAGTTTTATTTAACAAGGGAGTTGTCTGTTAAAACACCTAATGGAAGAATCATTGCACCTATGTTTTGTGAATCAGTCCCCATTAGAGAACACAAATGTTCATTATCCACTGATCTCATCGACATACCTATGATTTAATTTGATATAATCATCAGTATGGATTAGATTTTAGACCACGTTGAAAAAATTTATTGTAAGTAGAAGGAGGTTACTATATTTGATGATGATGATATGGATCACCTTATCATTAGACCAAAATCATCACCACCTAATTCTTACCTAGATCCACCCCGCAGTAGCTCAACTAAATTCTATTATTGGGGAGGAGGATAATGAAATGACTATGGGTGAGGAAAGTAATATTCAAATAGAGGATGTACCTATAGTGAGAGAATATTTTTATGTGTTTCTAGAAGATTTACCTGGACATCCTCCAGAACATGAAATTGAGTTTTATATTGATTTAGTTTCGGGTTCAAGTCCTATATCAAAGACCCCTTATAGAATGTACATTGTGGAATTAGTTGAACTTAATAAAAAAAATATAAGAATTGAGTAATGTGAGATTTATTTTCCCTAGAGTTTCTCCATGGGGAGCCCCTGTTCTTTTTGTTAAAAAAAATATGGATCTATGCATTTATGTATCGACTACAGGGAGATCAATGCTATAACAATAAAGAACAAGTATACCTTACCTCACATTGATGATTTATTTGACCAACGTTATTGAGCTCAATACATTTCAAAGATTTATCATTGATCTAGATATCATTAGTTGGTGGGATGAAGGAAGACATTTCGAAGACATCATTTCGAACCAGTTATTGGCATTACAAGTTTACAGTAATGCCTTTTGGGATGACTAATTCACCCTCTGTATTCATGGATCTAATGAATAGAGTTTTTAAGGAATATCTCAATGAATTTGTGGTGGTATTTATTAATGATATCTTGGTATACTCCAAAATCTACAAAGATCATGAGAATCACATGCGCATTATCCTGAAGACTCTGAGAAGACATGAATTATATGGGATGTCTAGCAAGTGTGAATTCCGGCTTCAGGATATTTCATTTCATGGACATATTGTCTCTAAAGATGGAATCTCTATTGATCCTTCTAAGACCAAGGCAATCCAATAATGTCCTGCACCGACCAGTATACCTGAGGTATGTAGTTTTATTGGTTTAGCAGGTTATTATCGACGTTTCATCCTGAATTTTGCTCACTTGGCTTCCCCATTAACAATGCTCACACGTAAGGGGTTAAATTTTTTTGGACAAAAGAGGGTGAAGAATGTATCAAATAACTGAATAGATGATTAGTCAATGCTCCAACATTGACTCTACCATCAAGGAATAATGGGTACGTTATGTATACCGATTCATCGAAGAAAGGACTTGGTTGTGTTCTTATACAGAATGATAGGGTTATTTCCTACGCATCAAGACAGTTGAAAATTCATGAGAAAACTATCCTACTAATGATCTCGAGTTAGTAACTATGATCTTCTCTTTGAATATATGGAGACACTACCTCTATGGTGAAAAATGTGAGATTTATACTGATCACAAGAGTTTGATGTATATTTTCTCACAAAAAGAACTCAACATGAGGCAATGGATATGGCTTTAATTACTCAAGGATTATGATTGCACGATACACTACCAATTGGGTAAGGAAAAAAAGGTGGTTGATGCTTTGAATAGAGAAGATCATGGAGTTTTGAACAATATGAGAATTTAATGGGATCTAATTTTCTTGGATCTAGTGAAGTTGGACATGGGAATAACCATGGAAGGTGAAACATCAATTATTTTTCAAATGGTTTCCAAACCATCTTTACTGGAAAGGATTAAGAGTTCTCAGACTGATGATGAAAAATTTCAAAAGAAGATTAAAGCTGTGAATGATGGGAGACTGAGAGACATTGTGTGTGACAAAGGAAGTTTAAAATTTGGGAAGAGATTTTGTGTTCCTGTAATACCTGATCTGAAAAGGGTATTGTTAGATGATGATTATAGCTCTAATTTCTCTATACACTCTGAGAGCACCAAAATGTATAGAGATTTTAAGGAACATTTTTTGTGGGACAAAATGAAGAGAGAGATTATTGATTTTGTGTCAAGATGTATGGTTTGTCAACAAGTGAAATCTGGAAGGCAACAACCTCGGGGAGTCATGAAACCTCTTCCCATACCGGAGTGGAAATGGGACAATATTACCAGGGACTTTGTCATGGGTCTACCAAAGACTACTAGAAGGAATGATGCAATATGGGTTATTGGTGATCATCATACAAAGTAAACACATTTTCTTGCTATATGAGAAGATCTACCATTGGAACGTCTAGAAAGACTATATATTAACAATTTTATGAGATTTCATGGAGTACTGCTATCAATAATTTATGATCGTGATACCCATTTTACTTCATGATTCTATAAATGTCTTCAGAAGGCCTTGGATACTGAACTTCATTTGAGCACTGCCTACCACCCTCAAACAGATGGACAATCAGAATAGACTATTCAAACATTAGAAGACATGTTGAGATCTTGATCACTTGACATTCAAGGTATATGAGATCAATATTTACCTGTGGTAGAATTTTCATATAACAATAGCTTCCATTAGAGTATTTAGATGGCACCATATGAAGCGTTATACAGAAAGAGATGTCGCACACCAACCTGTTGGGATGACGTTGGTGAAAGAAAACTTGTAGGCCCAGAACTGGTGGAGGAAACAATGGAAAAGGTAAAGGTAATCCAAAACCACATCAATGTATCTCAAAGTAGGTAGAAGAGCTATACCGATAACCAAAGGAAGGATTTGGAATATCAAGTAGGACATCATGTTCTCTTGAAGTTATCTCCATGGAAGGGAGTTATACTTTTTGATAAGAAAGGTAAATTTGTTCCCATGTACATCATACCATTCGAAATTCTAAAACGAATTGGGGATGTAGCTTACCGATTGGAAAAGCCACCAAGTCTCTTCAAAGTTCACGATGTTTTCCACATATCACTATTGAGAAAATACATGCCTGGCCCAATGCATGTAGTCACCTTTGAAGAATTATAATTAGAAACCAATCTATCTTGTTGCGAATAGATTATCAGGATTCTTGATTTGAGAGAACATGTACTGAGAAACCAGATGACTCATTTGGTAAATGTTTTATAGAGAAACCATAAGATGGAAGAAGAAACGTGGGAACCCGAGGAACATATGATGAAGACCCACCCGACTCTTTTCAAGCAGTTGTATTCTACAAATTTTGAGGAAGAAATTATTTTAAGCAGCGGAGAATGTAGCACCTCAAGATTCCACTGTATGCTTCTCTTTGAATAATACAGTAGTGTGTGGTGTACGAAACTTCGAGTTTCAACACATACCACAACCAATCAAACTATCTATTATGAGTAGTAATAACCACCTTTTAAAGTTTTATAAATTTTATCTTTCAAAATGAGCTTCATTTTTGGATTCGGAATATCAAAATTATCTTAGGCTGAATTATTGGTATTTTTATGAAAACAATCAATTTTTGGTGAATACTGAAAAAAACAATGGGTTATAGTTTATAAAGTGATTTTTTTAAATAATTATTTATTTTATAATTATTTAATTAAGGTCAAAATAAATACATAATACCTATATAAGTTCAATTTAATTCATTGGAGTTAGTTTTGAATAATTTTAGATATATAAAAATTTTATGGAACTTTTCACCGTCTTTTACCCACCTCCTAGGAGAATTTGGAAATTCTCATAAAACAAACTTTTACCGCTTCTGTGAGTGTAATATCAAAAATCCAAGAGAAATGGTTACTATCAAGTAGTAAAATGTGGTTCAATAGGATAAAAATAATTTTTCTTGAATAATAACTTTTTTCTTTTATTTACCACGGTTAAAAGTAAATAGGGTAATTAAGGGTAAAAAAGATATTAATAATACCCTAACACATGTTCTAATTCTCTTGGACAAATTTATCTCGACTAAAAACAACCTTAGGGATAAGATATTATCATTTAGGTCCACTTGGATTAGATTAAGACATTTATTATTATTTAATTCAACAAAGAGTTAAAAGAGTTAAAATCAAATTTTAATAACTTAAATTTTGTTAATATTGGGTTATACATAAGATAAAATAGATTATAAATATTCATTAGAAATCTAAAAATATTTAATATGTAATGGTATTTTATTTAAAATATTTAGACCTTATGTAATTTAATTTGTTTATGACACAATGGTGATGCAGTAATTACCTAATTAATGAAATAGAATCATAATTGATATTATAAATATCAAAATAAATGTAATTTTAGACTTTTTTTGTGTTCCAATAATTTTATAGGTTAATATGAAATATTAGGACTGATTATATAAATTTTTTCTAAATAAAAATTCTATTATGAAATTATCAAAAATAAAATACCCAATAGTGTCAAAATTGACATAAAAGAGTTTTCAAAAAAATATTATATTATTAATTTATATTATATTTTTAAAAATATATGGTTCAGCAAAAATACTAATATAATGATAGTTTTATCATTAATGGACATATTTGGGGTCTCTTGGATGTTTATAGTATGTTTATTGACTATATAATATAAAAATACCAAGAGATATGGTAAGTGTCAAACTAATTAACTAAGAGTTACAACTAAAAGATAAGGTTAATAAATTAAACCTAACCTATATAAAACCTATTGGTTGAGTGTTTTTAGACCTATCCCAACCTTAAAATTTAAATAATATACTTTTGATCCATTATAAACCGAATAAGAATTTATTATCATATAATATTTCTAGCTTTTCCAAAGGTGCCCCTCACCCCTCTTATAAAAGGGCACTCCCCCTCCTCTCCATTTCACACCTTCAAAGCCTTTGGGATCGGCCAAAATCTGCCCAAATACCCTAAAAAATATCCTCCCTTAATTATAGAGGCCTTCCTATAGTTATAAATCCATCTTACAGATCCCTTTTGATTAAATCAAAATAAAGAACCCGAAGAAAAGGTAATGTTTTCACCACCCTCTTTCAAGTTCCTTTCTTCTTCTACTTCATATTTCATTCCATTAAAAAATAATAAGACCAATATATTTTATATACTATGATGTTAGTATAAATATGGTACAACAATATTCAGTATTCTATCCATCATGTGAATTACATGTCCCCATACGTCTGTACGTACGGCTTACCGTCTCCACGTCGTGGTGTAATTGTTACTCAATATATTATTATCTGGATGAGTATAATAATGATGTGAAATTCATGTAAATAATAGATATAACATAATAATTATTATGTATATATTATATACCATCCAATTATATATTATTTTAATATCAAAATAATGATATTGTGGCTCGTGCATACGTACGGTCCACTGTCTCCACGAATGCAGTGAGATTCATCCCCCATCGTATCCATTCAAGACTAATTCTCATTTAATGATTAAAAATAAGGTTTATGTACTTGATATAATTCTGGATATTAATAAGAGAAAACATATCCATAACAAACATGACTTATGAAACAAAACATTTTAAATAAAACGAGTATGTTAACACCCAAAATTACGATAATACTAAAATATTATTAACAAAGAAATAATATAAGATCATATATGATATCATAATTACATATATGGTTCTTGTATAACTTAATAAAAATGTTTTAACTAATATATAGGAGGTTTACCTACCTTGGACCAAGGAAAAGTATAAGGTAAGGGTTTATTTCACAATCTCTTCATTATCTGAGGTTGTTTATACGTAATTATCTATTGGGACATCTTTATCATCAACATCCATTTTTCTAAAAAATGTATTTCAAAACAATCTTAATATTATACATAATATGGTTTAAAGTCATTTATACCATTGTTTTCCTTTTTATAATATGTTTATAAAGGAATCTTTCCGTCATTTTCCAAACAAGGCCCTTTTTAACCTTTTCGACAGAATTAAGGTAAGAGTGTCTTTTATAACTTATATGACGGGTTCGCTATTTTCTATCATTATAAAATCATCAAACCATCCCTTAAAAGCTTATAAGAAAATTTCCAATGTAAATGTTCTATTTAATATTTATGTGACTTTTAAATTATTTCAAAAATATATATATTTCTCTCAAATATTATTGATTTCATCTATATCAACATCATTTGATGGATTTTAAGCTTATTTGATGTTGATTTATTATGATCGAAAACATCCATATTGTATTGAAGGATTTGTGATATGATTGACTATGGATGGGTTATTTTTATACCATTCCTCGTTTATGGAGAATGTATTGACATTTCATATGCTAGTTTTATATGAATATTTATGTTATGTTTAAACCTGTTAATATGAGGAATGCATTGGACATAATAAGTGACGGGTGGATCCCTCTATAGCTCCTCGACGCACTGGTAGGTTTCATGAGACAAACTAGTGTCTTGTCATAAGGCCTTGACAAAATCTTATTTGTAGTCTTGGCACATGGCCTTGGAGTTGTGGTTATGATTGTGTGGAATTATGCATTCCATCATTATGAAAGTGGTTATTGATATTTCATGTGATTATTCAACTAGTAAAATATCCATGTGAATAAGTAAATGACATTATTTCATTTTATCATTTCTATATAATGTTGAAGTTCTAGTTAAAAAAGGCTTTTGTTTTAGTTATACATTGCCTTAAAGGTTTAGGCTTATTTATGAAAGTTTCCACTTTATTGTTATCCTTATTGAACATCTGAGATCACCCCTTTCAATGTTTTATCTTTCCCAAGATGTGAAGAAGTAATTTATGAATGACCTATAGGGATAGTATGAGGGGATATGAAGACAAGATGTTGTTATAGAATTTTTAACTTTATGAGGTAATGTAAACATTATGAATGTATCTAGTTATTCAAAGGCTACTAAACTAATCGGTCTTTCGAGACTTGATATTTTGTGATCATGCCAATATTATGTAATAATGCACCGACTCTAGGTAACTGGTGTCAGGGCGTTACATCCTTCAAGGCCACAAGACATGCTCTCTACTATGAAGTATGACAATGTTATAATTCCAACCATTTCCCTACAAGAATGAGTATGACCTATTAAAGATAATAAAGATATATATAGTCTAATATGTACCTCAAAACATTTAATGTCTAAAAAATAAGTTGTAAAAAAATGTTTAGAGGATTCCTATAACCAATTTCTATACAGGAATGGAAATGTAAAAAAACCACAATTTCTTTTTTCATAGGACTACCCAAAAAAATATATATGTTATAATGCTAAAAGGGTTATAGAAAAGTCACAATATAGATTCAACATAAATTATCTATATTAGAGAATATTTATCTTTGGATAAGTTTTATAGGATATACATTTAGTAAGTGGTAAGGTTTTATTGAGTACTACGTTCAATTATATTTGATTGTGATAAAACTTTTACCTTAAAAATCATGTGTAGACTTCAAAAATACCTTGATAAATATTGGTATTTTAGAATTTTACAGCATACTCATATAAATATACAGTCTTAGAGAATAATTAAATTACTAAAGGAAGTGTTGAGATCTTTTTCTATGAAATGTAGTGGTTTTGTTGATGAACACCTTCCTCTGGACATGTTTTAATTCAAAAATAGGTTTCACTCATGGATTTTATTGGCTCTGTAGGGATTACTTTATAAATATATATATACAAATACAATATAGTAGGAATATTTTATATAATGTTAACTATTAGGGATAAAGGTACATTAATAAATGGTATACTATATTATATCCATTAAGCCCTACAAAATGGTTGCATCGGGGTGATAGCAAGGTAATACAGACAATCATAAATAAGATCTATAATTTATTGTATGTGGGATGGTTTTTCAATGAATTTTCTATGAAATTTGGTAAAATTAATACCTAGGTTTTTCTATCCCTTTTAAAATATTCATCGTAAGTGGAATGTAGCTTATATTATGGTGCTTCGATGAAATTTATGTTGACCTCATGATGCCTCCCATGTATCACTACTAAAGAAGTACATACATGACCCATAACATGTACTAACCTTAATTACATAATCATTGGAGCATTAAATTTATTATAAGGAACAAAATGATGAGAGTCTAGATCATATAGAAGAAATATATTGGAAAAACCACACACCTAGTCAATTTTTTTGTGGTGATATAACCATCTTGTGGATAATATATGGGAACCTGATGAGGTAATCATGAAAAACTATCCTCAGCTGTTAGTAACAATGGTACGTAATTTTTTGGGATATGTTCCTTTTAATAGGTGTATAATGTAACACCCTATGATTTTATGAAATAAGTTTTTTAAATAAATTTAAATTTGCTGATAGCTTGTGTCACATGAAACAAGGTTTGTAAAAACACGACATAGAATAATTGATTCTTTATTTAATATGATAATTATCGACTAACCATTAAAATAATGGGTATTAAAATTATTAGCTAAATTTTAAAAATATATGATTAAAACATGTATATAAAATGAATTTTTGTGTCGCACAATTTTAAAAAAATGAAAACAAAAAACCACATGACAATAAAGAATTTTTTTTACTAAAAAACATTTAATATTCTCACAAACATGTTTATGTAAATAAAATGACTAAATAAATTTTGGTGAATGATATTAATAAAATTTATATATTTTATATTAAAAAAAATTTTATTACTCTTTTTATGTTATTTTTTGGAGTAAGATATTTATAAATACAATTTTATTCTTAAAACATTATTTTTCTACAAAAATGTTATTTCATATTTTCAGGACATTATTTAAAATATTTTTTATCAATATTAAGAAAATTAAATTTAGAAATTGAAATTAATTTTTTAAATAATAATGTAACAATTTTATTTTAGTTAATGTTTCATTTATTTTGTAAAAATATAAAATTTTTTAGGAATATTGATGATAATATTTTTTAATATAAACCTCTTATTTTTTCAATGAATATACAGAAAAATTATTTTTTTTAAAATAAAAATTAGATCAAAGGTATATATATTTATCTAATTTTGATAATTTGAATCCGTTTTCTATTAATTTTTTTTATAAATACATCTACAACTTTTGAACATTCTATCTTTAGATAACGACTTTTTCATTGAGTTTCTAGTTTTTTTTTAATTTATTATTTTCACTTCAATTACAAGAAAATGGAAAAGTTTTTATAGTATTTTTTATCAGAATAATTTGTGTTTTAAATTAATTCAAAATTAATTTATTATAAAAAATGAATAGAAAAAATTATAAAAAAAATCCATTACATAATATATTATTAAAAATGGGTTAGCATTTGGGAAACTAAAATGATAATTAGTAAATGACATATAACATTTTTCCAGTACCAATTTTGTGACTGAATATTGGCCTTATATCCTCTATGACTCTATAAGATTTGAATTTTGAAAATTTTGGATTAGGGAAAATATGTATATTTTTATATCATTTTAAAGAATCCTTTTATGTCATCTCTTGTGATTATATAAATCCTCCACTCTCTTAACTTATAAAAATGTTAATAACAATTTTTATCCACTAATAACTTCATAAAAAACATCCTCTTATCCATTCTAACATCATATAGGCCTTATTCTAGTTATTATTCCCTCATTGGAATACATTAGCTGTTAATATAAATAGGTTCTCTGAAGAAGAGGTAGAGTTTTAAAAAATTTATTTTCATTTTATTTATTCTTATAACTTATTAAAATAATATTAAATTCTGATTATATCAAAAAAATTGCATGTAAATTATCAAGAGATGTGATTATTTTAATTTCATAACCACAATCCTTCTCCTCTTTCTTGAATTGGAATTTGAAATTAACATTCATGTTTTTGGTGGGCTACCTGTTCATGAAGCCATATTATTCGTTAACCATCACCACATCTAACATTTGATTATAATGAGGAATATAATATTTATATATGATATTTTATATATTATTATAATTCTATAATTATGAAACTATGTCTACCTTCTTAACACCAATACATTGAAAAAAAATAATGTCGCTAGTGTGTATGGGTGACTACCGCCTTATAAACCGATGTGATGTGTCTCTCATTTTTATTTTATATTGAAGATATTAAGGATATATTAAATGAATTTATATAATATTTTAAAAAATATATAATTATACAATTATTATATCAAATATACATTCTATCATTCAATATCATAGGGGTGTGTTATTGACCATCATTTATAAAACCGACTACTGCCCCACGTTGCGATGAGAATCATTTCCCCCCAAATCTATGCATGGAAGGTAATTTGGGTTAATTTAAGAATTATATGTGATATATTTGACATAAAAATTATACAATAATGTTAATATATTATTTTCCATTCTATAATTTCTTTTATAGTGAAAATGAAAACAGTGTTCGTGGGTATGTATGACCTATCTTCTACATGAATAGGGAATTTCATTTTCCATTTATATAGTTAATGGATCACTCTAAATAAAAATATAATAAATATTTATAATATTTATTTAATGGATAAATTTACATTTATTTTTGAACTCTGATCCTATTGAGAGGTCATAAAAAAACAAATTAAATCACACATGAAAAATAATTGAGTTATTTCTTGAAATGTTCTTATAGGATAGAATTATTAATAATAGGTCATATATATTCATAATTAAATTAGATATGGTATTATATATATATAAATATTAACCCTTAATTAACATAGAATAAAATTATATATATTATAGATGAGTTTCAAATATGTATGAAGGCTGTCAAGACTTATTCTATGTGATTTTTGATTCAATTTTTCTTCATTGGGTCATACATTTTGTTGTGAACCTATCTTATTTTACGAGGTATATATACAAGTCCATTCAAATTTATTATCCTAAATTTATTTATTTTAATTTTATTTTATGTTTTAATTAATTTTATTACTTTTTGATGATTATGATTTTCATGTTACAAAATTGGTATGTGTTTTACGAATCAATCTCATTTTTTATGAGGACTGTTTCTGTTTATGCTTTCAATGATGAAATATTATGATACATATCTCATGAAATTCATGTTTTTTTACTCCGATAGTAAGAAAAAATACATTTTTACATTTATTTTTCCTCTCTCAATGAACTAAAAATACCATAAAATATTTTTATTTCCAATAAACATTATTTATCTATTAGGTTGATATCACTTTTTCCACAAATATAAATATTTTTAAAAAATGTTTTTAAATTTTTCTTACATTCACCTTCAGATTTAGGAAATAATTTTACAATTATTTTAAATTTTAATATATTTTTACAAATTCATCATATCACTTTCAAAACAAGACCCATTTAGATTTTATGAAAAATGTGAACAAATCCATTCTTCAAAAGTGTGAGAAATTCAAAATAATTTTCTCTCTCTTTCCCACACATTATATTTATGTTTTGTCTCTAGTTTTACAATCATATTTTAAACAAAAATCATTTCTAGTATATTTCTGGAATTTATTTTTTAAAAAATATTATTTTCAAACAATGCTATTTTTCTCAAAATATATTTTAATTTATTATTAAATTTTACTCAATATGTTTCCAATGATATAAAAAAAATGTTTTCGATAATATTTTTTTTAATTTTTTTTTTATTAAAATGATTAGTAATAATAATGTTGATTTTCCTCATGAGATGTATTAATTTATCATTAGATATATCATTATAATATCAAGGTTTATTTTCAATGAAATGAATATCGAAAATTATTCTTTCATTAAAATAATTTTTCAATGTGGAAGGTATATTTTATACAATAAATGATACATTTAATTTTTGTTTCTAAATAATTTTACAACTAAAATGAATTATATCATTGTCACATAACCATTACAGGGGATATGATCCAAAGATACAATCCATGATTATATATATATAGACTGTTTTCATTTATTATCACACAATTTTTTTGAACCCCCATTAGTGTTTCATGGGTTAGCCCATGATAAATGTCATATGAAACCCACTTATATTTCAATAGGTTATGTTGAAATGAGGAAATTAGTATTAAAAATTATTTGTTCCCACATGTTTTTCTATGATGAAATTTTTATGAAACCAATTTACTATAAGGGTTATGATTGATGAATGATTAATTATCTTATGGCATATGACTGTATGGTTTATAAAAATAGTGGGACCTATATCTCTCATTAAAGTGTTCGGTAATGATAATTGTAATATGATCTCAAAGGGTTCATGGGTGATAATTCCAAGGCCCGAATAGGGTATACAAGACGCAATTCCAAGATTGATGTAGGTAGACATGTGGAACAACCATGCCTAACATGTTATGAATGTCTTAGTGGATTTTTTCACCTTATATTAGCAAGATTTTTGTTTATTTTAGAAATTTATTCTTTATCCAATGCTATGAACTTATGGTTTTCTAATATGATTCATGTCCCATGGAGTTCCATGATTTATGTAATTTCTAAATTTTATGTTCTATGATATAAAATGATTTGTTTTCAACTATTATTCCCATGATTTTATACTCATATTCCCATGTTATACTAATATATCCCTTGTTTAACATTAATTAGCATTTAAAATCACCATTTCTTATATTAATTTCTCCATGTTAAGATAATTTTTATTAAATGTGATATTTTTAATTAGGATTCATGATATGAGGAAATATGTTAGAGATGATGTAATACTCAAATGAAATTTTTGATTATGTATCTAATTTTTAAATGGAACTGTACAACTATAGTCTATGTATATGTTATTATGATGTTTTATAAATATTCAACTAAAATGATATGATATATATGTATGAGAAGATTGGGTCATTATAGTTTAGTTGATTTCTTTAATGAATGAAATAATGTAACATTAACCAATTATTTATTGATATACCAATGACCCACATAGGCCCAAGTGAGTGATATCAAGTGGTATAGTGGATTTTACATCAATTTTATTATTTATTCCACTAGCCATCAACCCTTTTTAATATACATTAAAAATAACGTCCTATTTCATCTTTAGTAGAGTTAATTATATTATAACCTCTACTATAGAAACTGTGCTAAAACTTTTCTATCCATGATTCAAAATTCAATGATGTCATATCTTTTTTTATCCTCAAAAATTATTTATAATGAGTTATAATGATCACAAACATGGAAAAAAATTTATTCTTTCTTTTACCTTAGAAGAAACTATTCCATCATTAAAAATTCTGATGTTACATGAATAATTCATAATGATAACATACATATTGTTATCCCAATATTTCATAACACATAGTCAGTCATTTTTGATACCATCAATATAAAGGACAACTTTTGATTCCAATTTATAGGTTTCAATGTCATAATTATTTATTATATCAATATTTATAAAACAATAATTTTGAAGGTTACTTATCCTAATTCATGCTGTTCAATATCATTCAGGATAATAATTTGAATTTCTTTAGTGATGAGTAACATGATACAAAAATCAATGTTTTTTACCTTTTCTTATTTTGGAGTTATATTAATAAAAAATCTCCTTCCAAAACATTCATCCTTCTAGAATCAAATAATTTTGCAGTTCATAAAACATGTCCCAAAATAGATTCCATACATTCTTCATAAAAATGTCATGACTATTCACATCATCCAAAAACTACCTATGGGAAAGCAATTTTAATTTTCATTCGATATAGTCTATCATTTTATTTTTCCTTTCAGTATTCATAAAACATAGATAAGATACCCTCTTTCCATCCATTTTCTCCCATTTTCCATCTTATTCCAAGGTAGAGATATGTTTTTTAATGATTATATGGATTTTCCCATATATTCCACAACAGAAATATTATCCATTGAAAATTGATCTTCATTAGAAGTACTATCATACACATTAAAATGTGTTTAGGTTAAAAATGATTTTTATAACCATATTTCCCCATTCATGTAGGACACTTTTCATTGAGTTTCACTCAATCTTCTGTAGAGGTTTCATGTTTCTCTACTATCAATAAAATATTTCAAAATATATTTTCTATGAAAAAAATGTTTATAAAAATAGTGTTTAATTTTCTATTACTTGGTGTAAATTTCACATGGTTCTTGTAATGATTTTCCTCAACAACTTGAGTTATTTTACAATATACCTGTGAAGATATGCTGAAACATTTATTTATAATATTTAATGTAAATTCAATTTTTATTGGAATATCCAAGGATTTAAAAAAATTATATATATTTTACATGAATTCATTTTCAAGATCATCATAAAAATATCCTCGTAATTTACCTTTTATTTTGAGGTTTTTAATATCAAAATTGTACATATCTTTCATTTTAATAATATCATACTTTAGTATATTCTTTTTTCAACATCCCTTTTTAATATTATAAATTCATTCATCAGTTTTTTACTTTTATTGATACATTCAACATGTTATGACGTAAATTAATATTCCCTATAAGTTTCTTCAAATAGATTATATTATTCAGTATTTTTGGAATCTTTTTTTCCCTCCACATTTTAAATGATCATTTTGAATGTTATGGGTTTTTATATTCGGTGGAATAATATTCATTAGATTAATATTAAAATTTTATAATCAACAAACTACTTTTTTCCATCAACTAAATATTTTATTCCCTTATAGAGAAGTTATTATCTTACATTAATAGTTTCCACTAATACACTTATTATGGTTTTTCTCAAGAATAGTCTTTATATTTAAATAAAAATTCGTCTTTGGATAATTCACATAAAAATTATCTATTCCTCGAAATTCTAAAATTTAATATTAATTCTGTCTCAATATTTTAGTTAACATTTTAGAGATTTTTTCGAAAAAAGTTGTAATTTTTTCATTCATTTTATCATCATTATTATCTTTTTAATCAAAGATTCGAGTGATATTTTTATCATCTTTATATATTTTTATCTTTTCCTATATTTAAAATTCATTTCATCATTGATATTATATTTAAACTATATATTTCTGTAAACATATATAATAAGACTGGTTTTTTACTAATTTAGATAGTAAATAATATTTATATTATAAGGAAGAATGTATAGAATCAATCCTAAGAAGAATTTTTTCATGATTTCATGAATGTTTGTGGAATCATCCATAACATCATTGAATCCTTAAATGATTTAAACATTTTCACTTTATCTGGTGAAGTCCTCGTTACTATTTTATTCACCATCTATTGTAGTATAATCAAACATTATTTATAAAAATTTTATCTATGAATCCAATACTTTTTCACTTAAATAAATTTTTGAGTTCGTCCCATGTTTTCTTAGCCCCCTTTAGAACCATAATCATTAAAACAAAACATTCCACAAAGAGGATTAGAATAAAATATCAGTATTTCTAATCTACATAAATATTTATTATATTGGTGAATATCATAGGAGAATATTTCTCCTTGGGTGGAAAACCAAATTTAAGTAAATAAATTAACACTAAACATAGAGATGGAAGATAGGGTTTCATACTATTTGGTTCAACATGATAATTTCTTCCATCAAATTGATAAATAAACATTCAATTAAAAGCGTTGATATTTCCCATTATATTTACCTAATAAGGGTAACCTCCTCTTATACCAAATGGCATTCATTACGATTATAAGCACAAATACGAGAAGGCTTGGGGATCAGTTATAAACTTTTAAAACATCAATTATCTTGATATTAAACTCTTAAACTAGTTAGCTTTTCTATACATAATGTTTTTTTAAAGAAATCACACATGTATTTAATGATATAATAGTATATAAAGAAAAAAATTATTTTAAGGTATCACCCCTAGTGTGGGAGACTATACCCTCGATATAGTGACTCATATCATTATATATAAATTCCAAATAACTGTAAATTTAATAAAATGATTCTACTACAATTATGCTCATTCTATCTATTGAAATAGTAAAAAATAATAAATAAAAAACACGTTAAACTACGTCTATCTCTAAAAATTAAATATTATATGTACCCTAATTAGTAATTTTTTGTCTTGTGATACAAACACATAATTGGATTGAGACGTATTCAACACATCTATTTTGAAGGTTGATCAAAAAACCCTCTATATAATGAACATCACCTAGTATCATGACTTGTTTTCCTTATAACATCATCTAGGAACTCAATCTAGTGTGCATCATGAAACTGAAATGAATTTATATGTTCTATACAATAAGGATACATTTACCTTTCAATAGATTCATAATATATATATGATACACCCTATTTTTGGACCTATATAAATATTTTATGTATAATGATTCTAGTCAGTTTATTTTTATAATTTATATGATTAGTGAATTTGTACGATTTCATTTATTCACACAACAATCATATACACTTATTCTACCAAATCATAAACTATGTGGGAACACACACTGATTCAATTCTCTCATCATGTCACCTCTATGAATAAGAACAAATATTGTGTCACTATAATTTTTAAAAACTATACTATACTCGCACCACCTTTAAATAGGTTCACTCATAGGATAATGGGAGGTAAATAAAATTCGTTTTCCCATGCAATGATAAATACAAAAATTTAAACTCTCTTTTGAAAAAATTATTCTTGAAGAATCAAAATGCATCTAAAAAATTCTTAATTATTCAATAAAAAACCAATCTAATGAACATATACTATTAATTTAACTACTGATATGCCTTATTTCAAATCCCTATATCTGATACACTTTTTCTAACTAGCTTGGTGTTATGAGATCTTGATATCTTCGATCATTTCTTTTTTCTACACACATTGACAAATGGACATCATGTAGGTTCATCTGATCACATTGTTCTATGTGTTAGAAAGATTCAATCTAGTTCATCATGCCTCTTCAAAAACTCCATATATAACATGAAAAAAATATCCTTTGAAATATGTTATAATCATTCATATGATGACTTCTTCAATGATTTTTGGATGTTTTCTCATAATAATAATCATTTAATTCTCAATGTAATATTCAAAATCGCATATCATCTGAAAGGATTGATCACCATCCGGATATGGTGAAAATACATAAACATTTTGATTTGAAAGAATCAATGACATGATTTATTACAGTAGAATTTCTATTGTACACCCCATATATTTCGTCACCTCAGAATTCACAACACTGTTGACTTAATAAATTTATAGTAAGATAATGTTATTACAACATCTGATGATTTTCCAAAACAATTTCTCTATCATGTTTCATTTACTCAAGCATTGGCTTCTCCCCTTTATCTTTTATCAACTTCCCTTATCTATCTATTATTTTAACATTAAATTTATACAATATATCTAATAAAAAGTATCTCATTTATTTCTATATCTCCCTCTATGGGATATCTTAAACATTTATAAAATGTTTTCAAGTTCCCCATTTAGGACATCAAATAAAAATTCTACTAGTAAAACCCTCCTTGTCCATGAAGTGTCATTATGTGTCATATTATTAGTGATATTGAGTATTTTTTGTGGGATATTATGAAATATGAACATTATAGCTAAAAATAATCTTAATAAAAATCTTTATCTTATTTCATCATTTGCAGTCATTCCAATAAAATTTTCTAATAATCTCTCTTATATGAATTTATACATCTTTATATTGGGTCATGAAAATCATCATCATATTATGAACATCAATATTTAAACAACATCTTATTACATATGTAATACTTCCAAATATTATTAAGAATGATTTCATCACCCCTTTAAGAAGATTATATGAGAAACCATCCAATCACCTTCAGAAATTATTTCTCACCAATTAAACATATACATCCAAAATAATATATATTGAATATAATATAAAACATTTTTTAGAAAAAATCCCTAAGGATCTTCAGTACCCAATAAAACTAGATTTATTATTAATTAGTCATGAAATAAAATATTATCATAACAAATGATAAATTTCATAGGATTCAATGATTATGATCATTGGGAAAAAACCCTTTTCGATTGGAATAATTAGAAATTAATGAAATCATAGAAAAATGGGTAGCTATATTAGAATGTCATAATTACCACTGGAGTTCCCTCATGATTCTCCCATTTTGAATAACACATAATCAGTTAATTCCAATCATCATTTTTCAATAAAATAAATCATTACTCAATTAAGTGGAGATATATATCCCCATACCACCCATAGTAATTTATAATTCCCAAAAATAATTACATGAATGAAATATAAAATATATTTAAATTTTCCATAATAATATTCATTTTAACCCATAAAAAACACATTCAATAATCATATAAAAAAGGATAAATATTTATTATTCTAATAAAATTTTTAATTTTCATGAAATATGAGAAGAGGTTAGTCTCTGAACAGAAAACAAACTTTTAGATGAATATTGATTTTTAATAATAGATACTGTAACACCCTAATATTTTGAATTATATATTCTTTCATATTTTTTTTGTACACTACACCATGATTATTTTGCACTATATGCAACACCATATTAGCTTGCAGTATACAAAACACTAATCTTGGATCGTGTTACACACAATTTCAAGTTTGTTTGATTGATGTTATTCTACACAAAATTGAGTGTGTATATATATATATATACACTCAATGTATAAATGATATATGTCTTTATTCGATTATACTCAACAACAAAATAATATTTCATTACGCCCAACCCTGACTTGGCTTGCATTACACGCAATCGCAACCTTCCATGATAGCGTGTGTAGTACGCAATACCAGGTTTCACTAAACAACGATCTGCTATTAAAATATTATATAAACTAGCCGTTATGAATATTAATAACCACTTTTTGAAATTTTATAAGTTTTATAATTCAAAATGGACTTCATTTTGGGATTTGGGATATCAAAATTAACAAATGGTGAATTTTTGGTATTTTTAAGAAAACATTCAATTTTTGATGAATTTGGAAAAACATTGAATTATAGTTTAAAAATAAATATTTATTTAAATAATTATATTTTTTATTTAAGTTTATTTTAGGTAAAAATTGATACATAATACCTATATACGTTCAATGTAATTAATTAGAGTCATTTTATAGAAATTTTTTGATATATAAATATTTTATTGAACTTTATCACCGTCTTTTTCCCACCACCTAGGAGAATTTGAAATTTTACATAAAACATAATTTTATCAGTTTTGTGACTGGAATTTTGAAAATCATAGAGACACAATTAATATCTAGAAGTAAAATTTGGTTCAATAAGATAAAAATATTTTTTTGGTGAATATTAACTTTTTACTTTTATTTATCACGGTTAAAATTGAATAGGGTAATTAAGTTTAAAAATGATTTTATTATTATCCTGAAACATGACCTAATTCTATCATATAAGTGTAATTCGACCAAAAAGAGCTTAGGAATAAAATATTTACCATTTATGTCCACCTGGATTAGATTAGGACATTGATTATTATTCTATTCAAAGAAGAGTTAAAATAGTAAAAATCAGGGTTTAATAACTAAAACATTTTTAATTTAGGGTTATACATAAGATATAATAGACTATAAATATTAATTATAAAGATAAAAATATTTCCTAAATAATCATATTTTATTTATAATTTTTATACATTAAATAATTTAATTTATTTATGACCTAATGATGATTCCGAATTTACCATATTAATGAAATATTAACATAATTAATGTTATAAATACCCTAATAAATGTAATTTTAGACTTTTTATGAATTAAAATAATTTTATTGGTTAATATGACACGTTAGTATTGGTTTAATTAATGTTTTTTGAACTAATAATGCTGTTAGGATAATCAAAAAATCAATTACCAAATAGTGTCAAAAATGACATAAAATAGTTTTTAAAACAAATATTATATTAATAATTGTTATTCTATTTCTAAAAATCTACAGTTAGTAAAAATGACTTAGATAAGGTTATATATATTAATAATGAACCACTTGGGGTTCTTTTGTCTTGTTATAGTAAGTTTATTAACCATATAATGTAGGAAAACTAGAAGACACGGTAAAAGTTAAATTATATAACTCAGAGTTAAATCTAAATGATAAAGTTTAAATAGTGACCTAAACTTGTCTAAAAACTATTGGTTGAGAGGATTTAGATGCATAACAACTTTATCTTCTAAATAAATTAATTTTTAGCAATTATTAACCAATCATTAATTTATTATAAAATAAAACTTTAAGTTTTTTCTAAGGTGCCCCACTCCTCCCTTATAAAAGGGAACATCCTCCCTCTTCTCATTACACTATTTTTGAGCATTGAATCTTATCCAAACCCTTTACATTTACCTTATAAACTTCCATATATACATTATAGTGGTTCGGTTCTCCTCAAAAGACAAACTATAGTGCCTAAGGATGAAGCTTAAAAGATGTGCTTTGAAGAAGAGATAATCTCTTCTACCGATTATTTCAAGTTTCATTCTTCTTAAGCATCTTCTTCTTTAGTTTTTTCATTATAAAGTAATATCATGAGTATCAATAATATACTGCTAATGTATTATATATATGAAACAACCCAATTTCACCTTCTATACATCCTACGGAAAACGGAATCACCGCGCGTGCGTACGTACGGAATATCATCTCCACGCTGTGGTGTAATCTGTTTTTCCACCACCACCTTACTTGGATGTGTATAATGGTTTATAGAATAACTATATATGGTTATTATAAAATAATACTGATTATTATATATTATATCATTCACTAAAATTCCATTCAATAATTATGGGAACGATATCATCGCTCGTGCGTATGTACAAATTACCATCTCCACGATGCGATGAGACTCATTCTCCATTATTACCATTAAAGAATGATTATAAGGTATATGTAATGAATAATAATGAAATATATGAAATAATTAAGCTACTGGATTTATGTATACATATTTATATATATATTTCATCTTCTTACTTCCATTCAAGTCAATGATGAATGGAAAACATCGTTCATGCGTACGTACGACATACCGTCTCCATGAACGATGTATTTCATTTCCTTTATCTATCTATTATATATATATATATATATATATATATTGAATATATATGATATATAAATCATTATTTAAATTCTAAATGTAATTAAAAAACTATATAATTAATAACAATACTAAGAACAACACGTCCAAACACATACGATAAATAAAACGGTTTCACCCAAAACACTGCTTTAACAAGGAATTTACAAATGAATGTGTAATATAAAGTCATAAGTGGACCATATATGTTATCATAACAATTCATATGATTCTATAATAAGTCAATGACATTATTTAAATCATTATATAATTGGTTCGGATACGTACGAAGAATAACGGACCTAAGGTAAGGGAAAATCTCGCAATCTCAATTTTTATCCGAGATTGTTTATTCGTAAGTATATACTGAAGTTATATCTGTCATCCAAGTCCATGTTTTCTTAAAATGTTTTCTAAAAATGTTTACTAATATTCCATATAAGTTTAAATTCTTTTTTACCCATTATTGACTTTTACTAGATGGTATGTAAGGAATCTTTCTTTTGTTTACCATACGAGGTACTTTTTGACTTTTCCAGGAAAAGTACGAGATGAATGTTTTTTTAACCGATATGGAATGAATGGATTTTTACAGTTTCATAACTCCTTATTTTACTAAAGATTACTCTACAATATTTCATGAATATTTTCAACAAAATCCTTTTATTTTAGAATTTCATGGCATTTTGTGAAAAGAAAATTATTTTGAAGAAGAACGGGTATTTTCCTCAAGAACCCATTTCAAGTGTTTTATCAAAACCAATTCCCAAATAAAATCATAGTATTTAATATGATTATAATTCAAGAATAATGCCTCTATTGTTTAAATGGTGTAATATTTATTATGATGAAATGATATCCATTTGTTTTATATAGATTATGTTATGATGTGATGATTTTTATGAAATCCATTTTATTCTTTATGTTATGATGAATGATTTATGTTTATGTTGTGGCACACGTAAAAATGATTACATGATGAAATGAGTGAGACCTATATCTCCCTCCAATGAATTGGGTAAAGATTTATATCTCATGGGATGGACATATCTGGAAAGGTATGTTAATCTGATTCAGTGATACAGGACTGGAACGATGAGTGAACTCGATTCAAAAAGGGACTTTGTCCACTAAGATGGTCTTGGCAGAAATACCTTAGCTACTATGTATATCATAGCACGTGCTTAATGGTTTTACACAATTACATGTTTTATTCCCATGATGTTTTATCATGATTGATGTTCATTTATGATATATTTCTTACGTACTTCAAAGATTTATTTCTTTGCTCAAGATTTTGATGTTTAGATTTTATGTTCATGTTTATGCATTCAAATGATTATGGATTGTTTTATGTTCTCTATGTTTACCATTATTGCGAATTTGAGCTCACCCTTTTTATGTTTTCATTTCACTAGGATATAAAGAATGTTTTTAGGTAAGAAAACAATGAGGGATGATTTTTAGGGGAGATGTTGAACATCTTTCGCTATGATTAGAAGATTATTTTTCCATGTTTCCAAAGACATTAAACTATTACGGTCCTTCTGTTTTTTTGTTATGTATTAAGTAATCCAAAAAAGTAATGTAATCTCTATGTACATCAAGCTATGGGTCTCTACAGTTTGTATTATAGGAATGATTTAGTTAAACACTGGAAACTAGGATGCGAAATCTTTAGTGAATTCCCTAGAGATATTTCTAACGTATGTCTAGGGATGTCCCTAAGCTTATGTATTCATATAGGTTAGAGTCCTAGAATTATGTTGACGATCATGAATAACCTTGGGTGAACCTAAGGTGTCATGGTTTAAAGAATTTTTTATATTTTAGACATCCCATAAGTGACTTTTTATGATTATGTGGTTCGTCGTTATTTTAACTATTTATTACACAATGGTTTATGGTCTTAGTCAATGGAGGGAATGAGAAGAAATTAAATTAACATTGATTCCAATGGAAAAATTGGTGACTATGATCAACGAAATTGTGTAATGCCTGGAGAGAAAGATATTTTGATTATGCCGAATTAGTCATCTTGATTTATGATTAACAAGGTGAACATTAGTTGTATTACTAAGTCATCAAATAAGAGGAAGATAGAATTTTATGCATGATCACATGGTGATGAGCATATATAAAGAGAGATTGAGTTTTATAAATAAGGGAAGAAGAACCTTGAGTAATTTCTCAAATGGAGGGGAAGATGTTATCTATGTAGAGAAAAGGCTCATAGAGTGACAGACTGTTATGGAGTCCAATGTCTTATCTGTGGAGAACATGGGCATTACCCAACTCAATGGCCTGACATAAGAAGTTACATAAAAATCAAGTAAGGACTTATTCCAGGACAATCATTGAAGAGGATGGATTGAAGGGCTTATGTATTGGAATTCAATAATAATGTTGTTGAGGTACATTTATAGTATATTGAAATATCTGTGCATTGGTCCATTGTGGTTTTCTATAAGAATATGGTACTGGTAAACATGAAAAGTGATTGAAATATTTTTGGAAAACAGATGATATGTGCATAATGAAGGGATAATGAGAAAATAATATGTTTGATAGTATTAATGAGCTCATGACTGATATAAGTAAAAAGTGATATCATGGTTTGAGTATATAGAAATATCGGGTTTATGGTATGTAGAAAGAGATAACTTTTAACAGTATACATGTATTCACTAAGGTTCAATGGGTATTCATTTTCAATAGAATACATGTTTAAGGTATTCACATCTTTGGAATGTGACCAAAAAGATATATCACAATAGATGATGTTATTCACTTGCTTGGTAGATGATATTTCTAGTAATCATTTACATTACACTATGAGATTGGATAGAAGTATTTTGGATAATCCTAAAGATTGGAATGGATTAAGTTGAACATAAGATAGTATTGTTTAACGCTAGAACCGTTTTTCGATATTATTTATACAATGTTATGATAATATAGTTTTTGAAAAAGGGCAACCTACAAGACGGGTGACAACCCATCGCGTCGGACAAGGTTACGAGAATCGAACCCACAACCGAAGTGTGACAGGCCTTTATTTCCTACCACTGGCCTATAGGAAGTCCCTTGTTAGTATAAACTAGTTTTATTTTATTAAGCTATATGATTGATGAAGTATAAGTCCATTGTTGGAATCATATACGATTAATCTCACCATAGATGGACTTATGTATTTTTAATAACTAATGCTAACCTTTTGTGATAGAAATAGATGGGATGAATTATCATTAGATCACATGATCTTCTAACACATCATGAATGATAAATTCAACTTCATTTCTTTAAATAGAGATGAAGTGGAAATTGTTCATGGAATGACCAATGATGATAATACACTGAAATCAAGTAAGTATTTCTCCTTTTGTAAAAGTTCATGATCATGAAAACCAAAAATGATGTCCTTGGAATCTCATATCTGATGAATCATATGGTACCTTAGATCATCACAAATTTATGGCTTTGTGATTGTTGTCTTTTTCATAGCCATGTTCTCTACCACTCTCCATCAGAACATGACAGTTAGATTTCTCTTCCATATCCATATTTTCACCTATGTTATCCTATGTGTAATCCCAGGGATAAGTTAATTTTTTAAACCATTACGTTTTATACATTAGTTTTTAAAACTATGTTTTACTATTCCTTTTTATGTTGTGGGTTTTTATGAAAGAATCATTCAAGTATTAAACGATTTATAACCCCGACAAATTTCGAGGGCGAAATTCATTTTATGGGGGGTAGAATGTAACACCCCGAGATTTTATAAGATACATTCTTTCATATCTTATTTTGTATGCTACAGCAAGATTATATTACGCTATAAAAAACACCATATTATCTTACAGTATACGCAATACTAATCTAGGATCATTTTACACACAATTTCATGTTCGTTTGATTGAAGTAATTCTATGCAACATTGAGTGTATATATATATATATATATTCAATGTATATATGAAATATGTTTGTATTCTATTATACTCGAAAACAAAGGAATTTTTCACTACACGCAACCCTGACATGGATTGAATTATAGGAAATTGCGACCTTCCATGATAGCATGTGTAGTACGCAATATCGGGTTTCACTAAACAACGATATGTTATTAAAATATTATATAAACTATCCATTATGAATATTAATAAACACTTTTTTAAATTTTATAAATTTTATCATTCAAAATGGACTTAATTTTTGGATTCAGAATATCTAAATTAGCTTAGGTTTATTTTTTGGTATTTTTCTGAAAACATTCAATTTTTGATTAATATTGAAAAACACTGAATTTTAGTTTAAAACCGAATATTTATATAAATAATAATTTATTTTATTTAAATTTATTTTTGGTTAAAATTGATAAATAATACCTATATAAGTTCAATGTAATTAATTAGAGTCATTTTATAGAAATTTTAGATATATAATAATTTATTTGAACTTTTCACCGTCTTTTACCCACCTCCTAGGAGAATTTGAAAATTTACATAAAACATAATTTTACAGATTTTGTGAGTGGAATTTTGAAATTTTGAGAAAAATAGTAAATATCAACAGGTAAAATGTGGTTCAATAATATAAAATTAATTTTTTGGTGCATAGTAACTTTTTTACTTTCATTTACCACGATAAAATGTAAATAGGGTAATTATGGGTAAAAATGATATTATTATTACCCAAAAAAATGTCCTAATTCTATTGAATAAGTTTAATTTAAACAAAAACAACCTTAGGAATAAAATATTGACCCTTTTGGTCCACATGGATTAGATTAGGACATTTATTATTATTTTATTTAAAGAAGAGTTAAAATTGTTAAAATCAAAGTTTATTAACTAAAACATTTTAAATTTTGGGTTATACATAAGTTAAATTATACTATAAATATTAATTAGAAAGATAAAAGTATTTCATAGTTAGTTATATTTTATTTATAATTTTTAGACATTAAATAATTTAATTTATTTATGACACAATGATGATGCAATATTTACCTTATAAATGAAATATTAACATAATTAATGTTACAAATACCCAAATAAATGTAATTTGAGACATTTTATGAATTAAACTAATTTTATAGGTTAATATGACATGTTATTATTGATTTATTAATTTTTTTCGAACTAATAATTCTGTTCTATGTTTCACAAAAATCAATTACAAAATAGTTTCAAAATTGACAGAAAATAGTTTTTAAATCAAATATTATATTATTATTTGTTATTATATTTTTAAAAATCTAAGGATAGGTAAAATGACTTAGATAAGGTTATATATATTAATAATGAACCACATGGGGTTCGTTTGGCTTGTTATAGTATGTTTATTAACCATATAGTGTAAGAAAACAAGAAGACACGGTAAAAGTAAAATTATTTAACTTAGAGTTAAATATAAATGATAATGTTAAAATACTAACCTAAACTTGTCTATAACATATTGGTTGAGAGGATTTCGACCCATACCCACTTTAGCTTCGAAATAAATAAATTTTGAGCTATTATAAACTGAATATGTCTTTATTATAAAATAATATTTTAATTTTTCCCCAAAATGCCCATCTCCTCCCTTATAAAAGGGCACCTCCTCCCTCTTCTCTTTACAAAATTTTGAGCTTTCATTATCGTCCAACCCCTGCCCATTTCCCTTCTGAAAATCCCTATAAACATTATAGAGGTTATGTTCTCCTCAAAATACCAACTCTAGGGCCGTAAGATGATTCTTAAAAGAGGTGCATCGATGAAGAGGTAATCTCTTCTACCGATTCATTCAAGTTTCTTTCTTCTTCAACTTATTCTTCTTTAGTTGTTTATTTATAAAGTAAGAACATGAGTATCAATAATATACTGATATGTTATTTTAAATATGGAACAACCCCATTTCACCTTCTATCCATCCTATGGAAAATGAAATCACCGCGCGTCCGTACGTACGGAATACCGTCTCTACGCCGTGGTGTAATCTGTTTTTCGACCATCACCTTACTTGGATGGGTATAATTGTGTAAAGAATAACTATATATGGTGATTATAACATAATAATTATTCTAAGATATTATATTATCCACTCCAATTCCATTCAATAATTATGGGAAGGATATCACCATTCGTGTGTACGTACGGATTACCATCTCCATGACACGATGAGATTCATTCTCCATGTTTACTATTCAAGAATGAATATAAAGTATATATAATGAATAATAATGAAATATATGACATAATTAAGCTAATATATATATATATATATATATTTCATCTACATACATCCATTCAAGTCAACAAGGAATGGAATATAGCGTTCATGTGTACGTACGACCTACCATCTCCATGAACGGTGTATTTCATTTATTTTATCTATCTATTATATATATATATATATAGATACACTGAATATATATGATATATAAATAATTATTTACATTATGGAAGTAAGAAAAACATGATATAATTAATAATAATATCATGAACCCCATGTCCAAACAAGTACGACAAATAAAACGATTTCACCAAAAAACGTTGCTTTAACATGGAATTTACAAAAGAATGGGTAATATAAAGTCATAAATAAACCATATATGATATAATAAATATAAATAAGATTATTTAATATGTCAATAAAATTTTTTAAATCATTATACAGGAGTTTTGGATATGTGTGAAGAATAACAGATCTAAGTTAAGGGAAAATCTCACAATCTCAATTTTTATCAGAGATTGTTTATTCATAAGTATTTACTGGGGTTATATCTATCATCCATGTCCATGTTTTCTTAAAATGTTTTATTAAAATTTTTACTAATAATCCATGTCTGTTTAAATTCCTTTTATCCCATTATTGACTTTTGCTACATGGAATGTAAGGAATCTTTATTTTATTTAACATTAGAGGTACTTTTTGAATTTTCTAGGAAATGTACGAGATGAATGTTTTTTTAACTTATACAATATGAATGGATTTTTAGGGTTTTATAAAACCTCATTTTCATGAAGATTGCTCTAAAATATTTTATGAATATTTTCAACAAAATCCTTTTCTTTTAAAATTTCATGGTATTTTGTGAAAAGAAAATGATTTTGAAGAAGAAAGGACATCTTCCTCAAGAACTCATTTCAAGTGTTTTATCAAAACTAATTCCCATCAAAAATGATAGTATTTAATATGTTTATGTTTCAAGTATAAAGTCCCTATTATTTACATGGTGTGATTTTTCTTATTAAGAAATTATATCAATTTTTTTTATATGAATTATGTTATGATGGGATGATGCTTATGAAACCCATTTTGTTCTTTGGGTTATGATGAATGATTTATGTTAATGTTGTGGCACACGTAAGAATGATATCTTGATGAGATAGGTAGGGCCTATATCTCCCTCCAATACATTGGGTAGTGATTTATGTCTAATGATATAAACATGTCTAGAATGGTAAGTTAATCTGATTCAGTGATACATGACTGGAACAAGGAGTGAACTTGATTCAGAAAGGGACTTTGTCCAGTACGATGGTCTTGGAAGAAATGCCTTGGCTACAATGGAAGTCATATCATGTGGTTACATATTTTCCACAAATAAATGTTTTATTTCCATGCTATTTTATTCCTAATTGATGTTACTTTATGATATATTCCTTATGTACTTCCAAGATTTATGTCTTTGCTCATTATTTTGATGTTTAGATTTTATGTTCAAGTTTTTGCATTCAAAGGTTTATGGATTGTTTTATGTTCCCTATGTTTACCATTACTGAGCATTTGAGCTCACCCTTTTTATGTTTTCTATTCCCTAGGATATAAATAACGGATTTAGGTATGAAAACAAAATGGGGAGATATTTATAGGATATTTTAATGATATTTCACCATGATTAGAATATTATTTTTCTGAGTTTCCAAAGACACTAAATTATTACGATCCTTGTGTGTTTATTTTTGCTATGTATTAAGTATTCTGCAAATGTAATGTAATTTCTATGTACGTCAAGCTATGGGTATCTACAGATATTAGTAAATGTCATGGATAATTCCTTTTAATTTCTTTTAATTATATGGAATTATTAGGAGACTGTGAAAATTGAAGGCTCGAGATTCTGACAAATAGTGTTCCCAGAATGTTCCATTGAAAATTGTTTATTATTTAAATAGTGTGCATGAAGGGTTTTCCTAAAAAAGTGGAATAAATTGTAAAATGGTTTTTAGATCATAAATCTTCGGCATAGAAGCATTGGGTATAGCACGTATACCCTATGCATGACTTATGTTTATTCGGTGTAGGACTCTAGTGAGAGAACCAAAAATTGCATAATTGTAAATAATATTATTAAATTAAAATATTTTTTTTGTCAAATGCTTATAACTCATTAATGGTGACTCAGATTGTAAATATGTAACCACCTTTGAAATCATGAGGGTATGATTTCATTAGAAAGATCATATAATTGGTCGGATCAAGCCAATAGTGGAAGTTAGTTTATGGCAGCAAATAAAATAATTAAGTAAGAATTATTTTATTGTTTAATTATATAACACCTAAAGGGAATCTCATATTAGAAATTTGAGAGTACCGTTGAGCTCATGAGGGTGTGTTCCTCTTTAGAAGATCCTATCCTCAACCAATGCTGGTCGAGGGTGACTATTAATAATTTTTTCACTTTTTTAAGGTACGTTCAGTAAATATGAGGGCAGAGATTTCTATCATTTAAACTAGTGATCATATTAAAAGTATGAGTGCACTGTTGAATCCATATAACCATGATTCATTTATGGGAAGCCTCATATTGACTGGAAAGTGTTGGAATAGAATGTTAATTTCATGGAATTCACAATAAAAAAATAAAATTACTAAAGGTTATTTTATTTTTCTTTTTGAAAACATTGGACAAACGGTAGGGGGACTGTAGTTCATTATCAAGCCATTTAAAATATTGACACTTATGTTGTGTAACTACACTATTGGGATAAATAATGGGTTTTGTAACTGCACCATTGAGAGATTTAAGAGGTTCCTAAATTAAACTCATTAATGAAACTCAATAATTTTGTGAGGAATTAATCTCCACCTTCCCCTCAATTTAATCGTAGATTGAGTTTTGGTTTTTGGAGAGCTATGAGAGAATTCTTTGAAAAAGTGCCGATGATATTTCACTCCGATGAAGAATGTGATCGAGGGATAATCATTGGTGGAAATGATGGAAATGATGAACGCGGACAAAAAGCCTTGGATTTTCACACCCCTTCCTCTTTTGCAACAATTTTCAATAAACTCGTTGTAGGGGGTATGTTCTTAATACCTCTTTTTTTCTTATTTAGGAATATTATTTAAAACATGAATCAAAGACTAAAGGGGTGATCCGCATTTTCTTTATTAATGCTGGAGGATAATTTGGGGTTTTCTTATTGTAGTTATTATGATTAAATAATCATTCTAATGTTATTATGATTAGGCAGAAGGTGCGGGCCAAGACCAAAATGGAAGGACCATATGCCGATCTTGGGTTGGTGGATTTCTTCGTTGGTTATCATAAAATATGGAGTAAAGGTGAAAATTTGAAGCGCGCGGTGTATAAGACATCTAGGGAGGCCCGTAGGTACATATAGAAAAGAAATCAGACTACCAGAGCTTCATCGGTGGCCAATGGAAGAATCACCGGTGCGGTGGTGCCGACAACTAGAGGAAGTGGTGGCTAGCTACCACTGGTTGTGAGAAGAATGTGACACCTAAAGTGGTCGGGACAAATAAAATGGGTGGCCAACATTTTCTCTCTTTATTGGAGCAGGGCAGCAAGTAATGTTAGCGTACCGCAGAGGAATCTCATGTCATCAAGCCATGGTGGAGGCGGACCTGCGGCTTCCATTGGTTACTAGTCTAGTGGGACCAGCTAGGTGGTGTGGTGACATCTGGAACCACTAATTTATAGGATCTAATGGTAATATAGTTCGGGAGGGCAGCAGACCCACGCGCCCGACAAGCGGTCGAGGCAGTTTTGTGGCTTGACGGGCCGCCTACAGCTTGGTTTGATCGGACGGACCTACAACCCCGAAAGCCTAGACCATGACAGCAAGATGAGCCCACAACCTTGCAGGCCGAGCCCGTAGCCCAGCGTGCCAGTCGGGTCTGTCCAATCAGGTCGGACCAGACTATGACCCCTTTCCACCCAAATATACTTAAATGGGTATATCCCTTAATCCAGATGTCAGTTTGAAGAACCGTCTATGGTGAAAAAACCCTTAGTATGAGGTAGTATTTTTGAGATACACAACTTTGGTTTTGGAAAATGTTGATATAAGATAGATATGGATTGGATTCGAATCCAACAGGGCCCCTGAGACAAAAATAACTATTACATATAGACCGGGCATCTGGTTGACGCTCTGTCTGTTGCATTGTAACACTTATGACATGGATGATCATTGGGTTACTTTTTTCGGGGTCTTCGTGCCTATTAAAATACAACTGATGGTTGGAAGAGAAGATCCTCCACAAATCATGTGTGCTTTATGTGGGAATATAGTGGCTGGCTGAGACGTGATGATTTAATAGTGATCCTATATAGATTAGGACCAATCAATCCTATGAGGATCCGCACCAAGAAATCCGGTGTTGATAAGCACTGATCAATCCTATGTGGATCTGCATTGAGCGATCTTGTGTTGATTATCTCTGAGAGATCTTGTGTACATCAGCACCGATTGATCCTGTGTGGATCATCACTGATCGATCAGGTGTGGATCAGCACCGAGCAATCCTATGGGGATCAACACCAAGCGATACTATGTGGATCAACACCAAGCAATATGGTTTGGATCATCCATGAGGGATCCAATGCTGGTCAGTAATAGATCCTCATTACATAATAATATGACATAGCTTTATGAATAAACATTTATACTTGTGTACTTATGTTAAACATAGTGTGAGTTGTCTTTTTATTTGTTATTTTTGAATGATATCGTGATTTTGGGTTTTTCCTTTGTGATATTTTGAGAGATATTAGGAGTTCTTGGGTCCCTAATTGGTATTGTTATACTCACTACTGCATGGGCTTTACACTCAACTTGTTGGGACTTGTGCAAAAGATGGAAATCTTGACTAAGTCTCAAGGATTCAGGGCTAGAAAGTGCTCAGATGTGATTGGAAGATGGCGTACGAAGGTGATCAATTGAAGTGGAGAGTTGTAGTCACTAGATGTACATACCCTTTATGTAGGAACTATGGCGGACGACCTCAAGAGTTTATTTACCTTTTTAGTTGTTTATTCCCTTTTTGTTGGGCATGTAATCAGGTCCATTTTACTTTCAATTCATACTACTACACTTAGTGGTGGTTTTTGATGTGGTTTTAACTTTCTTCTTCCATTGTGATTTATTTTTGCACAATGTTCTATGTCTGTTTTTGTACTTGTTTGGAGACAATGCCTTCCCATTTTAGAGAAATTCCTTTCAGGTACTAGTCTCTAACTACTATACTATGGAAGGTGGTCTTGGGGATGTCACGACATGGGCCTCGACGGACGGGTCAAGACAAAGTGGTATCAAAGAGAGTCGATTCTAGTAGACAAACTATGATTCTATATATTCAATGGAGAAATAGTATAATGTGTCTTCTATTCAGGTTTCAGTTCTGGGAGTCCAGTGTTTGTGTGGTTGTCAACGTATCCATACAAGAGGACCCTAAATTCTATTTTTCGACTCAGAACATGAAAACACTGATTAAATGTGTTTTTAAAATGTTTTTATTTTGATCTATATTGAGTCATCTCACCAAGAATGACTTATTAACTATGGTACATCTTGATTCTCTTTCAAGATTCCTCCACACATACATTCATCAATCATTCTAATGTGTGACCTTGAGGGATGATCCATAGTGTGATGAGGCTTTAGTACAAGTATTGTTTCCCAAAATGGTACCTTCGGGTGGTGTCCCATTGATAGTATAGCTCGTTGGTCAGTAGTTACTACTGGAACTACCAGTAGAGGACACATATAGGTTGAGTGCCTTACACGAGATCCATTGAAAGATACCACTCAGGTTCCGAAGTGAGCCTAACTCAGGGGAGGCTAAGGATTGGCATGAGGTGGGGACCAAGATTATATATAGCCAGGGCACCATTAAATCAGATGGTGGACTAGTCAGTGAAAAATTCTAGGTGGATCTGTTGGGCGAGGGGAAGGATTAGATTACCCATATCTTACAATTAGGTGTCTTTTTTCTGTGGAAGTAGCTTGAGAACCTTCCCCAAAGAAGGAGTTATCTGGCTCCAAAAATATAATGGGGTTTGTTTCCCCCATATCCTATATATTTTTGATAGGATGAAAGGTTTCTAATTGCATATTCCTAATGGTGTACCGACAATTCTAGGTACTCGATGAATATGATACGTCCAGTGCTTTACGATTCACACCTCTGAGTTAGACATTTTTAGTGATATCCGATTAAGCACTATAATTCTATTCATTCCTATATATGATAGAATTATTGAGCGAACTTTTTTGGTTGAAAAATATTTGGTTGTGTAGATTCATCCAGTGAATGTCAGTAGTGGGAAAAAAAGAAACTCATATCTGTCTTTGAGACTTAGACATGTAAAATGATTTAAGAAGTGGAAGTGATAGGGACATACAAATATGTATAGTAGTGGAATTTTTTGTACATTTCATCATCTTATAACAACCACCCTAATGTGGTCCCCACCATGCTCAGGGAGCTATATGATAGAGTAAGGGAGAAGATGCATGTGGTAAAAGAGTGTGAGACAAGGGCTCCATGAATGATTCGAGGTATGATCTGTGTCTATTACTAGATACCTTAATTAATAGACATAGGTACTAATCATTCATTTTTGCAACAAATCATTTGTATGACCTAGAGATTCTGGTTAAACTATTTTCTTGATCCTTATATATGGGGATATCTATGAGAGGAGACTTGATAATCAAACTTTTGTCGGCGGTTGGATCTGACACTTAAGGCGAGTGTTTTTGTTGGATCCTCTTGTTGGCATCACCGAGGAATTACGATGTTAGATTCGGTATGGACATTAAATCCATTGTTCATGACCATATTTAATTATTTAGTGAAGAATTATGTGGTATATCTATAGAGTTTAAATTGGGATTTCCTTGGTTGTTAAAAAAGGAATCCCAGGCAGCATAGTATGAACTCGTGCATAGGTGGTTGAAACTGATCACTCTTGTGTCGGCCAACCTTACCCTCATCGAAGTATGAGTTTTGAGTTTTAAATTACCAATAATAGTGGAATAATGTGGGATCATACATTTTAAATATGTTTCTAGGATAACCTCCCCCTGGGAGAGGGACTTTTGTATTGGATTTTACCTAAGGACAACACCAATATCTACAACTGCATATCAGATGTCTCCCATGGAGCTCGAAGATCTAGGATTATTGTTGGGAGACCTGTAGAGTTTGGGCTTAGTAAGAACCAATGTTTGAGTTTCTGTGTGAATTACTGGCACTTTAACAAAGTGGTCATGGAGAACGGATACCCAATACCAGAGGATCGATGGCACGTCACTCAGTTAAAAGGGGGTAGACTTTCCTGTGGATACAGTGGTTCCTATTAGATTTTCAGTAGTTAAGACAACATATATGGTTGGATATCCACCATGACTATGAATTCAAGATAATCTATACTCTGGGGAAGGGGGACATGGTGGCGAACACGCTCAGTATGAGGAGTAGTCTGCAGTTGCCAAGTGTGGCGACATAGAAACAAGCCAAGATGTTGATATCCTTTGTGGATAGCTATGGAGTAGTTTAATTCACGTCTATGACTTTCACTCCTCCACTCCTTCAACGTTTTTTGGAGGCACAATGTGGGGATGTGGACTGTGATGCCTAATGGGCTTAGATATCCTCAAGAAAGGCACCTGAATGATTTTCTGAAGGCGGGGAGCATGTCATCCTCTTCAAAGGATGCACCATGGTATGAGTGACACTATGAGAGTATGTGTTGAGATATTTCCACACATCCCCATTGAAGATACATCCAATTGTGGAGAAGATTTAACACATTCTCTGGAATCAGCAATAATGGGAAGGGATGAAGAAAAAAGTGGAGGAGTTCATTTCACAATGTCTAATTTCTCATTAAGTGAAGGTTGATCATTAGGTTCCCACAGGCTTAACACAGCAACACGAGGTGGTAGAGTGGATGTGGGATGATATCTCCATGTACATCATTATTGTGCTACCATGTATGTCTAGAGGAAATGATTCCATCAGGGTTATCATTGACCAACTCACCATGACAGTCCACTTCCTACCCATCTGAGAGTACGGATCAGTACAGGGCTTAAGACGCCTCTATGTATATAAGATTACACCGATTCATGCGATTATATCGATGATCATCTTAGACCGTGATACTCATGTTTCCTCCCAGATAGGGAAGGGATTTTATGAGGTGTTCGAGGCTCAGCTGCGTTAGAGCACCACCTTTCATTTTCATAATGATAATCAGATGGAGAGGATCATACAAACACTCGAGGACATGCTTCATGCTTGTTTCCATGATTTTGGTCGTAGTTGGTAGGACCAGCATCAAATGGGGGATATTTCATACAATAATAGTTCTCACTCCACTATTGGCATTGCTCCATTTGAGTCCTTTTATTGTTAAACAGGAAGATCACTTCTATATTGGACAGACCCTGGGGTGTCAACACTTATGGGTCCAGAGTTGGTACATCCTACTACTGAGAAGGTGCCGATCATCCAATAGTGGATGACGACTTTACAATGCCAGAAATATTCTTACGCCGATTGGAGAAGGAGAACCAAGGTGTTCGATGAGCCAGATCAATTCTTCCTATGGGTTTCACCATAACGACTATTGTTTTGATTTGGCCATGGTAGAAACTATCTCTGAGGTTCATCAGACCATTCATGATTTGTCAACAGAGTTGGAAAGGTGGAGTACGACCATGATCATCCCCCATATATGCACCAGGTGCATAATATTTTCCATGTGATGCAGTTGAGGAGATGCGTGCATGATTTATCACATATTATCCTCTTGGGAAAGATGGAATTTGATTATGGGGAGACATTTATAGAGATCCTGATAAAGATAGAGGAACAATTTCAGTTTTTACTTCAAGGAAGGTTGATCCCTATACTGCGAGTTCGGTGATAGTGTAGGAACCTCCAGGAGAGAAAAAGATATTGGGAGACTCATATTCATTAATAGTACCCACATTTGTCTGATTTTCATTTATTTTGGATTTTGGGGATGTAAATCCTGTCACAAACCAACCCGGGTCGACCTTGAACTGGTCACCCGAGCCTGTCCATGACATGGACCGAGAGGTGTTCCCGATCCTCCCGGGCTGGAGACAAGCACCATGGAATCAACAGAGGATATGGGAAAGATTTCACCCAATATAAATAAATAGGAAATCAGAAATAATATAGAGGAGTGAAGAATAAATCAAACAAATAAAATGACTAAACAAGAGCAAAATAAAATGAAACTGGCCAAACAGGACGTCTGAACTAACCCTATGCGACCTCACGGGTAAGTCTCCGACTCAACGAACAAGTGTCACCCAAGGCGAGCACACGAAAGCTATAGCCTGCACGTCCACTAAAAGCAGAAATTAACTATAGGTGTGAGTATTAAAACTCAGTAGGCTAGTCTGATATCTATTCCCAATGCACAACATTTAAAATAAAAGAAACATCATCTCAATTTTGAACTACAATTTATAAAAGTATGTTTTTCTAAATATTCTACCAAAAAACAAAGTAATAACCATTTCCCTTAACCATTTAAAAATTTGTGTTCATTTCATTACTGTCAATGGATTTTAAAAAAGGGAAAGTGATTTCTATATTTTTTTAAATTTGCACAAAGTGGATTAAACACTTTCATTTTAAAACCACTTCTAGATACTAAGTCAAAACCAATTTATCACATTCCAAAGAAAATGATATACAAAAATGCTCATTATTAAGTACAAAACAAGGGATATGTAGAAATACATACAAGTACCAAATCATCACTGCAAATAACTGAAAAGTCATAGACATGAGTGAACCTAGGAGATCGAGAATAAACTAGAAGACACCAATACATGACAAATCATCGTCGTTGACATGTCACACACGATTAAATAAAAATTCCCAATACCTTCGACCATCCTATCTCAGGAAGGACGAGGGAAAATCCCATAGTAATAAACCCAATATATCCACCAACTATGGGCCGCTGGTCTATACCATAACCTACCAGTGCTGCAATCATTCTTAGAATATTCTTTCAATATGACGATTCCCAAGTCTCAAGTGTTTGGAAAGGGGGTGAGCCAGCCCATGCCAACTGATAATAAAATCATATATATATAAATATATATAAAGAACAACAAGCATCACCCCAAGCCACTTTAGGGGAAAACCTCGTGAATTTATACTACTCATGTACCTGAGAGACTCTAAGCGCGGCCTCCCCTACAATAAATTGCAATAAAGGTAGGAGATTTTTCCAAGGAGGATTTTTATCAAAATATTTTCATTATTTTCTATAAAGTGCCAAACGTTAATTAAATACATTTCACAATCACCACTTTAAAAAGAACCAAAATTCTTGATCAAGCTTCAGAATAAATCATTTATATTTATAACCATAACTACAATTTATATTCTTTGAATTATTTTTAAAATCCAAACTGGCATTCTTTAACTTCTGCGTGTCCATTCATCGAGAAAATATTTCAAGTTCCATGTATACAATAAACAAATATTTTTACACTAGATAACCATTTAAAAATTAATTGTCTTATATTATCTCATATTTATTAAAATTAATAAAATATTTAATTTGAATAAATAGCATGTTCAAATAGCAGGAAATAATGTAAGTTAATTTTTATAAATGAGTGCAATGGGAACCTACATCAAAGTGGAACCAAGCTGTCCACTTGTCTCTTGGTGATTTCTAACTAAAAGTTGCTGCTCTTGATGATGGAAACCCAAAACCGCCTAACCTATATGCAAAAAAAAATTCATATATATATATATACCCTTTAACCTAAGTAAATATTCCCCATTCCATGGGGAAATATGTGCAAGGAGGATATACATATATACATGCTTACCCATGTATATACCTATAGGTCATTGTCACTGACGACCAAAACCCACACAATGATGAGTAAAACACACTACAATTTTGCAAGGGAAACCAATAATTACCCAAGGCTTCAAACACAACAAAAAAAATTCACTTCCCAAAAAATAATATGAATTAAGAGCAACACATGAAAAATAATCCATTCATGGAAAACATGACAGAAGGGAAAATTTGTATCACACTCCCAACTTGAATAATCACTTACATAATTAATAAAACATTTTCAAGATATATAACAAAGCTTCACTAAAATTCATACTCCAACCCCCCTCTTTAAAATTAGACACGCACTAAAACATTTTCCTATGAATGCTGCACACACTTTATAAGATTTAATAATCCACTTAAAAATATTTTGAAGCAACTCCAAACAATATCCCAAAACGTTGAATGCCAAAGACCACCCAAAACCATTTCATAACCAAACCCACTATGTAATCTTATCAAAACATGTTTTTCACCATTGATATAATTCAATTAAACATTTTGACAATTTATAAAAATAGTCCCAAGAAGAACCACATGGATTTACATCAAAACACATCCAAACTCTCTTTCTAGAATCATACTCACACTAACACCATACTAAAATATAATTTTCTCCCTTTGCATGATCTAATAAACCAAGTGCACAATTCTTAAAACACAAATAAACAGCTTGACATGAGTTTCCACAAAAATCAAACTCATCTAGCAAAAACACATTACCAATAAATCAATGCATATAAAATCTCAATTAAAACCAATATTTCACCATAAAAACTGATTAAATTACACATGGAATTAATTAAACATGAAAACTAATTCGAAAAACCATAATTCTGCATCGAACAACCTACTTACATGTAGAAAACTTCAAAACAATGGCGTGAAAATCTTGTCGCACATCAATCGCACCGCAAGAAATACAATGAATCCCTAAATACAAACTATCAAAACCATTGCATCAAAATAAAACCAAATTCAACCTAAAACCCAAACATGAAAATCCTTATAACAAAATACAACCCAAATAAGGGAAAGGGCACTTGCGACGAAGGTGCGGGTGGAAGACCAGGTGAGGGGAAGGGAGGTCGGAGGTGCGTCGCGCTGGAGAAATCAGCCGGAAGGGAGGGGCGGTGCGGGTCCTACTTTGGGAGACAGTGGGGGCGATGTGGGTGAGCCTGAGACAAGGCGGGCAGCATGACCGGCTGGAGAGGGAGTAGGAGGATAGGGAGATGCCAGTCCGAGAGAGGGAGCAGAGGTGGTGAGTGGTTCGACGAGGAAGAGGGAGAAGTGGATAGGGAAAGGGGAGGAGAGGCATGTGCGAGAGATGGGGGGAGAATGAGAGGGAGAATAAAAAAGAGAGAGAAAAGAAAAAGATGAAGGAAATAAAAAATGAATAGAAAATAAAAAAAATAAAAATAAAATTAAGCATAAATTAATATCATATTAAATTCTAGATTAAATATTAAGAATAAAACATAAATAATAAAATCAACAATTGTAATAAATTTATTTTTTGAGGACAGTCACATGCACGGTCACACACATGGTAGTGCGCCCGGTTCCGCGCACGGTCACCGCGCATGTTCGCATTCCTCCAAAAGTACCCAAATAAAATAATCAATTTAATATAGAGCATTAGTCAGGGTGTGACAATTTTCCCCACCATGACACTTTCTTCCCCCAGAAAGTCCCAAAAATACTTGGTTAACCAAAGGATTCAAGAAAGACTACGAAGAACGGAAGGTATTTTAAACAAAACCTTCATCGCTCGAAGACTGAGCATTTAAGACACCCATAACATGACATTCCATAGATCTCAAAACTATAATCACCAAGTGAAGAGACCAACAACAGGAAGTTCACCTCCAAACAAAACTTCAACATGGATCACTCTAACCCCTAACGTAGGAAACACCAGGGCTCAATCGCGACCTCCAAGAACACTTGCAAGGTTACCCACTACCTTAGAAATCCAATTATAGTGATCGGGGTTAGGCAGAGCAGAATCAAAGGATTTTCCTGCCATGCAGACTTTGAAATAGTCTTCCATAAGCACATCATATGGTGATCTCCTCAACATATTAGAGTTCTTGTCAAACATCAGTTCTTCAAACCAAAACAACTCACAACTCATACAAATATCTAACACTGGCTTGACCAACCATGCTCCCTACTTTTATCCAACCTACCAAAGAGGGGATGCCGGTGAGACCCGCACTAGGTATCCACACCATTTTTAAAATTTTCTATCACCACGAAACCCACACTGGTATTCCCAGTTTACTTTGAGTGATACAGACTGAACTTTTCATCATGAACCCACCAACACTGGCCGGCCTGGACAGAATATTCCTACACTCGATAAAACTCTTCCACATGATATGGCATTTATAGCAGAAAACCCTAACTAGGAGGAGAAACAAACAGGTGCACTTCAACTCCACAATAAATTAGCATTTCTAAGGCATGTACAATTCTAATACATAACCGACGACAAAAAGGTTCACAGAGCATGCCCACCAGCTCTATAAGAATACATATTTTTCAAAACTCTTTAAGGCCTAAGAGGAACTCCAATAAATTAAGACAACCACAATGAGACACATCCTTTATGCACCTCACATCAAAAGTGCAACCATTAGAGATTATAATACAGCAGAGAAACTTAAGAGGTCCCCATCCAGACACTACGGACCTAAGTCAGACAATGATCATCCCACATCCGACGACTTTTTGACTGCGCATAAGCTTCACCCAGAGACCTATGGTTGGGTCCCAGATGTCTGAAGCATCTATCGCATCGTAGTCATAAGATAACCACAACTGACTGGAACTTCCTCTGTTGAAAAAGGAAACCTGCATACTTCTCCTCATGTCCCAAATGGGAACGTCGTCAACATACTAACTGACAATTGCAGCAAACAACTTAGAGCATCTGACTGACCACACTAGAGATAAGAGATTAAGCGGTCTGTCCGACACACAACATGAATTGATGGAAGGGGCACTCTAAGAATATGCCCCTTCGGTTCACACTCTATATCAGACGAGGATCCTTCACTTCATTAGGCACAACCATGGGATGAGGTTAGTCTCAAGGATTTCTCAAGACATCCTTATTCGCAACAAGAATGGAGTGATAATCGTTTACTGGTTTAGTGTCGCTCCACTGAGCATACTCGATACAACTTACACCACAGAACTTTTGGAGCTCCTCCAAAGATGAAGACACTTCCAAATTTCTCAATGCACTAAATGATATTAAATCATCCTCGACATCTACAAGCATTTGATACAACCGAGCAGAACCCAACTCTGCCACTACACTAAGAGTCTGGGTTGAGCCAAGAACCGAGAGACCTACTCGAAACCCATGAGATATTTTTAGGGGGAATGTCCCAAAAAAGGGACACAAAATAGCCTTCAAAAAATCCCAAAAAATCCCAAAAAACATCCATATCTAAGATAAAATTTTCATTAATTCCAATTTAAAACATCAATTAATTCTAAAAAAACACCCGCTTGAAAAACCAAGCATGGTAGAGTAAACCCTATAACTTTTTTGGACTCATTGCTTTCACTCCAGACTAAAAACCATTTTTACAATTTCAAAAACCATTTAAGCACAAAAACACATTTTAGAGAAAACCCCACTTTTTAGGAAATAAGAAGCATCATTGAAAGTCAATCACTCACCCCCAATATTCCATGATGCCTCAAAAATATGCATTTTCCCTGCCCCTCAGGCACTCATCCATATGATCCATCAACTATCCATTAATCACATCCACATTCACATGCGAGCACCCATTGGAACACCAATGGAAATAAATAAGGCTACTCCGATTTCGAAACAAAACATTCTGGAAATCTGAAAATACCACTTTTTTTAAAATCCACTCCATAAATTCAAGGAAAATTTCTATAATTATTTCCATTTATTAAAAAACCCACATCAATTTCAGAAAACCCAAGACGTTATTTTAGGAATTCAATTTCAACAAATCAAACAACAAATTCCAAAAAAAAAGGACCGAGAGAAACACACCACAATAATCATGCCAAACACACACCAAAATAAAATAAGCCCAACACCAAAGTCTGCTTCCCTTTTTAAAGGAAACCAATTTTGTGCCAATCCCAAAACTGAGGAATGACATCGCAAACATTAATGTACCTAGATGGAGGACTAGTGGTCATGTCTGATCTGGAGACTTGTTTTAGCAGACCATGCCTTAGGCAAGCACCAACCACAAGGAGTCTCGAACAGTACTCTCGATTATCACATGGGTCACTACTCCATGTGAGACTGCGCAAAGTACTGGTTTACTTCTATTTTCATCCCCATCAATACAACGCAAATCCAAAAACATAAATCCTGAACTACCCCTGGTTACTCAAGTATCGGACCGAGAAAGAGTTCGTGATGCTCTTCTCACACCTATCCCTCGAGTACTGACATTCCTATCTCTGATCTACATAACACCCCAAATAACATGAACAAAACCTCCCTCTGATACAATTTTGTCACGAACGAACCTGGTTTAACCTTGAACAGGGCACCCGGGTCAGTCCGTGAAAAGGCCCGAGAGGCATTCCCGATCCTCCAGGGATGACGACAAGCACCAGAGCATCAACAGACGCTGTTGGAACGATTTCGACCAATATAAATAAAAAAGGCAGGAGAAATAATACGGAGCAGCACAGAATCAATAAACCAAACAAAATGACTAAACGGGAACAAAAGAAAATAAAACTGACCAAAAATGATGTCCAAACTAACCTCGTGTGACATCGCTGGTCAATTTATGACTCAACGATCTAGGGTCTCCCAAGGTGAGCACACTCACGCTGTAGCCTTCACAAACACTAAAAATATAAAATAACTATATGCGTGGGTGTTAAAAATCAATAGGCTAGCCAAATATTTATTCCCAATGCACTACTTTTAAAAGAAATGAAATATCATCTCAAGGTTGAACTACAATTTATAAAAGTTTGTTTTTCTAAATATAGTACTTAAAAACAAAGTACAAACCATTGACCTTAACAATTTGAAAATTTTGGATTATTTCATTGGGGTCAATGTATTTTTAAAACGGGAAAGTGATGTTTAATTTTTTTTAAAATTTTCACAAAGTGGATTAAACACATTCATTTGAAAACCATTTATAGAAACCTAGTAAAACCCAATTTATCACCTTCCAAAGGAAAAAACATACAAAAATGGACAACATTATGTACACAATAAGGGAAATATAGAAATACATACAAGTAAAAATCATCACTGCAAATAATAGAAATGTCACTGACATCGGTGAACCTAGGAGATGAAGAATAAACTAGAAGACACAAATACATGAGAAATCATCCTCATTGACATGTCAGACACGATGAAATCAAAACTCCAAATATTCTTGACCATTCATTCTCAGGATGTCTGAGGGTAAATAACATTGTAATAAACCCAATATATCCACCTATTATGGGATACTGGTCATTACCATAACCTACGAGTGCAGCAATCATTCTTAGAATATTCTCTCAATATGCCAGATTCCAATGTCTCATGTGTTTGGAAAGGGGGTGAGCCAACTGATTCAAACCGAGCATCCAATCACATATATATAAAAATCACAACAGGCATCACCCCGAGACACTACAGGGGACAACCTCTTGCCTATAAACTACTCAAGTACCCTGGATCCTCTATGTGCGGCCTCCCAAATAATCAATTGTAACCAAGGTAGAAGAGTAGTCCTAGGATGGTTTTTATCATATCATTTTCATCATTTTCCATAAAGTTCCAAATAGGAACTACATACATTTCACAATCACCACTTTAAAAAGAACCAAAACTCATGATCATACATTAGAATAATTCATTTATCATTAAAACCAGAACTATAATTGATATTATGTGAATTATGAGTAAAATCGAAATTGGCATTCATTCAATACTGGGTGTCTTTTCATCAAGAAAATATTTCAAGTGCTCTGTATAAAATAAACGTCTATTTTTTCACTAGATAACGATTTAAAAATTAGTTGTCTAATATTATCTCACATTTATTAAAATTAATAAAATGTTTAATGTGAACAATTATCATGTGCAAATAGCAAGAAATAATGGAACATAAATTTTAAAAATTAGTGAAATGGGATCCTACCTCAATGTGGAACCAAGCCGTCCACTCGGCTCTTGGTGCTTTCTTACTAAAATTTGCTGCTCTTGAAAAGGGAAACCTGAAACCACCTCACCTATATGCATATACATTTTCATATATATATACACTTTAACCCAAGTACATATGCCCCATTCCATGTGGGATTATGCTCAATGAGGATATACATATATACATTCTTACCCATGTATACACTTATATGTATTTTTCATTGATTACAAAAACTCACACCACGATGAGAATTACACCCTACAATGAAGCTAGGGAAACAAATAACTACCCAAGTCATCAAACACAACTAAAACAATTTCACTTCCCATAAAATTATATGAATTAAGAGAAACAAATGAGAAATACACCTTTCATGGAAATCATTACATAGGGGAAAATTTGCCTCACACTCCCAAATTATTAAATCATTTACGTAATTAATAAATCATTTTCAATATATATATATAAAATAATAACTAAAAAAACATACTCCAACTCCCCTAATTAAAATTAAATACACAATATAACATTTTCTTACACATGGTGCACACACTTTATAAGATTTAATAAACCACTTAAAAATATTTTGAAGCAAATCCAAATAATATCCCAAGACATTGAAGGAAAAAGGCCACCCATAAACCCTTTCATAACCAAACCTAGTATAGAATCTTATCAAAACATGATTTTCACCACTGATATCATTCAACTAAACATTTTGACAATTTATAAAAATAGTCCCAAGAATAACAACCTAGATATACATCAAAACACATACAAAATCCCATTATAGAATAAAAGACACACTAACATCGTACAAAAATATAATCTTCACCCTTGGCATGACCTAATAAACCAAGTGCACAATTCATAAAACACTAATAAAAAACTTGACACGAGTTTTCACAAAAAGCACACTCATATTGTACAAACCCATTACCAATAAATCAATGCATATAAAACCTAAATTAAAACCAATTTTCACCATGAAAACTAATTAAACAACACATTGAATTAATTAAACACGAAAACTAATTCATCAAACAATAATTATACATGGAACCACCTACATGCATGTAGAAAACTTCAAAAACATGGTGTGAAACTCATGTCGCACATTAATTGCACCACAAGGAATACAACCAAACCATAAAAACAAGGCATCGAACCTAGTGCATCAAATTCAATCCAAATTCAACCTTAAACCCTAAACCAAAAATCACCAAATAAACAAAACAACCCAACGAAGGGAAAATGCACATGCCGGGATGGTGTTGCTGGAAGACTGGTCGAGGGGAATGGAGTTCGAAGGTGTGTCACACCAAAAAATTTGGATGGAAGTGAGGGGTGGTGTGGGTTCGGCTATGCGAGGTAGCGGGGGTGACTCGGGGGAGCCTGAGGCAAGGCGGGCGGCACCGCCGGCCGGAGAGAGAGGAGGAGGACAGGGCGGCACCGGTCCGAGAGGCGTAGTAGAGGTGGTCAGCGGTTCGGCGAGGAAGAGGGAGCAGCGGCTAGGGTTAGGGTAGGAGAGGCCCAAGAAAGAGTGGGGGAGAGAATGAGAGGGATAAGAAAATAATATACAAAAGAAAAAGTGTAACGAAAGAAAAAAAAAGAAAACAAAATATAAATAAATTTAAGGTTTAATTAATATACGATTAAATTCTATATTTAACAATGATAATAAAATTGAAATAATAAAATCAACAAATTTAATAAAATTATTTATTGACGAATGAGACCACACATGGTCGCATGCATGATCATGTGCCCGGTTGGGCCCACGTTCATCGTGCATGGTTGCGTGCCCACAAAAGAACCCAAAACATTTAATCAATTTAAAATAAAGTATTGGGAGGGGTGTTACAAATCCGTAATGTGGGGAGAATGTAATGTCCTATAAATTTTACTATTATTTTTTCACATTCTATATAATTACTACAAAACTGTAAAAATTGACGAAACATGATTCTTAGGACCGAAGTGCCCAGAATGATCTGTCGAAAAAATGATAAGCTTTATATAATGCTTATGAATGGTTTTCCTAAAAAAGTGTAATAAATATTAAACAGGTACCTGGATCGGAAATATAACGGCATTGATGCTTTCAAGATGGTGGGTTTACCCTAGGTGTGACTTATTTTTAGTCGGAATAGGCCTCAAGTGTGATAAACCAAAAATGGAATAACTTTAAATAAAATAATCAACTAAATTTATTTTATATTTAAAATACTTAAAAATCAAGATTGGTGACATAGATTAAATATTTGAGACCACCACTAAAATTGTGAAGATGTGATTTCCTAAGGCAGATCCTAACATTGGCCAGTGTGGGCCAACATTTGAAGTTATATTTTGGACGCAAATAAAATAATTAAGTAAAAATATTTTATAGTAAAATTCTATAACTCTGAAATGGTAACTCTGATTGGAAATATAAGAGTATTGCTGATCTTGTGAGGTTGTGATCTCCTTAAAAAAATCCAAACCTCGACTAGTGTGGGTCAAGGGTGATAGTTAATAGTTTTTGAACTTTTTTAAGGTACGTTTAGTAAAGGTGAAAATAGTTATTTCTCTCTTTTGAACCAATGCTCGGATTAAAAAACCTAGGGCGTCGTTCAATATATAGAGACGAGATTCTCTTAAGGAGGGATAAACTATGACCAGAATGGGATATATAAAAACATTAATTTCTTTTAATTTACAAAACAATAATAAAATAACAAAATGTTATTTTATTTTTCTTATTTCAACTGTTGGACAAACTGTGGTGGGACCACAGTGAAATGTAAAACCATTTAATGGCTTAAATCATAAGATGTGTAACCGCACTATCTGGAGAAATAATGGTTTGGATAACCACACTGTGGAGATATTTAAGAGGTTCAATAATTAAAATACTTACTAAACAACATTAATTGTGTGATGCGTTAATCTCCACCTTCCTCTTTATTTAATCTGAGCATGGGTTTGTGTTTTTGGAGAGCTATGAGAGGATTCTCTATTGATGTGCTGAAAACATCCCCCTCTGATGAAGAATGCGATAGACCGATGGTCATTGGGGAAAAGGAAGGGTGACAACGAACACTGACAAACACCTTCTTATGTGCACTCTCTTTCCTCTTTTGCAACGCCTTCCAACAAACTTGCGTTAGGGGGTTATGTGTTTAATTTCCACCTTTTCTCCATTCATGAATATAAATAATACAAGGACCAATGAACACATGGGTTGATCAGAATTTGGTTCCTTAATGCATGAAGATAACACGGGGTTTCTTTATGGGAGTTTTTATGATTATATAATACAACCCATGTTATAACGCCAATGCAAATGGTGCTGGCCAAGCCAAGAAATTTCCAAAACCATCCATCGATCTTGTCATGGTGGCATTTTTCTTCGATGTTCATGATATATGGTGGCAAGGAAAAATATATGACTGCGAGGTGTATGCACAATTTTGGGAGGAACATATGCAAAGACGAGACAGGAATCAGACCACTAGAGCTTTGTCAGTGGCCCATGGAAGTATTGCTGGCATGGAGGTACTGAAAACTGGAGGAGGTGGCAGACAACTACCATTGGCCATGATAAGATGGAGGTGATCAAAGGCACCACTGTAGACAAAAGGGATGGCACAGTGTGTTGGCATGCTGCGGAGGAATGTCGTGGCTTCAAGCCGTGACGGAGGGCAGACCTGCGGTCCGTGAGTTCCACATATGACCGGTCCAATAGGACTGACCAAGGGGTGAGGCACCATCCAACACTACTACTTTGAATACCCTAAATTCTTGTCTGTTCAGGAGGGTAGTAGACCCCTACGTCCATCCAGAAGGTTGGGTGGTTCAACATCTCGGAGGGCCACGTCGAGTTGGGTGGACTGGGCTACACACATGTCCAGTGGATGGAGCCTTGGGCTACTAGACCATGCCCGTATCACAGCTGAGCAATCCAGGCCCACCCCAGACCATTTGGGCAGGGCCGAGTAGTCCGGGTCGGGTCGGTCCAACCGTGTAGGCCCAGACCCGGACCACTTTCATCCCAGTTACGCTTCAATGGTCATATCTCCTAAACTCGATGTCTGATTGATGATCCATCTAGTATACCAGAAACCTTAGGAAGAAGTAGTCCTTTTGAGATACTCCACTTTGGTTTTCAAAAAGTTGGAGTATGGCTGGATTGGATTAGAATTGGATCCAACCAGGCCCTCGACACCGGGCATCTGATTTGTGTTCCGTATGTTACGTTGGAAACCTTATGACATGGTAGTCCATTTTGTTACTTCTTCATGAGACTTCTTATTAGTTAAAATATGACTAATGGATTGAGAAGAGGATCCTCCAAGAATAATTCATGCTTTATGCAGAAATACAGTGGTTGGATGAGATGTGAAGAATGAATAGTGATCCTATGGGGATCACCATCGAGTGATCCTATTTGGATCAGCACCAAGTGATCCTATGTGGATCAGCCCTGAGAAACATTACGTGGATCCACACCATGGGATCTAGTGTGGATTTGCACGAAGAGATCCTATGTGAATCAGCATCGTGCGATCCTATTTAGTTCAGCACTGAGCGATCCTGTGTGGATCAGCACCGAGCGATTCAGTGTGGGTCAGCAGTAGAGCCTCGTGACAAGATAAGATAATATAACGTTAGGACAAACATTTGAACTTTTGTACATAAGTTATACCTAGTGTGAGATATATTTTTCATTGATCTTTTTGACTGAGATAATTCATTGTGTTTTATCCTTTTGGGATTCTAAAAGACCTTTGGGGGACTTAGGTTCCCTACTTCGTATTGTTATACTCACCCATGCACAGGCTTTACCCGCACATTGTTGTGTATTGTGTAGACGAAATACAGATTAATTGAGTCTTGAGGATTAAAGGCTAGATAGTGCTCAGAGGTGATTAGAAGACGGCGCATAGAGCTGACTAGTGGATTTGGAGAGCTGTAGTGACGAGCTATACCAACCCTTTATCTAGGATCTTTGTAAGACAACCTCAGGTGCTGATTTCACTTATTTTTCTATTCCTTTTCTATGGGGCTTGTATTATAACCCATTTAACATTAATTACTTACAATTATACTCTGTGGTGGTTTTAGTTTTTGTTGTACCTTTCTTCTCCCATTGTACTTTACTTGTGCGTAGTGTGATATGTCTGTATGTATACATTTTGGAGGTCATGACTTCCTTTTTTAGGGAAATTTCTTTTCGGTGCTAGTCACCAGACCCTGATCTATAGAAGGTAGGCTTGGGGTAGTGAAGGCTTGGGTTCAATGGGATGGGTCATTATGTATGACTGAATAGAATTTTGTTCATGTTGTAATCATTAAAAAAACATTCATTTCAATCCATTATAGAGTCCAAATAACATTTATGGAAACTATTGGTAATATTAATTTTTTAAAAATTTAAATTAATTTAAACATAACATTTAAAATATATTTATTTTTAAATTAAAAATTATTGATATTATTTTTACAATATGTTTATTGAAGAGATTGAGTTGAAAACCAAAAATCCAAAAAATTAAATATGATGGTTTTAATAAAAATTCCTTATGGAATGTAAAAAATTATACCCTTTTGATATAGTGATAATGGTAAGGAAAATAAAATTACAATATTATAAATAGATTCAAGATATTTTATGTCATAATATCATTATTTAATCCATAGAAATTAATATATGTGAGTCAATAAAAAATTCCTCAAAATGATTTTTAAAATGATAAACCCTTATGAACATCCTTCAATTTGAAGTAGGATTCAATGCTAGAAATGATTATATATAAAAAATCCCCACAAAAATGGAAATATATTATAAAAAAACTTATTTCAAAAAACATATAATTTTGGTATAACAAATTCATTGATGAAATGATATAAAAAAATGAAATAAAATTGAGAAAATAGTTCCCTTACATTAAACATATAGATGATAAAAAATTGTTTTATAATAATATATAAAAAATATAGAATTATTATAAATATATATCGGAACCATAGTTCATTATTCATCACATGATATATTTGTCTTACAATTTCTTATTTCAAAATTTTTGAGTGTTCATTGTTAAAATAAAATAATATTTTCTTATTCTCATATTTCCCATAGTTGTTTTGATTCAGTGGTTTCATCCCTTCAATATTTTTTTCGATTTAATAAAACAAAAGATCATATAATGAAAAAAAATATATTTGATACAATTCTATAGATTCTTGTATATCTGATGGAACTTATAGTGGTAAGTCGCATGACAAGATTCAAAATATTATTTAGTTTTTAATTTTTTACATCATAAAAACATTCCATTTTTAATGAATATATATGTATATATATTGATATTATGAAATTTTTCAAGCATCAAAAAATATTTATTATAACCTAATATTAAAATTACAAACCATTCTTTAAGAATTTGAAATATAAAAATCATTCATGCGTGTGTTAAAATAGAAAAAAATTTGAACTTGTCATAATGGCCCAAAGAGTATGGATATATTATTGTATAATAATATTATATTTTTTATTGAATATTGATGATTTAAAAATTATTATAAAAATTATAATTCATATTGTATACGTTGTAGATAGGGAATCTAAATTAAAGAGAATGGTAAGAGGTTACTAGTTCAAAGTGTCATAGTAAGCTCCATTCAAGAGGTTAATCTTCAAAATGCTAATTTATTATTAATATTATAAATATAATAAACAGATAATATTTCAAGATAAATAATGATGTAAAAATATTATATATATTTATTCAGGTAATTACTAAAACCATCCATGTAAGGTAGTAATTTAATGTGAAATACATCATTATATAGATGTAGTACTCTGTGCTTACAGATTAACAATCTTCTCAATTTTTAATGGATGGAATAGAGAAAATGTAGATAATATATTATATATTAAAAATAATAATAACCTCATGATAACATATATGTAAATATATATTAATTAAATAATTATTTACATCAATTTAAGGCAGTGGTCAAAGAATGATATACATTGATTCATAGAGATGGTTTAATGCACATATACAAGATCAATGTTGTTATATTACATATGATGGATATGAGGAAGATAATTGATTTTATATTATCATATTATAATTTATATATATTAAATATTAATATTATATTATAATTTAATTTTCATAACATATTTTAATAATGTATATTAAAAAATAAACTGGAAAAATATTGTAATGAATTATACCTTATCCTTGATTATCATCATTTGGATTCCACATTTAGTATTCTATTATGGATGTTTTGGTGATAATGGGAAATCTCGGACATGGGTAAAGATATTGGGAAGATATTTTTTAGATAATTAATGGTTTAATTTTCTCTACATTTGTGGATAAATGATGAGAGTATGTTCACTTTTAAAAATGAATGGGGCTGTACTATTTAAAAAATAATAACATCTAAATATAGTAAAGTAATTTCTCCAGGAAAGAAGTTCATATTAATTCTCATTGTAAATAAATGATAAATTAATGTCTAAATACACTAATATAATCATATTTATTTAATTTTTAGATATATTTGATATCTTATCCTTTCGTTAGCACACCCCTTGGCCTCGATATGTTTTACGATGGTGAGAAATTTTATCATGTTATCAATTCAATATGACTAAAAATAAAATATTCTGTATTTCATAACAGGAAGAAGGCCATTCAAAATATTGATTTAATTTTTAATGAAAAAATTTATTTAAGTATCAAAAATTATTTTTTAATATAATAGAAATAATTATTAAAATTTATTTTTAAAAATAAATGTGTTTTTATGTATAAAAATAAAATTATATTTATATTGGCCAAAGAATCTATAATACTACTGATTTACCTAAATTTATTGGTCTATCATAACAAAATTCGTTTTAATGAAATTATAACCATTCTAAAACCAATTTCTGACTTCTAATCATATCATTATTTGCAATGATTCAAAGTTATTTTTTATATGATAAGAAAATAAAATTTGTTGAAAATAGTAGATCACGGGTTTTAAAATTCAAAAAAATAGTTTTAACTAGATTACAATACCCTTTAAATATCTAAGTGATAAAGAAAAATGTTTTGTAATTTTTTTTAATTTAATCTCATATCATGATGATTTTATTAAAAATAGAGTATTTATAATAAAATATTATTCTTCACTATTCAGCCAAAAATCAATATTTTGAGAAAATCCCAACAAAATAAAACTAATAAAAATTTGAAATTTATAATTCAAAACAATAGCCATTTTTAATATTTAATGTATAAAAAATATTTAATTCCTCTATTTAATTTATATAGAAAATATAAATAATATTGTATTTAATGAAAAATGGCTCATTCAACAACAATAGTTATTAGCATTATATCATATCAATCACTAATGATATTTAATATATTTCATTTCCAACGTTATATTCATTATTATTTAATGTTTAAAATTTATTTAAATAATTAATTATTCAATTGTTTTGTGTATACTGAAATTTATTCAACAAGATACTTCTTTAAGTTAATATATACTAAAATAACATGTTTTGGTAATGTGGGAACCAGAGTAGGGTGTCACGACCTGACCGATATTGGGGATTGAGTCTCAAAAACAACAATACCACATCCATAGTCTAGGGATGGTAGTAAGCCCCCATGGATCAACAAACTCTGGGATGCATTTTATTAATTACCTTTAAACACAATAAAAAACATCTCAAAAAAAATTACACAAGGGGTAGAAACAAATAATGCAACACTACTATAAATAAACAAATAATTAATTTAACTAAGAAATTGAACAAGTACGATAAAGTAAACATAAATGAAAAGGAAAAAAATACACTCCCAAAAAGAAATGTTTCACAAACTATAAGTTACTGAAAAATTAAAATATATGAGAGATCCCTTCTTCCGGATCCCAACTTATAACCATCATATAACATTTAAGAATATTTATACCTAAGCTCGTCTGATGTCATGATTAAAATTTTTATCATCAACATAAGTCATGATAGGTGTAGCCAAAGGCCACATAAGGGTGATGATAAAAATATACAGTATGACTCCTAGAGAAGGTGAAGGGGAGAATTAATATTTATAGTGAAGATCAAATCATCTGACAAAAGATGGGATGGTAAAATAGAGTATCTCATCCCGACAAGAGAGTTAAATTAATCTCATTGAAACAAAATGAGCTCGAACTACTGGGAATATGAAATTATCTTCAATTCTCCACAACCTATATTAAGATTGTAGACTCGTCCAACCATGAGAAGCTGGACAATGAAATCACATGGCATACACCAAAGGTCTCTATCTCTCCTATAATGAGAGTAACAAATACCAAAATAGTGGGTACTAAAAATGATATATATATATATATATATATTATCAATCAAAAATTCCCAAACAAGTGAGTATTTGGATCTCCATTTCACAGATCAGCCCAAGAGGAAGAGTATGCAATAGTTTACAAGGTATGTTCAAATGATGCCTAGCAACCCACATATATTCTCTAAGCATTAAAGTTAAAAGGAAACAATCACCACAACATTATACTATCGTCTTTGGGTGGTTCTGTTTTTCTCACAAGTGTTTAGGTAATATCACAAGGACGTGTCTCAAATTAGAAATCACCCCTCTTATTTATGATTCTAAATGTATGTAGAACTATGTTTTGTCCTTGATCAAACTATTCAAGATTTCATGTCTCATGATCATGGACCCATGCCCAATCTAGCTGGAGGGTGCCACTCTACTATCATTGATGACCCTTTCCCAACTCAGCTCGAGTGTTCCACTCAGAATAGGTTGAGGAACCTTTCCTAATTAGTTTGGAAGATTCCACTACAGTCATTGGGGAAGAATGCCATAGTTCACAAAGTGGATCAATTCCAAAATGATGAAAGAGATCCAATACCCAACCTTGTTGAAGGGTATTCACTAGTAGGTACATAACTTAATGTAATAGAGGAGGACCCACACCCATGTACATTAATGGTCAACACTCTAGTCATTGTCAATCTGTGCCCTAATATGTTAGGGGGATCAAAACCCAAGAAGTAGTTGTAGAATTCCCACAGTCATGAAGATGGGGGTCGACACTCTGGTCATCGAGGGTGTGTTCCCTAGATTTTTTGGGGGATCAACACCTCGAAATATCTATAGAGGACTCATGCCCATGCTAATGGGGGGGGGGTCAAAACTCTGGTCATCGAGGATCTTCAGCCTAGTATGTTAGGGGGATCATCACATTGAAGGAATCCTCTATTTATTCTTCTTGGTATCATCCATCATCGAGCATCACATTAGATAGGTGCCCCACCTATAATAGCATGAAAATCTCAAAACTAACTACAGAGGCCACCATCTTGTTCCACGCACAAAAAAATCAGCATAGGCTACTCGTGAAAAAAAATACAAATCCAAAAGAATGTGATATGAGAGATAGAAGAGTCATTAAGTGATATAGAACATGTATGGGTCCTACATGATGATTGACCCCACCTCGCTGCATATCCATGAACCAAGCCATACTCTGGTATTAAACTATGAAAAATTACCCCTAGTCATGCTATTTTACTCAAAGAATACATTACAACTATGTCAATAAGGATGATGACTGCATGATTATCTTAATTGATTCGAAGGGAGGAAATTTAATTCTACCAATAGGACTCATCAAATGGCCTTGGATAACCAAACAGATCAAACATTTTTGATATTTGTAGAAAATCACAGTGGATCGACTATTAATTCACTTAAATTGAACACCTGACGATGGATCTAAATCTCCCAACATCGTACATTAATTGTGTATCATGACGACTCTGTCATGACCTTGAGTTAAATTATATAGATCAGAACATATAAATCCTCATAAAAAATGCACAAAATAAACTATTCATTCATCTCAAATGGACAACCAGTGAAAAGTATGCATTTCACTATGGTATGCCTGAATCAAGCATCACATACCCCACACCTCAATTTCAATTTAAACACACAAAAGTTTCCTTGATACATCCCCCTACATTTTACAGTCCTGACACCGGTAATAGTGAATCAATTGGACATCATAAACATGTGTTATGTTCAAAAACCATTCCTCAATAATCGTTCAGAAACATTGATTTTTAATTATACAAATCTACGAGACATAATATTAATATATATAAGTGGACTAAAAATTAATTTCATTAATGCAAAATAATGTTTCCATAGATGGCATGTAAGATGGACAGTTCATTTATGATTTATGGTGGTTTGAAGTCGCTTCCCAATGACCTGACCGATTTTATCCCCCTCCGACATAGCCCACTACGGCATGGCTTTCTATCAGCTCGGCCCGCTCCTAGCCTAGCCTACTCCCACTGACCCACTCCGTATGGCTCCACATACCGTGCACCCCGCACCGCCCATCCACCCCCACTGGAACCCACAATCGCCCCTTTCTCATTGCCCACCGGCATCGTGATGCTCTCCACTAACATGCGGCCCACCACCATCCATGGTTGTTTCACACTAGATCTAACCTCTATGCATCGATTTTTCTATATGAGGACCAACATGACTCATTTGGTTCACAATAAATGGAAAAAAGACCATATATGTAAACCTGAAGCCTGGATCTACAATGACTCATGCATCACTTGAAGACTCATTGATGTTATGGTGTATGGAGAAGTAGATATGTAATTATTCTATCTATTGTGCCTTCTACGACACAAAGAACATGTAACATCCATTGATCAGTAATCCTCAAATCAGGATATACAAATAGTGATTCCCTTCTCAGTATTTTGAAGTCTTTTCAATGTGTTGAAAATATTATTGATGAAGAACATAAATAACTGGTGATTAACACGAAGAAAAAGGCATCCAAAAAATTATCAGTTGATTGTTGTGTTAGTATGGACATCGGCAAGACATTTCAACAAAACCAAAAATGATGATTATACATTTTGGTCACTCAGAACATCAATTGAGAATGATGAATCTGAAAGAATAATCCTACCTGGATTTCTTTTGATCTGTTGGTTTTGTCTCCCTCAGATCGGCTCGTATATACAACATCATCAAAATTCATCAAAGATCTGACATCGATTTTACAATGGATTGAGAGAAGGAAGGTGTCTTCCTTCCATGGTATAAATGATCCAATCCTTATCTCAAACCTATAATATCCTATTTATTTATTTTATCAATTCTCCCACTGACGGTTGTGTATTCTAAACATCCTGAGCCAACCCACCTTAGGTCACACTTAGGGTAAAGAATGTGTTATGAACTCAATGGTGATCTTGGATTTCAATCCATGTACACAGTCAAGAATATATTCATATTATCATCTGAGATTCAAAAAATGTTTAATTATTTTATTTATATCTTTATCTTCAATAAATGTTTCTACAGGTTACATGCGCCCAAAAAATTCATGTCCAACATATGGTAAATCCCATGCTCTGGACTCAACAGTGGCCTTAGATTTCTGATCCTAACTATCATTTGTGGGATATCTCATTTCCTTCACCTAAATAGTATAAAACATAATAAATAGATTTTTAAAATTATATCTAGTCTCAATGGGCCTCTGAATCTCATGGAATCCTAGCACCGAGCTGTAGAAATATGTATATAAATATTCCATTGTCTTAAAAGGAAAAACCTACATCTCCATATCAACCCCACCTTCAATATTTTCTTCATTGAAAAGAAAATTGGAGAAAAAAATCGGGATATTATCTTCGGTTATAGATTTTCCTTCTCCAAGGGATTATCCTATATATTTTTGAGCTAACACAAAATGTGAACCAAATAAATGATACATCCATGTATTGTTTAATCCTAATTATGATGTGCATAGGATCATGCATGTATCTCCTCAATTTTGGAATAAAAAAAAATCATGCACCCACTCCAGGTGTGGGTTAGGACAAATTGAAAGAAACCTTTCCAACACTCAATATTATCTTGAACGGCCCAAAATGCATGTGGATCACTGTCCTCCATTGCTGAAATCCAATAAGCAAGACCTCAACATATCCTCCAACACAAGGATACTACGTTCGGTCATCCCCTCATTGTAGGGGGAATATATGTAGTCATCGACATTTGGGTACTGAATGACCCCATAGGCCTCTCCGAAATTGTGATGTGAACCATGTATCGTGATTGCAGAAAATCGTTGATGGTACCTCGTGATATTGGAAAATATCCAACACATTTGACTTCTTAAACACACCACTGAACTCCTCCCTCTAATAGAAATGATGTTAATTGACTTTTTGATTATATCTATTATCACCCATATGAAATTATAACCCTTCCCTCTTCATGGAACCTATGTGACGAAGTCAAAAGATATGTCATCCCATTTCCATCATGGGATCTCCAGAGGATGCAAAAAAACCATTTGAACATGGTCCTCAATCATCACCTATTGATGGATGAGACACTAAGAGATCGAATTATTTATTCTCCATCTAATAATTTAAACCTAAACTAATGGTGATGTGTAAATATTCCCCACACTACGAACTAAATCTAGGAGAGAAATTTGGAAAACTTGTATCACCCTCTCTTGCAATGTGAGTGAAACCATTGTTTGTCCCTAGAAACAAATCTCATGATTCCTTTCATCTGAATACCCATTTGGCTGGTCAAATTTGGATATAATATCTCTGAAGATCTCATTGTCATTGTCTCAAAAATGGGACTCTCTCACCCACTCGAGAAGCAAAGGAGTCAACACCATAGAACAAAAACAAACTCCACCATCCTGCTTCACCAGGGTAAACTAAAGGGAAGATAACTATTTTGAAACATCTTGCACTCTGTGATACTGGGAAAACATGCTAATGGAATTTACTAAATAATTACCTTTCCCTAGAGTATTGAATATCTAAAGTTCATTGTACTGTTGGTACTCCAACCAGTGTTGCTGCCTTAAGATCAGATCTATCTGAGTGAAGACATATTTGAAACTCTAGTTTTATATTCAATCCAAAAAGTGTTCTCCTAGAAGGTAGTGTCTCCAATTCCTTATGGTGAATACTACTGATTCCAGTTCCATGTAAGGATTCACATCGTTTTTTTTTCTTTGGGTCTTAATCAGCATGACATGTATTATAGTGGGGAGCCCCCAATGGTACCCATAAACAAGGTAGGAAAAAAATCTCATCTAACCTCAAGAATCTAAACACAGAAAGCATGTGTAATACCCCACATTTAATTTCCTCTTTAGGAAAGAGAGTAAACCTGTACCACACACTCTACCACACACACTTGTTTCATCCCATGAAAAATTTAGGTCCAAAAGAAAACCTCCATCAGAAATTCTAGGACATGCTCTAACACTCCACTACACATCCCCCCATGAATGAAAAGGTCAAAGGGACATATCAAGCACACCATAATACTATCCACTCATTGTGTCACTTCCTCACCCTCGTTGATATTTTTTTGTCACAAAAAATTATCTCGGTGGGGGGAACAAGCCATCAACTCCCTGAATTAAAAGTTTTGTGAAAGAACACCAAAAAAAGGGCAGACTAATGTCCTACATCACCCTAGTCAAACCTCAAGAATGAAGCTGGGATGGAAGAGTAACAGATATAGTTTCTAACAAGTTTTACTAAAAAAATTATAAAAGAAATAGTTCATACCTCATATAATCTCATTCAAAATAGGATTGAATATATCATAAGATTATACATGTCCATGACCCCACCCAATAACTCCCTCAACATTATGTGGGCCACCTGGTGGTAGTGGTTGGAGGACTACAAAACATCATCCACCTCCCATATCGTCTCTTGCTCCTCTGTCAGCACCTCTCTAAGGATGAATCTTTCCCCACCTAGGGGATTCTTAATAGTGGTGTTGTCTCTAACATAGTTTTACATCTATTACCTTCCTAGAATTATCAGTATGACTAGTCACGAAGCCTTGTTCCATGTGACCTCACACATCATATGAATGAAATGTGCCATCCCTCTGTGGTCCCGGTGCCCTTATTTTCCCTGACCACATGCTTAAGGCCAATCATGGGGATTTATCCTATGTTGAGGCCCTACCATATACATCTTCTATATTCCACAGACATCTCATCAGTTTTTCACAAAATTCTAGGACTAGCTATCTATAATCACATTAAAAGAAATATCTCATTCAATAGTTACCATTATAACACCTAGATATATGTTTTTTATGCACAAGGAAACAAAATAGGAATGGATCTATCTACGCAGTCCCTTGTCAAACATCCATGGTCATAATTTGTCATCATGGATAATGTATATAGAGTATAGATCTATGTCTATGAACCAATCTGCATACTCTTCCATATTCATCCCTCCATTCTAGAGATCCAGAAGCTCCCAAATCTCTTAAATCTGAATTGAGTGTAAACATGATGGGTTACTCTTAATAGAACAGCTACTAGAAGTCTTCCCAAGAGAGTTAAATCTCATTGTTCCTATAAGTAACAATGATCCACCAATGCCCAAATACTCCAATGAAATTAATGGATTCTAAAACTACCAACTGGTTTTCAATTTCCATACAAGTCTATATAGGTGGCCCAAAAAATCTAGCCAATCCTCCACCGAATATTGATATGACTCATTAGTGAAATTTCAAAAAAAAACACCACAGGATTATAACCATATATTATACCACTTTTTCATGAACCGAACCCTGATGGGGCTCAATCTCTAGTCTCCCATGCCCACCACTATAGGCTAGAGGTGGCGATAGGTGTTTAGGAAACAAAAAATATACATATGAATTTTCTTATGTCCATGTACACATGAATTCCTATATCTCTATGAAAATGTGTTGAGGGGAAATGATCAAAAGATGAAACAATATTATAAATAATCCAATCGTGAATAAACTTATTAAATAAAACAAGTACGGTAAAGTAAACGGAATTGAAATGAGGGAATATATATGTAAAAATATAAAAGTGAATAAATGTAGTAGTGACTAAAAAAGTAAAATAGTTTAGAGAGCCATACTCAAGTATACCATGATTCAACCACCTTAAATTATCTATGATCCAAATTACCTAAGCTCCTATGAAGTCACAATAAACATATCTATCGTCTACATAAGGTATGAAACATATTAGAAAAGACCATGAAAGGGTTATTTTAAAAATTCTATGTTGGATGCGCAGAAAATGTATAGGGGGAGTAGTAACAGATACAATGAAGAGGAAAACAGTAGATAGAACTAGGTACAGAAAAAGGGTACTTATAAACCCAACAAGAGAGTGAATGTAAGCTAATACAACCATGTGGATCTAGAAATATTGAGAATATGAACATCTTATCATGTCTTCACGACCTATATTATGAAAGAGACTCTTCCAACGATGAGAATATAGACATAGAAAGAACATGTCATACCCAACATGTCTTTGCCTCTCCAGGAAAAACTTTTTCCAAAACCCAGGGAGTGGTTACTGAAACAATATATATATATATATATATTCTAAGTCAAATAATACCAAATAAAATAGTAAGGGGATATCCATCTCATATCTCATCCAAAGAAGGATTTTCTCCAATATTTCTAGAAGTATCCAACAATGATACCAGCATCCCACACGTATTCAGTGAAAATGAAATTCAAATTGACTCAATCACCACAATTTCAAATGGTCCAATTTTGGAGACACTTTCTCGCACACATGGTTATATTCACATCACAAGGAAACGACTCGGTGGGGGAATGTGACCCTTTTACTTGTGAGCCAAATGGTATATTAGACCATGTCTCTCCACTGATCCTCATAATCTTGAGGTCATGTATCAAGGTTGAGGAGCCAAGACCATCCTAACCAGAGGGTACATCTCTGGTGTCTTTGAGGACACATGCCGTACATGATTTGAATGTGCCACTAATAATAGAATTATGACCCATTCACTACTCAAATGGAGGGAGACACTATATTCATCAGAGATCCACACCCAACTACATTAGGGGGATCAACATCTGAAAGTAAATTGTGATCCACTACTTGACTATACTGACATATATACACTGAAGGGTACTTCACATAATTTAGATACAGAAGACCCACACCCATGGTAATGGTGGTTCAACACTCTTGTCATGACGGAGTTGTACCCTAGTATGTCAGGGGGATCAACACACAAAAGTATCTACATATGACATGCACCCATGTCGAAGGGGGGGGGGGGTCAATACTCTGGTCAATGGGAACATTCACCCAAGTACAGTAGTGGGATCAAGACCCAAAAGTACCTAGAGAGGTCCCAATCCCAAGCCGTAGGGGTGTCATCACTCTTGTCATCGGGGATTCACTCTATAGTAACTTGTGGGGGCCATAACCTGAAAATAAGACACTATTAATTATTCATGGTCACATCCATCATCCAGAATAACCTCAGATAGGCATCACACCCATAACATTGAACATATCTCAAAACCTAATATGGAGGGAACCCTCATCTTTCATCAGAAAAAACACTCAGGATATGTTACTTGCTGGAAAAAATCCGAATCTAATGAATGAGATATGATAGATAAAAGATTATTTATGTGGTACACTACATGTACTGGGCCCACATCACCAGTTACACTGCCTCATCACCTGGTTATGTACCATTCCATATATAGGTTCTAAACTATGAATAGGTACACAGAGGCATCATTCTATACTCCCAAGGTATACGAAACCATGATCCAAATGTCTGATGTGCGCACGATGATCGTCATTGGTCTAAAAGGAGAAAATTTAACTCTATCAACATGCCTCTTAAAATATCCATGGATAACCAAATAGATCACCACATTGTGACCGATGGGAAAAGGTACACCTGCTCAACTATTCATTCACATGAATCAGTCAACCAATGAAATAGTTGTATCTCTAGTCATTGTACAAGAATGGTACTTTACAGGCCCCACACCATGACCCAAATCTACACTATATCAATCTCATCATTGCAACACTCATAAAATAATTTCTAGAATATAATATTCATTCATCCAAAATGGACACAGTGTGAAAAAGATATATTTCATCCCAAAATTCTTGAATTGGGATTCATTGGCCCCACACCTCAAATTCAGTTTAATCACTGATATTTTTTCCTGAATGTTGCACAATATTTTTATGGTCTTCATTCAATAAATAGAATATCAATTGGAATATGAGAGCCAAACATACATCATCAAAATATTTTCAAAAATATAATAATTATTTAATTTTTATTAGGATTTGGTGATTCTTGGAACAATGTTATGATCCTATGTCATTAAATTCATAAACAGTCCTCAAAAGGTCTGTCTCGAATGTAAGATCATGTTGTAAAATATGGTATTTAAAACAGATGCTCTGTTTAGGAGTTATGGGGGTTTTATGTCACTACATGAAGACCTGCCTCAGTCTGACCCTCTCCAACTCGGATTTCTCCAACCATCCTACTCTGAAAGCCTCTACATACTACATTCCATGTGTCGCCTATCCTCCACACTAGCTCCCATGGTCACCACAACCACATGACCTTCCACCACAATGAAACGTTTTCTCTTTCTATTGTGGCCACCACACACCAACTCCAAAAACTGTACACTGGTGGTCCCTTATATGGACCACCAGGACTCCTATGATGCTCAAAATCGTAGAATGGGACACGATCTATAAACCTCAGGTCCTGATATTAATATACTATTTCCTTTCTTAAAGATTCTTCAATGTATCAATGTATCATAAATAAAGTGGATGCTTCGGTGGAATGTCGCACCTCCTATATTGCCAAAAATGTGAAACCATCAGAGATCAATAATCCTTTTATCATTATATACTCAGAACCAAGATCCACTCAATATATGGAATTCATTTTAATTTTTTAGAGGCTTATTTATAATTAACATGATGAGTGGGTTAAAAACATGAAGAAAGGGGGATTCAAAAATAGTTCAATTGATAGTAGTGTTAGTATGATCACCTAAAACACATTAAAAAGAAGTGAAAATGATAATTAAAAAATCTATGAAATTGAAAACATAATTCGAGGATGCGAAATATCAAATAATATTACTACTTGTATTATTTCGATCTAATGTGTTTGTCTCATTCTGATCATCTTAGATATGTAGTGTCTCTGCAATCCACTGATGATCCGAGGTAGATTATCCCACATTTGTAGAGAAGGTGGGTTTCTTCCCGCCTTGTTCAAAATGATCCAAACCCTATATCAAAACTATAACCACCAATATATATTCTATAAAGCCTCTAACCAATGGTCAATGAATTTGAACACACTGTACCCTATAATAAGGGGTCATTCCTGGGGTTAAAATGCACTAAGAACTCAACGGTGGTATAATATTTATAATTTGATTCCTCACTAAGTAGTTTTTTATATTAGCATCCAAGATGAAAATAATTTTCTTTAATTATTTTATATATGTTTATTTATTTGATATCATTTTCTTTAGATGTCTTACATCGAGATAAAATTTATGGCCTTATTGTAAATGCCATGATCCAGACTCAACAGTAGCATCTAATTTCAAAATTTATATTTCATTTGAGAGATATCCCATTTCAATCATGTGAATAATATAAAATTCCATTAATATTTTTATAAAATTAATTCCCGCATCACCAGGCTTCAAAATTGCACGTCGTCTAATAGTCGTGTTCTATGAAAATGTATATAAATATTCAAAAAAATTACAAGAAAAAAAACCAAGAAACAATATATTGATCCATGGAATGTCTAATTAGGATCATGATGTATCACAAAACTAATCTTAAGTGAGTGGTTAATCACTTATTCTGAATACTTAGTTAGTTATGTCCTCTTGTGTATAATATTACCGACATTGTGTTACCATGTTATTTTAAACAAGGTCCCTACAATATAATAATAGATATATAGAATTTCAAACCTCTATAAGCATGAAGATTTATATTTTTGCTCACCACCAAATTTTTACAACATGGATCATAACACCTCACTATAAAAGGCCTCATACAGATATATACATTACAATAGATATTTGTATAAAAACCTAGAAATCCCTCTCTCCATATGTGATACTCATGTTGTAAAACCGTGATGTTGTCAATTAAAACCATGATACAGTTTTTGGATTGATACATGATGTATTTTAGTCCCTTTCTATGAAAACATGGGGAGGTATATCCTTTTATATTGAAAAATTAATATTTTTGTAATAGAGTACAAAAATAAAAATTTATGAAGTATGAAGGAAAAATGGTTAGATGCAATGTATTTAAAAAAAGAGTCCACGTTAGATTTGACTTATCTTACATCAAATGTACATCTAAAACTAGGAAATAAAATTTATATGGTAAATGAATGAAATATATGAATGATATATGTAGTTCTTTGGAGGGATTGTTAACTAAATTTCAATTGTACTTTAAAGATGATCATTCGAATGAAAAATTCAGCCTATGTCTTATGTCTTTTGATGAAGAGTCAAAATCATTCTTCTATTCTAATTTAAAGTCTAAAAAATATTCTATTGATGATATTAATGTTTATTGGTTCATTTTTAATGATAATTATGATTTATTAAATAATTGATAATAAAATATCACAAAATATAATGATTTTTTTTTCTAATTAAAAAACATTCTTTATTTAAAAATCATTATGATTAATAATAATATTTCGATTAAAAGTCAATCATTCTGTTATATACGCTAGTAGAAGAAATGATTTTTTCATTAATTTGATTCCTTCAACATTTCTATAACTATGTTTAATGAAATGTTTTATTATCTTTGTAAAATCATTGGTAATGTCAAATGAAATTATGGAAGGTTTGTAATTGGATGAAATAGTGAAAATATTATTCCTTATATGAATTATTATGTTACAAATTCAAATAATAAATGATCAAATAATGCTAAATTTAACGATGTGGTATTTCAAGTCATAATATTTATGATTTATAGAATATATTCGATCAATATCATTTTTTTATGAATGGAATTATTTCTATTTTTTTATGTAATAAATGAAATTTCTGCTAGAATTCGACTATCATCGTTCTCTATATATCATATTTTGAACACTATCAGACAAAAAATAATATGGTTACCAACATGCATAATATTTTTTAGTTTTACAGGAATTAAAAAATTTAAGATACCTTAAATTCTAAATGGATGGTTTTGTATATAAATGAACACTATATTAACCCCTATTTCTTATCAAAGTTTGTTACAAGTCATTGAAATAGTAGTATTGAAAATATAACTAAAATCTAAACCATTAAAGATTAATAATTAGACTTATTAATTGTTGATATATATGATGGACATAATTGTAAATGTTTTCAAATTTAAATAGACCCTTATTTAATTTATCAATATTATAGTGATATAAAGTAGTCTTATTTTACTAAATATATTATACATTGGATACATTGAAAGCAATTATATTATTTTACATTATATATTGAATGTTTTAGTTGTATAAATAAATAATCTAAGATAATCACATGATATTATATTTTTAATATTTTTATTGATTTATAGACAACATTTATAAATTTTTAGTGCTATTTATTCAAATATTATAGTGTGACAGTTTTTCTATTGTTATTTTTTATAATAATAATGAGTTTGTAATTTTTATAATTTTATTTAAACACATGAGTAATCTCTTCATAACTACATTAAGTAATTAATTGTTAGTTTCAACTAAACTATTGTATTTTTATCATATATTATGTATTATTCTCTATCATTGGATGATATAAAATGTTTTAAATAAATTTTAAATAATTCGCAAAATATTTTTTTAATTGGATTAGTTTAATGTATATTTTTATAGTATCTGCACAACTATTTTATTATTATGAGAAAATTTTCATATTATATTTAATTAATTTATAAATATTATCTTATTTTATGGCTCTATGATGTTTAATCCCATATTTAGGATGAGTTCAATTTGATGAATATTTATTTCCCTATATTTTTATAAATTGAGGTTTTAACTACTATATCTTTTAATGTGTGGAAATCTTATATTAAGGTTGAGATTTTATTAATTCATATTTTCATTAATTTCTTATAGATGATACAGATTTAAAATATGAATGAGAATAGGGGAGTTAATTTTCAAACTATTTATTTAGAATTTGGTATTATCGTAGATTATGTAAGAATTTTATAAATTTTATTTCTTACTGATGAGACTTAAATGATTTTTTATACGTGATTATTTATAGACAAATGAATGTGTATTATTTTTATTTTTATGGTTTTAGGATTATTAGTATATAAATTTGACAAATACATGATCTTTTCCAAAAATATGTTAAATTTTATATGATATTATATTCTTTTTGATAAATTCTAATAATTATAATTTTTAATTATTAAATCAGGATAGTTATATTCATTATTATTCATTGGACTATGTCATGTATGTTGAAATTAAATAATTATTTAATGTTGAAAAATATGTTGGCATATCCCTTATTATTATTTATTATTATTATAGCGGATAATTTGTTTCTTATTCATTTAATATATATTTATTAAATCTTCTATTTCATTCCCAACCTTTTCTATCATTATATATATAGAGAGAGTATTTGGATTCTTTATATTTGATAGTTTTTATATTATTCGTCTTTGTAATTATAAAAATAGATATAATGAGGAGTATTTCCTTGTGATTCCTAGATATTTATTTTTTCAAAATTACTTTATCCATCTCACATTTTATTATAGATTTTATTTTAAAATAATTTTTATTCATCACTGAGATTTGATTATATATTTTTTATTTATTTACAGTTTTTCAATCCTTTTGTTATTTATTGATTATTTTTATATATTTTAATTAATATAATAGTATTTATTATTATTCTAGTAGTTCTCACATTTCTAATTATAGAATTTTTTCTCAAAATAATTAATGTCAAATGGAATATAAATTTTGAATTAATGTTTTTTACTTGGGTATCTCAAATATGAATTAACATTCTTTAGAACATGAAAAAATTTGATATAGAATGAGAAAATGTAAATTATATTACATATGAATAATTTAGTATATAAAAATATATAACAAATATATAAAAAATTATATTACTAAGAAGAAATATATTGTGCACATGTAAGAAGATTTTATTCTTTGTAATATTACTTCATTTTGTTATGTAAAGAAATCACATATAGTCCACAATATTTTATTTTTCATATTCAGATAATGGGAATATATTATTTTTGGTGACTAAAACTATTCCTTATATCATTGATGTAAATCCCCCTTAGGGAATATGTTTTTGTTTATAAGTATAATAATTCATTGCACTGAATTTTTTATTAGTGTAAATCATTATGTATCATCACTAGTAAATAAAAAAAATTATTAAATATTGAAGTATGTATAATCAATTGGTAATTTGATATAGAATATAATGTAAATTCAATTTTTTTGTTTCAATGATATTATATATGTGTATATAGTTGATTTGGTAGAATTTGTAATTTTGAAAAACTGTTTTACTTTTATACATACCATGACAGTAAATATTTTCTATAATATTATAAAATTCTTTATATAAACATTATAGTGGATTTTAAAGGATTAATAATTTTCGAAATGATTTGTCTCTTATAAATAAAAGTCTTACTTATTTGTTTAATGAAAGAAATACTTTTTTCATAACTTTTTTATACATATAAACAATAGTATAATGAACATTATTTTACATTATCATTAAGGATAATGATTTTTATGAATTATAAGAAAAAATTCACACAATGATGATAATTTTTTTAAATATAGTGAATATTTTAGCTTATAGGTGATCAATCTAATAAGATGAAAACCTAGAGTCGCATTCATACCAATTTTATGTGAATTAAAGTTCACAATCATAGAGAATGCTTATATCGAATGAATACTAAAATAATAGTGAGAATTGTTAGTTTTCTTATATAATAAAAATATTTTCTTGATGATATGACTAATATATAGAGTTATTCTTGTTAAAATTTAAATTATTAAGCATTTAAAAAAACACCTTTGATATATTTTAGGGTTGATTCAATGATATTTAAAATAATATTTAAATTAATATTATAATTTAAAATATTATTTTTGTAATTATAGAAATTATTTTTGATATATTTTATTGAGGATGCTGAAATTATTATTCAAATAATAGATAAAACATTTATGTAACGATATAAGAGATATTTATTGGTTTATTTGAACTAAAATGTATAGAATTATACTATAGAAATAAATATTATTTATTATATATATTGATGGATCATGAATTGTAAAAAAATATACTAAAATATTTCTACAATGTAAACAATATATTCCAATAGCAAAAATATTAATGATTTGTTTCTACTGTACAAAGACCTATTCTATTTTATGTCTGAAAAATTAGAAAATGAAGAAGTATAAAATAAAATTTACTAGAATGAAATACTAAAGAAGTTATATCTATTTATTGAAGATATTTTATTTTTTATTTATGGGGTATTAATGATCATTTTCATGGATGATATTTTTACAATTTCTACACATTGAAGATTAATTATTTAGAAGATGATCCATCTACAACCAATTGTTTTTCAACATGAGGAACATTTCTAAAATCCCCATATAAAATTATATGTATCTTATATTTATTCTATGTTTCATACCCTTGAATTCAGATATGGATTATGCATAAAATGTTTATACTCATTTTTGAGGGTGGTTTTAGCTATTGGTACCTAGTTGGGAGATCTCCGGGTGTAACGTCATGAACCGACTCACCACTAAAATAGTTGCTCTACTGGTCACCACATGACCTCAAGCGCGTCTCCCCATATGCTAGAGGCTACCGAATAGTAGTGAGGGTCTAAGGATAATCAGTGGGGAGACTATACCGTTTTATTAGAGTTACACAGTATTATATCAAAGTAAATAACAAACTATGGAAATAAATAGCAGATGTAGTCTAATAAATGATAATTAAATAGAAGGTAGATTTTATAAATCTTGTACAAAAAAATGACCAACATAAATTATATAGTAGATACATTCATGAAATACTAATGATACGTAAATGGAAAATTGTGAACAAAACAACATTTAAAACATTCCATTGCAAAAATAAATAAATAATGACTTCAAGCCCCGAGGTAAGACTTCTCGATCATCATGAGCTTCCAATTTGTCCCTTTCTCCTATCTTCCATGAAAATTCCAACAGCACAATCCTACAACCAAAAATAATCTACCCTGATACCCCAATGAAATGGAAACCCAAGTTGGTTGTTATATATAAATATCATGAGGCCAGGACCACCGATGTCTACCCAAATCCCAACATTCAATAAATAATTTAAACAGTGATAGTATGCGTAATTAAGGTAATATGTACAATGTAACTACATACCGAATTACATGCTTCAGCTCTCAGCTAGTTTCTGAACCTGTATTATAGATTTTTCATGCATACAAAATAGTCATTACACAATCATTTTCATTTATCAGTTATTCAAACCTCATTTAACAATATAATTCTCGTGTTACGAACTTTGCCCGTCATTCCCTCTATAAGTCCCTCACCACAAATGTCTTTAAAGACCATCTACGTAATCAAAGTTAAGACCAAATCAAAGCATCTCATTTTTATTGGATAATGCATCATAAGTTAGTGTATTTAATATTTCATATACTCTATCTAAGCTCGTCCGCTAAAAAAATAGTGATTCGCTCTGGGGTCCATCCACTAACAGTGATTCACCATATCTATTGATAATTATAAACCCTTTCTCATATTGAATTCACAAATCATAATGTCAAAATATTTTTCATTAAACAATTAATTTATATCATGTATGACCAATTGGACCCACTATCCAATGTCAATTAATGGGTGCAGAACAACATGTCTAGCACCCTCATGAGTATTTAGAGTGTCAGTCCTTATCTCACAACCCATGGGTATATGGAGCATCAGTCCTTGACACATAATATAATATTTTCTTGCAAGCATGCTGTAAAATGCCATGTCTGGCACCCCGTTAGTATTTGGAGCATTATTCCTAGTCTCACAACCAATTTATCAATAATACATATATATTTATCATTAGTGTATAACATTATGTCTAAATCCCCACAACCATCCATTAATTAATTCATAAATTAATTAATCCAATCTGTTAATTAATTAAACAACTTATTAACAAAATAAATCACCCATCAAATTCAACCATTAATAAAACATTCAAAATCATAATAGTAAATAATTAACTAATAATTAATTATTCTTACAAATCCAAATATATCATTAACTCAACATTTAATTATCCAAATTTTTTAACAAGTCTGATCCCATTCACTCAAACAGTGATTCGTCCCGAACTTTAACAATTTACATGCACGTCACAATCCCCACAAAACATGATGAACAAAGAACATATATTTATCAACCATCTCACGTAGCATCTCATAATATAAAACAACTCCATCCAAGACAAATTCATGCATGTTAATATATCATTCATCAAAAGGTACCCATGGCCAATAGTCATGACAAACAATTAATTCACAATCTTAATGTTTTGCGTTCAAATTAATTAATTAAACAATTATTTAATTAAATCTTATCTCTGAAACCAATCGTCAATTAAATACCCATTTTCAATTTATCATGTAATAATTAATCCATATATTAAGTATTACTTCTTTACAACTTATATTCTGGAAATTTCAAGTAATCAATATTCTCAATAATCTGTGATAGCCACAGTTTTATTCCAACTCATTACATGACAATTAATTCTACAAATAACTACCCTATTACCCATTCTAACAATTCAAATAATTTCACTGATTAATCATATCACATTAACAAAATTGGAAAAACATGCTTAAAATAAACACATGTTCAAGTCCCCATTTGTCTCACATGGGCGACATCATTTAATAACAACAAAAGAGTCATGCATTGACATATCATAATCAATGAAACTAATATTCTAAATTTATTTAAATAATCTATAATTCTTAAATAAAGTGATAGGGATTTGGGACCATCTCTCGAGGTGGAACCATTTTAAATCTGAAGTGCTTCAATATACTTGGTAACAACCAGTCCACAATTGGTCGGAAATCGCATGTGTGCAACACACACACACACACAGATATATATATATATATATTCACGCGTGTGTCCTAAAAAAATATAAATAAAATTCATAATATAAAAATAGGTACTCGGAATTAATGTAGTAAGGACCAACGAACCTCTAACTTGGTACCGAGGACTCATAAAAATTATCACACCCTTAATTGAATGATTTAAATCAATACTGGGGTTAAATAACCTTACCCAAAACATGACGGAAAAGGGAAAACGAACTCATCTTCCTCGCCTTTGTTGGTAGATGTCATAATACAATCCAAAAGGTCTAGAGGATCCCCTTGCGCATCCCTAGAACAAAATATACAAGGAAACATAATAACACACAAACCATATGATTTTAGCCGAGGAAACAGGGCGAGGAAGGGGCCTAATGGCCAAAGTAAATTACAAAACAAACGCATATGGACTCACCTCACTGAGACAGAAAAGATTTAAGAAGACACCGGGAGGATTCGATATCATAAAGTGGAGCCGACGAGGGGGGTGTAGCACACCTCAAAGGGGGGTCCTAGTGCAGTTTTTTTGTTCCTTCAATATGGTGGTGCGCCACCCTCATGTTTTCTCCCCCAATTTTAAATAACACACATGATAAAATAAAAGTATTAACATAATAATAATAAAATTTTTTATTATCATTTAATATAATGTTACTTCATTAACTAAATTTTAAATAAATGTTTCACAATTAATTATGAAAACCCACATTAATGATCTAATCAAATTAATACAATAATAATAATAATATCATTATTATTCTTATATATTTCATTTATTTAAAATGAAATAAAAATAAATAATATTAAAAACTGAATAACCGCACAGTTGACCCACTCTACTTAAATACTCGTGCACAACCTAATATCTAAAATTAAATTGGTTTAATAAAATTAAACCAAACTCCGCATTTATTTCTTATGTATTATTACCATTTAAATTTACCCTTATTTGATAACACCCAACTCAACATTATTTAATTAATTATCTCATCACTAATTAATTAAATAAAAACATTTACTTCATAACAATTAATTAAACTCATATTGACCATTAATTTAATTAAATGAAACCCCAAAAAATCAATTATTATTATAATTCATAATAATAATAATAACCACTCATAAAACCATAATTATAATAACTGCATTTTTATTTTTATTATTATTCAACCTTAGATAAAAACCAACAGTTCATATTAAATAAAAAACACTTCTTTATTAATTACGAGACTCCTTATTTAATTAAACGTTTCTTTGAAAAACCCAAAAGCCTTATTAATTTCACATCGACATTATACATCATTAAAAATCCAATTAAAATCATTTAACATAAATGTTAAACCCATGTCAATTGAAAATGATTCTTCATTCATTATAATCTTAAAAAAATCTCATAATTAATAATGAAACTCAGAATTTATTACAATATCATTAATAAGACAAAAACTCTTACCCCTAACAGATAATTTAATTGTCTTAATAATAATTATTATTACATTCAAAAAACTAAAATAATAATAATATCATTATGATTATTTTTCCAACTTTTGATAAACCCAGCACTAGTATTTAATAAAATCACTTCATTATATATGAAACTCCGCATTTTATTAAATGTTTCTTTGAGAAGATCAAAAGTGTCATTAAATTCTTATAAATAATATACTCTTTTAAAATGAAATCAAAATATCAACGCATCAAAAAAAAATTTGACACTATAATAATAATAATAATAACATCATTATTATTAGCACATTCCTCCATCTAATAATAATTGGACATTTAACAATTCTGAAACCCTTCATTAAAAAACGATTCTTCAAAAAACCCATAATCCACATCAATTGATCAAATTTTTATTTAATTAATTATTTAACATTATTTTAATTAATCAAAAAAAATAATAATAATAATAACTTCATTATTATTATTATAAAAACCTTCTATTAGTTAATTAAAAACTCTCATATAATATTATTTAATTAAAGTAAATAATTTTTTAAACCGTGTAAACTGATCGTGTTGGAACGCAAATGTGCATTGCTCGTGAAAATCCATCAAGGTGGGATTTTCCGAAATAGGTGTTCCTGAGACTCATCAGGACACCTGCAAAAATTATCGTGTAATTAGGCAAGTCCAAAAATTACACCCTTAGGGGTTCCAACACTTGGAATAAAATTCCAGAGTCCAGTTTAAAAAAATGACCCATTGATAAACTGAAAAAATTTCAAGAACAATCGAATTTTAACCCGGTTCAATAACACAAAACATTACAATATACCCACCTTAAAAATTGCTCTTCCCCGAGAAGTCATTGAGATCCACTACAAAAACAATAGAACTAACATGGTCATTTAATCTTGTTAGAAGTTATGTGTTGTGTTCCCAATGCCAAACAAACCTTTAAAGCTTAACAAGCCTAATGGCTGGGCCTTTTAAACCGGATCCAATGCTCAGTTTATAGCTTAATCATCAAAACAGTTCTTATATCTTAAGTCATTAGAAGTTCCTCATCGTCGATAATTGTGGAATCTCGATAAATCAATAGAACATGCTTCACATTAATCACTCGAAGGATGTAGCGGACCAAAAACCCCATTTCTCCCTTTATCTGAAAAATTTCCTTTAAAACTATCAAAACCCATCCGCATGTTAAATGAAGTCCTTAACCGATGTCCAGCGAAATATCAAAGTTAATTAATCACAATGGTATTTTAAAACAACCATTCACCAACACAAAAAGAAAAGTATCATAATAAATCAACACATCCCACATACTACACAATTAACAACCACTCATCAATCCCAATAACATTTAAACTGCATCGCAATGTAAGACCAATTCTATCATAGTGTCTCCATGAACAAGTAAATATAGGGTACATGCTCATAGTATTCAGAAGATAGTACTAAGAGAAAAACCAATGTCATTATGAAGATAAATCAAACTATTACTAGACAACTCTATTCTAAAGGATCGACATCACTTGATGACACGTTTATCGAAAACGATGCCCCAATAACCACATTAGGATTTTACCTGACCTCACAATAAAAGATCAGTTGCTCACCATCCCATGATTTTAGAACACATTAACACATGCATTTGACATTCCTCAAACCATGATCACCACTTCAAACATTGATCATAAAATACATGACATAAAACTATTGGCGTTCCAAAACGGCCAGGTCCTGAGATGTCCTCCCAAGCGGTGGGAAAGACATACTTTAATATCCCAGAACAGTATATGGGTACTACCTACCATGGGATAGGCCCTTACTATAAATAACGTTGACCCACTCTCTTTGTAACACAAAACCAAAAACACAAGTTTCAAAAGAGATTTTTTTCATTTTAGCCATTTTAATTAATTCATTTCAACCTTTAATCATTTGAATGAATTTCATCAAACACACAAGAAATATTTCACAAAAAGACACCTGGTTTTAAAAAAATTCCCTACAGAAAAATATGCATGATATCACAAACAACTTCATTAAACATTTTTCATTCACTGTTATTCAAATATAAACTAGCAATTTAGCATCTAAATTCCTTTTATCGAAAACAAGTCCTTCAAAAGTCCACTTTATTTAATCCAAGTTCATAAAAAGAATCCCCACAATAGTTCATTACATTCAAAACTCAGCAGTATTACATTCATAACAATTATAAAAACATAACATGGTTACATTATTTAGTCGCGTTGGTGGCCATCTACCAATCGATATGGCGCCCATACACCTTATCACTGGCAATTTTCAACCATTTACCACAATCAACATTTATTTGAAATTTTATCTTTAGTAACCCATTAATATATCAAAACATCAATATCATGTTAGCATAAGAACTAACAAAATAACATGCTATAACATAGAAGCATGTAACAACAAAAAAATGTGCTAATAACTAAGGCAGTATGGCAAATAATCTCTCAAGCATGTCAAATCTATCACCAAAACAAGCATTCTAGAGTGGCATGATAACACAGATAAACACATGGCATTGAACCCAAAGAACAAAACCAAAATTAGAAGGTATCTTACTAAAGAATCTACATGGAATGTTATATGCCTGACTTGTGAATATCTATGTGATTAATATTATGCATGTAGGAATATTAATTTCCATATCAGGCCAAGGTTTTTTTATTCAAAATTCATAAAATCAATGAACTGCGGAAAATAATTTCGTCACTCAAGGTGAAATCATATCAAATGTAACCTAAAACAGTAAAGACATGAATTCCCATCCCTGGAAACTTGTTCATTTCCAGTACATGTTGTGATCAGTCCCAAGCACAACTATTAACTGAAGCATCGACACATTCATAGTATCCTATCTACCAAACCCAAAACAGTAAGGGAAAGGAAAAGAAACACTCTAATAACACTTTGTAGCATCCCGACCCGACTAACCACTAAACCAGTGGCTGGACTGGTTGCCCAATGACCTCAAGCGTGACTCCCCATACACTAGAGGCTTCTGACCATCAGTGAGGGTCTAAAGGATAGTCAGGGGAGAGACTATACCCTCTTATCAGATTTTCACAGTGATATATCAAAGTAAATAAAAAAATGGAAATAAATAGAAAATGTAGTCTAATAAATGATAAAGCAGTATAAGGTATACTTTATAAATAATTTAAAAAAAAATTGACAACAACAATTTTATGTCAAATGCATGCATTACATGCTAATGATACAAAAATGGAAAAAAAAGAAAAAATATCATTCTAAACATTACATTTCAAAAATAAATAAACAATGACTCAAAGTACTGGGGGATGTCTCATCAAGCATCCAGAGCTTCCTCTCATTCCTTTTCACCTATCATCCATGTAAATGAAAACAGAACAATCCTGCAACCAAATAGAACCTACTCAGGTACACCAGTGCAATAGAAACCCGTGTAGGGTGTGAGATATAAATCATCATAGGCTGTGACCCCCAATGTCTACCCAAATCCTGGAATTCAATAAATAATTTAAATAGTGCAAGCATGCCTAATTAATATAAGCAGAATAATGTCACTATATACCTAAGCACCTGGTTCAACTCTTAGCTGATGTCTGAACCTATATTATACTTTTTTCGTGCATACAAAATAGTCATTACACAATTATTTTCATTTTTCAATTATTCAAATAGCATTAAACTACACATTTCTTGTGATCCAGACTAAGCCATACATTCCCTATATATGTCAATAATCATAGATATCTCTAAAGACTATCCATTTAATCAATATTAAACCCAAATCCAAGCGGGTTCTTTGTCTAAGATAATGCGTCACAAGATATTAAATTTAATATTTAATATACTAAATCTGAGCTTGTCCACCAAAAAAGAGATTAACTCCTGGGATCATCTACTAATAGTGATTCACCCAATTCATTGATAAGTATAATCCCTTTCTCATTTTAAACTCACAAATCATAGTGTCATATAAGTTTTCATTAACAAATTATTTCATTTCATGTATGACCAACTGGACCCATAGTCCAATGACAATTAAAGGGTGTATAACATCATGTATAGCACCTTCATGAGTATTTGGACCATCAATCATTATCTCACAACCCATGGGTATTTGGACCATCAGTCCCTGACCCAAAAATAATAGTTTCTAGTTTTCTAGGTGTAGAATGCCATGTCTAGCACCCCGTGAGTATTTGCAGCATCATTCCCTACTTCAAAACCAATTTATCAATAATAAATATATATTTATCATTGCTTTAGAACATCAAATCTAACACCCCACAACCATCAATTAATAAATTCATAAATTAATTAATCCAATCGGTTAATTGATTCAACAACTAATTGAAAACATAAATCGCTCATTAAAAGTCAAACATTAATTAACCATTTAACATCTCAATAGTAATTAATTAATTGAAAATTAATTATTCCTAGTAAGACAAATAAATAATTAACTCAACATTTAATTATACAAATTCTTACACAATGACGAACCCATACACTCAAATAGTGATTCGTCCAGGACATTACCAATTTACATGCACGTAATAATAATCATAAAACATACTGGACAAATCAAATATATTTAGCAACCATCTCACACAACATCTCATAATATAAAACATCTCCATCCAAGAAAACTTTATCCATGGAAATCTAACATGCATCAAAAGGAACCCATGCCCAAATGTCCAAACAGACAATTAATTGAAAATCTTAATTTAATTCATTAAAATTAATTAATTCAACAATTAATTAAATAAATCTAATCTCTTTTTCCAATCATCAATTAATTAACCATTTTCCATTTATCATTTAATAATTAATCAATCCATTAATTATTACCATTTAGAAATTTATATTCCGAGCATTTCTGATATTCAATATTCACAATAATTAGTAATAACCATAGTTTGTATTCCAACAACTAACATGATAATTAATTCTACAATTAATTTCCCTATTAACCATTCTTCCCATTCAAATCATTTAACTGTTTAATCATATCACATTATCCAAATTAGAAAATCACGCTTAAAATCAACACATGTTCAATTCTTCATTTTTCTTAAGTGGATGACATCATTTAATAACATCAAAACTATCATGAATAGACATATAATAATCAATGAATCTCAAATTATTAATTTATTTAAAGAATTTATAATTCCTAAATAGAGTGATAGGGATTTGGGACCCTCCCTCGGGGTAGCACCTTTTAAACATGAAGTGCATTAATATACTTGGCGCCAACCGGTCCACAACTGGTCCATAATCACACACACACACCTTACATATATATATATATTCATGCGAGTTCCCTAAAACAATATAAATAAAATTCAAAATATTAAAATAGTTACTTAGAATGAAAGCAGTAAGGAACAACACACCTCTAACTAGGTTTCAGGGACATATAAAAATTATAAAACCATTAATTGAATGATGTGAAAGAATAAAACTATTAAATAACTTTACCCGACACATAACGGAAAAGAGAAAACAGACTCATCTTCCTCATATTTTCCGGCTGATGTCGGAATACAGTCTAAATGGTCTAGAGGAGCCCCTTGCACATCCTTAGAATAGAAGAAACAAGGAAACCCAATAAAACCAAAATCATAAGATTTTTGCTGAGAAAATAGGGCGAGGGACGAGCCAAATGGCTGATGTGAATCATAAAACAAATGAAGGTGGAATCACCTCACCGAGATAGACAAGATTTGGGAAGACACCAAGAGGATTCGATCCCCTGTAGAGGATCCGGTGAGGTCGTTGTTGGGCGCCTCAAAGGAGGGGCCTAGTGCATTTTTGTTGTTCTTCCAATATTATGATGCACCACCATCATGTTATCTCACCCAATTATCAATTACACCCAAGATAAACAAATAGCCTTAATATAATAATAATAAAATTTATTATTCTCATTTAATATAATTTTACTTCATTAACTAACATTTAAATAAATGTTTCACAAAAAATTCTGAAACCCCCCATTAATCATCCATTCAAATTAATAAAATAATAATATTAATATCCTTATTATGATTATTAATTATTTATATTTTTTAAAATAATATAAATATAAATAATTTTAAAAGATGGATAACTGCACAGCTGACCCGCACTATTTGAGTACCCATGCACAACCCTATATCTATATTTAAAAAGGTTTAATTAAATTAAACCCAACTCCATATTTCTTCCTTATATAATATTAACATTTAAAATTACTCTTCTTTTATAATGCACAACTCATCATTATTTAATTAATTATCTTAACACATATGAATTAATAAAAAAACTATTCATCATGGTGATTAATTAAATTCTTATTGGCCTTTAATTTAATTAAATGAAACCCCAAAACATCCACCATCATTATTATTCATAATAATAATAACATTCATCATAAAATCATAATAATAATTATTGAATTATTATTATTATTATTATTATTCAGCCTTAGATAAAACCCTACACCACTTATTAAATAGAAAAACATCTTTATTAAATACTAGAATATTTATTTAATTAGAAATTTCATTAAGATACTCAAAAGTGTCATTAATTTATCTTCAATATTTTGCATCATTAAACATCCAATTAAAACATTTGAACATAAATGTTACACCCCAATTAATTAAAATTCTTTTTAATTCACTACTATCTTAATAAACATTTCATAATTAATTATGAAACTCTAAATGTCTAACAATATCATTAATTTGATAAAAACTCCAACCCATATCCACTAATTTAATTTACACAATAATAATAATAATTACATCTATAAAACTAAAATAATAATACTCTCATTATTATTATTTTTAAAACAGTTGATAAACACAGCACCACTATTTAACAACAATACTTCTTTAATTCTGAAACTCCTCATTTTATTAAATGATTCTTTTCCAGGCTCAAAACCATCATTAATTTCTCCTAAATTATATTCTCCTTTAACATGCAATTAAAATATTAACACATCAAAATAATTTATGACACCATAATAATAATAACAACATTATTATTATTAAAACATTCCTCCATTTAATAATAAAAAATCCATTAATAATTCCAATCTCTTAATTTAAATAAAATTATTCTTTTATAAACTTATAATCCAAATTAATTTCTTCAATCGTTATTTAATAAATTTTTTAACATTACTTTTTTTAAACAACCAAAATAATAATAATAATAACTTCATTATTAATATTATTAAAAACATATTTTAATTATTTACAAACACTCATATAATATTGTTTAATTAAATTAAATAATTTATTAAATAGGGTAAATAGAACGGGTTGGAAGTCAACCGTGCACTGCCTGTGAAAACCGATTAAAGTGGACTTTTCTGAAATCAGTTTTCTCGAGACTAATCATGAAACCTAGAAAATTATTGGGTTATTAAGCAAGTAAAAAAACAAATTTAAGTGTTCTAACACCTGGAATAATATTCTAGAGATCAATTTAAAAAATTGAGCCATTGATAATCTGAAAACAATTTATAATCATTTGAATTTTAACCCAGTTCAATAACACGAGAGTTTTCACTTAAAAATGTTTCTAAATAAATCATTAAGGCTTAATTGTGTGTTAGTTTTGTTTAAAATCATATGTTTATTTTTTCCTTGAACCACTATAAAATCTCATATATATTGAACATAAATTATTTATTTCTTCTACTTGAAATGATGAAAATAAAATGATAAATATAAACATAATTAGGAGGGATAATTTAAACAAATAAAAAAATATAAGTACTTAATTCCCCCCCCCCCACATGAGTATTTATCCTACATATACATAAGAAATCAAATTATAATATCTATCAATAATTAATAATTATCAATAGACTATTAGACTTTTGGAGGGAAGTTTATGAAAATTTTCATTGGATTTTCAGAGATCATTGGATGATTATTTTCAATCATTTTAGTGTTTAAAAAATATTTATGAAGTGTTAATTTAGATGATTTATTTCAATGTAATGAAAGTATGGTTGCGTGGATCTCTATTATGATGGTTTGAGTTTTTGGTGGTTTATCATGTGAACTGTCATGGTGTTAAAAAATTATTACCTACATAATATAAAATTATAGTATATTCAATATCACATATGACACTAAAAAATGATTATAAAATAATAATAAAATAATATTATATGAGTTATGACCATTAAAACCTTGTTTTTGAAATGTTTTCTATGAATAATTGTAAGTAAATTATGAAAATATCTATAATATCTATACTCATTAAAATTATTTTATTAATTCAATGATAATAAGGACTCAATATTTAGTAATGTTATTTTGTGATTCAATAATACTTTTTATTCAAAGTAGGGTTTTTAATTTTTATTAGAACATTTAATGTCCTAGAAATTATGTATAATTTTCTTTATTATATGGAGTTTTTACAAGACAGCAAAACCTAGAGACAACTGATTCTGATGCCCTGAGGGCCCAGAATGATCTATCAAAGATGTGTTTATCATAAAATAATGTGCATGAGTAGTTTTACTGAAAATGTATAATAACTCTAAAATGGAAGTGCGGATCAGAAATCTGAAGGCATCGTTGCATTCAGGATGGCAGGTTTAACATAGACGTGACTTATGTTTAGTTGGAATATGCCTCTAATGAGAAAAACAGAAAATGGAATAATTGTAAATAAAATTATTAAATAAAATTGTTTTATTTTTAAAATGCTTATATATCATGAATGGTGACTCAATATAAGAATTAGAGACCACCAATGAACTCGTGAAGGTATTCTTTTCAAAGCAAGACCCTAACATTGGCCGGCGCGGGCCAGTAGTGGAAGTTAGTTTTCGGTCGTTAATAAAATAATTAAGTTAAAATTATTTTATTGTAAAATTTTATAACATATAAACTGTAACTAGGATTGAGAATACAATAGTACCATTGGTTTTGAGAGTATGTTTTCCCTTAGGTAGAGCCCAACCAAGACTGGTGTAGGTCGAGGGTGACAATTAATAATTTTTTTGAACTTTATTTAGGGTATGATCAGAAAACTTATGGGCGACAATTTCTAACTTTTGATCCGGTGTTTGGAATTCAAATTGGAGGGAACTATTAAACTCACAGCACCAGGATTCACTTAATGTAGGCTTCACTTTGAGCATATTAATTTGGGAGAGAATTTTATATTTTGGATTTTATAGAAAAATAATAAAATAACATATCATGTTATTTTTTTCTCTATCGAATGAACGACAATGGTGGGGACCAGTGGCTTGTCCGGCCAATTAATGGATTGACTATCATTTATTTGTAACTGCACCATTGGGGAATTAATAGGTTCATTCAATTAATGAACCACATGAATTCCTTAGTGCATTACACACCTTTCCCCCCTCTCTTTTAGTGAGTATCGGGGTAGTGTTTTTGACATGACTTTATTAAGAAAGGAACCTATGGAGAAGTGATGATACACCATCCACAAAGAGGGTTAAAGGCTCTGGCAGAAACTAACCAAGATTGATGAAAACTGGAGGCTACATCGAACGCATAATCGTCTTCCACCACCAAAAAGCCGCCAATGAATCTAATGGTATGGGTTGTCTTTTAATTCAAAAAATTCCCACTTTTGATCTCATTGTTATAGAATTTATGGGTTGTCGTTGTCGGGTATTTGAGTAGGGGTTATCATTGTTTTAATGTTATGTATAAATTACCTCACTTGTTATAATGCTAACACAGAGGGCACAAGCCAAATGAACAAGGCTCGGACCCTCCACCGCTTGTTTTTCATTGCGTTTTCATAGATGGGTTGTTCCAACTTGACGGAACCATGAAACCAAGAGGCAAACAGCAACGAAGTAATCCATAGAGGACAAGATGCATGTCTGAAAGGAAAAATTGATCACCAATGCACACCTAGTATCCCATAGAAGAATCGCCGGCACCGCGACGCCGACGATCAGTGCTGGCAGATGTGGAGGCGGTGCGCTGTCGCACACCGTGATGAAGGGAGACGTGGAGATACAGGGGAATAGATGTAACACCCCGAGATTTTATTCTTTTTAATTAATTCCCTGTGTTGTACGCTACACCAGAAGGATCTTGCACAACATGCATCACTGACTTTCCTTGCATTACACACAATCGCGACCTTCTCGAAAGCGTGTGTAGTACACAATACCGCGTATCACTAAACGAGATATTATTATAATATTATTATTAACTAGCCATTATGAATAGTAATACCCACTTTTTGAAATTTTATAAATTTTATCATTCAAAATGGACTTCATTTTTGGATTCAGAATATCGAAATTAGCATAGGGTGAAATTTTGGTACTTTTCGGATAACTTTCATTTTCTGATGAATAGTGAAAATTACTAAATTTTAATTAAAAACAGCCTTTCTAATTGAAATAATTAATAGTGATAAATTATTAATTTCAGTGGTTTTAAAGTATATTTAGAATATATTTTTACAATTTAATACAAGTTTGGTCATTGGATGTAATTTCACATTTAAACCAGACATAAATAACTGTCAATCTTTTGATAGTTATTATCTCTTAACCACACGCTATTTGTTTTGACAATGGGAATTAATTTTTAAATTAATTAATGCAACTGATATGTTTTGAATTTGGTAAAATAGACATCATTTTTTAGTTCATAATATCAAATATATATTAAGGCTAATTTTTTTTTATTTTTCTAGAAACTTTCATTTTTTGATGAATAGTGAAACCACTAAGTGGTAGTTAAAAAAATGAATTTTCCATAAAACAAAATTTTACCGCTTCTGTGAGTGGAATTTCAATATATCTGAGAGACACGGTTGATGTTAATAAGTAAAATGTGGTTCAATGAGATGAAAATAATTTTTGGTGAATAGTTACTTTTTACTTTTTTTACCACAGTTAAAAGTAAATACGGTAATTTAGGGTTAAAATGATATTATTATTACCCTAAAAAATGTTCTAATTCTATCGGATAAGTGTAATTCGACCACAAACGACCTTATGAATAAAATATGACCATTTAGGCGCACTTGGATTAGATTATGACATTTATTATTATTTAATTCAAAGAAGAGTTAAAAGAGTTAAAATCAAAGTTTATTTACTAAAACATTTTTAATATAGGGTTATATATAAGATAAAATAGATTTTAAATATTCATTAGAAAGATAATACTATTTTATACATAATGATATTTTATTTATAATTTTTAGACATTAAATAATTTAATTTATTTATGACACAATGATGATACAATAATTACCATAATAGTGAAAATTAGAATAATTGATATTATAAATACCCAAATAAATATAATTTTAGACATTTTATGAATTACACTAATTTTATAGGTTAATATTATATGTTAGGATTGATTTAATTATCTTTGGTCGAAGTAATCATTCTGTTATTAGTTTCAGAAAAATAAACTATTGAATAGTGTCAAAATTGACATAAAATAGTTTTTAAAGAAAATATTATATTATTGATTGTTATTTTATTCCTAAAAATATAAGTTTCGGTCAAGATACTCATATCATGATATTTTTATCATTAATGGACACCTTGGGGGTCTCTTGGATTTATATGGTAAGTTTATTAACTATATAATATAAAAATACAAAGTGACATGGTAAATGCCAATCTAATTAACTAAGAGTTAAAACTAAAAGAGAAGGTTAATATAATGACCTAAAATTGTATAAATTCTATTGTATGGGAGTATTTAGACCCAAACCCACCTTATCTTATAAAGAACTCAATTTTGATCTTCTAAAAACAGAATATGACTTTATAATAAAATAATATTTTTTGTTATTCAAAAGGTGCCCCTCTCCTCCCTTATAAAAGGGCACCTCCTCCCTCTCTTCCTCACACCACTTTGAGCCTTCTAGCTCGGCCAAACCCTGCCAAATACTTTTATCCACTTCCCTAGAAACATCCTAGAGGTCCTGGTTTTCTTAAAATACCAATTTTAGTGCTCTAAGAGGAGGACTCAAAGAGGTGCTTCAAAGAAGATGTAATGTCTGTTACCGATTCTTTCATCTTTATTTCTTCTTCCACTTCTTCTTATTAGGTTGTTTAATTATGAAGTAATAATATCAGTATCACTCATATAATGATATGTTATTATAATTTTGAAACAACCCTATATCATCATCTATCCATCCTACGGAAAACAAAATCACCGCGCGTGCGTACGTACGGAATACCGTCACCATGCCATGGTGGAATCTATTTTCCACCACCACCTTACTTGGATGGGTATAATGGTGTAAATAATAACTATATATGATTATTGTAAAGTGATATTGATTCTGAAATAGTATACATACACTCCAATACAATTCCACAATCATGAGAATGATATAATCGCTCATGCGTATGTACGGACTGCCGCCTCTACGACGCGAAGAGATTCATTTTCCACGTTAACCATTCATGAATGATTATAAAGTATATAAAATAAGTAATCATGAAATATATGACATTATAATGATACTGGATTTATGTGTATATATATGTATGTCATCTACTTAATTCCAATCAACTCAATAAGGAAACGAAAACAGCGTTCATGCGTACGTACGGCCTACCGTCTCCATGAACGGTATATTTCTCTCTATTTACTGATCTATTATATATATATATATATATATTATGAATATATATTATATATAAATAATTTTTTATATTCTTTAATTAAGTAATCATGATCTAAGTAGTCATATGAATAATTACAAGTCAAAACACAGACAACAAATGAAATGATTTTACCAAAAATGATCTTTAACATGGAATTTACAAAAGAACGGGTAATATAAAGACATATGTGAACCATATATGATATAATAACAATGAGTATGATTCTAGAATAAGTCAATGTCATTATTTAAATAATTATACAGGATTATCGGACACTTATGAAGCAAATTGGACCTAAGGTAAGGGAAATATCACAATCTCATTTTAATCCAAGAATGTTTATACTTCAGAAATTACTGGGGTGTATTTTATCATCCACATCCATGTTTTCTTAATATGTAATATTATTTCCATCCAACTACAATTTTTAAAATCATATTTTACCCTCTGGTGAGTTTTTAGTAAAAGATATGAAAGGAATTTTTTGTCATTTTTCGTACGAGGTACTTTTTGACTTTTCCGACAAAAGTATGAGAATAATGTTTTTTTAACTTATACGACATGAAAGGATTTTTATGGTTTTATAATTCCTTATATTCATGAAGCTTCCTCCAAAATATTTCATGACTATTTTAAACAAAATCCTTTTCTATTAAAAGTTTATGACATTTTGTGAAAAGAAAATGATTTTGAAGATAAAAGGATATTTTTCTCAATAATTAATTTCATGTGTTTTATCAAAACCATTTTTCAACTAAGATGACATTATTTCGTATGTTTATGTTTCAAGTATAATGTCTCTATGATTTACATGGTTTCAAATTTCTTATTATGAAATGATATCCATTTCTTTTATATAGATTATGTAATGATGGGATGATGTTTATGAAACCCAATTTATTCATTGGGTTATTATGAATGATGTATGTTTATTTTTTGGCACAAGTAAGAATGATTTCATTACGAGATGGGTGGGACCTATATCTCCCTAAAATGCATTGGGTAATGATTTTATATCGCATGAGATAGACATGGATGGAATGGGAAGTTAATATGGTTCAGTGTTACAGGACTGAAACGAGGAGTGAACTCGATTCAGAAAGGGACTTTGTCTACTAAGATGGTCTTGGCAGCAATGCCTTGGCTACTATGGAAATCATGACATGTGCCAAATGGTTTCCGCAAATACATGTTTTACTCCCATGCTATTTTATCATGATTAATGTTTCTTTATGGTATATTCCTTATGTAATTCCATGTTTTATGTCATTGCTCAAGCTTTTAAACATTATGTTCATGATTTTAAGCTCAAATGTATATGATATGTTTTGTTTTATCCATGATTACTTTTACTGAGCATTTGACCTCACCCTTTATATGTTTTATTTTCCCCTCGATATAAAGAAAGCTTTTAGGTAAGAAAAAAATGGGAAGATAGATATGGGAGATGTTGAAGATCTTTCAACAGAATTAGATGTTTATATTCCATGTATCCAAAGGCACTAAACTATTACCGTCCTTGTGTGTCTGTTTTTGTTATGTATTAAGTATTCCGAAAAAGTTATGTAGTGTTCATGTACGTCATGATTAGGGTCTCTACAGTTGGTATCAGAAGAAAGGTTTAGTCAACCTTTGGAAACTAGGATGCGAAAACGTTATTGATATCCCTAGAGATATTTCTAAGGTATGTCTAGAGATGTCTCTAAGGTTAAGTATAAGTATAGGTTATAGTACTAGAATTAAGGTAACCCAAGATGCTAGATATTGAAGTTACTCCCCCTTTATTATATTGTTTTCCGTAGCATGATTTTTGCCTGTCATGGAATTCTTTTTATGTTTTAGTCAATAGAGGGAACCAGAAGGAATTCTGTTAACATTGAATCCAATGGACAAATTGGTGACTACGAGAAACGAAATTGTGTAATTCCTAGAGAGAAAGTTATTGTGATTATGACAAATCAGTCATCGCGATATATGATTAACAAGGTGAAATTTAGTGGCATTCCTAAGTCATAAAATAAGAGGAAGATGAGATTTTATACATGTTCGCATAATGAAGAGCATAAAGAAAGGAAGATTGAGATTTCTAAATAAGGGAATAAGAACATTGAGGAATACCTCATATGGAGGGACATATGTTATCTATGTGGAGAAAATGGTCAAAGAGTGATAGAATGTTATGGAGGTCAATTTCTTATCTATGGAGAACATGAGCATTACCAAACTCAATGCCCTGACGTAAGAGGTTACATCTAAATCAAGGAAGGAATTATTCCATGACAATCATTGAAGGGGATGGTTTGAACTATTTGTGTATTAGTATTCAAAAATAATGTTGTTGATGTACTTTTATGGTATATTGGAATACCTATATATTGGTCCATTGTGGTTTTCCATAAGAATATGGCATCAGTAACCATGGAAAGTGATTGAGATATTTTTGGAAAGAAGATGATATGTTCATAATGAAGGGATAAAGAGAAAATGAAATGTTTGACAGTATTCATGAGCTCGTGATTGATATAAGGAGTAAGTGATATCATGGTTTGAGTATAAAGAATTTTGAGGATTTTGGTTTGTGGAAAGAGTTAACTTTTTACTGCATTCATGTTTTCACTAAGGTTCAATGGATATTCATTCTTCAAGAGAATACATGATTAAGGTATTAAAATGTTTGTAATTTGACCAACAAGATATATCTTATGATATATGCGGGATAAATGATGGAATTCACGTGATTGTTATGTGGAATTTCAAGTTATCATTTTCATTAAACAATGAGCTTGGACAGAAGTATTTTAGATAAGCCTAAAGATTGGAATGGATTATGTTGGACATAATTTAGTATTGTTTAAGAATAGAAGTTTTTTCAATATTATTTATAGGATGTTATAGTAATGTAGTTTTAGAAAAAGGACAACCTGCAGGATGGGAGACATCCCATCGCGTCAGACAAGGTTGTGGGAATCGAACCCACAACCGAAGTGCGACTGTCCTTTATCACCTACCACTGTCCTACAAGAAGTCCCTGTTTAGTAGAAACTAGTTTTATTATATTAAGAAGTATGATATATGAAGTATAAGTCCATTTTAGTAACCATATATGATTAATATCACTATTGATGGATTTATGTATTTTTTGATAACTTTTCTAAACATTTGTTTGAGATAGATGGAATGATATCTCATTCTATCACTTGATCTGCTAACACTTCAAAAATGACAAATTCAACTTCATTTCTTTAAAATATGAAGTAGGAATTGTTCAAGGCACGAACAACAGTGAGATCGTACCAAAATAAAGTAACTATGTATTCTAATTCAAAATCTTCAACTTTAGGGAAATGATCTTGAAAACCAAAAATGTTTTCCTAGTGCTCTTATATCCGATGAATCATATGGTACCTTAGGTCATCACAAATTTATGGCATTGTGATTGATGGATTTTTCATCGCCATGTTCTCTACCACTCATCATCAGAATTTGATGGTTAGATTTTTCTTCCATATACATATTTTCACCTATGTTCTCTTACGTGGAAAACTAGTGATGAGTTAATTTGGGTAACCGTTACATTTCCGACTTTAGTTTTTAAAGCCAAGTATTGGTATTCCTTTTTACGATGTGGGTTTCTATTAAAAAAAAACTTTTGAGTAGTAAACCATTTATAACCCTGAAAAATTTAGAGGGCGAAATTCATTTTAAGGGGGGTAGAATGTAACACCCCAAGATTTTATTCATTTTAATTAATGCATTGCGTTATATGCTACACAAAAAGGAGCTTTTACAACACGCATCCCTGACTTGCCTTGCATTACACGCAATCACGACCTTCCTCGATAGCATGTGTTGTACGCAATACCGAGTTTCACTAAACGAGATATTATTATAATATTATTATGAACTAGCCGTTATGAATAGTAATACCCACTTTTTGAAATTTTATAAATTTTATCATTCAAAATATACTTAATTTTTGGATTCGGAATACTAAAATTAGCTTAGGGTGAAATTTTGGTACTTTTCGGATAACTTTCATTTTCTAATGAATAGTGAAAATTAATAAATTTTAATTAAAAACAACATTTCTAATAGAAATTATTAATAGTGATAAATTATTAATTTTAGTGGTTTTAAAGTATATTTAAAATATATTTTTACAATTTTATACAATGTTGGTCATTGGACGTAATTTCACATTTAAACCAGACATAAACAAGTGTCAACATTTTGATTCTTATTATTTCTTAAGAACACACTATTTGTTTTGATAATGGGAATTATTTTTTAAATTAGTTAATGCAGCTGATATGTTTTGAATTTGGTAAAATAGACATCATTTTTGAGTTCATAATATCAAATATAGCTTAGGCCTATTTTTTGGTATTTTTCTGGAAACTTTCATTTTTTGATGAATAGTGAAATCACTATGTGGTAGTTAAAAAAAATGAAATTTTCATAAAACATAATTTTACCGCTTCTGTGAGGGGAATTTCAAAAACAGAGACACATGGTTGATGTTAGTACGTAAAATTTGGTTCAATGAGATGAAAATATTTTTTGGTGAATAGTTACTTATTACTTTTTTTACAACGGTTAAAAGTAATTTGGTAATTAAGGGTAAAAATGATATTATTATTACCCTAAAAATGTCCTAATTCTATTTTATAAGTGTAATTCGACCAAAAGAACCTTATGAATAAAATATGGCCATTTAGTCCCACTTGGATTAGATTAGGACATTTATTATTATTTAATTCAAAGAAGAGTTAAAAGAGTTAAAATCAAAGTTTATTTACTAAAACATTTTTAATATAGGCTTATACATATGATAAATTTTATTGTAAATATTAATTAGAAATCTAATAATATTTCATATTTAATTATATTTTATTTATAATTTTTAGATATTAAATAATTTAATTTATTTATGACACAATGATGATAGAGTAATTACCATAATAGTGAAAAATTAGAATAACTGATATTATAAATACCCAAATAAATATAATTTAGAACATTTTATTAATTAAAATAATTTTCTAGGTTACTATTACATGTTAGGATTTCTTTAATAACATTGGTCGAAGTAATCATTCAGTTATGAGTTTCACAAAAATCAACTATTGAATACTGTCAAAATTGACATAAAATAGTTTTTAAAACAAATATTATATTATTGATTGTTATTTTATTCCTAAAAATCTATGGTTAGGCCAAGATAATTATTTCATGATAGGTTTATCATTAATGGACCACTTAGGGGTCTCATGGATGTATATGGTAAGTTTATTAACTATATAATATAAAAATACAAAGTCACATGGTAAATGTCAATCTAATTAACTAAGAGTTAAAACTAAAATATAAGGTTAATATAATGACCTAAACTTGAATAAATTATATTGTATGGGAGTATTTAGACCCATCCCCACCTTAGATTAGAAATAACTCAATTTGGAGCTTTTAAAAACCGAATATGACTTTATAATAAAATATTATTTTTAGTTATTCCAAAGGTGCCCCTCTCCTCCCTTATAAAAGGGAACCTCCTCCCTCTTTTCCTCACACCACATTTATCCTTCAAGATCTGCCAAACCCTGAAAAATTCTCTTCTCCACTTCCCTAGAAACATCCTAGAGGTCCTGGTGTAACACCCCAAGAATTCATAATGTGTTATTTCTTCAAAATAATTCAATAACTTGCACTACACACAACACTGAGTTCAATTGCACCATGACTTACCAAAAAGCCATTCAAAAGAGGTTATGAATAGTATTAAATAAATTTTAAACTTTATATAATCCTTATAATTTTTTCCATATTATGAGTATCTTAGACATAATGCAAGAACAAATTCATTTTCAGTATTGCAATTTTATCAACTTTTAATAGTGAACCCTTTTTAAATACAATATTTTAAACTTTTTGACTAAATGGGGACATCGAAAATTTAAAATGTATCACCCCAAGCTTCCACGGTACGTTTCCCTTCGAATAATGCGATAGCGTGTGTTGTACGCAACCTCGAGTTCTAACACACACCACAACTAATTAAACTAGCTGTTGTGAATAATTTTACCTAATTTTTGAAATTATATATATTTTATATTTTAAAATGGACTTCATTTTTGGATTCGGAAAATCGAATTTAGCCTAAGGTGAAATTTTGGTACTTTTCGGATAACTTTCATATTTTAATGAATAGTGAAAATTACTAAATTTTAATTAAAAACAACTTTTTTAATCAAAATAATTAATAGTGATAAATTGTGAATTTGAGTGGTTTTAAAGTATATTTAGAATATATTTTTACTATTTAATATAATGTTGGTCATTGGACATAATTTTACAATTAAACCGAACATAAACAAGTGTCAATCTTTTGATAGTTATTACCTCTTAAAAACACGCTTTTTGTTTTGACAGCGGGAATTAATTTTAAATTAATTTCTGCCACTTCTGTGTTTTGAATTTAGAAAAATGGATTCCATATTTGGAATCAGGATGTCCAAATTATGTAAATAGGTAACTTTTATTTTTAGACATTTTGAATAATTATTGTGGTAAATATTTTATTTACCATTGTTAAGGGTAAATCCGGTAAATAAGGGTTAAAAAATAATATTATAATAATACAAAATTACCCTAAAACGTGTTCTAACCTTATTGGTGGACACATACCCGACCATGGGCATCCTTGGGTCGATTTGGGGACCCCTTGGAGCCACTTGTATGTGGTAGGGACACATTATATTAATAAAGTTAAAATAAAAATAAAAATGGCATAAGCTTACATCTTTTAGAAGAACAATTTTTACATAGGGTTATACATGTTGGATTTTCGATTATAAATATTAATTAGAAAGATAAAAATATTTCCTACATAATGATATTTTATTTATAATTTTAAGACATCAAATAATTTAAATTATTAATGACACAATAATGATGCAATGTTTACCTCATTAATAAATCATTTAAATAAATAAGATTATAATGATTAAAATATTATCTAACACCTATCCATTTCTTATTGGTTTATGTTATTTAGAAAATCAGTCATCTTATCTTCGACCTCAAATATTTTTGGACCATTATAAACCAAATATAATTATATTATAAAGTAATACTTTCACTCTTTCCTAAAGAGCCCCTCCTCTCCTTTATAAAAGGAGACCACTTCTACTCATTCCTCACACCTCTCAAGCCACTTGGCTCAGCCAAACTCTGCCCAAATACTCTCCCAACTTCCCTCACTACAACCTAGAGGCATTAGTTTGATCAGAAAGCCAATCTAAGGAGCCCTTTTGATCAAATCAAAAGGAAGAACCCGAAGAAGAGGTAATGTTTTCACCACCCCTTTTCAAGTTCCTTTCTTCTTCCACTTCTTCATTCTTTGTTCTTACCATTCTAAAATAATAACTCCAGTATCTCACATATACTGTGATGTTATTATAAATATGGTACAACCATATTCAGTATTCTATCCACCCTTTGAATAACATGTCACCATACGTGCGTACGTACGGCTTACCGTCTCCACGTCGTGGTGTAATTGTTATTCAATATATTATTATTTGGATGGGTATAATAATGATGTGAAACTCATGTAAATAATAAATATAACATGTTAATTATTCTTTATATCTGATATAACATCCATTTATATATTATTTTAATATCAAAAGAATGATATTGTCGCTCGTGCGTACGTATGGACTACCGTCTCCACGAATGCGATGAGATTCATTCTCCATTGTATCCATTCAAGTATAATTATCATTTGATGATTTAAAAATGATGTTTAAGGACTTGATATCATTCTGGATATGAATAATATACAACCTATCTTTACAAACATTTCTTACGTAAAAAAAACATACAAAAGAAAACAAGTAAGTTCACACCCAAAACAACGATAATACTAAGATATTATTATCAAATCAATATTAAAAGATCATATATGATATCATATTAATGTATATGATTCTTTTATAATTTAATAACAATTATTTCACCATTATACAGGAGGTTAACCTACCCCAACCAAGTAAAAGTACAAGGTAAGGGATTTTCTTATCTCACATTAAATTCCATGAGATTTCCATTATTCGCCACTAAATTATTGAAAGTGGTGTATTGTGTACTGGCATTTGATATATATTATCATGATTATCATTATATTCATATTAATCTGTAAATAATTTCGTGGTTATTAACTTTTGGCCATACGACTCAGTTGATTAACGTGGTAAGGGGTTTTCATCTCACTCCTTATTCCCGTGAGATTCATGCCATATTGCCACCATTACCTTTTGTGTGGTGTATGTACTACCCATAATTATATTCTTTGTGTAATACACTCTAATTTATGTGTACTTACATATTCATTGTATGATACCTCTTTCATGGGTTGTATGTTTCATAAGTTACCAAATTGGTAAGGGTTATTTCACAATCTCTTCATTATCCGAGGTTGTTTATACGTAATAATCTACTAGGATCTCTTTATCATCCACATCCATGTTTCTTAATAATGTATTTCAAAACATTTTTACTATTTAAATGAATATGGGTTAAAGTCATTTATACCCTTATGTGTTTCTAAAGGAATCTTTCCGTCGTTTTCCAAACAAGGCACTTTTAACCTTTTCGGAAAATTTAAGGTAAGAATGTTTTTTTTAACTTATACGGCGGGTGCAGCTATTTACCGCCGTAATAAAATCATCAAAGTCTTCCTTACAAGCCTATAGGAATATTTTCAAATTGAATGTATTATTTTATAATTATGTTATTTAAAAAAGATATATTTCTCTAAAACAGTTTTTATTCCATCTATGTCAACATTCTTTGATGGATTTTAAGCTTATTTGAAGTTGATTTATTATGATACAAAACATCCATATTTTATTGAAGGTTTTGTGCTATTTTTGACTATGGATAAGTTATTCTTATGTCACTCATGGTTTTTGTTTAGAGTATTGACATTTCATAAGTTATTTGTAATCCGAATGTTTATGTTATATTTCAACCTTTCATTCAGATTAATGTGTTAGACAAGTATGTTCCGGGTTGGGGACCGGTAAAAGTAAGCCCTCCGATTTGGTCTCCGGTTATTAGAGGAACTCCGGTTTGGTCTCCGGTTATTAGAGGAACTCCGGTTTAGTCTCCGGTTATTAGAGGCACTCCGGGTTGGTGTCCGGTTATTAGAGGCACTCCGAGTTGGGTTCCGGTTACAGTTAGCCCCAAGGTCTTGGGACGAGGCCTTGACAAAGAAATTAAAGTTTAGCATTATGCATTCCATCATTATGAAAGTAGTTATTGATATTTCATGTGATTATTCGATTAGTAGAATATCCATGTGAATAAGTAAATGGAATTATTTCATTTTATTTATTCCATGCTATGTTGAAGTTAAAGTTTAAATGGCTTTTGTTTTAGTTATACATTGCCTTAAATGTTTATTCTTATTTATGAATGTTTCCGCTATATTGTTATCCTTACTGGGCATTTGAGCTCACCAATTTTCTATGTTTTATTTTCCCTGGATGTGAAGAAGTAAATTATGAATGACTTGCAGGGATATTATGAGGGGTTAATAGTGTGGACTATGGAGACAATATGTTGTTGTAGTAGTTCTTTTTTTATTTTGATGATGTAATGTAAAACTTATGAATATATCTACTGTTTCCAAGGCTACTAAACCAATCGGTCTTTCGAGATTTGATCTTTCTTGTGATCATGTCAATGTTATGTAATTAATGCACCGACTCTGGGTAACTGGGGTCGGGGCGTTACAGTTGGTATTAAAGGAAGTTTAGTACAAACCTTGGAAGCTAGATTTAGATAAACTCTGATTAGAGCACGTAGACCTAAGATGAACTTTGAGGATTAGTATAGAAGAACTTCCTAGAATTTTGGTATTGTAGAGATTTTGTGAGTTTTCCGAGAAATACATCCCTGTCTGGATACGAGCAGGTAGAGGCGGCTCTGGCATAGATGTACCTAGGGGTAAAACCCGAAAACACCGTTTTGAGCTAGACTCGAACGAGAATTGGTGCATGACAACGGGCCTTGCTGCACTCTTGCTTACGAGACTCCCAAGGGATATGTTTAGGATAATTCTCATTTTCTTTACAAACCATTATGAAGGGTTTATGAGTATATACATCCTCAAAGGAGACATTTCTATGATTATGGATTATATCCAAAAATAGTTCAATTTATGTTAAGTGTTTTATAAGTATGGGATTATGTATTTTGATTCATAAACTGATCTAGTGTATGCCATTGTTTAGAAATGGCGCCCAGTAGAAGGAATGAGAACTCCAGAAATGCACATGATCCAAAGAGAAGGAAGGATCATATCTTTCATGGTCTTAAGCTAGAATTTATAAGAGAAATAGTCTCCCATGTAATATCATCATATGAAGAAATAATATCATGTGTTGATAAGATAAGTAAAGAGTTTACTGAGTCCTATGGCTTTGAAGGGAAGCAAGAGAAGAAAAGGATGGAAGAGAGAAATATGTATAGAGGGAAGAGGGAAAAGAAGAATTTTCCCATATGTGGCAACTGTGGAAAGACACACCCTGGAACATGCCTGAAAGGAATGGGAGTTTGTTATAAGTGTGGAGGAAAAGGGCACAATGTACGTGACTGCAAGGGTAAGAAAATGGTTTCAAATGTACAATGCTTCATTTGCAAGGAGTTTGGACACTACGCGAACCAATGTCCCAGTTATCAGACTATGCTGCAGATGATGATATTGGATAATAATCATGTTATGATACTACCACAGATGAAGAGGAATGATTAGAGTACTTATGTTGATTATGTCAATTGAGTGTTGTAGCAACAATGTACTTTTTATAATAATAATGGAGTATATAAGGATTGTACTACAGTACTATTTCATTAAGGACTTGAGATTGTGTGGAACAAATAAAAGTGACTCAATAGCAGGATAAATTTTTGGAAAATATATGGTTGAGAGAATGATAAATCATAATATAGTTCTGATACTAAGGTAGTGATTTTGGAATAATATGTGATTGTTTTGGATAAATTATATTGGATATTCTTGACTACCTTGGAACTGATTAATGATTTGTATATTCCATCATTGTTGGAGTTTAAAACATTTTTGGATTAATGAAGTATATCTAGAATTCTATATGGAATAAGGGAACATGAATGTAATCAATAAGGAATATGGTAATACATGATTATGTTTACCTTGTTTATAAATGTTGGACTGTGAGTTTGGACAGAAGTATTTTGGATAGTTCTAGTTTGGATTATTTTGGATTTCCATAAAAGGACAACCCAGAGGTCGGGCGGCAACCCGTCGCGTCCGACAAGGCTGTGAGACTTGAACCCGCAACCGAAGGGTGACAAGGGTATATCACCTACCACTGGCCCACGAGATGTCTTGGATTAAATAATTTAGTTTTTATTAAAAGATCTTGTAGATGAATTATAGATTCGTTTATTTTGGAACCCTATAAGAATAGTGTAAATAGAATTTTTTTAAATTCTATTATCTTTTAGAGTGAAAGATGAGTTTGTGGTAGAAATTTATTAATGGATAAAACTCTAATTATAAAGTAAGTATATCTCCTTATGATCTTATCCAATCTCATAAATAAATTCCTCAACATTAAGAAAGAAACTTAGATCAAAAATGTTTTCCTAGATGGTACCTTAAATCATCACTAATTTATGGCTTTGGGATTGTTGGCCTTTTCATAGCCTTGTTCTCTACCACTATCCATCAGATAATTGATGGTTATATTTTTCTTCTATATCCATATTTTCCTACATGGAACCCTAGTATGTGTTATTTTAGGTAATCTTCATACTTTCAACTCTTTAAATTAAATAGAGGCCTCATTAATTCATTTTTCGATGTGGGATTTCAACTAAGATATTTTGAAACGTCAAAAATGTGTCATCCTAATACCCTATGTTTTGTTGAACCGATGGTATTTCAAATCATCATAGATTCATGAATTTAAGGACCTCAATTTTACACTTGTTTGTGATTGATGACCTCAATCACTACCTATAAATATTTACGTTTTCCCTCCAATTATATGTCTCTAATTTCCACCAATGTTCTCCTAATCGAGATCATAATTTGGTGGTGACCCTTTGATTTCTCTTTTCCTCATATTAAGACTAAATTTTAGTAACCCAATTTTCGATGTGGGTTTTCCCACAAATATATTTTCTACTTTCTACCTTTTATTTTCGAAGAACAATTTCAAATTGCGAGGACGCAATTTATTGAAGGAGGGGAGAATGAAACACCCCAAGAATTCATAATGTGTTATTTCTTCAATATAATTCAATAACTTGCACTACACGCAACACTGAGTTCAATTGCACCATGACATACCAAAAAGCCATTAAAAAGAGGTTATGAATAGTATTAACTAAATTTTAAACTTTATATAATCCTTATAATTTTTTCCATATTATGAGTATCTTAGACATAATGCAAGAACAAAGTCATTTTCAGTATTGCAATTTTATCAACTTTTAATAGTGAACCCTTTTTAAATACAATATTTTAATCTTTTTGACTAAATGGGGACATCAAAAATTTAAAATGTAACACCCCAAACTTCCACGGTACGTTTCCCTTCGAATAATGTGATAGCGTGTGTTGTACGCAACCTCGAGTTCTAACACACACCACAACTAATTAAACTAGCCATTGTGAATAGTATTACCTACTTTTTTAAATTATATATATATATATTATATTTTAAAATGGACTTCATTTTTGGATTCGGAATATCGAATTTAGCCTAAGGTGAAATTTTGGTACTTTTCGGATAACTTTCATATTTTAATGAATAGTGAAAATAACTAAATTTTTATTAAAAACAACATTTTTAATCAAAATAATTAATAGTGATAAATTGTGAATTTGAGTGGTTTTATAGTATATTTAGAATATATTTTTACCATTTAATATAATGTTGGTCATTGGACATAATTTTACAAATTAAACCGAACATAAACAAGTGTCAATCTTTTGATAGTTATTACCTCTTAAAAACACGCTTTTTGTTTTGACAGCGGGAATTAATTTTGAATTAATTTCTGCCACTTCTGTGTTTTGAATTTAGAAAAATGGATTCCATATTTGGAATCAGGATGTCCAAATTATGTAAATAGGTAACTTTTATTTTTATACATTTTGAATAATTAATGTGGTAAATATTTTATTTACCATGGTTAAGGGTAAATCCGGTAAATAAGGGTTAAAAAATAATATTATAATAGTACAAAATTACCCTAAAACGTGTCCTAACCTTATTGGTGGACACATACCCGACCATGGGTATCCTTAGGTCGATTTGGGGACCCCTTGGAGCCACTTATATGTGGTAGGGACACATTATATTAATAAAGTTAAAATAAAAATAACAATGGCATAAGCTTACATCTTTTAGATGAACAATTTTTACATAGGGTTATACATGTTTGATTTTCGATTATAAATATTCATTAGAAATCTAAAAACATTTCCTACATAATGATATTTTATTTATAATTTTTAGACATCAAATAATTTAAATTATTAATGACACAATAATGATACAATGTTTACCTCATTAATAAATCATTTAAATAAATAAGATTATAATGATTAAAATATTATCTAAAACCTATCCAGTTCTTATTGGTTGATGTTATTTAGAAAATGAGTCATCGTATCTTCGACCTCAATGATTTTTGGACCATTATAAACCGAATATAATTATATTATAAAGTAATACTTTCTATCTTTCCTAAAGAGCCCCTCCTCTCCCTTATAAAAGGAGACCACTTATACTCATTCCTCACACCTCTTAAGCCACTTGGCTCGGCCAAACTCTGCCCAAATACTCACCCAACTTCCCTCACTACAACCTAGAGGCCTTAGTTTGATCAGAAATCCAACCTAAGGAGCCCTTTTGATCAAATCAAAAGGAAGAACCCGAAGAAGAGGTAATGTTTTCACCACCCCTTTTCAAGTTCCTTTTTTCTTCCACTTCTTTTTTATTTGTTCTTAACATTCTAAAATAATAACTCCAGTATCTCACATAAACTGTGATGTTATTATAAATATGGTACAACCATATTCAGTATTCTATCCACCCTTTGAATAACATGTCACCATACGTGCGTACGTACGGCTTACCGTCTCCACGTCGTGGTGTAATTGTTATTCAATATATTATTATTTGGATGGGTATAATAATGATGTGAAAATCATGTAAATAATAAATATAACATGTTAATTATTCTTTATATATGATATAACATCCATTTATATATTATTTTAATATAAAAAGAATGATATTGTCGCTCGTGCGTACGTACGGACTACCGTCTCCACGAATGCGATGAGATTCATTCTCCATCGTATCCATTCAAGTATAATTATCATTTGATGATTTAAAAATGATGTTTAAGGACTTGATATCATTCTGGATATGAATAATATACAACCTATCCTTTACAAACATGTCTTACGTAACAAAACATACAAAAGAAAACAAGTAAGTTCACACGCGAAACAACGATAATACTAAGATATTATATCAAATCAATATTAACAGATCATATATGATATCATATTAATGTATATGATTCTTTTATAATTTAATAACAATTATTTCACCATTATACAGGAGGTTAACCTACCCCAACCAAGTAAAAGTACACGGTAATGGATTTTCTTATCTCACATTCAATTCCGTGAGATTTCCATTATTCGCCACTAAATTATTGAAAGTCGTGTATTGTGTAATGGAATTTGATATATATTATCATTATTATATTTATATTCATATTATTCTGTAAATAATTTGGTGGTTATTAACTTTTGGCCATTCGACTCAGTTGATTAACGTGGTAAGGGGTTTTCATCTCACTCTTTATTCCCGTGAGATTCATGCCATATTGCCACCATTACCTTTTGTGCGGTGTATGTACTGCCCATAATTATATTCATTGTGTAATACACTCTAGTTTATGTGTACTTACATATTAATTGTATGATACCTCTTTCATGGGTTGTATGTTTCATAAGTTACCAAATTGGTAAGGGTTATTTCACAATCTCTTCATTATCCGAGGTTGTTTATACGTAATAATCTACTGGGATCTCATTATCATCCACATCCATGTTTCTTAATAATGTATTTCAAAACATTTTTACTATTTAAATGAATATGGGTTAAAGTCATTTATACCCTTATGTGTTTCGAAAGGAATCTTTCCGTCGTTTTCCAAACAAGGCACTTTTAACCTTTTCGGAAAATTTAAGGTAAGAATGTTTTTTTAACTTATACGGCGGGTGCGGCTATTTACCGCCGTAATAAAATCATCAAAGTTTTCCTTACAAGCCTATAATAATATTTTCAAATTGAATGTATTATTTTAAAATTATGTTATTTAAAAAAAAGAGATATTTCTCTAAAATAGTTTTGATTTCATGTATGTCAACATTCTTTGATGGATTTTAAGCATATTTGAAGTTGATTTATTATGATACAAAACATCCATATTTTATTGAAGGTTTTGTACTATTTTTGACTACGGATAAGTTATTCTTATGTCACTCATGGTTTTTGTTTATAGTATTGACATTTCATAAGTTATTTGTAATCCGAATGTTTATGTTATATTTTAACCTTTCATTCAGATGAATGTGTTAGACAAGTATGTTCCGGGTTGGGGACCGGTAAAAGTAAGCCCTCCAGTTTGGTCTCCGGTTATTAGAGGAACACCGGTTTAGTCTCCGGTTATTAGAGGAACTCCAGTTTGGTCTCCGGTTATTAGAGGCACTCCGGGTTGGTGTCCGGTTATTAGAGGCACTCTGGGTTGGGTTCCGGTTACAGTTAGCCCCAAGGTCTTGGGACTAGGCCTTGACAAAGAAATTAAAGTTTAGCATTATGCATTCCATCATTATGAAAGTAGTTATTGATATTGCATGTGATTATTCGATTAGTAGAATATCCATGTGAATAAGTAAATGGAATTATTTCATTTTATTTATGCCATACTATGTTGAAGTTAATGTTTAAAAGGCTTTTGTTTTAGTTATACATTGCTTTAAATGTTTATTCTTATTTATGAAAGTTTCTGCTATATTGTTATCCTTACTGGGCATTTGAGCTCACCCCTTTTCTATGTTTTATTTTCCCAGGATATGAAGAAGTAAATTATGAATGACTTGCAGGGTTATTATGAGGGGTTTATAGTGTGGACTATGGAGACAATATGTTGTAGTAGTAGTTCTTTTTTTATTTTGATGATGTAATGTAAAACTTATGAATATATCTAGTGTTTCCAAGGCTACTAAACCAATCGGTCTTTCGAGATTTGATCTTTCTTGTGATCATGCCAATGTTATGTAATTAATGCACCGACTCTGGGTAACTGGGGTCGGGGCGTTACACCTGGTCTACTTCAAAGACCAATTTTAGTGCCCTAAAAGGAGGAATCAAAAAGGCGTTTCAAAGAAGAGGTAATGTATGATACCGATTCTTTCTTATTTATTTCTTCTTCCACTTCTTCTTCTTAGGTTTTTTCATTATGAAGTAATAACAACAGTATCAATAATATACTGATATGTTATTATATGTATGAAACAACCCTATTTCACCATATATCCATCCTACCGAAAACAAAATCATCGTGCGTGCGTACGTACGAAATACCATCTCCACGACGTGGTGTAATCTATTTTCCACCACCACCTTACTTGGATGGGTATAATGGTGTACATAATAACTATATATGATTATTGTAAAGTGATATTGATTCTTAAATTGTATACATTCACTCCAATAAAATTCTACGATCATGAGAACTATATCATCGCTCGTGCGTACGTACAGACTACCGTCTCCACGACGCGATAAGATTCATTCTCAACATTAACCATTCATGAGTGATCATAAAGTATATATAATAATTAATAATGAAATATATGAAATAATAATGATACTAGATTTATGTGTATATATATGTATGTCATCTACTTAATTCCATTCAACACAATATGGAAACGAAAACAACATTCATGCGTACGTACGGCCTACCATCTCCATGAACGGTGTATTTCTCACCATTTACTGTTTAATTATATATATATATGTATATTCTGAATATATATTATATTTAAATCATGTTTTATATTCTGTAATTATGTAATCATGATCTATGTAATCATATGAATTATTATAAGTTAAAACACGGATGACAAATGAAACGATTTTACCCAAAACGCTCTTTAACATGTAATTTACAAAAGAACGGGTAATATAAAGCCATAAGTGAGCCATATATGATATCATAACAATGATTATGATTCTGGAATAAGTCAATGACATTATTTAAATCTTTATACAGGAATATCGGACACTTACGAAGCAAATCAGACATAAGTTAAGGGAAATATCACATCTCAATTTTTTCCGAGATTGTTTATACATTAGAAATTACTGGGGTGTATTTTATCATCCACATCCATGTTTCCTAAAAATTTTATATTATTTCCATGCACATAAAATTTTTTAAATCAAATTTTACCCTTTTGTGAGTTTTTAGTAAAATATATGAAAAGAATATTTTGTCATTTTTCATACGAGGTACTTTTTGAAATTTCTGACAAAAGTACAAGAAGAATGTTTTTTTAACTTATACGGCATGAAATGATTTTTATGGTTTTATAAATATTTATTTTCATGAAACTTCCTCCAAAATATTTCATGACTATTTTCAACAATTTCTTTTAAAATTACATGACAATTTGTGAATAGAAAATGATTTTGAAGATAAAAGGATATTTTCCTCAAGAATTCATTTCATGTGTTTTATCAAAACCATTTTTCAACTGAGATGATATTATATCATATGTTTATGCTTCAAGTATAATGTCTCTATGATTTACATGGTTTCACGTTTCTTATTATGAAATGATATCCATTTCATTTATATGGATTATGTGATGATGGGATGATGTTTATGAAACCCATTTTATTCGTTGGGTTATTATGAATGATGTATGTTTATTTTGTGGGACAAGTAAGAATGATTTCATTATGAGATGGGTGGGACCTATATCTCCCTCCAATGCATTCGGTAAAGATTTTATATCCCATGAGATAGACATGGCTGGAATGGTAAGTTAATCTGTTTCAGTGTTACTGGACTGAAATGAGGAGTGAACTCGATTCAGAAAGGGACTTTGTCCACTAAGATGGTCTTAGCAGCAATGCCTTGGCTACTATGGAAATCATGACATGTGCCGAATGGTTGCCACAATTACATGTTTTATTCCCATGCTATTTTATCATGATTAATGTTTCATTATGATATATGCCTTACATAATTCCATGTTTTATGTCATTGCTCAAGCTTTTAAACATTTTGTTCATGTTTTTAAGCTCAAATGTATATGATTTGTTTTATTTTATCCATGCTTACCCTTACTGAGCATTTGAGATCACCCTTTATATGTTTTCTTTTCCCCAGGATATAAAAGAAATCTTTTAGGTATGAAAACAAAAAGGGGAATATGGATATGGAAGATGATGAAGATCTTTCAAGAGGATTAGATGTTTATTTTCCGAGCTTCCAAAGACACTAAACTATTATGGTCCTTGTGTGTCTATTTTTGTTATGTATTATGTATTCCGCAAAAGTAATCTAATGTCCATGTACGTCAAGCTTCAGGTCTCTACAGTTTGTATCAGAGGAAAGGTTTAGTCAACCTTTGGAAACTAGGATGTGAAAACATTATTGAGATCCCTAGAGATATTTCTAAGGTATGTCTAGGTATGTCCCTAAGGTTAAGTATAAGTATAGGTTATAGTACTAGAATTACGGTAACCCAAGATTTTAGATATTGAAGTTACTCCCCCTTTATTATATTGTTTCCCCTAGTGTGATTTTTTCCTCTCACATAATTATTTTTATATTTTAGTCAATGGAGGGAACCAGAAGGAATTCGGTTAACATTGAATCCAATGGAAAAATTGGTGACTATGAGAAACAAAATTGTGTAATGCCTAGAGAGAATGATATTGTGATTATTTCAAATCAGTCATCACGATATATGATTAACAAGGTGAAATTTAGTGGCATTCCTAAGACATCAAATAAGAGGAAGATGGAATTTTATACATGTTCGCATAATGAAGAGAATAAAGAAAAAAAGATTGAGATTTCTAAAGAAGGGAAGAAGAACCTTGAAGAATAACTCAAATGGAGGGACATATGTTATTAGTGTGGAGAAACAGTTCATAGAGTGATTGACTGTTATGGAGTTCAATGTATTATCTGTGGAGAACATGGGCATTACCAAAATCAATTCCTTGACCTAAGAGGTTACATCTAAATCATCGAAGGACTTATTTCATGACAATCAATGAAGGGGATGGTTTGATGTGTTTGTGTATTGGTATTCAAAAATAATGTTGTTGAGGTACTTTTATGGTAAATTGGAAAACCTATATATTTGTCCATTGTGGTTTTCCATAAGAATATGGCATCGGTAACCATGGAAAGTGATTGAGATATTTTTGGAAAGATTATGATATGTGCATAATGAAGGGATAAGGAGAAAATGAAATGTTTGACCATATTCATGAGCTCATTATTGATATAAGGACTATGTGACATCTTGGTTTGAGTATAAAGAATTATGAGGATTTTGGTTTGTGGAAAGAGTTAACTTTTGACTGCATTTATGTTTTCACTAAGGTTCAATGGGTATTCATTTTTCAAGAGAATACATTATTAAAGTATTCACATATTTGTAATTTGACCAACAAGATATATCTTATGATATATGGGTGATAAATGATGGAATTCACGTGATTCTTATGTGACATTTCAAGTAATCATTTTCTTTATACTATGAGCTCTGACTGAAGTATTTTAGATAAGCCTAAAGATTGGAATGGATTATGTTGTACATAATTTAATATTTTTTAAGGATAGAAGTTTTTTTGATATTATTTATGGGATGTTATAGTAATTTAGTTTTAGAAAAAGGACAACCTGCAGGATGGGCGACATCCTATCGCGTCAGACAAGGCTGTGGGAATCGAACCCACAACCGAAGTGCGACTGGCCTACAAGAAGTCCCTGTTTAGTAGAAACTAGTTTTATTATATTAAGCAGTATGATATATGAATTATAAGTCCATTTTTGGAACTATATATGATTAATCTCACTAAAGATGGACTTATGTATTTTTTGATAACATTTCTATCATTTTTATTGAGACAGATGGAATGACCCATCAATCTATCACATGATATGCTAACACATCATGAATGACAAAATCATCTTCATTTATTTAAAAGATGTAGTGGAAATTGTTCAAGGAACGAATAGCAGTGAGATTGTACCAAAATAAAGTAAGTATTTATTCTAATTCAAATTCTTCAACTTTAGGGAAATGATCATGAAAACCAAAAATGTTGTACTAGTGCTCTTATATCTGATGAATCAGATGGTACCTTAGGTCATCACAAATTTATGGCTTTGTGATTGATGGCTATTTCATATCCATGTTCTCTACCACTCTCCATCAGAACTTGATGGTTATATTTTTCTTCCATATCCATATTTTCACCTCTGTTCTCCAATGTGGAAACCCAGTGATGAGTTAATTTGGGTAACCATTACATTTCAAACTTTAGTTTTTAAGGCTAAGTATTGGTATTCCTTTTTACGATGTGTGTTTCTATTAAAAAAACATTCGAGTAGTAATCCATTTATAACCTCGATGAATTTCGAGAGCAAAATTCATTTTAAGGGGGGTAGAATGTAACACCCCGAGATTTTATTCTTTTTAATTAATGCCATGTGTTGTACGCTACACCAAATGGAGCATACACAACACGCTTCACTGACATTCCTTGCATTACATGCAATCATGACCTTCTTCGATAGCGTGTGTAGTACGCAATACCAAGTTTCACTAAACGAGATATTATTATAATATTATTATGAACTAGCCGTTATGAATAGTAATACACACTTTTTAAAATTTTATACATTTTATCTTTCAATATGGACTTCATTTTTGGATTCGGAATATTGAAATTAGCTTAGGGTAAAATTTTGGTACATTTTGGATAACTTTCATTTTCTGATGAATAGTGAAAATTACTAAATTTTAATTAAAAACAACCTTTCTAATCGAAATAATTAATAGTGATAAATTATTAATTTGAGTGGTTTTAAAGTATATTTAGAATATATTTTTACAATTTAATACAATTTTTGTCAATGGACGTAATTTCACATTTAAACCAGACATAAATAAGTGTCAATCTTTTGATAGTTATTATCTCTTAAGAACACGCTATTTGTTTTGCCGACGGAAATTAATTTTTAAATTAATTAATGCAGCTGATATGTTTTTAATTTGGTAAAATAGACATCATTTTTAGGTTCATAATATCAAATATAGCTTAGGCCTAATTTTTTTGTATTTTTCTGGAAAATTTCATTTTTTGATGAATAGTGAAACCACTAAGTGGTAGTTAAAAAAATGAATTTTTCATAAAACATAATTTTACCGCTTCTGTGAGTGGAATTTGAAAAATACGAGAGACACGTTTTATGTCAGTAAGTAAAATGTGGTTCAATGAGATGAAAATAATTTTTGGTGAATAGTTACTTTTGACTTTTTTTACCACGGTTAAAAGTAAATAGGGTAATTAAGGGTAAAAATGATATTATTATTACCCTAAAAATTGTCCGAATTCTATTGGATAAATGTAAATAGACCAAAATAGACCTTATGAATAAAATATGACCATTTAGGCCCACTTGGATTAGATTAGGACATTTATTATTATTTAATTCAAAGAAGAGTTAAAAGAGTTAAAATCAAAGTTTATTTACTAACACATTTTTAATATAGGGTAATACATAAAATAAATTTGATGGTAAATATTAATTAGAAATCTAATTAGATTTCCTACATAATTATAGTTTATTTATAATTTTTAGACATTAAATTATTTAATTTATTTATGACACAATGATGATGCAGTAATTACCATAATAGTGAAAAATTAGATAAATTGATATTATAAATACCCAAATAAATATAATTTGAGACTTTTAACGAATTTCACTAATTTCATTGGTTAATATGACATGTTAGGATTGATTTAATTAACATTGGTAGAAGTAATCATTCTTTTATGAGTTTCACAAAACTAAACTATTGAATAGTGTTAAAATTGACATAAAATAGTTTTTAAAACAAATATTATATTATTGATTGTTATTTTATTCCTAAAAATCTATGGTTCGGCCACGATACTTATATCATGATAGTTGTGTCATTAATGGACCACTTGGGTGTCTCGTGTATGTATATGGTATGTTTATTAACTATATAATATAAAAATACAATGTGACATGGTAAATGTCAATCTAATTAACTAAGAGTTAAAACTAAAAGATAAGTTTAATATAATGACATAAACATGTCTAAATTCTATTGGATGGGATTATTTCAACACATCCCCACATTAGCTTCTAAATAACTCAATTTGGAGCTATTAAAAACCGAATATTACTTTATAATAAAATAATATTTTTAGTTATTCCAAAGGTGCCCCTCTCCTCCCTTATAAAAGGGAACCTCCTCCCTCTCTTCCTCACACCACTTTGAACCTTCAAGCTCGTCAAAACCCTGCCGAAATCTCTCCTCCACTTCCATAGAAACATCCTAGAGGTCCTGGTCTTCTTCAAAGACCAATTTTAGTGACCTAAAAGGATGACTCAAAGAGGCGTTTCAAAGAAGAGGTAATATCCGTTACCGATTCTTTCATATTTATTTCTTCTTCCATTTCTTCTTCTTAGGTTGTTTCATTATGAAGTAATTACATCAATATCACTTATATAATGATATGTTATTATCTGTATGAAACAACCTTATTTCACCATATATCCATCCTACGGAAAACGAAATCACCAAGCGTGCGTACGTACGGAATACCGTCTCCACGCCGTGGTGTAATCTATTTTCCACCTCCACATTACTTTGATGTGTATAATGGTGTAAATAATAACTATATATGATTATTGTAAATTTATATTAATTATGAAATAGTATACATACACTCCAATATAATTCCTTGATCATGAGAACGATATCATCGCTCGTGCGTACGTACGAACTACCGTCTCCACGACGCGATGAGATTCATTCTCCACATTAACCATTAATGACTGATTATAAAATATATATAATAAATAATAATGAAATATATTACATAATAATGATACTGGATTTATGTGTATATATATTTATGTCATCTACTTAATTCCATTCAACTCAATAATGAAACGAAAATAGCGTTCATGTGTACGTACGACCTACCGTCTCCATGAACGATGTATTTCTCTCCATTTACTGATCTATTATATATATATGTATATTCTGAATATATATTATATATAAATCATGTTCTATATTCTGGAATTAAGTAATAAAGATCTATGTAATCATATAAATAATTACAAGTCAAAACACGGATGACAAACGAAACGATTTTACCCAAAACACTCTTTAACATGGAATTTACAAAAGAACGGGTAATATAATGCCATAAGTGAACAATATATGATATCATAACAATGATTATGATTCTGGAATAAGTCAATGACATTATTTAAATCATTATACATGAGGATTAGACACTTACGAAGCAAATCGGACCTAAGGTAAGGGAAATATCACAATCTCATTTTTATCCGAGATTGTTTATATTTCAGAAATTACTGGGGTGTATTTTATCATCCACATCCATGTTTCTGAAATATGTAATATTATTTCCATCCACCTACAATTTTTTAAATCAAATTTTACCCTTTGGTGAGTTTTTAGTAAAATATATGAAAGTAATCTTTTGTCATTTTTTTATGAGGTACTTTTTGAATTTTTCGACAAATGTATGAGAAGAATGTTTTTTAAAATTATACGGAATGAAAGGATTTTTATGGTTTTATAAATCCTTATTTTCATGAATCTACCTCCAAAGTATTTCATGACTATTTTCAAAAAAATCCTTTTCATTTAAAATTTCAAGAAATTTTTTGAAAAAAAAATGATTTTGAAGATGAAAGGATATTTTCCTCAAGAATTCATTTGAAGTGTTTAATCAAAACCATTTTTCAACTAAGATGACATTATTTCGTATATTTATGTTTCAAGTATAATGTATCTATGATTTACATGGTTTCACATTTATTATTATGAAATGATATCCATTTCTTTTATATGGATTATGTGATGATGAGATGATGTTTATGAAACCCATTTTATTCGATGGGTTATTATGAATGATGTATGTTTATTTTGTGGCACAAGTAAGAATGATTTCATTATGATATGGGTGGGACCTATATCTCCCTCCAATGCATTGGGTAAAGATTTTATATCTCATGAGATAGACATGGCTGGAACGGTAAGTTAATCCGTTTCAGTGTTACAGGACTGAAACGAGGAGTGAACACAATTCAAAAAGGTACTTTGTCCACTAAGATGGTCTTGGAAGGAATGTCTTGGATACTATGGAAATCATGACATGTGCCAAATGGTTGCCACAGTTTAATGTTTTATTCCCATGTTATTTTATCATGATTAATGTTTCTTTATGGTATATGCCTTATGTACTTCCATGTTTTATGTCATTGATCAAGATTTTAAACATTATATTCATGTTTTTATGCTCAAATGTATATGATTTGTTTTATTTTATCCATTCTTACCCTTACTGAGCATTTGAGCTCACACTTTATATGTTTTCTTTTCCCCAACATATAAAGAAAGCTTTTAGGTAAGAAAACTAAAAGGGGAAGATAGATATGGGAGATGTTGAATATCTTTCAACAGGATTAGATGTTTACATTCCGAGTTTCCAAAGACAATAAACTATTACGGTCCTTGTGTGTCTGTTTTTATTATGTATTATGTATGCCGCAAAATTAATGTAATGTCCATGTACGTCAAGTTTCGGGTCTCTACAATTGGTATCAGAGGAAGGGTTTAGTCTACCTTTAGAAACTAGGATGCGAAAACGTTAGTGAGATCCATAGAGACATTTCTAAGGTATGTCTAGGGATGTCACTAAGGTTAAGTATAAGTATAGTTTATAGTACTAGAATTACAATAACCAAAGATGTTAGATATTGAAGTTACTCCCCCTTTATTTTATTGTTTTCCCTAGCGTGATTTTTCTCTCTCGCAAAATTCTTTTTATGTTTTAGTCAATGGAGGGAACCAGAAGTAATTCGGTTAACATTGAATCCAATGAAAAAATTGGTGACTATGAGCAATGAAATTGCGTAATTACTAGAGAGAAAGATATTGTGATTATTCCAAATCAGTCGTCGCGATATATGATTAACAAGGTGAAATTTAGTGGCATTCATAAGTCATCAAATAAGAGGAAGATGGAATTTTATACATGTTCTCATAACGAAGACCATAAAGAAATGAAGATTGAGATTTATAAAGAAGGGAAGATTAACGTTGAGGAATACCTCAAATGGAGGGACATATGTTATCTGTGTGGAAAAAAGGGTCATAGAGTGATAGACTGTTATGGATTTCAATGTATTTTCTGTGGAGAACATGGGCAATACCCAACTCAATTCCATGACCTAAGAGGATACATCTAAATCAAGGAAGGACTTATTCCATGACAATCATTGAAGGGGATGGTTTGAAGTGTTTGTGTATTGGTATTCAAAAATAATGTTCTTGAGGTACTTTTATGGTATATTGTAATACTTATATATTGGTCCATTGTGGTTTTCCATAAGAATATGGCATCGGTAACCACGTAAAGTGATTGACATATTTTTGTAAAGAAGATGATATGTGCATAATGAAGGGATACAGAGGAAATTAAATGTTTGACAGTAATAATGAGCTCATTATTGATATAAGGACTAAGTGATATCATGGTTTGAGTATAAAGACTTTTGAGGATTTTTGTTTGTGGAAAGAGTAAACTTTTGAATGCATTCATGTTTCCACTATGGTTCAATGGTTATTCATTCTTCAAGAGAATATATGATTAAGGTATTCACATGTTTGTAATTTGACCAACAAGATATATCTTATGACATATGGGGGATAAATGATGGCATTCACGTGATTGTTATGTGACATTTCAAGTAATCATTTTCTTTATTCTATGAGATTAGAACGAAGTATTTTAGATAAGCCTAAAGATTGGAATGGATTATGTTGGACATAATTTCGTATTGTTTAAGGATATATATTTTTTCGATATTATTTATGGGATGTTATAGTAATGTAGTTTTAGAAAAAGGACAACCTGCGGGATGGGCGACATCCCATCACGTCAGACAAGGCTATGGGAATCGAACCCACAACCGAAGTGCGACTGGCCTTTATCACCTACCACTTGCCTACATGAAGTCCCTATTTAGTAGAAACTTGTTTTATTATATTAAGTAGTATGATATATGAATTATAAGTCCATTTTAGGAACGATATATGATTAATCACACTATAGATGGACCTATGTATTTCTTGATAACTTTTCTAACCTTTTTTTGAGATAGATGGAATGACCCATCATTCTATCACATGATATGCTAACACATCACGAATGACAAATTCAACTTCATTTCATTAAAAGATGAAGTGGAAATTGTTCAAGGCACGAACAACAGTGAGATTGTACCAAAATAAAGTAAGAATTTATTCTAATTCAAATTCTTCAACTTTAGGGAAATGATTTTGAAAACCAAAAATGGTGTCCTAGTGCTCTTATATCTGATGAATCAGATGGTACCTTAGGTCATCACAAATTTATGGCTTTTTGATTGATGGCTTTTACATAGCCATGTTTTCTACCACTCTCCATCAGAACATAATGGTTATATTTTTCTTCCATATCAATATTTTCATCTATGTTCTCCTACGCGGAAACCCAGTGATGAGTTAATTTGGGTAATCGTTACATTTCAGACATTAGTTTTTAAATACAAGTATTGGTATTCCATTTTACGATGTGGGTTTCTATTAAAAAAAACATTCGAGTAGTAAACCATTTATAACCCCAACGAATTTCAAGGGCGAAATTCATTTTAAGGGGGGTAGAATGTAACACCCCGATATTTTTTTCTTTTTAATTAATGCCCTGTGTTGTACGCTGCACTAGAAGGAGCTTGCAAAACATGAATCCCTGACTTTCCTTGCATTACATGAAATCGTGACCTTCCTCAATAGCGTGTGTAGTACACAATACTCTGTTTCACTAAACGAGATATTATTATAATATTATTATGAACTAGAAGTTATGAATAGTAATACCCACTTTTTGAAATTTTATAAATTTTATCTTTCAAAATGGAGTTCATTTTTGGATTCGGAATATCGATATTAGCATAGGGTTAAATTTTTGGTACTTTTCGGATAACTTTCATTTTCTGATGAATAGTGAAAATTACTAAATTTTATTTAAAAACATCCTTTCTAATCAAAATAATTAATAGTGATAAATTATAAATTTGAGTGGTTTTAAAGTATATTTATAATATAGATTTACAATTTAATACAATGTTGGTCATTGGATGTAATTTCACATTTAAACCACACATAAATAAGTTTCAATCTTTTGATAATTAATATCTCTTAAGAACACGCTATTTGTTTTGATGATGAGAATTAATTTTTAAGTTAATTAATGCAACTGATATGTTTTGAATTTGGTAAAATAGACATCATTTTTGAGTTTATAATATCAACTATATCTTAGGCCTAATTTTTGGTGTTTTTCTGGAAACTTTCATTTTTTGATGAATAGTGAAACCACTAAGTGGTAGTTAAAAAAATGAATTTTTCATAAAACATAATTTTACCACTTCTTTGAGTGGAATTTAAAAATTCTGAGAGACATGGGTGATGTTAGTAAGTAAAATGTGGTTCAATGAGATGAAAATAATTTTTGGTGAATAGTTACTTTTTACTTTTTTTACCACGGTTAAAAGTAAATAGGGTAATTAAGGGTAAAAATGATATTATTATTACCCTAAAAAATGTCCTAATTCTATTGGATAAGTTTAATTCGACCAAAAAAACCTTATGAATAAAATATCATCATTTAGGCCCACTTGGATTAGATTAGGACATTTATTATTATTTAATTCAAAGAAGAGTTAAACGAGTTAAAATTAATGTTTATTTACTAAAACATTTTATATATAGGGTTATACATAAGATAAATTATATTTAAAATATTAATTAGAAAGCTAATAAGATTTCCTACATAATTATATTTTATTTTTAATTTTTAGACATTAAATAATTTAATTTATTTATGACACAATGATGATGCAGTAATTACCATAATAGTGAAAAATTAGAATAATTGATATTATAAATACACAGATAAATACAATTTGAGACTTTTAATGAATTGCACTAATTTTCTAGGTTAATATGACATGTTAGGATTGATTTAATTAACTTTGGTCGAAGTAATCATTCTGTTATGAGTTTCATAAAAATCAACTATTGAATAGTGTCAAAATTGACATAAAATAGTTTTTAAAAAATATATTATATTATGGATTGTTATTTTTTTCCTAAAAATCAATGGTTCGGACAAGATACTTATATAATGATAGGTTTATCATTAATGGACCACTTGGGGGTCGCTTGGATGTATATGGTAAGTTTATTAACTATATAATATAAAAATACAAAGTGATATGGTAAATGTCAATCTAATTAACTAAGAGTTAAAACTAAAATATAAGGTTAATATAATGACCTAAACGTGTATAAATTATATTGTATTGGAGCATTTAGACCCATACCCACATTAGCATCAATATCACTCAATTTGGAGCTATTAAAAACCGAATATGAGTTTATAATAAAAGAATATTTTTAGTTATTCCAAAGGTTCCCCTATCCTCCCTTATAAAAGGGCACCTCCTCCCTCTCTTCCTCACACCACTTTGAGCCTTCAAGCTCAGCCAGCCCCTGAAAAATTAATTTCAAAACTTACTTAGAAACATCTTAGTGGTCCTGGTCTTCTTAAAAGACCAATTTTAGTGCCCTAAGAGGAGGACTCAAAGAGGCGCTTCAAAGTAGAGGTAATGTCTGTTACCGATTCTTTCATCTTTATTTCTTCTTCCACTTATTCTTATTAGGATGTTTCATTATGAAGTAATTACATCAGTATCACTCATATACTGATATGTTATTATCAGTATGAAACAACCCTATTTCACCATCTATCCATCCTACGGAAAACGAAATCACCGCGCATGCGTACATACGGAATACCGTCTCCAAGCCATGGTGTAATCTATTTTCCACCACCACCTTACTTGGATGGGTATAATGGTGTACATAATAACTATATATGATTATTGTAAAGTGATATTGATTCTGACATTGTATACATACACTCCAATACAATTCCATGATCATGAGAATGATATCATCGCTCGTGCGTACGTACGGACTACCGTCTCCACGACGCGATGAGATTCATTCTCCACGTTAACCATTCATGAATGATTATAAAGTATATATAATAAGTAATAATTATGTATATGACATAATAATGATACGATAATTATGTGTATATAAATTTATGTCATCTACTTAATTCCATTCAACTCAATAAGGAAACGAAAACAGCGTTCATGCGTACGTACGGCCTACCGTCTCCATGGACGGTGTATGTCTCTCCATTTACTGATCTATTATATATATATATGTATATTATAAATATATATTACATATAAATCATGTTATATATTCTGGAATTATGTAATCATGATCTATGTAATCATATTAATAATTACAAGTCAAAACACGGACGAAAAATGAAACGATTTTACCCAAAACGCACTTTAACATGGAATTTACAAAAGAACGGGTAATATAAAGCCATAAGTGAACCGTATTTGATATCATAACAATGAGTATGATTCTTTAATAAGTCAATGACATTATTTAAATCATTATATAGGAGGATCAAACACTTACGAAGCAAATCGGACCAAAGGTAAGGGAAATATCACAATCTCATTTTTATCCGAGATTGTTTATAATTCAGAAATTACTGGGGTCTATTTTATCATCCACATCCATGTTTACTAAATATGTAATATTATTTCCATCCTCCTACAATTGTTTAAATCAAATTTTACCCTTTGGTGAGTTTTATGTAAAAGATATGAAAGTAATATTTTGTCATTTTTCGTACGAGGTACTTTTCGACTTTTCCTACAAAAGTATGAGAAGAATGTTTTTTTATCTTATACGGCATGAAAGGATTTTTACGGTTTTATAAATCCATATTTTCATGAAGCTTCCTCCAAAATATTTCATGACTATTTTCAACAAAATATTTTTCTTTTAAAATTTCATGCCATTTTTTGAAAAGAAAATGATTTTGAAGATGAAAGGATATTTTCCTCAGGAATTCATTTCAAGTGTTTTATCAAAACAATTTTTCAACTAAGATGACATTATTTCGTATGTTTATGTTTCATGAATAATGTCTCTATGATTTACATGGTTTCACATTTCTTATTATGAAGTGATATCCTTTTCTTTTATATGGTTAATGTGATGATGGGATGATGTTTATGAAACCCATTTTATTCATTGGGTTATTATGAGTGATGTGTGTTTATTTTGTTGCACAAGTAAGAATGATTTCATTATGATATGGGTGTGACCTATATCTCCCTCAAATGGATTGGGTAAAGATTTTATATCTCATGAGATAGACATGGCTGGAATGGTAAGTTAATCTGGTTCAGTGTTACAGGACTGAAACGAGGAGTGAACTCGATTCAGAAAGGGTATTTGTCCACTAAGATGGTCTTGGCAGCAATGCCTTGGCTACTATGGAAGTCCTGACATGTGCCGAATGGTTGCCACAATTACATGTTTTACTCCCATGCTATTTTATCATGATTAATTTTTCTTTATGATATATGCTTTATGTACTTCCATGTTTTATGTCATTGCTCATTCTTTTAAACATTATGTTCATGTTTTTAAGCTCAAATGTATATGATTTTTTTTATTTTATCCATGCTTACCCTTACTGAGAATTTGAGATCACCCTTTATAAGTTTTCTTTTCCCCAGGATATAAAGAAAGCTTTTAGTTAAGAAAACAAAAAGGGGATGATAGATATGGGAGATGTTGATGATCTTTCAACAGGATTAGATGTTTATATTCTGAGTTTCCAAAGACACTAAACTATTACTGTCCTTGTGTGTCTGTTTTTGTTATGTATTAAGTATTCCACAAAAGTAATGTAATGTCCATGTACGTCAAGCTTCGGGTCTCTACAGTTGGTATCAGTGGAAAGGATTAGTCAACCTTTGGAAACTAGGATGCGAGAATGTTAGTGAGATCCCTAGAGATATTTCTAACGTATATCTAGGGATGTCCCTAATGTTAAGTGTAAGTATAGGTTATAGTACTAGAATTACGGTAACCCAAGATGTTAGATATTGAAGTTACACCCCCTTTATTATATTGTTTTCCCTTGCGTGATTTTTTCCTCTCACAAAATTCTTTTTTATGTTTTAGTCAATGGTGGGAATCAGAAGGAATTCAGTTAACATTGAATCCAATAGAAAAATTGGAGACTATGAGAAAATAAATTGCGTAATGCCTAGAGATAATGATGTTGTGATTATGCCATATCAGTCATCGTGATATATTATTAACAAGGTGAAATTTAGTGGCATTCCTAAGTCATCCAATAAGAGGAAGAGGGAATTTTATACATATTCTCATAATGAAGAGCATAAAGGAAGGAAGATTGAGATTTCTAAAAAAGGGAAGAAGAACCTTGAGGAATACCTCAAATGGAGGGACATATGTTATCTGTGTGGAGAAAGGGGTCATAGAGTGATAGACTGTTATGGAGTTCAATGTCTTATCTTTGGAGAACATGGGAATTACCCAACTCAATTCCCTGACCTAAGAGGTTACATCTAAATCAATGAAGGACTTATTCCAGGACAATCATTGAAGGGGATGGTTTGAAGTGTTTGTGTATTGGTATTCAAAAATAATGTTGTTGAGGTACTTTTATGGTATATTGGAATACCTATATATTGGTCCATTGTGGTTTTCCATAAGAATATGGCATCGGTTACCATGGAAAGTGATTGAGATATTTTTGTAAAGAAGTTGATATGTGCATAATGAAGGGATAAGGAGAAAATGAAATGTTTGACAGTATTCATGAGATCATGATTGATATAAGGACTAAGTGATATCATTGTTTAAGTATAAAGAATTTTGAGGATTTTGGTTTGTGCAAAGAGTTAACATTTGACTGCATTCATGTTTTCACTAAGGTTCAATGGGTATTAATTCTTCAAGAGAATACATGATTAAGGTATTCACATGTTTGTAATTTGACCAACATAATATATCTTATGATACATGGGGGTAAATGATGGCATTCACGAGATTGTTATGTGATATCTCAAGTAATCAATTTCTTTATACTATGATCTTAGACCGATGAATTTTAGATAAGGCTAAAGATTGGAATGGATTATGTTGGACATAATTTAGTATTGTTTAAGGATATAAGTTTTTTCGATATTATTTATGGGATTTTATAGTAATGTAGTTTTAGAAAAAGGACAACCTGCAGGATGGGCGACATCACATCGCGTCGGACTAGGCTGTGGGAATCGAACCCACAACCGAAGTGCGACTGGCCTTTATTGCCTACCACTGGCCTACAGGAAGTCCCTGTTTAGTAGAAACTAGTTTTATTATATTAAGCAGTATGATATATGAATTATAAGTCCATTTTAGGAACCATATATGATTAATCTCACTATAGATGGACTTATGTATTTTTTGATAACTTTTCCAACCTTTGTTTGAGACAGATAAAATGACCCATAATTCTATCACATGATCTGCTAACACATCACGAATGACAAATTCAACTTCATCTCTTTAAAATATTAAGTGGAAAATTTTCAAGGCACGAACAGTAGTGAGATTGTACCAAAATAAAGTAAGTATTTATTCTAATTCAAAATCCTCAACTTTACGGAAATGATCTTGAAAACCAAAAATGTTGTCCTAGTGCTCTTATATCCTATGAATCAGATGGTACCTTAGGTCATCACAAATTTATGGCTTTGTGATTGATTGCTTTTTCATATCCATGTTCTCTACCACTCTCCATCAGAACATGATGGTTAGATTTTTCTTCCATATCCATATTTTCACCAATGTTCTCCTACGTGGAAACCCAGTGATGAGTTAATTTGGGTAACCATTACATTTCATACTTTAGTTTTTAAATCCAAGTATTGGTATTCCTTTTTACTATGTGGGTTTCTTTTAAAAAATCTTTTCGAGTAGTAAACCATTTATAACCCCAATGAATTTCGAGGGTGAAATTCATTTTAAGGGGGGTAGAATGTAACACCCTGAGATTTTATTCTTTTTAATTAATGCCTTGTGTTGTATGCTACACCAAAAGGCGCTTCCACAACATGAATCCCTGACTTGCCTTGCATTACATGCAATTGTGACCTTCCTCGATAGCGTGTGTAGTACGCAATACCGAGTTTCCCTAAACGAGATATTATTATAATATTATTATGAACTAGCCGTTATGAATATTAATACCCAATTTTTAAAATTTTATGAATTTTATCGTTAAAATTGGACTTCATTTTTGGATTCTGAATATCGAAATTAGGTTAGGGTGAAATTTTGGTACTTTTCTGATAACTTTTATTTTCCGATGAATAGTGAAAATTACTAAATTATAATTAAAAACAACCTTTCTAATCGAAATAACTAATAGTGATAAATTATTAATTTGAGTGGTTTTAAATTATATTTAGATTATATTTTTACAATTTAATACAATTTTGATCATTGGATGTAATTTCACATTTAAACCAGACATAAATAAGTGTCAGTCTTTTGATAGTTATTATCTCTTAAGAACACGCTATTTGTTTTGATGACGGGAATTAATTTTTAAATTAATTAATTCAACCGATATGTTTTGAATTTGGTAAAATAGACATCATTTTTGAGTTCATAATATCACATATAGCTTAGGCCTATTTTTTGGTATTTTTCTAGAAACTATCAATTTTTTATAAATAGTGCAACCACTAAGTGGTAGTTAAAAAAAATGAATTTTCCATAAATCTTAATTTTACCGCTTCTGTGAGTGGAATTTCAAAAATACGAGAGGCAAGGTTGATTTCAATAAGTAAAATGTGGTTCAATTAGATGAAAATAATTTTTGGTGAATAGTTACTTTTTTATTTTTCTTTACCACGGTTAAAAATAAATAGGGTAATTAAGGGTAAAAATGATATTATTATTACCCTAAAAAAGCCCTAATTCTATTGGATAAGTTTAATTAGACCAAAAAAACCTTATGAATAAAATATGACCATTTAGGGCCACTAGGATTAGATTAGGACATTTATTATTATTTAATTCAAAGAAGAGTTAAAAGAGTTAAAATCAATGTTTATTTACTAAAACATTTTTAATATAGGGTTATACATAAGATAAATTCGATTGTAAATATTCATTAGAAATCTAATAATATTTAATACATAATTATATTTAATTTTTAATTTTTATACATTAAATAAATTAATTTATTTATGAAACAATGATGATGCAGTAATTACCATAATAGTGAAAAATTAGAATAATTGATATTATAAGTACCCAAATAAATATAATTTGAGTATTTTTATGAATTAAACTAATTTTCTAGGTTAATATGACATTTTAGGATTGATTTAATTAACTTTGGTCGAAGTAATCATTCTGTTATGAGTTTCACAAAAATCAACCATTGAATAGTGTCAAAATTGACATAAAATAGTTTTTTAAACAAATATTATATTATTGATTGTAATTTTATTCCTAAAAATCTACGGTGGGCCACTATAATTATATAATGATATTTTTATCATTAATGAACCACTTTGGGGGTCTCTTGGATGTATATGTTATGTTTATTAACTATATAATATAAAAATACAAAGTGACATGGTAAATATCAATCTAATTAACTAAGAGTTAATACTAAAAGATAAGGTTAATATAATGACCTAAACATGTATAAATTCTATTGGATGGGAGGATTTAGACCCATCCCCACCTTATCTTCGAAATAACTCAATTTTTAGCTATTAAAAACCGAATATGTCTTTATAATAAAATAATATTTTTTGTTATTCGAAAGGTGCCCCTCTCCTCCCTTATAAAAGGGCACCTCCTCCCTCTATTCCTCACACCACATTGAGCCAACAAGCTCGGCCAAAACCTGCCAAATTCTCTTCTCAACTTCCCTAGAAACATCTTAGAGTTCCTGGTCTTCTTCAATGACCAATTTTAGTTCCCTAAGAGGAGGACCCAAAGAGGCGCTTTAAAGAAGAGGTAATGTCCATTACCCATTCTTTCATCTTTAATTCTTCTTCCACTTCTTCTTATTAGGTTGTTTAATTATGAAGTAATAACATAAGTATCACTCATATACTGATATATTATTATAATTATGAAACAACCCTATTTTACCGTCTATCCATCCTACGGAAAACGAAATCACCGCGCGTGCGTACGTATGGAATACAGTCTCCACGCCTTGGTGTAATCTATTTTCCACCACCACCTTACATGGATGGGTATAATGGTGTAAATAACAACTATATATGATTATTGTAAAGTGATATTGATTCTTAAATATTATACATACACTCCAATACAATTCCACGATCATGAGAACGATATCATCGCTCGTGCGTACGTATGGACTACTATGTCCATGACGCGATGAGATTTATTCTCCACGTTAACCATTCATTATTGATTATAAAGTATATATAATAAGTAATCATGAAATATATGACATAATAATGATACTGGATTTATGTGTATATATATGTATTTCATCTACTTAATTCCATTCATCTCAATAAGGAAACGAAAACAGCGTTCATGCGTACGTACGGCCTACCGTCTCCATGAACGGTGTATTTCTCTCCATTTACTGATATTATATATATATATATGTATATTATGAATATATATTATATATAAATCTTGATTTATATTCTATAATTTATTAATCATGTTCTACGTAATCATATGAATAATTACAAGTCAGAACACGGACGAAAAATGAAACGATTTTAACCAAAACACTCTTTAACATGGAATTTACAAATGAACGTGTAATATAAAGCCATATGTGAACCATATATGATATCATAACAATGAGTATGATTCTGGAATAAGTAAATGAAATTATTTAAATCATTATATAGGAGTATCGGACACTTACGATGCAAATCGGACCTAAGGTAAGGGAAATATCACAATCTCATTTTTATCTGAGACTGTTTATACATCAGAAATTACTGGGGTGTATTTTATCATCCACATACTTGTTAACTAAATATTTAATATTATTTCCATCCACCTAAAATTGTTTAAATCAAATTTTACCCTTTGGTGGGTTTTTAGTAAAAGATATGAAATGAATCTTTTGTCATTTTTCGTAGGAGGTACTTTTTCGACTTTTTCGACAAAAGTACGAGAAGAATGTTTTTTTATCTTATACGACATGAAAGTATTTTTATGGTTTTATAAATCCTTATTTTCATGAAGCTTCCTCCAAAATATTTCATGACTATTTTAAACAAAATCCTTTTCTTTTAAAAGTTTATGACATTTTGTGAAAAGAAAATGATTTTGAAGATAAAAGGATATTTTTCTCAAGAATTCATTTCATGTGTTTTATCAAAACCATTTTTCAACTAAGATGAAATTATTTCATATGTTTATGTTTCAAGTATAATGTATCTATGATTTACATGGTTTCACTATTCTTATTATGAAATGATATCCATTTCTTTTATATGGATTATGTGATTATGGGATGATGTTTATGAAACCCATTTTATTCGTTGGGTTATTATGAATGATGTATGTTTATTTTGTGGCACAAGAAAGAATGATTTCATTATGATATGGGTGGGACCTATATCTCCCTACAATTCATTGGGTAAAGATTTTATATCTCATGAGATAGACATTGCAGGAATGGTAAGTTAATCCGGTTCAGTGTTATAGGACTGAAACGAGGAGTGAACTCGATTCAGAAAGGGACTTGGTCCACTAATATGGTATTGGCAGTAATGCCTTGGATACTATGGAAATAATGACATGTGCCAAATTGTTGCCACAATTACATGTTTTACTCCCATGGTATTTTATCATGATTTATGTTTCTTTATGATTTATGCCTTACGTACTTCCTTGTTTTATATCATTTCTCAAGATTTTAAACATTATATTCATGTTTTTAAGCTCAAATGTATATGATTTGTTTTATTTTATCCATGCTTACCCTTACTGAGCATTTGAGCTCACCCTTTATATGTTTTCTTTTCCCCAAGATATAAAGAATGCTTTTAGGTATGAAAACAAAAAGGGGAAGATAGATATGGGAGATGTTGATGATCTTTCAACAGGATTATATGTTTATATTCCGATTTTCCAAAGACACTAAACTATTACGGTCCTTGTGTGTCGGTTTTTGTTATGTATTAAGTATTCCACAAAGATAATGTAATGTCCATGTATGCCATGCTTCGGGTCTCTACAACTGATCTCTACTGGTCCCATGGGTGATGAGGAGTCACCACATGGTTCCCCAATTAATGGACTCGAATGGCCCTATTGAGCCATTTGAAAGCAGCTGAAAGTGCGACCACACGCGGGTCACGCCGGCCGGTGAGCCAAGCCTACCGCGGCCTAGCCATGTAGGGATGGTCTGGGCTGAGTCCACCGCGGACCAACCCAACCGGGCTGGGATGTTTCATGTCGGCCCATGGCTGGTCAGGACGGGTTAGACTGGACCCAGACCCCTCTCGGGGCAAGATTTGCTTAAAAGGTCATATATTGTGAACCAGACGTCCATTTGATGAATACTCTGTGGAGCTGGGATCCATTGAAAAATGAAGGTCCTTTTGATATAATCAACATGAATTTTGGAGATGTTTGGAGTTCTCCTAGGTTGGATCATACTGGAATCCAACCGGATCCACGTCATTAAAATGTCATTAGCTTATAGACTGTGTGTCTGATTGATGTGTTGTCTCTTGTATTGGATCCCTTCTGACATGACGAATCATCGGTTTACATTCTTGTGGGACATAGTGGTGGTTGAGGAATGGCCGATAAAAAGAGGATCAAAACTATGGTGTTTATTGATGTGGGAGGTAGGATGACTACACCTATGATGACTCAAGACACGAGTATTTATTACTCCTCCTCTTTGGTAGAGATGGGAATCCCCATTTCATGAGTGCGGGTTAGTTTCCCTCAGATTTATTTTTTCTATATTTGGAATCGTTACCCCCTATTAGACAAGGGAGTTGACACTCTGTTAATTAATAACATAGAGTCAGGTACTCACCTACCGAGTAGGGTGAGGGTCCTTTATGTTTGTAGTAGTTATTCCCATGTCAATTCGGTGTGATCCCCCCCCCCCAACGAGCAGAATACTAGAGTTATACATCCCTATCTGGTAGGTTGTGGGTCCTCACATATAAAGTTGGTACTACCCTACCATTTTTGGGTGTGTGACCTATAGTTTGGGTTCGGTAGTCCCATGACATACTAGTGCACATGTCCCCCATACCAAAAAAACTACCAGAGTTGTACTCCCCTTATCGGGTAGGGTGTAGGTCCTCACATATGGAGTAGAATTCCACCACCTCTGAGTAGCAATGGGGATCAGGTCCTTCAGGGGAGTTGTATCTCCCTTGACTATAAGACATAGTTTAGTGGAGTGGGCCTTTTCACTTGGTTTCCCTTGGTCTTGCCTCGTGCACACGACATGTACTACAATACCTCCAGTGCTAGGCACTATATGAAGGTTCAATAAAATGTTTCCTGATAGAGCATGTCATTTCAGACATTCCATTAGGAATCGTTGAGTTTAACCTGATGGAGTACATCTCTCAGATGGGTTTCAAAAGGCATGGCCAGTTCATAGAGCTTGTACTCTTGATCCATGAGATACTCTTTGAGAGTTTTTTGGAAATCATGGAAATGGATTGAGGTTGGGGCCTTATGTTTCATTTTGAATGAGGCGACTATATCTGGTTTGAGCTGTGTGTTTTTCACTGTTCTGTGTGATTGAGATCATGATTTGTGGTTTTCCTTTTGTAATTATGTGAGACCTTCGGAGGTCTCAGGGTCCCTACTAGGTATTATTATACTCACCCTTGCACATGCTTCACTAGTACCTTGTTGTTTCTTGTGCAGAAGATGAGAAGCTTGGCAGAGACTTGATGGGGCCAGGACCATGCGGTTCATAGAGTATATTGGATGATGTGGAGGGAAGTGGAGATGAGATATACCTACCGTTCATGCAGGATCCTTACTGGACAATTAGAGGAGTTATTTTCTATTTCTATGATGTATTTCTAACTTTCATTTGCGCTTTTATTCTAGCCCCCTATAATTTTCGTTCAAACCTTTACTACAACAATTTTACATTCTGGTTGTATCTTGTTGTCTTCTTACACAGTGTTATTGTACGTGTTTAATTGAAATGCCTTCTCATTTTTGGGATATTCCATTCCAGTTCTTGTTACCAACCCTTGGCATATAGAAGGCATGCTTGGGGTAGTCACAGTATGGGCATTGGAGGATAGGTCATGGCAAAGTGGTATCAGAGGAGTCGATTCTACCAAAGAAATGTGAATTTGGTCTTTAAAATGGATAAATAGTGTTATGTGTTTTGAGTGTGGTTTTCAGTTATTGGAGTCCAGTGTTGGCGCGGCGGGAGAAATATACATACACCAGGGACCTGAATTCTTATTTCTGACTTGGTGCACAAAAACAAAGATTTCATGTGTTTTGAAATTTTTTTTCATTTGATCTCTTTTGAGTCGGCTCACTAGGTATAACAAATTGTTAATGGTTTATGTTTATTCTATTTTAAGATTCCTCTACGTAGATAGACAAATAGTATTCTAGTTATTCACCAAGAGGATGGTCTATGGTGTGATGGGGCATCAGTATAATTATTGTTTCCCATTATAGGTACTTTTGGGCATTGTCCTAGCGATACCACTGCCCGTTGGTCAGCATTTACTACTAGAACAACCGGTAGAGAACACTTGTAGGCTTCATTCCTTAATCGAGTTTCAATGATTGACACGCCTCTGGTTCTGAGGCGATCATGACTCACAGGCAGATAAGGACTGTCTTGAGGTGGTTATTGAGTTTCCAGTAAGCCAGGGCACTATTAGATCAGATGGTGGGCCTCTAGTGAATATTCATTGTGGCACAAAAGGGTGATGGGAGATTTTAGATTGAAAACTATCTTACAATGGGGTGAGTTTTCCTGGGAAAGAGCTCGAGAACATTTTTCATTTAAGTGGTTATCTTTCCATAAGAACCTAAGGGGTATGTGTTCCCAAGATCTTCAATAGATTCTATAGGATGACATGTCGGTAGCTTAGTATTAATTGAGGAGTACCGACCATTCCAGGTACTCGATGAATATGATAAGAACAGTTCTTCAGTGCTCGGAGCTCCAAGAGATAAGTGTTTAGGGACAAATGAGCAAGAAATGTTATTTTATAAATTCCTACATATGTTAGGGTTCTAGAGAAAACAATTTTGGTTGATAATTATTTGGCTATGCAGATATAGAAAGTGGATGTCAGAAGTAGGAAAGGAGGAAACTAATGTCAATCTTATAGACTTGGATGTGTAATATTTTTTTAGGAATAGGTTGTGATAAGGATAGATGAATCCAAAGGGTAGCAGACATGGACATGGATCAAGGAGAGCATCAGGAGGTGGTATAAATTTTGACATATTAAAACCACCACACCAATGTGGTCCCCACCATGCTCAGGGAGCTATATGACATGGAATAGGAGTAGCTACATGTGGTCAAGGAGTGTGACCCAAGAGCTCCAGGACTGATTTGAGGTTCAATTTGTGTCTAATTCTAGCTACCGTGTTAATAGAAATCGGTACAAAATAGTCCATATTGTCATGAATCTTTTTCAAGACCTAGATTATCTTGTTAAACCGTTGTCCTGGCCCTTACATATATAAATACCTTTGGGAGGAGGCTTGATAACTACACTTATTTTCAGGGTGTGATCGATACATTGAAGTATGAGTTTGGGTTAGAACCACTTAGTGGTATCATCAAGTCCTTACAGTGTAAATTTGCTTATGTGTTGTTCATTCATAGTTCATGATCTGATAGACTGTTTTCTAAAAAAATGTTGTGGTATATCTATAGCTTTGGAATTGGGATTTCCTTCATCCCTAAAAACGGAAACCTAGGTAGAAAGGGTTAAAATCATGCATATAAGTGTGACATCCTTCTATCTAGAGTTGGCCAGCCTTACCCTCATGGCAGCAAGATTTTTGAGTTTTCAGTTCCGAAAATAAGGGGAAGAGTGAGGGAATATATTTTGAAACGATTTTTCCAGAATTACCTCCCTACAGGGTAAGGGACGTCTTCATTTTCTATTACCCAGTGACAAAACAAATATCTACAACTACATATTGAGTGGATCTCACAGATCTCAAAGATATGATAGATTATAAGGGGTATGTGGTGGTAGATGCACTCAGCAAGAGGTCTGGTTTATAGTTACTGAGTAAGGTGACAAAGCATCTTTCCACAGTATAGAAACCCATTGTGGATTTTGATTTATTATCTTAAATTTAGTCTGTAACATTCTCTCCCCCACACCATCAGCGAGTTCGAGAGCACAACTTGGGAATGTAAACTATGAGGCCCGACTTGCTTAGATATCCTTAGGACATTCTCCTGAATGATTTTATGGTGATAGAGAACACACCATCCTCCTCAAAACACACACCATGGTACCAGTGATTCTATGAGAGGAGTTGTTGAGTGAGTTTCACATATCCCCTTTGGTAGTTCATCATAGTGTGGAAAAAATGTACCCGGACCTCTGTAATTAGTACTAGAGGCTAGGGATGAAGACTGCACAGGGCCAGTAGAATTCTTATGCAATCAGGAGACTAAGACTGTTATAGTTAAAGGAGAGTGACCATGTCATCCTGTGGGTCTCACCCCAATGAGGATTGTGGAGATTTCGATGGGGAAGAAAGGTATCTCTGAGGATCATCGAACTATTTGAGATTCTCTACATAGTTGATGAGGTGGATTACCACCTTTATTTTCCCCCACAGATGTATTGGGTGAATATTGTTTTCCATGTGTCGCAGTTGAGGAGATTCGTGCATGATCCATCGCACGTTATCGACTAGGGAGAGTTGGACATTGTCTATGGGGAGACTTTTACGGAGTTCTCAGTGAATATATAGGATCATCAAGAGTGAGTATTTTATGGAAGGTCGATAACTATGGTCCAAGTTTGGTGGCATCATGAAAATCTCCAGGAGAGAAAATAATAGTGGGAAGCTCAGGTACATGCTCAGTACCACCTCTTTATTAATTTTCCATAGTTTTGGATTTCAGGGATGTAAATCTTATAGGAGGGGAGGATTTAAAGGCATGAAAATTACATATAATTTTTTTTATAATTATATAAACTTTTTATGAGACCAATAAATATTACTCCACATGATTTTGATGCCCGAAGTGCCCAAAATGATCCTTCGATAAAGTTTTAAGCATAAAATAATGTCTATGAGTTATTTTCCAAAAAATGAATTATTATTAAATAGGTGCCCAGATCAGAAATACGAGGGCACCATTGGGTACAAAATGGCAGGTTTACCCTAGACGCAACTTAAGTTTAGTCGGCGCATGCCTCTTGTGAGAAAACCGGATAATTTCATAACCATAAATAAAATTATTAAATAAAATTATTTTATTTTCAAAATTCTTATAACTCATGAATGGTGACACAAATTAAAAATATGATACAACCAATGAACTAGTGAGGATATAAACACCTTATGACGACCCTAACAATGGACAACATGGGCCAACAGTAAATGTTAGTTTTTGGACGTAATTAAAATAATTAAGTATCAATTATTTTGTTGTTAAAGTTTCTAACTTGTAAAACGTTAAATTGATTGAAAATATGATAGTACTGTTGGATTTTTTGGGATATTATTCCCTTAGGAGGAGCCCAATATAAAACATCATGAGTTGAGAGGGACTGTTAATATGTTTTTTGAGTTTTTTAAGGTACATTCATTAAATGTGTGGGCAAAATTTAAAATATTTTGAATAGATACTTGAAATTGAAATCTAAGGGCACCATTGAACTTGATATGCATTGATTTGTTTAAGGCATCACTTCAACTGCAGTAGGTTGCGAGAATAAGATAAATTTTGGAATTTACATAAACATAATAAAATAACATCTTATTTTATTTCATTTTCATCAGAAGATGAGCAGTGGTGGTGGTGAGGTGACATGTCATGCCAATTAATGGATTGAATCTATTTTATTTTTAGTCACATTGTTGGGAAATTAAGAGGTTCATTAATTAAATGAACATCATTAAGTCCCTGGTGCGTTACTCACCTTTTCACCCTCTATTTAAGTGAGGCTCGGGGTAGAGTTTTTGGCACGACATCAATATGTGTGGATCCTATTGTGATGTGACGAGACACCTTCCACCGATAGAGATGCAAGCTTGAGTGCGAATGAATCGAGATCATTGAATGTCGACAGAATCATTGAACATAGAATCTTTATTCCACTACCTCTACATATCCAATGAATATTGAGTTATGGTTTTTCTTTTAATTCCATAAATTCCCATGTTTTTTCTCCACATTCATGATTTTTTTGGGTGGTCATTGCTGGGGATTTCAACGTGGTTTATCATTATTTTAATGTGATGCATAAATTACCCCCACTGGTTAAAATGCTATGGCGGAGGGCTCAGGCCAAACAAACAAGGCCCAAAACCTCCACCACTTGTTTTTCATTATGTACTTGGGAGATGAGTTTTTCTAACTTGACAGAACCATGAAATGGAGTGGCGTACAATGATGGAGGCATCCCGATACAACTATATGTGCATCTGAAAGAAAGAACAAACCAACTAATCTCACCCGGTGGCTCGAAAAAGAAGCGTCAGTGCAGCTCTAGCAGGGAAGCACCAGCAATCAGTGCTGGAGGAAGAGGGTGGCAGCTGACAACTGCATGCCGTAGTGGAAGAGCAATGTCGCTTGTCACCATGGTGGTCAAATTGGCAGCTAGACGGAGCAGACCATAGTATTGGAGGCGGCACATCATCACATGCTGCGTTGACGGGAGGCGCAATACGAAGCCACAACGATTCGGGAGACCCACTCCCTACGGGTCCCGTGGGTGAGGAGGTGGTTCTACCTAGCCAAGATATGCATAAAAAGAAGTATGTTGTGAATGAGGCGTCTGTTTGATGAATCATATAAGGCATTGGTATACCTAGAGAGAGGCGTTCCATTTGAGATACTCCACATTACTTTTAGAGAATGTGGAGTTTTAATGGTTAGATCATACTCGAATACAATCGAAAACTTCGCAATAAAATCCATATAGCATACAGACTGTGTGTCCAATTGATGTGTCATATGTTTCATTAGAACCCTTATGACATGATGGATCATTGAGATACTTCCTTGTGGAACTTCATGTTAGTTTATGTATAGATGATAACCAGAGGAGCAGAACCATGGTGTTTCTTGTAGTGAGAGTTTGTATGGCTACTCCCTTGATGTCTCAAGGCTCTGATATTCCTTAATCCTCTACTTCGGTGGTGACGAGACTCCCCACATCATGGGTGTGGGTTTGTTTCCATCCGAATGGTTTTTCTAACATTTGATTCGGTACTCCCCTATTGGACTAGGGAACGGGTCCTCTATACATAACTCAAATAGATTCAGGTACTCCACTACCGAGTTGTGTCGGGGTCCTCCATGATAAGAGTATGTACTCCCCTTCACACCTTGGGTGCAGGTCCTCATTATATAGTGCTACAGTAGAGTCGGTACACCCCTGCCATGGAAGGGTGAGGGTCCTATAGTTAGGGGTTAGTACTCCTCTGACGTACTAGGGTGTGGGTCCTACACTATGTAAAAACTACCATATTTGTACTCCCCTACCGGGTAGGGTGTATTTACTCATAGATAGAGTAAGCACTCCCCATCTGTGATAGGATGCGGGTCCTCTAGCTTGGGGTCGGTACTCCTCTGACGTACTAGGTCACGGGTCCACCATAGTGATAAAACTACCAGTGTTGTACTCCACTTCAGGGTACGGTGCAAGTCCTCACAAATAGGGTTGGTAATCCCCTGCCGTGCCAGGGTGTGGGCCCTCTAGCTTGGGGTCGGTCCTCAAATAATGTACTAGTGCATGGGTTCCCCACTGTGAACAATATACCAGAGTTATTCTCCCCTACTGAGTAGGGTGTGGGTCCTGACATATACCATTGGTACTCCCCTACCATGCCATGGTGTGGGTCCTCTAGCCTGGGGTTGGTACTCCCCTAACATATTATGGAACATGTCCCCGAAAACAAACAAACTACTAGAGTTGTACTCCCCTACCGGGTAGGTTATGGGTCCTCACACATGGTGTAGTAATCCCCCATCTCTAAGAAGTGATGGGAAGCTATTCCTTTAGGTGAGTTGGAGCTCCCTTAACGTCCAGACACTATGTCGAGGAGTGGGCCTCTTCACATAGTTTTCGTTGGTCTTTCCTCAGGCGCAGGACTGTGATTGTGAGACCTTATGTGTCAGGCACTAGAGGCAGTTCTAGAAAAAGGTTCTCGATAGAGCACACCCTTTTGGATGTTCCATAATGAATGGTTGAGTTGTATCGAATGGAGTACATCTCTTAGGCAGGTTCCATCAAGGATAGCCACTTCATGGACTATATAGTCCTGATCCTTAAGTTATTCTTTTAGCCTTCTTTGGGAATCTAGGAAATGGCTTGAGGTCAGGGCCTTATGATTCATAATGGATGATACTAGTATATCTAGTTTGAGCTGTGCCTTTTGTTTTATGCTTTGTGATTGAGATCATGCTTTGTGGTTTTTCTCTGTGGAATTCTGTGAGACCTTCCAGGTGCTTGGGATCCCTTCTGGGTATCATTATACTCACCCCTGGGTGGGTTTCTCCTGCACCATGTTCTGTCTTGTGTAGGCGATGTGCAGTTTGGATGAGACATGATGTAGCCATGACCAGGCCATACACGGAGGAGATTGGAGAATGTGTAAATTAGTGGAGATGAGTTTTACATAACCATTATATAGGATCCTCAATGGGAGATTCTAGTAGATTTTTCAATTTTTTAGTTTTAGTTATACCTTTGTTTTGGGATTTCTTTTCACCCCCTCTATATTTTGTAAACACTTTTTCTACTATTGTTTTACGTTTTGGTTGCATCTTGTTGTGTTCATGGACTATGTGATTGTATAGGTTTAAAGGCAATACCTTCATGTTTTAGGGTTACACCATTCCAGTGCTATTTGCCAACCCCTGGCCTATGGATGTTGGGGTTGGGGTAGACATGGAACGGGCCTCGAGGGACGGGTCATGACAGAAAAATTTAAAATTAATGTCAACACTTTTTATAATGTTATTTTTAAAAAAAATCATTTTTCATATTATAATATTATTATTGGTCTTATTATTTGTTTATATATTTCTCTATAAATTTAATCATTCATTGAGTAGTAAAAAATTGATTTTACCAAAAACATACATTTCTATTAATGGATTTAAAATGTCCAATTTTATTGAATGGGTTTTAAAATCTAAATAGTTTCATTTTATAAAATATAATTCAATTAATTTAATTTTAATTGATATTGTCATTATTTTTTTATAAAACATTTTTATAAATAAAAATAAACATTTTCTGGAAAACATTTTTTCATCTTGAATTGTGGGTTTGTTTAAAAAGTAACTTATGCCATATATAGGGATTAAGTTTGATAAAAATTACTCCACAGTTTTAATGATTACATAGAAATTCATTAAATATGTCAGCATTATCTTTTATCATAATTAATTGTGACATTGTTAAATAGATTGTGTAACAACCCAAGCTTCTACGGTACGCTTCTCTTTGAATAATGTGATAGCGTGTGTTGTACGCAACACCGAGTTCTAACACACCATAACCAATCAAACTAGCCGTTATGAATAGTAATACCAACTTTTTGAAATTATATATATTTTATATTTCAAAATGGACATCATTTTTGGATTCGGAATATCGAATTTAGACTAAGGTGAAATTTTGGTACATTTCGGATAACTTTCATATTTTGATGAATAGTGAAAATTACTAAATTTTAATTAAAAACAACTTTTTTAATCAAAATAATTAATAGTGATAAATTATAAATTTGAGTGGTTTTAAAGTATATTTAGAATAAATTTTTACCATTTAATATAATTTTGGTCATTGGACATAATTTTACAATTAAACCGAACATAAACAAGTGTCAATCTTTTGATAGTTATTATCTCTTAAAAACACGCTTTTTGTTTTGACAGCGGGAATTAATTTTAAATTAATTTCTGCCACTTCTGTGTTTTGAATTTAGGAAAATGGATTCCATATTTGGAATCAGGATGTTCAAATTGTGTAAATAGGTAACTTTTATTTTTAGACATTTTGAATAATTACTGCGGTAAATATTTTATTTACCATGGTAAAGGGTAAATCCGGTAAATAAGGGTTAAAAAATAATATTATAATAATACTAAATTACCCTAAAACGTGACTTAACCCTATGGGTTGATACATGGTCGACCATGGGCATCATTGGGTCTATTTGGGGACCCCATGGATCCACTTGTAAGTGATAATGACACTTTATTTTAATTAAGTTAAAATGAATACAAAAATGACACAAGCCTATATCTTTTAGAAAAACAATTGTTACATAAGGTCATATATGTTGGATTTTAGATTATAAATTTTAATTAGAAAGATAAAAAGATTTCCTACATAATGATATTTTATTTATAATTTTTAGACTTTAAATTATATATTTTATTTATGACACAATGATGATGAAGTAATTACTATAATAGTAAAAAATTAAAATAATTGATATTATAAATACCCAAATAAATATAATATGAAATTTTTAATGAATTAAACTAATTTTCTAGGATAATATGATATATTAGTATTGATTTAATTGACTTTTTTCGAAGTAATATATCTGTTATGAGTTTCACAAAAATCAACTATTGAATAGTGTCAAAATTGACATAAAAGAGTTCTTAAAACAAATATTATATTATTAATTGATATTAAATTCCTAAAAATCTAAGGTTCAGCCAAGAGACTTATATCATGATAGTTTCATCATTAATGGACCAATTGGGGGTATTTTGGATATATATAATATGTTTATGAACCATATTATATAAAAATACGAAGAGACATTGTAAAAGTGAAACTAATTAACTTAGACTTAATACTTAAAGATAAGGTTAATATAAGTACCCAAACCTGTCTAAATTCTATTGGTTGAGTTTTTTTCGACCCATCCCCACCTTAACCTTTGAGTAATCAACTTTGGAGCCATTAGAAACCGAATATGAATTTATTATAAATTAATATTTCCAGGTTTTCCAAAGGTGCCCCTCACCCCTCTTATAAAAGGGAACTCCTCTTTCTCATTTCTTCACACCTTCAAAGCCTTTTGGTTCGGCCACACTCTGCCCAAATACTCTCCCAACATCACTCACTACAACCTAGAGGCCTTAGTTTGATCAGAAAGCCAACCTAAGGAGCCCTTTTGATCAAATCAAAAGGAAGAACCCGAAGAAGAGGTAATGATTTCACCACCCTTTTCTAAGTTCCTTTCTTCTTCCACTTCCTCTTTCTTTGTTCATACTATTATAAAATAATAACTCCAGTATCTTACATATACTGTGATGTTATTATAAATGTGGTACAACCATATTCAGTATTCTATCCACCCTTTGAATAACATGTCACCATACGTGCGTACGTACGGCTTACCGTCTCCACGTCGTGGTGTAATTGTTATTCAATATAATATTATTTGGATGGGTATAATAATGATGTGTAACTCATGTAAATAATAAATATAACATGTTAATTATTCTGTATATATGATATACCATCCATTTATATATTATTTTAATATCAAAAGAATGATATTGTCGCTCGTGCGTACGTACGGACTACCGTCTCCACGAACGCGATGAGATTCATTCTCCATCGTATCCATTCAAGTATAATTATCATTTGATGATTTAAAAATGATGTTTAAAGACTAGATATCATTCTGGATATGAATAAGATACAACAACCATGGCTTATGTAACAAAACATATAAAAGAAAATGAGTAAGTTAACTCCCGAAACGACGATAATTCTAAGATATTATTAACAAACCAATGATAAAAGATCATATATGATATCATATTAATATATATAATTCTTGTATAATTTAATAACAACTATTTCACCATTATACAGGAGGTTAACCTACCCCAACCAAGGAAAAGTACAAGGTAAGGGTTATTTCACAATCTCTTCATTATCCGAGGTTGTTTATATGTAATAATCTACTGGGATCTCTTTATCATCCACATCCATGTTTCTTAAAAATGTATTTCAAAACATTTTTACTATTTACTAGAATATGAGTTAAATTCATTTATACCATTTTTGACTTTTATAAGTGGTTTATAAAGGAATCTTTACGTCGTTTTCAAAACAAGGTCCCTTTTAACCTTTTCGACAGAATTAAGGTAAGAATGTTTTTTTAACTTATACGGCGGGTGCGGCTATTTTCCGCCGTTATAAAATCTTCAAATCTTCCCTTAGAAGCTTATAATAATATTTCAAAGAAAATGTTTTATTTTATATGGATCTTAAATGATTTCAAAATAAAAGGAGATATTTCTTTAAAAAGAATTTTTATTTCATCTATGTCAACATCCTTTGATGGATTTTAAGATTATTTGAAGTTGATTTATTATGATACAAAACTTCTATATTGTATTGAAGGTTTGGGGATATGTTTGACTGTGGATGTGCTATTTTTATACCATTCATAGTTTATGGTGAATGTATTGAAATTTCGTATGCTAGTTTTAATATGAATGTTTATGTTATGTTTAAACCTTTTCATATGGGAATGCATTGGACTTAATATGTGACGGGTGGAGCCCGCTATAGCTCCTCGATGCATCGGTAGGTATCATGAGACAAACTAGTGTCTTGGCACAAGGCCTTGAAAAAATATTATTTGTAGTCTTGGCACGAGGCCTTGACTATGTGGTTATGATAGTCTGGCATTACGCATTCCAACATTATGAAAGTGGTTATTGATTTTTGCATGTGATTATTCGATTAGTAGAATATCCATGTGAATAAGTAAATGGCATTATTTCATTTTATTTATGCCATACCATGTTGAAAGTTCATATTTAAAAGGCTTTTGTTTTAGTTATACATTGCCTTAAATGTTTATTCTTATTTATGAAAGTTTCCGCTATATTGTTATCCTTACTGGGCATTTGAGCTCACCCCTTTTCTATGTTTTATTTTTCCCAGGAAGTGAAGAAGTAAATTATGAATGACCTGCAGGGATATTATGTGGGGATATGAGTGTGGATTATGGAGACATTATGTTATTTTAGTAGTTTTTCATTTTATGATGTAATGTAAAACTTATGAATATATCTAGTGTTTCCAAGGCTACTAAACCAATCGGTCTTTCGAGATTTGATCTTTCTTGTGATCATGCCAATGTTATGTAATAATGCACCGACTCTGGGTAACTGGGGTCGGGGCGTTACAGTTGGTATCAGAGGAAGTTTAGTACAAACCTTGGAAGCTAGATTTAGATAAACTCTGATTAGAGCACGTAGACCTAAGATGATCTTTGAGGATTAGTATAAAAGAACTTCCGAGAATTTTGGTATTGTAGAGATTTTGTGAGTTTTCCGAGCAATACATCCCTGTCTGGATACGAGCAGGTAGAGGCGGCTCTGGCACAGATGCACCTAGGGGTAAAACCTGAAAACACCGCTTTGAGCTAGACTCGAACGGGAACTGGTGCACGACAACGGGCCTTGCTGCACTCTTGGTTACGACACTCCCGGGGGATATGCTTAGGGTAATTCTCATTTTCTTTACAAACCATTATGAAGGGTTTATGAGTATATACATCCTCAAAGGAGACATTTTTATGGATTATATCTATAAATAGTTCAATTTATGTTAAGTGTTTTATAAGTATGGGATTATGTATTTTGATTCATAAACTGATCTAGTTTATGCCATTATTTAGAAATGGCGCATAGTGGAAGAAATGGAAACTGTATCAATGCACGCACTCCATGTAGGGATTTCCCTCCTGCTCAAGATAATTATAGTGGGGCTGGTGATGAAACTGGTGCCGATCAGCTAATCACCATACTGGGACAACTTACTCAGGTTATGAATAATAACCTTACCCGTATGGAGCACCCTGATCCGCAGCGTGGAGGATCAATGTTAGATCGATTCATGAGGAAAAGGAGATGGCTTGAATTACTCAAGGATTATGATTGTACGATACACTACCACCCGGGGAAGGCAAACAAGGTGGCAGATGCTTTGAGTAGAAAAGACCATGGAGTTTTGAACAATATGAGAATTGAAAGGGATCCAATTTTCATGGATCTAGTAAAGATGGACATGGGAATAACCAGGGAAGGAGAAACATTATTTCTTTTTCAAATGGTTGCCAAACCATCTTTACTAGAAAGGATTAAGAGTTCTTAGACCGATGATGATGAATTCCAAAAGAAGATTAAAGCTATGAATGATGGGAGATTGAGAGACTTTGTGTATGAAGATGGAATTTTGAAATTCGGGAAGAGACTTTGTGTTCCCAATATACCTGATCTAAAAAGGGAATTTATGGATGATGCTCACAGTTCCAATTTCTCTATACACCCTGGGAGCACCAAAATGTATAGAGATTTGATGGAACATTTTTGGTGGGACAACATGAAGAGGGAGATTTCTAATTTTTTGTCAAGATGTATGGTTTGTCAACAAGTGAAAGATGGAAGGAAATAGCCTGGAGGAGTCATGCAACCTCTTCCCATACCGGAGTGGAAATGGGACAATATTACGATGGACTTTGTCATGGGGCTACCAAAGACTCCTAGAAGGAATGATGCAATATGGGTTATTGTTGATCGTCTTACCAAGTCAGCACATTTTCTTGCTATAAGAGAAGATCTACCCCTGGAACGTCTAGCAAGACTATACATTAATGAAGTTGTGAGACTTCATGGAGTTCCCCTATCGATTGTTTCTGATCGTGATCCTCGTTTTACTTCAAGATTTTGGAAAAGTCTTCAGAAATCCCTGGATACTGAACTTCATTTGAGCACTGCTTACCACCCTCAGACAGATGGACAATCAGAACGGACTATTCAAACCCTAGAAGACATGTTGAGATCTTGCTCACTTGACTTTCAAGGTATGTGGGATCAATATTTACCACTGGTAGAATTTTCCTATAACAATAGCTTCCAATCGAATATTCAAATGGCACCATATGAAGCGTTATACAGAAAGAGATGTCGTACACCAACCTGTTGGGATGAGGTTGGTGAAAGAAAACTTGTAGGCCCGAAACTGGTGGAGGAAACAGTGGAAAAGGTGAAGGTAATCCAAAAGCACATCAAAGCAGCTCAAAATAGGCAGAAGAGCTATGCCGATAATAGAAGGAAGGATTTGGAATTTCAAGTCGGTGATCATGTTTTCCTGAAGGTAACTCCGTTGAAGGGAGTCATACATTTTGGTAAGAAAGGTTAATTGAGTCCCAGTTACATCGGACCTTTCGAAATTCTAGAACGAATTGGGGTTGTAGCTTACCGATTGTCAATGCCGCCAAGTCTCTCTAAAGTTCGCGATGTGTTCCACGTATCTCTGTTGAGGAAATACATGCCTGATCCAACGCATGTACTCACCTATGAGGAATTAGAACTGGAATCCGATCTTTTCTATTGTGAAGATCCCGTCAGGATTCTTGATATGAGAGAACAAGTACTGAGAAATCGGACGACGCGTCTGGTAAAAGTTTTGTGGAGAAACCATAAGATGGAAGAGGCAACGTGGGAACCCGAGGAACTTATGATGAAGAACCACCCGAGTCTTTTCATGTGATAAGTATTCTAGAAATTTCGAGGATGAAATTATTTGAAGGAGGGGAGAATGTAACACCCCAAGCTTCTACGGTATGCTTCTCTTTGAATAATGTGATAGCGTGTGTTGTACGCAACACCGAGTTCTAACACACCATAACCAATCAAACTAGCCATTATGAATAGTAATACCTACTTTTTGAAATTATATATATTTTATATTTCAAAATTGACATCATTTTTGGATTCGGAATATCGAATTTATCCTAAGGTGAAATTTTGGTACATTTCGGATAACATTCATATTTTGATGAATAGTGAAAATTACTAAATTTTAATTAAAAACAACTTTTTTAATCAAAATAATTAATAGTGATAAATTATAAATTTGAGTGGTTTTAAAGTATATTTAGAATATATTTTTACCATTTAATATAATTTTGGTCATTGGACATAATTTTACAATTAAACCGAACATAAACAAGTGTCAATCTTTTGATAGTTATTATCTCTTAAAAACACGTTTTTTGTTTTGACAGCGGAAATTAATTTTAAATTAATTTCCACCACTTCTGTGTTTTGAATTTAGGAAAATGGATTCCATATTTGGAATCAGGATGTTCAAATTGTGTAAATAGGTAACTTTTATTTTTAGACATTTTGAATAATTACTGCGGTAAATATTTTATTTACCATGGTTAAGGGTAAATCCGGTAAATAAGGGTTAAAAAATAATATTATAATAATACTAAATTACCCTAAAACGTGTCTTAACCCTATTGGTTGATACATGGTCGACCATGGGCATCTTTGGGTCTATTTGAGGACCCCATGGATCCACTTGTAAGTGATAATGACACTTTATTTTAATTAAGTTAAAATGAATACAAAAATGACACAAGCATATATCTTTTAGAAAAAAAATTGTTACATATGGTAATATATGTTGGATTTTAGATTATAAATATTCATTAGAAAGATAAAAAGATTTCCTACATAATTATATTTTATTTATAATTTTTAGACTATAAATAATCTATTTTATTTATGACACAATGATGATGAAGTAATTACTATAATAGTAAAAAATTAAAATAATTGATATTATAAATACCCAAATAAATATAATATGAAATTTTTAAAGAATTAAACTAATTTTCTAGGATAATATGATATATTAGTATTGATTTAATTGACTTTTTTCGAAGTAATCTATCTGTTATGAGTTTCAAGAAAATCAACTATTGAATAGTGTCAAAATTGACATAAAAGAGTTCTTAAAACAAATATTATATTATTAATTAATATTAAATTCCTAAAAATCTATGGTTCAGCCAAGAGACTTATATCCTGATAGGTTCATCATTAATGGACCACTTGGGGGTCTTTTAGATGTATATAGTAAGTTTATTAACCATATTATATAAAAATACGAAGAGACATTGTAAAAGTGAAACTAATTAACTTAGAGTTAATACTTAAAGATAAGGTTAATATAAGTACCCAAACCTGTCTAAATTCTATTGGTTGAGTTTTTGTCGACCCATACCCACCTTAAACTTTGAATAATCAACTTTGGAGCCATTAGAAACCGAATATGAATTTATTATAAATTAATATTTCTTGCTTTTCCAAAGGTGCCCCTCACCCCTCTTATAAAAGGGCACTCCTCCTTCTCATTTCTTCACACCTTCAAAGCCTTTTGGTTCGGCCAAACTCTGCCCAAATACTCTCCCAACATCCCTCACTACAACCTAGAGGCTGTAGTTTGATCAGAAAGCCAACCTAAGGAGCCCTTTTGATCAAATCAAAAGGAAGAACCCGAAGAAGAGGTAATGATTTCACCACCCTTTTCTAAGTTCCTTTCTTCTTCCACTTCTTCTTTCTTTGTTCTTACCATTATAAAATAATAACTCCAGTATCTTACATATACTGTGATGTTATTATAAATATGGTACAACCATATTCAGTATTCTATCCACCCTTTGAATAACATGCCACCCTACGTGCGTACGTACGGCTTACCGTCTCCACGTCGTGGTGTAATTGTTATTCAATATAATATTATTTGGATGGGTATAATAATGATGTGTAACTCATGTAAATAATAAATATAACATGTTAATTATTCTGTATATATGATATACCATCCATTTATATATTATTTTAATATCAAAAGAATGATATTGTCGCTCGTGCGTACGTACGGACTACCGTCTCCACGAACGCGATGAGATTCATTCTCCATGATATCCATTCAAGTATAATTATCATTTGATGATTTCAAAATGATGTTTAAGGACTAGATATCATTCTGGATATGAATACGATACAACAACCATGGCTTATGTAACAAAACATATAAAAGAAAATGAGTAAGTTAACTCCCGAAACGACGACAATTCTAAGATATTATTAACAAACCAATGTTAAAAGATCATATATGATATCATATTAATATATATGATTCTTGTATAATTTAATGACAACTATTTGACCATTATACAGGAGGTTAACCTACCCCAACCAAGGAAAATTACAAGGTAAGGGTTATTTCACAATCTCTTCATTATCCGAGGTTGTTTATATGTAATAATCTACTGGGATCTCTTTATCATCCACATCCATGTTTCTTAAAAAAGTATTTCAAAACATTTTTACTATTTACTAGAATATGAGTTAAATTCATTTATACCCGTTTTGTCTTTTATAAGTGTTTTATAAAGGAATCTTTCCGTCGTTTTCAAAACAAGGTCCCTTTTAACCTTTTCGACAGAATTAAGGTAAGAATGTTTTTTTAACTTATACGGCGGGTGCGGCTATTTTCCGCCGTTATAAAATCTTCAAATCTTCCCTTAAGAAGCTTATAATAATATTTCAAAGAAAATGTTTTATTTTATATGGATCTTAAATGATTTCAAAATAAAAGGAGATATTTCTTTAAAAAGAATTTTTATTTCATCTATGTCAACATCCTTTGATGGATTTTAAGATTATTTGAAGTTGATTTATTATGATACAAAACTTCTATATTGTATTGAAGGTTTTGTGATATGTTTGACTGTGGATGTGATATTTTTATACCATTCATAGTTTATGGTGAAATTATTGACATTTCGTATGCTAGTTTTAATACGAATGTTTATGTTATGTTTAAACCTTTTCATATGGGAATGCATTGGACTTAATATGTGACGGGTGGAGCCCGCTATAGCTCCTCGATGCATCGGTAGGTCTCATGAGACAAACTAGTGTCTTGGCACAAGGCCTTGACAAAATCTTATTTGTAGTCTTGGCACGAGGCCTTGACTATGTGGTTATGATAGTCTGGCATTATGCATTCCAACATTATGAAAGTGGTTATTGATTTTTGCATGTGATTATTCGATTAGTAGAATATCCATGTGAATAAGTAAATGGCATTATTTCATTTTATTTATGCCATACCATGTTGAAAGTTCATATTTAAAAGGCTTTTGTTTTAGTTATACATTGCCTTAAATGTTTATTCTTATTTATGAAAGCTTCCACTATATTGTTATCCTTACTGGGCATTTGAGCTCACCCCATTTCTATGTTTTATTTTTTCCAGGAAGTGAAGAAGTAAATTATGAATGACCTGCAGGGATATTATGTGGGGATATGAGTGTGGATTATGGAGACATTATGTTATAGTAGTAGTATTTCATTTTATGATCTAATGTAAAACTTATGAATATATCTAGTGTTTCCAAGGCTAATAAACCAATCGGTCTTTCGAGATTTGATCTTTCTTGTGATCATGCCAATGTTATGTAATAATGCACCGAATCTGGGTAACTGGGGTCGGGGCGTTACAGATTGTCACCAAAAGAAGGTAAAAACTGGTAGAAAATGGTTAAAACTATGAATTAACTAATACAAATAATCCAAAAATATAATATATTTCATTTTTTCTGTTAAATTATACCACCCACATCATATATTTTGTTATATGAAAAAAAATTTGATGATTATTTTATAATGATCTTTAAAATATTTTAATTAAATAAAAATTCCAAAAGTTCTGTTTCATACATTAAATGTCAATAATTTTTTTATTAGGTGAAAAAATATTATATAAATGGTTTTAAATGTTTATATTCATTATTTATGATAAATTAGGATTCAAATTTATTATTATTTTTTGGGATGAAATAATACCTTATGTTCCTATAAAAAACTAACACATTGCTAATGTGAGTATTAGAATAATAAAGAAAACGATTTTCCAAACTCTAAAGGTATAATATTTTAGATTATTTACGGAATTAATAAAAATCTTATAAATATAATCTATAATTTATTTATTGAAAATTTTAATGGATTAAAATAATTTTACTGATATTTGGTCAAGAATTGTTTTTGAATATTCATGTAAATAACATTGATGATATTTTAGGTTACATATTTTTTTATAAAATTATTTTAAATTCATAAAAAAATTATATTTATCTAATTGAGTATTATATTTCCAATAATATTATCCATTATCCATTTATGGAAAAATTTTACTTATAGGGAATCTTTTTAGATCCGGAATTTTAAAAAAAAATTATTTTTATATTCGTCAAAATGGTTAGTGTGGGTTAAAACTAAGAGATTATGGTTAATACTTCTGCTAAACATGAATAACCTATATTTAGTGGTATTATTTATTCATAGAGACATTCAATAATTTAAATATATTAATTTTCCCACATAAAAATGTAAATAAATTTATATTAATTTAATACATAAATAATTTAATGTGTACCCCATCTCATATCATGTATAGGAACACCACCTATCATATATTCCTAACACGTATTTACCCACTTATATCAACCAATGAATATAAAAATACCTTACTAAAATATATACCCATGACATATAGGTTATAAATTTATTTTAAAACAATCATTCAAAGTATTAAGTTGTAAGCTAATTGACCGTATACAAATAAGAGGTATATCTCTTAACAGAGTGTTTTCATTATATTTTATATAATACCTCATTAAATTATATTATATCAATTATCATATAAAAAAATAAATATATACCATATAACTCTATTTTATTATTTCTATGGAACAATCATGATTCATGTCATTCTCTACCATATGTGAAATGAAAGCATCATTCCTACGAACACACAGTCTAACTCCTCACAAAGTATCATCATTATTTTTTCATCCAAAAACCATAGTGAATTTTTATTATGATGGATATAATATTTATATATGATAAATATTAGATAATTATTATTATTTAAATATTATATATCTCTTAACTTCTAACCATTCTTGAGTAAAATAATTTATTATATTTTTTACATATGTTTGGACCACTATATCCACAACACGATGTGATCCATTTGTTCATGAATTATTTTAAATAAATATTATAAAAAATGTCTATAATTATTATATATTATATTTATATCATGATTACAGCTATATTTATTAATTAACTGTGAAATATATTTATGTATTGAAACTACTCAACCAAAATAAATTTGAAAAACAAAACTGTTAACGTCATGAAATGATCATTTCAATAAAGAAGTATTTTGAAAATGATGTTTAAATTTTTTATGTGGATTATATATGACTGTATAATTATTTATAATGTTATTATATATAAATATATTAACCATAAATATATTTTAATTTTCTTTAAAGAACATAACATGATATATATTCCATCAGTAAGGGATTTTTTAAATTAATTTCATCTCATTAAGTTGTATATTTTCTTTTTTGGATATGTTATTCCAATGTTATGTTTCTATTGAGTTTGGATTATTTTATGTGTAATAAAATTTTTTACACATAGTCACATTATTTTTTTAATTATTATTTAAATCTTATTATATTTATAAGGTTTTCTCTTTTCACTTTTTTTTCAGCGAGACATGTTCTATATTCCCCAATCAATTTTATAAGGTTGTTATACTACTAATTTGATATGTTGTGTCATGAATATAATTAATCAAATTATATTTAAATTTAATTTTTTTCCCATTCATAGGATTTGGATTTAAAAGTCACTAAAACAGTAATGGTTTATTTTACAATCATGTCCTTATTGAGGATTATTTATTTTTAAGTTTCTATTTGGTGAATTATATGATTTTTTTATCTTCGAAAGTATATAATTTATAATCTTTTGTTTATTCATATATATTATATGTTTTAGTTTCATTTTATTATCAATATTTACTAAAATACCGAAAATAATGTTTTAATGGAAATATAACTTTGTTTTTCTATTCAATCCTGAATATTTTCTTCCATATCCGTATGTTATTAATAAAGATTCCAATAATTTTCTCATTGTTCTTAATGATTTAAAGAAATAATATTTATCCCTAAAATTATTAAAAGTAATATTCTTGCCATATTATGAATTAGGTACTTTGTATTGATGGTGTGAGTAGATTTTTTAATGGTAGACTGTGACCTTTCCTAGAAAAGCAATATACCTTTATTAAAAAAAAGAAATCTTACACCAATCTAAAAAAATATTTAAATTGATCCTTCCTCATGATGGGAAGAAGATCACTTGGAACGTGAACTCCCCAATAAAAATATAAGCCACTAACACATTTTTTAGCAAGACCATCTTCCATGGTATTCGATTCTCTAATGAAAAGAGTAACAATGTTTTACTTTGAATAAAGGAAATCCAAGCACATTGTCCCAAAATTAGTCAGCTTCCATGAGAGGTGAAGAGAACCTGTCCTAAGAACTAAACAAAACGTGTGTGGAATCAGATTCAATCCATATCATATTTAAACATAATTGGTTAGCTTGTTCAACCACCTCAGTAACTCCACACAGCTATACTTCAAGAGAAGATGCAAATCCACACGAACTATAAATGAAACCAATAACACACCAATTGTGATAACAAAAAACTGCACCAAATCCAAAATCACCTAGATTACAATGAAAATCACCTTCTGTGTTTATATTAATCCCACCATGAAGGGGTTCTTATCTTAAAAATTAAATTGTGACCATAGGTGAAATAAATTTTACGTTGACACCTGCATTAGTTAGGACTGACAGATCATGAATGGAATTCCTACAGGATTTGCCTTTTGGGATGACAACCTCGCGAATTGTAGTAATAATTCTTGAAATAACCACACTTTTATAAATTTCATGCCGCTCATGAATGAATATAATCCTAGAATACCAAATATTTTAAATCAACACCTCTTCAGAAGTGAGAAATAATGATAAGAGATGAACTTAGTGATTAAGAGCAGGACAACACATCGTAAATTCTTCAATCGAGTTCGTCAGTGGAAGGAGGAATTCAAAGATTCTAGACATAGCTTCCCACATTGTTGAAGCTTCCATACATCTGAGAAAGAGGTGGTTGATGTCTTCCATGTGTTGATGACACATGACACACCTTGAGTAGAGGGATAACCCACATTTTCGAAGGTGATCATTCGTTGGAAACCTCATGTGCACTAATCTTCATGGAAAGATTTCTCGAGAGGGTTTTTGGAATCCCTTATTCTATTTACCCATCCACTAAAAACTAGAGTCATTTCCAATAGAGTTCTTATAAAATACATTGGAGGAGAGGATCGAATTAGAGGCTGGGTCCCATAGCCAGAAGTCTCCCCTAAAAGAGAATAAGTCCGTTCAAATAATAAAAATAACCTAATTCATAAGACCTTTAATATAGCCACGTTTATCTTTAATTGATTTATCAAAATCTATATTGGAGTTATCACCAAGATCAATGACTTCCAATTGTATTCCAATCCAGTAGAATATCTAAAAATGAATGGAGGATTCTATTGAAATCATCCAGTGATAATATACATAAATTCATGAAAATATGTTCCTAAAAGAAGGCCAAACAAAGGAAATAAATTAATTGAGGTTTCATGATTGGACTTGGTGAATAAATCTTCCTCTATCAGAAGATAGATCTTCAGATTGCATATTGACAAGCCACCATATAAATCATACCTATGGAGAATAGTTAAAACAACCCACGTTCTAAATACCATAGCCCCCATCATCATAAGTCTTGAACGCTGAATTCCAAGAGAACATTGCTAGTATTTTTTTAGTGATACTTCCAATCCAAATGATTTTCTTGATTATAGTAATAGGCCACTTGTAAAACATGAACGAGTAGAAAATTATTGAGATAATAATGGACAACACAAGACACACTCTACCAGTCATGAATAATGATTTACTCTACCATGAGGAGTGTTTTCTACAAATAAAAAAAACAATGATACAGAACAAGAAATACTTAGGTCTCCCAGAAAACATAGGCAACCCATGTAAGTGAAGGTTATAGCTCCTTCACAAATACCCATCTCTCTAATGATGTCATTATTACTAATAGATAAGAAATGAATTGCAATGTATACAAAGGAATTTCTCTATCTAACCTCCAATATTGAGACCATATCATAGTGAAAATTCACTTCCTTGAAGTTATTAATATTTTCTGTGTCCCCTTGTGTGAAGTGGATAATGTTGTCAGTGTATTAGAGATGTTATTGAACAACTATCCCTCTTAGAAAATGAATGGATTTCAACATTCCATTCCAAGTCAAGATTAAGAGAAACCTACTAATGTAATCCTATAGAATAGTGAAAATGATAGATGATTAAGGATCACCCTACCTAAAACCTATTGAACAGTCAAAGTTATCTTCAGGGGATCCATTGATAAGAATTGCAATGTGAGCTGAGCTCAAAATGGACTTGTCCCAATTAATGAAAACATTATCAATGATATACATGGATTTGATCATGTATATGAAGCCCTAGTCTATTATATCAGAAGTATTCCTGATGTCCATCTTGAGGGAAATGATACCACCTCAAATGGGGTTTTTGAGAAGATTCAAACATTATAAGGAAATTATAAGGCAGTCTTGGATTAATCTCCCCATGATGAAGACAAACTGTTTTTAAAGACAATATTGAAATAAATGTGTGATAAAATACTAGAAATAAAATTTCATATGATTTTGTGATCAATATTGACCATGGAAATGGGCCTGAATAAGTGAATTTCATATTTATTATCCACTTTCAAAATATGGGCAAGGAACTGAGCATTCAATCCACAGGGAAGGACCCCAACACTGAAATAATGTATAACCAACCTACAAACATCATCATGAATTATATCCCAGAAAGATTGAAAGTGGAAATTACCAAAGACATATGGATAAGATAACTCTCAGAATTGAGGCTGAATACAACCTCCTTGATTTCTAGCTCAAGAGGAATAATAGTAGGGTTGGAGTTATTATCCTGATTCAAAATCCTTGAGATCACACCATCCAAAAGGGATAATTTTATAATGTGACCCATTTAATAGATCCTAGAATTAATGGATTATGTGCTCCACTGTGTCCTTTCTATTATCAATTAGGCTATACCAATTTTTTGATCAAGGAAAGGGGCTTAGAGAACATTCGATTTTACTAATGAGATTTATAAATTTTTTAGTTTATGTAAACATCCTTTATCAATTTATCCTTGAAGGAATCCCATTGCAAGGCAACCATATATTTGTGTTGTATTTTGAGCATGATTATTAGCTCAGTTTCAGACAAACACACATTAGAGAAACCAATGATCATGTTGGTAACTTGAATATTTTGAAGTTATACCTCCTGCGAAAAAATATTTGAATCATGGGAGCCAAATCTATCCTTTCTCTAGAATTCCAGATTCCTTTTGAGGATTTTGAGCTTGTGATATAAGAAATATCATCATTCCTGCAATTCAAAGAGTTCTAGGTGTTTTACACAATGACCCAGAAATTAGATTGAGTGACCCATCCCTTATTGAACCTAATGAGTAGAGGGTGCTTGGGTTCCTTATCAGCAATATCTACCATAACTGGGTGATGATCCGAATTAAATATAGAATGGGTTAAACATGAGATAGATCACTATGTATCTAGAGAATCACAATTGATGAAAGCCATATAAATGTTTTTTGGAGACATAACAATTGAGATACATCATTTACCAAGTATATTTGGTACCTTCCGAGATGATAAAAACAATGTCATTTTGGTCGATACAGGCTCTAAATTCTCATGAAGAAATGGAATTGTTAACAGCTCCCATTTTTTCATCAAGATTAAAAATTTAATTGATATTCCCCAATGAGATCCAAGGGATAGAGATTCCAATGTCCAAGGACCCCATTTCTACCCATATGGTCTTACGATACTGAAAACTATTATTGGAATATATGAAGGTAAAAGCGAATGTATAGCCAAGGTAATTAATGGAACATGTGACATGGTGATCACATGAAAGATCCATTGATGTACTATTTAGAGAAGAGTGAGCCAAGACCCTTAGCCTTTTGACATCAGTTGAAGACCTATTGGTGTCAATTAAAGAGAAAAAAATCTTATGTATGGTTGAAATATTTGGATGGAAGATCTTTTTAGGCTCAGATAGTCCTATAAGAATAGGTTTTTTCTTCTTGGATGAACAAATTAATTTATATAGTGGTTTCATGATTAGTCAGTATTGATAATAACAAAACAACATCATTATTTGAAACTGACTCTGAGGCTGGGACCCCTTGTTTTTTAACCCCCAGTTTCTTGGGTGGTTTACAAGCCTTCTTTTTAGTGGCTATGTAGCCTTATAGTACGTCAGTTACATCATCTATGTTGTTAAAAACAGATTTTCCTTTTGCATTCTTGTATGATTTCCTAATATCTGTCATAGTTTCTTGGTTACAGTTAATATTATCATCAATACCCTTGTTACCACTTCCAATTTGATCATTTCTACCCAGACAGGGTCACTATATACTAGTTAGTTCCTTGTTTCATGTTGATTTAGATCCATTAGTCTACATTCCAGTATGTTCCTCTATTTGCGTATTCAAAGTTGTGCCTATGCTGGTACGGATGAGTGTCCTTGCAATATTTGTAGTATTTCCAGAATTAGAAACATTTGATGATATATGTGCATTTATTAGGAGAGAAGTACCTATGGGGTTCTATTCAAAATGTGGTGTATCACCAACACAACTAGAGAGGACTTCCATGTGAGGGGTGTCCTTTTTTGATTCATCAATTGGACTGTATTCATCTTTTAATGATCATACCAGGTAGCATATGCATTAAATAGTTCTAGGGAAATAAATTGATATTTTATATCTTGTTTCCATTTCAATACCAGATTGAATATTTCTTTTGAAATCATAGAATATAGAACTTATACAGTATCTTGGGACTCCTCCCCTTCAATTATGACTTCCTAGGTCTGTATCCTAATGGATGACCCAGGATAATCATCTTAGGGATAATAGGTTGAGCCTGTTCATGAATGATAGAGGAAAAAACTAGTTTAATCCCCCATGGGGCCGGTGAAGGGCTATCTTGATCCCTAATTACTCCTATCATTTCAATATGAAATTTTTTGAAACCTTTTCTCTTATCGGAATCACTCGATTCCAGAGGAATATGAATAGTGACAGTATTTTATTGTACTCTACAATTCGTAACTGAGTGGACCACCATCTTGAAAACCTCAAAAAAGGAGGAACAATCTCGTATTCAACTTTCACCTCCGATCTGTTACTCTTAGCAAGGAAGGATATGATTTTGGGGTGCATCGATCATAGATTGACATCAGAAAGAATATGTGCAAAGAAGTTGAGTTCTCCATCCATGTTCCTTTGGTTAAATTTGATCAGAGTACTAATACAAGAGGATATGTAATTAAAAATCATTGGATGAAAATACACACTGTTCAAACCTTTCAACCTTATCAAAATATAGGCATTATATTTGTTTAGATTTAAGGGATTTAAATTGACATCCCATTATTATAGCATGAGAAATCTTGTCTACAACTATAAATTTCCAATATTGCATGTTGAATTCATAACCTCCCTTGATTATAGGATGATATTAAAAAACCCTTACAAAATGGGAATTAGACTCCAATCCATGATTTCCCAGCAGTGAGAAATCTCATTCGTAAGCTCAGCATACGACCAGGGTCCATCACCCTTTACGTATATCATTAGTCCTAGTATTAAGGACGTGAAATTATTGATCCCTTACTACAGAGCTTATGAATCTTCCTCAATAGAAAAACTATCATTCTCAGGTTGTTTGACATTGGATGGATTATACAGATCATCCTTTCAAGGCAATCTGGATCCCAAGATGGCTTCCACAAATGATAAACATTTCTTCTTCAAACCCAAGGGTTCTTGGGAATCTGTGGTTTTGATCAGATTCGATAGGGATCTAGGACCATCCTTGTAGGCTAGCTCCCATTCATGATTAAACGAATCGATCAATGTAATCTGGATCACAACCAGAAGAATGCGGATCCACCATTTCCAGATTCAAAAACTCATCCCACACTTGACATCATGGCCCCTGTTTTCATTTTATATATTTAAAAATATATATATATATATATAATGTGTGAAAGGGTAATTTTAGCCTCACACTGGGGACCCCTTCCATACCCATAGCGCACCACACGTTCCCTGGAAAGGCAAATGGTTTTGAATCACCATGTGCATAATATGGACAATGTCTGAGTCTCGCGGGACTTAAGCTTGGGCAAGTTCCCATTGAGGGTGAGGGGTTTATGCAGCAGTTCCCACTTGGCTAACACCCAATGGGAATTATTTCATCAAATACTTTCTAATTGAATATATTTCATAACTGTCATAAATATTCCATTCTTGAAATCAAATTTTTTACGACTCTATGGTTATTTACATTGAAAATTATTTTCCATTATTTTTAATTTTTCTTATTTTCAATATCATATTTTAATATGATAACAGTATTTTTCAAAATAAATATCTTAGTGTTCTTTTAAAAATATTTTTTCAATTACATCATAATTATATAAATATTATACTTTACTATGGTTATAATATAATGATTTCAAATAATATATTTTAATAAATGGATTATGATAATAATGATTTCGGGCAGTATTGATATTTTCATATTATTTCTTCAATTAGGGATAATTATTATCTCTTCATATGTGATTATTAGGTTGTATTATTTTTTATGGTAAATTCATTTGAAATTCTATGGGATGAGATGGTTTAACAATTAAAAAGCCCCATGATGCATTATTATGTAAGATGTTAAAAAATAGGATGTGAATTTTGAATATTCTGGTCCCATTGATGTTTTATTTCCTATAATGTGGTCTCAGTGCTAAATTTAATACGAATTTCATTCAACATTCCATCATTATGAATTATGTTATTGATGTAAATGAGATTAATCGAATAGTAGTGTAATTATTGGATATGTTTCACTCTTCTATGATTATTTATACATAATTATTTTATCATAAATTATTCCTTTAATATTTTCCAAGACTTATTTATTAAATGATATATTTTATTGTATGCATTACATTATTAAGAATCTTATATCTCTGTTTAATTTTTTTTCCTTTAACACTGACTCTTATAAGTATACTATGATTGATATGTAATGATTTGATATATAATATAAAATGGTTTTGAAAGAAAATAATATTTATTACTTTATTTTTTAGAGAAAATCAATACCATTGAGACATATTTTTTGATTATTAGGTAAAATATGTGTATTGGGTATTAGAAAATGGGATTTATGTTTTATATAGTGGGTAATTTATCTTAGCATTAAATTTTAATTAATGATTTTGTAATAATTTAAATTTGGAAAGGAAATTGTTTTAGAAGGTAATCAGAAAATGCCATGGTCAATAGGGTTCCATAGTTTAATAGAGATAGTGGTGGCATTGCCTAATGTATAATATATCTAAATGTATGGTTAAATTCATTATGACATTTGAAGCATTTTCAAATAAAATGTTAATGATATGTTCAGTTTTGACCTTATCTATATAGTAGGTCCTATAAATATTTATTATTGTTGTGGTTAATTCTTGCTTTAATTATCTCTTACATTTTATATTCCTCATTATTCTATAATTTATAAAATTTTGTTACATTAGAATATCATATTGGTATTTTATATGTTTGGAAACATGGATTCTCTAGTCCACATGTTGTAATTTTGTATGTTTGTTTAAAAGTGTTTGATAAAAACTCGTATAGTACAAAAATTATTTGTTTGCAAAATTAAATAATTATATATTTTGTAAAGAATCATTTATTATAATTCAATAAAATCCTAGATGAATTATATACTCACATCCAATATAACATATCGTTATGTGTGTATAAATATGTTATTTATCGTGTTATGTGAAAAAGAAATTATTTCTTGTTAAGAAGTGATTGATTCTAAGATACATGTTTATTGTTGTCTATGATGGTTTTAAAACATCTAGATTTTATACATGTCAGTCATTTACAATACTATTTTCATGTATTGTATTGGTTGTCATGTTTTTCTACTTCATCAATACATTATTTTTAAAAAATTTCATTTAATAAATGAGTTTTCTTTAAAAAGAAATTCGTATATATTTTTTATAGGGAAAAAATATTCCAATTGTAATATTGGATGACACTACAATAGTTTCTGATATTCTATAATTATGGGACATACATGAAGTTATGTGGTAGTCTAAATTGGGTTCCAAGGTTTCTATATTCTTGATTTCCCATTATAGATTTATCCACATATAAATATTATATAATTTATCTAAGTCCACCTATCAAAATTACATGACATAAGACTATAATTGATGGATATAACTTAGTGGAATAAATTGTGGTAAAGTATACCAGCTAAAATGTCAACTATTAAGAGGGGAATATGGGGATTTTTTATTCAATATAACACTATAATATGGGACTATAGAATTTATATTGTAAATAATACAACATTTTAATTCAGTGATCTATTTTCCTAAATGTTGTAGATATATTTTTGAGAAAAAACACTTTCCATTTTTCATGTTAACAAGCCACGATATTAAAAATTGGTACAAGTAATGTTTTTTTATTTTCACAGTGGGATTCATGATATAAAAATTATTTTTTATAATTTGGTTTTGATATATAAAAAAATGACATAGTTTAAATCAACATGATTCCGGATATATATAGGATATTGATATGATATCTACTTGTTCATTGTCAATGAATATTATGAATGAAATTTGGTCTTATCTTCTACTAAACATTGTAATAAGTAGAAATAATAATTGAATTTGTAATAAAACGATATAAATATATCTCATAATCATTGTATAATATATTAGTATTTGAATTGAAGTTATTGGGGAGACAATATAAACATTTTTTTATATACTAAATGGAACTATAATGGTGGTGGGTTATCCCCATGTTATAAATTAATAAAAGTACATGTTTTTATATGTTTTATTTAAATAATATATGGGGGTTAAACGTGACGAGTTCCCCTGTACCTATATATTGAATATGTAACACTTTTTGAAATAAGGAGACAAATACTATATAAGTAGTATTCATATTAGTTTGAATACTAATATCCTAATAATGGAATGATTTATTAAACTATTGGGGTAATGAATCATTTTGGTAATGTATAATTAGCTTTTATTAATTTGGTTAAGATTAAAGATGAGTTTTTTATGCTAAATTGATATGTAATTTTCATTAGTTTTAAACCATGTTATTCATTTCAGTTGTCATTTTTTTCATTTAGAAGAAATTTTATATCGGTTCATAAATTATGTTTTATAACTATTAATAATAATATGATCTAAAAGTGAGTGTGATGTTAATAAGAAACCAAATCCTCAAACCATGATTAACCTATATAGAGGTGTTTGTTCATTTTAATCCAATATGTTATATTAATGTTTTTGTCAAGTGTTAAATATTTTCTTTCCCAATGATATGGAAAATATTTATTCTTGTGAACTATAATAAGTTTTATAAATTTCATGTTTATTACATTCAATTATTTTTGAACCAAATACTTCACAATATTAAATTCATAGATATTTATTTCTAAATTGATATTATATATGTAATACTTATTAGAGATACCTTTAAAGAATCAATTTTATAGAATTATAATATTTAGAAAAAAAAGATTTAAAAATGAGGAATTCATTAATGTTTGAAATGTTAACATAAATATAATAAATTCTCATTGGATGAATATTACAAAAAGTAATTTGGTGAAATTATATCTACATATAGGAAGGAAACTAAAACAAGAAATTCATATATCTTCAAAAATAATATTTATGTTTTAATATATATATATATATATATATATGTAACTTTGAAAAAATATCATTGAATTCATTGATTTTGTGAATATCATTACCAAATTATTTTTTTCACATGGAATGAATTTTTTAATATATAATCATTATCAAGAGGACTATAATAATACATATTGAATGAGTTAATATGATTTTCCTATAAAAAAACTAAGTGGATATCGAGAGACCTATCTTCAAATAATTATAAAATAAACCTTATTTCATATGATTTGAGGATAAAAGAAGATCCTCGTGTAATTTAAAATAATTTTAAAGAGTTTTATTTAAAACCCAATCATAATATCTCAATGATAAATGCTACCACAAAATAAAAATTTCATTTTTTCACTATTGTTTAATCATCTAATCATTAGATATTAAAATAAAGTGTAGGTTCAATCATATTCGTGAATGCATTTAATGTGATAAAATGGGTGACCAAAATATAATATTTCCATATAAATTTAATGATGTGAATGAAGAAAATTTAACACTAAGGAGGACCTATAAAGTAATTAAAAGATGAATAAAACCATTAAATGTAAATCTTCAAAGGGAATATTTTGGTTCTAAAATTATATAGGCACAAAAAAATATTTAACAACTATAAAAATGCGTATATTTGTTGGTTAAAGTGTATTATTTAGTTAGTAAATTGAAACAAATAAATATCATTTCCATTAAATTTACAATAAATTCTATATAAATCATTGTTTTTGTATTGAATATATGGTTTATGTAATAATTATATTTTTACAAATATATAATATTTCATAATGTTCCCAAATATTTGTGAAGCCAACTGAGAGAGTAGAAGGATAGGTGCAAACAAATTTCCCAAATTCCGTTTATGCATAAAAACATTTATCCTAAACAATATTAAATAATTTTTATCCATTAGGATATAATTAAATCGATTTATGATTCCCCAATACAAAATGATTCATGAAATAAAAATAAAAATGAAATATAATGAATTATATTTTTATAAGGATTGGTCCCAATGTGGGATCCTACCCCTTATTGTGTCAATGATGGTCATGACCCAACCTATGTACCCTGGTAAAAATTTAACTAAGATTCTCTTGACATAGCCTAAATGGTGTTCCCAATACCCATGGGTCGACGACTAGAACCTAACGTCACACAACATTAATCTGAGAAATAATTTTCTACAAAACAAATCAAATGAAAATTAGGCAAGTCAAAATACATAAAAAAGAAACAATACTTGGAGTAATTTAATAGAAGTTATGAATTAATTAAATACCATACTATTACAACCCATGTACCATTGTGGGGAAAATAGAACATGTCCCTATAGAAAAAACTCCCCATGACCATGGTTCAACAGTTTGATCCACCTCAAAGAGATGCTTTCCCCTTTCATAAACCTGATGTACATAACCTACAAACACATGCTGGAACATGTATGGTGTGATCATAAAAGCCATGTTGGGTCCCAAAAAAATTACAAAATATACTCTAATAATAGATTATACAAAATAATTCTTTAATAAAATATTAAAAAATATAGTTGTACATTTTAATGAATATTTTAAAAAATTAGAGTTCAAATATTGTAAATATACAATAAGAAAATTCATACAAGTAATTTAATATAAATTAAACAATGTATTTAATAATAATATCATAGATAACATTATATATAAATTTATATGGAATGTAATGGAGTTTAACAAAATTAGAATACATTTATATCATAATTATAGAACGCGTGAGAAATCATGGTCACCTTCCAAATTGGTATGAATGTTCCTTGTTATATGAAACAACACTCTCTAAGTGTCCATGAAAATATGTGTACACACACATCCCTTTTGAGACTATCCAGAGGTGACTCATCACCATCCCATTGGGGATGTGACATGCATTAATTGTGCTATAGAAGGGTGTATAATCATAGAGTGTGTCAAAATAACTCACAATCTACCTATGTCTAGCATGTTCTCTTAAATAATCAATGGTAGAAAATTTATGTAAATATTTCTTAATATTAAAATAAATATTATTCTACCATTGGAAGTGCTAATTTTGGTAGTTAAAAAACTTTCATTTTTAAAAAAACAAGCATTTTTAACAAGATAAAACCTATGGGATTGTATAATACAATTGAAGAAATTTTGAAATTTTTACAAATTCCTTAAATTCAAATTAAATAATTAAATTCAATAAATCATTTGTTACCAATTTAATTAATTTAATAACACTCCCCAATTCAATGAATTTGGTTGTTCAATAAAATTATTAACAAAACTATATAAAATCTCCCAATTCACTGGAATCATGTGTTAATCTAAACCAATTGTAAGAAAATGTAAAATAATTTATTTTAAAACCAAAAATGAAATAATTAATGGTATTTATGTTTTATAAATTTGTATAAGCATAGAAGTATCACCTAATTTTATGAAGACACAATTCCATTAATGCAACCCTTTAATGAGAATGACAACACATATGCCCTCATAACTCATCCTAGAAATGATATCATGAAACATGGAGTATAGATCCTTAAATTTCAGGATGAACTATTGAAATAAAAAATGTGTATATAAGGAAAAGGGTAATAACAAGGGATAACAGTTACCCAATAATCCACTCTACATGTGAAACAACGATTAAATAATGAATGAATGGACCTAGAAGTGGTGGAGGGCTCGATGATCTCATGGGGATGGATTTGGGTCAAGAAAAGTGAAATTTGAAATGAATAAAACAAGAAGATATCAATCGTGATCCCTATTTTAAAATAGTAGTTAGGGTATTACATGACGTGTAATCCCAATACACATCATTAAATAGTTTTCATTCATAATTGATGAAAATATAATCCCATGGAATGAAAAATCATTCATTAAATAACCCATGACATGTAAAGGATCATCAAGTCGTGTAACCTTTTAGGGAATGAACCCTCCTCATGGTATTAACCATCTCCAGTTATGCCCCAAAACTATTTACATGACGTGTAACAAAGTCATGTGTCATGAAACCTGTGTGAATCGTATAGAAACACCCAATTAGTGATGAGAGTCCTAAAAATATGAGACATCATCATTTTATGTATCCTCAAAATTGATTCTCAACCATACATAGTAAACAAAATAAAAAATCCTAACTATTTTAAATATGTACCAGTTAGATTAGTACTATGATGCTATAGTGTAGTTTCTGAGGCACATATTTATTCACTGGGAATAAAAAGAAGAAAAATTAGTTGTTAATGCTTCATCCCATGTAAATATCCTTAAATGTTTTATTGAACAATCATGGGGAAATAGTGATGATCTGAAATAAACATCCCTATGAATATCACTATGTCCTATAATTTTCATCTTACTTACTCTTTATAGTCCTATAGTCTTTTAGCTATTTGTTATTGGATTATAGTGTTATCCTCTAGTCTTGAAAACCATTGATTCTATGACTGTTTTTCATATTATGATTTGAAAATCACAATAAAGTTGATGAAAATTTCACAAATTTTTTTCAAAATATTAGTGTATTGTTTATTAACCCACATATGAAACTTGTCTCTTTAATTTTGAATCATTTACGGTTTGGTATATATGTATAAAAATATAATTAACATGGTTTTTCCATAATATTTTTTTACTAGGTTAATGAGAAGAAATGCAATGTAGGTTACCTTCATCAAAAGTTGATGAACTAAAATGTGTTCATTGGAATATGACAAAGAACATTATGAATCCATTCAAACCAAAGCTAAATAATATGGAATCCAACAATTGAAGTATTGTTTGTAAAATGATTTTATATTTAAAAAGGAATAATTAAATTATCATGAGATTTTATAACATATTTTAATCACTTGATATCTATAATACATTGTTATCTTGAGAGTCCATTGGATTGAATATGCTTTTAGAGTGTTTTTCAAAGAATATTAATATGGGGATTTAATTGAAAATATCATATAATTTTCAGTTGTTTTCATAATTTTTTTATTCATATAATATAAAGGCATTCAATTAAAAAATAGATAAATTTACAATCATTTTATTATGAGATTATGGGTTATAGAAGTATTTTCTAGATGATTAGTCTTGATCTATGGATTCCATGTGTCGAAGAAAAATATTCCTTCTAATTAGTTAATATTACATGGTTCTATGGATATGAAGGTCGATTACATACTGATGAGGTTATTTAAATGATTTTTAGCATTTGTAATTTTATGTCATGAATCATATTTAGAAATTATCAATTCTCTTTTTGTTAAATTTGGTGTTCTAGTAATAACATATTTTTGGATTTTTTGGATTATAAACTTTTATGGAAGGATCGGGTTTTCAGTCATTATCCTTTATTTATATTTTAATTATTTCGTGGGATTATTTTTATTATTTTTTAAATATTCCTATTTAAAATTCCCCTATGACTTGAATTTTAACTCTTATATTTCTTGGGATGATCAAAATATCATATCATTTAATGGTTTTCACTATAAGGGGATAATTATTTATATCTAGTTTCTTAAAATAAAATTCACCCACTCATTCTTATAGTATACCTATTATTTTATATTTTATAAAACATTCAATATCAACGAATATGTATAGGATTTAGGATAAGCTATAATATATTTGATGAATTTTCAATAACCAATAGTAATTTGGATCTTAGTGTACTTATTAATATAGTATTGTAGATAAAATATCTCTTATTATTTAATATGAATGATTCTTTTCCATTGTGTACTATGTATAATCATAATCCAAATAGTTCATATATATTTTATCTTAATAATTACGAGTATTCTAAATTCTAGATGAATGAGTTTTTTAATAACACTTGTTTGGATAAATGTTTATGCTTACTCAATGTTATATGATTCTAGATAGTTTTTTTCACGTGATGAGAATGATGAGTTTCTATTGAATATTTTTGTTAAGAATTAATTTTTTATACTCCTTTAAAGTAATATATATAATTATGTTTATTAATGTATAATAGCATGTAATATATAGAAAATACAAGAAGTTACCCACATAGGTAAATCAAAAGTTTATGTACCTAGAATGATATGATCTGGATACCTACCAATGTGTTAGATTTTTTCATTATGAATCTTTTACTATAATTAATTATCTAATTCTATTGATATAAATAATTAAACAACCATTTTGTTAAAGTGGTATCAAAAGAACAGTTGGATGAAAGAGTTATTGATAGATTTCATAAGTAGTGTGTATCTAAGTTAACTTCAATATATGGTATGATTCCTTTCAATAATATATGTCAATATCTTCTTATTAGAATCAATATATAATATGATAGTATGTTAAAAGGGAATAAAAATAGTGATCTGAAGAAATTTTTTGTTGGATTTTCTTGTAATTTGGCTGTTCAAATTCTAGACATGAAATTCAATGTAAATTTTATCTAATAGAATATAATGAAAGATGATTGATAATATTGACCTAAACCCTATTGATAGAAAACATGATAATATATAAATAAGAATTATTATGAATAAAAAACATAATTATATTATCCTAGATATGGAAAATAAAATAGATATAGGAAATTATAAGAGAAATTATTTGTTATAGATTATGTGATCCGGGTTATATAATAACAAAATATCCTAATAAAAATAAAATATTTTAGAAATGTTAAAATAATTATTCTATGAGGAAGGATATGAATATTTTTGAAACCATAAATATAGTGACCCAATTATTTCACAAATATATATGACATCTTAATGGATAAATATTCATTACATAACATTTTGATCCATGAAAGTATTATTTTAGATATGAATCATTGGAATCATTTAAACATAAACAATTGTATTGTAATATATATATATATATATATATATATTGTCCCCAAATTCGTTATTTATAACTAGTATCATTCTTAGATATGTCATAATAAATACTATTCCTCAAATCCTGGGGAAAAGAATCATAAGAAATGTGTTAGTTTAGTTTCTCAGTATGGGTAAACAATGTAGATATCAATGATGATATAATAATAACATCATAAAATTTTTAGGAGAAAATGAGAATAAAATTTGAAAACCATACCGTGCATAGAAAATGATATAAAATAATGTAATGGAAAAAAAATTTGGTTTATAAGACATTAATTATAAAGGAATCAAATGAATTATGTAATGAGATTATAAAATTAGTGAAATATAAATGTTTGTTAAATACACATAATCGTATATTAGTTTTCGTTAATAGTCAATTATATTTTACAAAATTATCATAGTTTTAATTCTTGTACATCCTAATCTATTATAGCAGTCAAGGTTCACTTGGAAGTCTAAAAAATATGATAATTCCATTTACTAATCTTGGTTTACTCCTCATTACATTGTTTTTTATCTCATGATATATCAATCCATATCCAACGAAAAAGAGTGAGATATAGGTACCATCCAATACATAATACAAAACAAATATTTATGCTCCACAACATCACAATTCTTTCCTTATATCATAACCCATTATAATTAATAGCTTTCTTAAATATTTCATCATATCTTAATACATGGAAAATAATTGGGTTCCCTATATTTCGTCACACATAAACATAGAATAACATATGAAGAAGAAATATTTTTCAATAAAATTAGGCCATAACATTCATAGAACAATAAAATAAAGAATAATAATTGAGTACTTAGATCATATCCCTATTGAATAATAAGTTAAATAACGTTTTGTTATCATTGATGTATATAAATACCATTAAAATATCAACAACGAAGGCTTCATGAAAATAGCCATTTTATTTTGGAATTAATATATTAAAAAAATAATTTAAATTTAAAAGAGAAATCATTCTTTATAAATAAATATTCTTACCTATAAAGGAATTATAATAAAATTATTCATGGGAATGGGAAAATTAGTTCATGCAATATTAGTCAAAAAACATTATTTCAATATATTTATTGGAAAATAGACTAAATACCTCATTTAAAATTCATATTGTATTGAAATAAAAAAACAAGGAGAAAATGAATTTAAAATTTTAGGTACAATCATATAAACCATTATTAAATCATATTTCAGAAACATGGATATGAAAAAAGGTTTTTCAACTGAACAGTGAAATGAAATAAATTTTCCATGAAAATGTATTTTTAGACACATGAATACATAATATGAGTAAAATGGAAGTAAAATGTATATTTGAAATCAATATCCATAAGAGGTGAAAATTAATTATATTATTTAAGATGGTGACCATAATATTTCATCGGTAGAACATAATGACAAACAATATTGATTAACAATGAGATCATAACATATAAACCTATAAAAAAATTTTATCATTTGACCACTAATCAAAATGGAGGAATTAAAATTAGCTAGATATTTTTATATAAATAAATATAATAAGAATCATCATCAAATAAACACATGGAAATTATTTAAACCACACAAAAAAAACAATTTTCATGTATAGAATGTGGCCTATGGAAATAAAAGTGAGTTGAAAAAATCATACCTTAGTTTTGATTTCATTCATACACATTTTAACCTCATATATAATGGATAAATAGTTATTATAAATAGATTTCAAGTATATCCTCATTTTTTTCATATCATATATTATTTACTTATAATATTTTTTCTCCCATTTTTAACACTTTATTATAGAAATAACAGTTTCAAGTGACATCTACTTTGTCTTTCATGACCGTTATGGTACAATAATTTTGGACACTATATTTTTATCACTTTTATATCAATGATATAATTTTAAACATTGTATAAATAATATATATATTAAATATATAAATATTTATATTTATCCATAAAATATATATATATATATATAAATGAATTAAACTATTCATAGAGATGAAAATTTGAATGTATGCAAGAACAATGTTTTCATTTTTCATCAGATTTATGAATAGTAAGTTAACCATAAATTCCCCATTAAAATATAATTAATATATTATATATATCACATATATTCAAAATATTCCTTCACATTTACATAAATGAAATATATTACTGAAAAACGAATCGTATCACTTCATGGAGGTAACAATACACATGTACGCATGAGAAAATTTATCACTTCTCTATGAATTAGATAATAATATTGAAGGAATGATATTATCATTGAAGATGTAAAATTATTTCATAGATATTTTTCTCCCAAAAAATCTAGTTTTGATGCAAGACTATCATAGGGCATGGATAAGTAAAATTAAATATATAATGAATCATATAGGATTGCCAGGGTTGTCTCACTTTAGGAGCATCACATTCTGTTCAATAACTATATTCAAATTCTTTTAATCCATTTATTTTGGTTTTTATTATTATTTAAGAAAATTATTATTGAAATAAAAAACAAAAAATTAAAATTAGAGGAAGACATAATCAAATTATGGAAGAGTGGCCTTAGTATGGGGCTTGTTAAAACAAGTTCATTAATTATATCCTTATTGGATAAATTCTAATTGACAAATAATTTTATGAAAACACATTAAAGAATTAAATTCATTTAATTAATTATGTGTTTTATTTTGGTATTCCTTCTATGAACCAATCCACAACTCCTCCAACCATCAAATTGGAAAACACCTCAACCGATAATTTTATTCTTAAAATACATGGCTTCACAATATGCCATTTCATACTTTAAAAAAACCGACCTCCATCATATAATTTTTTTTCCCAATATAAGTGATGGAAAAATAATGTATAAACAAATATGAGTGTATTTGTAAATAATTTTATTCTGGATGACTCCCACACACTTGAAATACTCTCACATAATGAACAAAAAGAATTAAAACATATTGGATTAAATCAGAATAATAGAAAACATAGTGATCCCTCACCAGATACATCCCTTAATTGTTTTAGATTTCATCGAAAAGTGAAAAGAGATAATGGTGTAAGATTGAATATAGAAATAAATTACAGTTAGAAGAGAAAAAGTGGATGTAAAAGGAAATTGGAAACACATTAATAAAAAATATTTTAAATGATTTACGTGGGAAATGAAAACATAAATAAAAAAAGAAAGAAAAAAAATCATATTCTATGGTTGTCATATGGGAATCCCCCTCCAATAAATTTTATTTCACTCCACATTGGGGTTTTTATTTATAGGCATGGAAGTGGTTTCAAGGGGTCATAACAAATCATTAATGACTTAGTGGTCAGAATGGGTATTTTATGGTTGAAATTTCAATTACAGAATATTCCTTGAAAATAATCGTTGTGTTACCCCAGTCAAATGGTAGGATTAGGGAAATATGTATTCATTTAATTTCTTATAAAATAATCATTAAATTTAAACACCAAATTTTACATTACTTTGACATATCTAGAAGATATTTTGGAATAAATAATATGCATAAATTTTTTGGAAAGATAATTCCATAAATCTTCTTCTATTTTATAATGTCCAATGTCCCCTATTGTGATTACAATACTCCAAAAATTCATTCCAAAAAATTATACATGATTCTTCATTAAAAAAATTATTCAACCACCTCAATTTAGGGTGTGTAGATTGAATTTTTCATCTGTTTTTTAGCTAGGTTCCATGATATCTTCCTGAAAAATTTGACAACCTATTTTCTTTTATCAACCCTCAAGATGTTTGAATCAACTCTTGTTCTAGAACTCAATGTTGAGTCCAGTAAAAATCATAATCATAAAAAAATAATCAATCAAATTGGAAACATATTATAATATTATTTCCCAATTATGATTCTGAAAAAAATTTATTAAATTTTGAGAAATAATCTTTATCATATTTTAGGCCAAAACATACAGCAGAATCCAATTTTTTTAAAAAGGATAAAATTGAAAAATTAGGAGGATTAAATTATTTTAAATACTTTTTAAAAAGAGGAAAATATGATATATATCCATAGGAGATACCAGGATGGTGTAAAATTCGATTTGATCTTGGGAACTAAACCTATATTACCAGAGGAAACAAAACTCATGTTGTTGGGTGTAGCCTTAGTCATGGGAAGAAAGGTGTAATGATTAGAAACCATTTTCATAGTTTATATCACAAATACATCTTGATAAGAATGTGTAGTAAAAAAACAATGGTTTTTACAGCACAATACAATTGGTCCATCTGTTGGGCATCCTATGGTCGATGTCATCATGTCTCTCACATTGTGGTGGGAAACACTAGGTTGTGGTTGTTTTTTGTCCATATTTTAAAATAATTATTTAGAAACTGATGTTATGGGGTATGTATCAACTCATATTGAGGTTACATTCAATAATTAATAGTGGGTATTAGTTCAACATAAACATGTTATCCATTCTATTAATCCAATCTCTATCATCAGCATGCTATGGGTTCAAAATAAATATATTTATAGGCGGGATTTGTGATGTTATATTTTAATAAATTAGTAATTTATGTCATCTCATACCATCCATTATTAAACTAGATTCTTGTGATCTAATAATTTTCATTTCTAACCACTGTTTCTAATGAATACTATGTTCCATCTTTTGGTGAGGTAGAAATCCCTATAAAATTGTTGTTTCTTACTGAACAGGTCTTTGATGAACTATATTCCAATGGTTTTACTTGTATTGATTATTATTTTAATTTATATTCGTGAATTTTAAATAAAAACAATTTTCATTATGGAATATGGTTGTAAATAATTTTTTCTTTTAAAATAGATTTATTCATATATTGTGTTCAATGATATGCCTCAATTATTTTTTAGAATATAATATTATTTTTCATTCACGGGACTAGTAAATCTTTGAATATGGAATTTTTTTAATTAAATTGTGATCATGGTTTAAATTATTGTTTTTGGAAGCATATAAATTTATGATCCTTCAGTGCATTGGCCAATGAAAATATGAAATTCATAGTGAGTGTGGATCTAATATTGAATGTTAGTAGGATATTATTTTGAATTAGAAGATAATGAGTATCTTCATATTGATATACTATTGTATGACCTTGTAACATTGTATTCATGTTAATTATTCTTAGTGTTCCTTGTGTGTCATGGTATTATATACCCCTTGGATGAAGCCAACTTGTGCACTGTACATAGGTTTATTCATTATGGTTTTATTTATTCCTTTAATGATAACATGTTTAATTTTTGAGATATTATTTCTATTGATAACGTCTCATTATATTTTAATTAATGTTTCGTTTCTTTATTCTAGTGTCATTTATTATAGACTGTTTGTATGGAAAATAAAATTATTGCTTTGGAAAACAATTTTCTAATATATTCGATATGAATGTTTTCTTATTTTAATGATATAAATAATATTTTTAAGTGAATTAATTTGTATATATTCATTTTTTATCATGTTGGTTACTTTTATTAGACCATACATTTATTGTTACATTTATAAATAGTTTAATTAATTTAATTCAAATAATGGGAGAGTGTTATGTTTGAGAATTAATTCTATTATTTCATGTCACTTATATTTTTTGTGACAATGGTTATAAATGGCCACATGGAGAAAAGAGATTGAACATTTTCAGGATCTTGTTTTATACTTATTTATTATTCTTAAGCCACATTATTGTGTATGTTTTTATTCCACACTGTACTATGGCTATTTACCATTATTTAGTAATTCATGATATATGTTATTTTATATTGATTTTTTAGGGTTAAATTATTACTAAGGTCTTCTATGATTACTCACAAGTTATTTTCAACAACCCATGGTGATTGGTAATGAGAATTATGACTTCTGTCATGCCAAACTTGGTCGACATGTCTGGCCAAGTTGGGCTTGTTCATTATAAATTGATATCATAGTCAATACACAGCTAGAATTGTGATGATCTTGCTTGGATTTGTATCAGAGATCATTATAGGCTATATTACGAACATCTGAACATAGGTCATATAATTGGAAGGGTTTATGAATAGTTCACATTCATATACAAATTCATGTTAGCATGACCATAAAGATATTTTTCTTCTATTTTTACGCATGTTTTTTTGTATTATTTATATGAACCTAGTTTTATTAATATTTAGATGATTCTTGTTATCTCCTCCTGCCTATTTTATTTTATCCTTTCATTCATTAAGACTATTATTTCTTTATATTTATGTTATTTAATGGATTTAGATTATATTTAGGATTATTTATTTTTATTCAATGTTGTCTTCATAAGAGAATAAGGTGTTTTCACTAGATAATAATATACAATTACTCAGAGAATAAATCTTCCTATTAAATCATATGAATCTATGATACATGTTCTGTAGGTTAATATACTAATAAACCCTTCATTGGTGGAATAAATTATCATGATAATCCATACTCTTGGTCAAACATGTGTAGACAAATAGGAATGTATCATGTACCATTCTTACAAATTTACATAGTATAATTCACCAATCATTCACAATTATATTGAACACTAAGATCCCAAAGAGTATCCTGAATGTAATCATATGGTCATTCACTTATTTAACATTCTAGAGAATAGAATATTGGTATTCTCTATGTATATTCATTAATCATTGGAAATGAGTTTTTGGTCTACATTAACAATGATAAATTTCAAGTTGATATTAAATTTACCACCTTTTAAAGGTCTCTATTATATATTTTTATCTAAAAAAAATTCACGTGGAAAAGACTCATGGTTTTTTAATGTTGGATAATGGAGAATGTTTAGTTATGTGTGTGAGAGTGATTTTACCATGTCAGTTCACCTATAAACATCCCATATTTCTAATGAATATCTTAACAATTATAGATATTGAGATAAGATTTTGAGATGATATATGGTCGATTATTATTCTCTTTTGAATTCAATGCTTTGGTGAGGTTGTTGAAATAGCAGTTATGGGTGATGTTGACTAATATTAGAAGATGAGATAATGTAGAGATTCGATTGAAATAAAGTGTATCCAGAGTGAGTGATCTAGATAGAAATAAATCATAGTAAGAGTAATGAATTTATTTCATGATTTGTTAGTGGTGATTCCTTGAGTCATCAACACAAGATTTCTTATTAGTTTGGAAGATCCATCTACAAAAAATATTTATTTTATGGTAACACCCAAGACATATTGTTTCTGTTTTCAATTTATACATCTAATTTTCATTCGTGGAATGATTCAAAATGTAAGTCGAGCTATATCAACTTTTAAAGAAGTCTCCCATGATTTATAGGATGTTGAAAATTATGGTAGATCATATTCACATGAATAATGGGATACTCATGTATTGATGGAGACTCAAGATGAAGGTAAGGCTAAATGTTTTTATAGTGTAGAGTATACAATAGATGAATGTGATGATAGGATGGCTACAATATGAGGTATTATTAATATTTCTTACACCATTTTCCTAGATTTATAATATAAGAACGTATCTCATTTATTTATTTTACAGAATTTGATTCATGTGTTTGTCTTATTCTCTAAACATCTGTAATTCATGATGGATATTTCCAATCCCATGGGAATGAGAAAATAACAGGGTTTCTATTGTTCCATGTGCTATGTCATGATCACTAACAATGTATTCATGTGGTATTTTATTGATGTTTGTCATGAAATATACATCCTCACAATTGGAATTGATATATGGTTAATTTTATAATCGTAGTAAAAAAAATTTATCCTTAGGTTCAATTTTTATCTCCGGATGGGGTTAATCTTGTTATTCAGGTTGAGTGGAATCATAGAACTCGTATATCTAGACATGTTTTTCAGGATGATGAATTGATATTATGAAAATTTTCAGATATTTTTCATTATGCCATCAACCATAATTTTTGGGATCTGTCTCCTTCTATTGTGGATGCGTATAATGAATTTTTTATGAATAAATTTAATAATTAACCACCCTAAAAGGATACGGAGTTTTCTAATGAAACTGTCATGATGAAAATTCCCATACCATTTTGAAATTATTCAATAGAAACTATTTAGTCTAATTATATAATTTTAATATTTGGTATCCTGAAGAGAATGTAATTTTTCATCCTACTGTGTCAAATAGATTTATTCTAGTTTTCTTGGAAAAGAATTCATATAGAAGCTTTTGGATTCTGTTAATTACATAAATATTAACGAGGTGGTTTTTATGAACATGTATCATTTTCTAGGATTGATGATATGTGTGGTCAACTAATGGGATCCTAGTGGTATTCAAAGATTAAAAAACAAATAATGGTTTATTTGTGATGGGATACTAATGATGGGATTTCATTGATAAGAAATATTTATGAAGGGGTCCCATAGAAAATAACATGTCACTGGGAAAGTTTCTACAAAAGATACTTTTTCTGATGGGATACCACCCAGTAAGAAATAAATATCTAAATAGATTACTTGTATAATTTAGTGTGATTTTTTATGTAAATTGTTACAATAAATAATATCTTACGAGACACTAACCAATCAAAAAAATGTATAAAAAATAATTGATAGATAAAAACACTAAAAAAATTGAAATAAAAATTAAAAAAGTTTTCAAAATATCAAAAAATTAAAAAATTCCTAATAACTAAATTTGTAAATATATGAAATAAAAATAATATTACCCAAAATAGTATCAGTAATGTTTTTAGGCAATAATTAATTATATAATGTATCAAATATTGTAGAAGGTGGGTTGGGGGTGGGGGGGACATGTGGAAGGGGGGACCAATCGCAATCCCTAAACTACGTATCAGTCATCACATGTACTATTTCTAATGATGCTTCCATAATCAGATCTCTTATTATTGTTACAATTACTCTCAATGGATCTATTCCTTCTCCATACTAGTGGATTCTATAACCACACTTTGATCATTCAGGTTCTCCTCATATTGTGAGACTGATGATGAAGCCTCTCCCATATCTCCTCTAGAGCTAGACATCATGCATGCTACAATACAATAAAAACTTATATTTGTTAGTCGATAACAAATACTAACCACTTTTCTCTTCTTGGAAGCATACATCATCACATGCATCCATGATATATCATCAAATAATACCATGGTAGGGGCCAAAAAATCATTATCATCTTGAATCTCATCATGTGTTTGAGAAGTCACATGCTCATATGACTCCTACAATTTCAATTTGAAAATAAAATAGATAAAATATTATTTTCAATAAATTTTTAAATATAAAAAAATATACTAACCACAATAGGATGCTGGAGAGCACCTGAAATCTTTCTAGTGATATTATCATAATATATCCCTATATAAACATCAAACTCCATAATATATGGGATCAATAGCTTACTATATGAGTATAAAATGATCATCTAAAATTTAATTTCATATAAATTAATAAAATATAAATTTCTATATGTAATTGATGCATACAAAGTGTGTAACTACCAGATATATTTTCCACCTCCTTCCTCCCCTTGTTCTTCCAACCTAATGATGCTCTCCATGGAAAACTATTTCCCATTATGTGCGAGCATAATTTATCCAAAACTAAAGAAATTATGTAATAAGGTTTATGGTCATAGCTTGACTGATAAAAATATTTTTGTTCCACCTTATTCAGGGATTTCGACCAATGTTTTTTAATAACTAATGTGATCTCTCTGGCATACATACTACAAAATACTCCTTGATGGAACGCAACATGCTATGAATAATAGGAATCTAATCCCATAAATAGGAATCTGATCCCACATCACCCTTGCTACAAAAAATAGTCTAATAGAATAGTGCTCCCATATCTGAATGGTATTTGCAAAAATCTATGAAAAACATAATATATAATTACAAAATTAGTATATAAATGAAGTAATGAAACATAAAGGAAAATATTTAAAATATAAAATTGAATATAACTCTACATGCATAGATCGATGTCGAGATATGTATGTCACCAGAGAATAAGGTCAGCAATCATCAATCTCACAAGACCACTAAACCTATGAGTCAATAATAAACCACTAGTAACCCATTGGTCAAATTATAAAGCATCTAGTTAATCAGTAGGTTTTATATAATCTCAATGCTAAGAATATATCAACACATGTCTCTTCAGAAATAAAAAACATGAAAATATTTTTTTATCATTTAATTAAAAACAACTATTATATGTACATGTAAATTTTTTTATAACTGATAATTAATTGTTTCATTTTTAATCATCATAATTTTCTTTATATATGAAAATCTCAATATCATTATCTTTCTTCATAGTTTCTACAATTTCCGTTGGAGTTTCACCTTCATCGTGACTTTTAAATACAAAATCACTTGATAAATCAACACCATCACTATCACCATAGACATATAACTTTTGGGTTACATCATCGATATTAAAATCATTTTTAAAAAAATATGTATTATATTCTTTCTCTTGAAAATTTTTTATTTCTTGAACTTTAATAGAACCATATTCACTTTGAGTAAATTGATTTTCATAGGATTTCATTTTTATAATGCACCACCAATCAATAATACTCATAATGGTGGGAAATAGTTGTAATAATATATTTAGTGTGATTCATGATCAAATAAAATGTTTCATTTATATAAATAAGGATTTTATTTTTATTATCAATAATTACATATAAAATATGAACACACAATCTTATTATAACATCAAACCAATGAAATGTAAACTTCATTTCATAATTCTATACCAGATAAAAGGTAAAAATTATTTCATCGATCATTCCATAAAATTCATATTCACTTTATCTATGAGAATATCCACTAATTAAAACACAACCGTTCCTTTTTTTATTCTCTATATGCAGGTATATGAAATCTTAAACCATTCAGCACATATAACTTATAGGAACCAAAATTTTTGGATAATGGGACACTCAATACAAATAATCAATTATTATTTTAATTATTATGTCATTATACCTAAGAATTATAACTATTAACAATATAAAAAGTAATAAATAGATTCTGTATGTTAAATCAAAAATAATTTACTTTTCTAGTCTTTAAAACTAGTATAATGAATTATATTTTTGACATTCTTCAAAGGAAGATGCAGTAATTTTCTTAAAATATTTCTTTATATGATCATCAAATAATCTACATTTATAATTAATAAATATATTTTTTTCAAAAATAATTAAATAAATAGTTAGTTTTATGACTCACCGCATAAATTGTTTCATTTATTCATAACTGATGAAAACATATGTTTGAGCCTGGTGATATAAATCATATGAAATGTGTTGTTAATAGAGTCCAACATAGATATGTAAAAACTAATTTAAAAATTCTAATTTATTTTTTAGTGAATCAAAAATATTTCCTTCTTTATTACCTAATTATTAGTGTTTTTGATGAAATTCATGTTAGAAATAATTTGAGAAGAAAATAGAATTTTCATCATATAAATAAGCTTATACAATTGAACCTTAAAAAGATTTATTTTTATATTCCTTTTTGATTATTATTTAAATAAATCTATCATATTGATACATCTATAACAACTATACATGCCTTATAAATTTTTCTTCATCAGTAAAATTTAATTGCAAATTTTACATTGAATCATGGATAGCTGGTGGAAAAAAATAACTATTTTATAAAAACCTAAAGAAATAACCTCTTATAGTCCAAAAATATGATCATAATCTGATGTCATTTCATAGATGTGTTTGAAAAAATATGTTATTTTTGTTATCTCACTCAACATAGATGAGATCGACAACCCTCTAAATCAAATTAGTTGAATTGTTTCAAATATAAATTTAAAACAAGTAATTTCTAGTCCAATAATATAATAATATCAGAAACCTCTATCCACATTATAAACATAACCATTTTGTATTTAAAAAAACAAAATCCACTAACAAAATAATAAACGGTAATCTTTTGAAAGTGTGTATGGTTATTTTTTCATCATTAACATTTTTGATCTGTCAATTTCAAACAACTCAATGTTATAGTCACCTGTAAATTTGCGAAGGATCTAATCATCCCTTTTAATTATTTTAAGCATTACAATGCATTTCCAAAACTATATAAAGTATATTATATGAAAAACATTTCTCAATTTGAATGACATCTGATATATGAAGAACCAACAAATCAGACAAATGTGGATGATCCCAAAAACATTCAATTAATCCAATTGTGATACATCCCAAAGAAATCTAGTTAGTTTTGGTATATAGTTGATTCAAAGGTAATTGGAGGTAATAAAGACATAATATATTTTAAATCAATACCAGAAATGATTTCTTGTGGTCCTTGTCAATGAATTGTATCTTTTCTGAAATGATTATTTCTTGTTTGGAAAGGGTGATCAGTAAGAAGAAATTTATGATGAAAGTTGAGAAAATGATTTTTTTCGATTGAAGATCTTTTGAATTTTTTGTCACTCATATAGTATAAAAATGATTACGGACCATGTCTATTATATCTAGAAAAATTCAATATGATGTGAAATTACTAATTTTCCATATTAAAATAACATTTCATAGGAAATTCTATTTCAGTAAAACATCATATATACTAACACTATTAGTCCATTATAAATTTAACTTATTGATAAATGGATTCAAATAAACACCGATATTCTTATTTGATGCCTTATAATTTATATGATTAAGGAGATATATAGACCATTCATCAACATCCATGGAGGTAAATTTAATGAAGCTATAATGATGGGCCATTATGAATATTGCAACTATAATAACCAAATGGATGAAACCATCTATAGAAATACCTAATCAAGGATTATCGCCATAAAATGAAAACAACATATGTACAATTTTTAAATACATAAATGAATCACCATAACATGGTTGATTTAATATTTCACAAGAGTGAATATATGTGTTGTAATAGGATATCAATGAATATGTGTTCTGATAGAAAAATAAATACCGAAAAATGAGTTTAAGTGTGAAATACCTAAACTTTTAAATACGAATAAATCCAAAATATCACAAATTGAGCCTCACTGTACCTCTATCTTCAACATGTTGGCAAATTAACTAATGGATAATTTTCACCATAATATAAGATGAAATTATTTTAATATTCATAAATATTATAATAACCATGACCCAAATTTTGATCCATCCACATTCTACAATAGAAATTTATAGGAAACCCATTTTCATCTAGAAATATCTAGATAACCAAAGAGAATATTTGATCAAAACAACAATTTTAATATCTATTCTATGAGTTAATATACATAAATTATGCAAACTAAAACAATTTTATTATTTTTGAATGATCATATTAATAAAACTCACCAAACATCTGCAACTAATTAAATTGATTTGTTTCAAACAGAGGAGAAATATTAATATCATCACGAGTTTCTTTATTTTTAAAAGAAAAACTAACAATATCATGTAGTGAATTTGTAATCTGTGATGGATTTAGATCCAAATTTTTAATATCATCTCTTAAAAACCATTCATGATAATGATAACAAAAAAATATTCTATTCAAAAACTTAAACACAATAGATGACCCTCAACATTTTCAAATGTGTCACACCACCAGTGATCAAATTTATTATATAGATAGTTGGTTGTCCCTTCTAATAAATATTCTTTTATTAGTGATGCAAATGAAAAAAATGCATCAATACCCTCAATATACATATGATTTATACTAGAACTATATTGATTCTGGTGATGTATGGTCATATCATAATCATGTAATAAATACTTTTGGAAACATATTTATTCAATATTTCTCTAAAAAATATTAGATAATATTTTAATATGATTATTTTGATTAAATAAGAATAAATTGTAATAAAGAGTATATAATTAAAAAATTATAACTTAAAAATAATTACTACTAAAAAATAGTAATTACCACTGATATCCACTAATTATTACTAATTTATGATATTTATTTATAATTACCACTCTTTATGAAAAAATTACCCTTATTTATTACTAATTGATAATATTTGACACTTATTATTAATTATTGCTAAATATTCCTAATCACTGCTAATTATTCCTAATTAGATCACATTTGTACTAATTTTTATTAATATTTCAAATTATTATTTCATCTTACTAACAAAAAATTATATCTAGAAGAAAAAGTTTTATGGAATTTATTAAAAAGAATGTAAATAGTAGACAAGAAAAGAGGACGGTATCAGACAATGAGGACTTCCCTTATCCGGTAAAAACATAGATAGAAATTATAATATGAAATATCATTTTCATAATCATAATCATCAGTATTTTCCCAAATAGATAGAGTATTAACTTGACTGAAGATCGCGAAGATCTCAACAATTCTTCTTCTTGGCATATTATATGATGATTTAGTAGACAATTTCAATGGAATGTTGGAGTATTCCTTCTGCGGCCTTTTATTTATTGTGGTAGGAGTGAAACCATCATATTATATTATATTTTCTTTCCATGTATAATAACATCCTTGAATGAGTCATTTCAAATTCCCAAATCCTTCAGTGGAGTACTATATGTCAACCATTCACTATGATAAGTGTTCATATACTTATCATATATTCTTGATGAGTAAAATATATTCTAGATATCCTCATGATAATTAATATTTTTCTTCACTAGTGTTGATATTGTCACGACCCTCTCCCCAAAAAGTGTACCCCTCCTGGGCCGGCAATGTGAAAAGAGAGATAATGACCCCTGAGTCCCGCCTCCAGTAGGTCCCGGGTTGGCGACTAGCACCGAGGGTATAATAACAAACAAATGGGAAGCATTACCCTCTAAGAGAACACATACAGAAGAGAGAGATAGAATAGACTCCAACCAAATCCAACTCATAACTGAAATATAAAAGGAAACCAAGTAAATATATGAAATGTCATGCAAAAGTACTACAACTGAAATGGAAAACTAAAAGTACCCAAAAGAAAGAAAAACGGCAGCGACCACGAGCCCGAACAGCTCCTCCTCCAACCACAAGCTAGTAGTAACCCGCTTGATCTCCAACTTTATCCAAGTGACCTAAAAACTGTTTATATGTACATAGGATGAGTATAACAGTATACTCAGTAGGATCCTCCCCAAGCCTCTCATGCAAAGGTAATGAAAGCATGCTAAAGCCCAGTGAACAACAAGTGAAACTAACTCGTCACCTAAACAGGTATACTATGTTCCCATCCTCACCATGGCTACTCTCACCAAGTAACGCATACAATAATATAGCATGTAGTAAAGAATATCAAGGGTACCCCGCTACTACTTCCCCACTGGTTTGCCGCTTTGCCCCAACGACATACGTCCTGTGCATCTCTCTCCAAAGGCTTGCCCGTAGACACCTGGGCGAAGCTCCATAATCTGCACCTCATGCACCACAAAGTCTTGCCCGCAGACACCTGGGCGAAGCACCACACCGTCCTCACAACCAAAAGTAACCAGGTAGTTTTTGGGAGCCACCACAGCTCGCATAACGTGTATCATATGTCGGGTATAATACCTCAAGCCATTACAGCCCATACTCCGAGTAAGGATCCTCAAGCCATCATAGCCTATACAAGTTACACCTATAGTAGTCCATAGAATACTATATCCAGAATATATGCGTGTGAATAACCACAAGCCATTACATCCCTCTACACACATATATGGGGTAACTAACCGCTGTGCCTCATGGAACAAGTATCTACCAAGAGAAGAGAGCAGGGCCAAAGGGGGTAGTCATCCATTCAACCTCCCATCAGAATGTTGGGGAAAACACCCCCCCCCCCCCATGGCTCAGAATCCCCAAGATTTCAGTGCCCTTACCGACAGGGTGGAGTAGCATATAGAAACACAAAAAGTACAGAATATATAAGAAACTCACATCCACACTATGGGCATTATCTAGTCTTAGATACAACTGTAGCTAACATCTCTCAGACTCCAGGCTGTTACTTCAAAGACTAGGTATCCTATAAGCACACAACCAATGGAAGAGCTTTATTAGATTACTCCATTCTCATTTTATCAGTTCCACTGTACGTTAATTAATTCTTTAAATATTAATTAACCATGAACAATTTACCACATTAAACTAAATTAGCATCTCATTCAAAAACTGCTCCTTTTTAGGATTCACATCACTGTTAAATTCCAGTATCTCCATCCCCGTGGATTTTCACCATTTAATCAAAAATCCATTACAGAATTACTTTTCCACATTCCCAGGCATTCTAGAAAAGCATCAAATTCTTATAAACACAAAGGAGGCTCAAAACGGTGAGTAGATATACTACACGTCGAGTCTTTACCGCCTATAGAAAGAGCATATACCCATTCTCCCTCTAGAGGCTAAACACGGAAAGCACGTGGAATACCCCGCGTGTCTTCGCCTCCTTCGGAAGATGGGTAGCAAGACCAGCAGCCTTGAGCAGTGGGGAAAAGAAAAGCAGATTAACATTCAAGAAAACCGCAAGCAACCAGCAACCTCATCCATCCCATTCCATCACCACTGGTGTCCTCCCCGACACCCATATGCATAAACTGATGCATCTCGCCACTCTAGGCGTCATCTGCTGCCACAACCACAAGGCCTCCATGCCTCCACATATCACAACAGCCATCCAAGCTCACATCACAACACAAGCAGTAGGAAAATAAACATCACATCATGGGATCTTGACCCTTTAACAAACATGAAGGTAACTCAGAACCCTTTTTATAAATTACCACATAATATGTTCTCTAATCCATATTGAATTAACAGATTCATTAACATGCATCTTTATCATTAGCCAATTATTTAACAAATAATTCTGGCTTTATGTTCTTTATCAATTTCGATCATGAACGAGCAACTAATTAAAGAAAAACATAGATATCACTCTATCTAGGAAAACATGAGGCAAACCGTTTTCACGGTACAAAGAAACAACATGAGATCAACCAATTCTTTTATTCCGGTTCAAGTATTTAATTTAGTCAATTTCATTGTGATCCAAAGGGATAAATCATGCTAATTCTACGATTGCACATATACAATTAGAGAAGCCATGAATCCCCTACCTCAAACAGTTCCTCGCGTTCTTTATCCACACAACATGTCATGATCCTCCCCTCGCGACAACTGCATCCACAGGAGGATACTGCGGTACGACAGTACCAACCAACCCCATGAAAACCCATTAGAATCTTGGAAATTACATGGTATAATGGAAGGGAGAACAAGAGAAGATGAAACTCAAAGAACGACGATACAACATACCTTATATCGAGGATTTATCGACACAAATTGGTTGCATCTAAAAGAGATCAGAACCAATCCTAGGAGAAAATATTGATTGCACAACACCTACAGAAAGTATTGAAATGTTCTAGTGCCTCTTAGTTGAGAACAAAGGGAAAGAACAAGGAAGAATGATATCTCATCCCTTTTTGAAGATTAAATGGGGCGACGGTTTAAGATCCGGTTAATTCTCCATTAAAAACGGATCGCATTAACCCACGCGGTTTGACCAAGTAAAACATTCCAAGCCTTAGGAATAATTAATATAGGATTTATGGCATTTTAAACGGCCTTAAGAGCCCTTAAAAATAAGGCTTTAAATGTATTTTACGTCAAAGGAAATGTCAAAAGGGAAAAACTGTAGGAGTCTGGAAACACTGTTCACCGACCGTTACTGTACATGAAACCGATCTGTGAAACCGATCTGTGAAACCGATCTGTCACACCGATCTGTGAAACCGATCTGTCAGACCAATCTGTGAAACCGATCTGTCACACCGATCTGTGAAACCGATCTGTCAGACCGATCTGTGAAACCGATCTGTCACACCGGTCTGTGAAACCGATCTGTCAAACCGATCTGTGAAACCGATATGGCAGACCGATCTGTGAAACCGATCTGTCACACCGATCTGTGAAACCGATCTGTCACACCGATCTGTGAAACCGATCTGTCACACCGATCTGTGAAACCGATCTGTCAGACCGATCTGTGAAACCGATCTGTCACACCGATCTGTGAAACCGATCTTTCACACCGATCTGTGAAACCGATCTGTCACACTGATCTGTGAAACCGATCTGTCTCACTGATCTGTGACACCGATCTCTGAGACCGATCTGTCAGACCGATCGGTGAGACCGATCTGTTATTGTTCATAAAGCTGGAAACACTGTTCACAGAACTGAAAAATTGGCAAAGTGTTGGGGATAAGTCCCCTTGACCTCCCAGAACACCTCCAACGCCAACATTTCACAAAGTAATGGACCGGAGATGTCCGAGCCATTACATTAGATACCTCTCAAAACATTATCGTCCTCAAGAATAAAAAAAAACCAACCTAGAAGATAGGAGGGGTCCGAACAACCACCCCATAAGATACCTCTCAGGGGAAAACTACCACGAGTTGTTCGAAAGATGGAACAAAACTACGAAATCTGGGAACAAACAATCCATACCCAAACAATTCAATCATATCATCACATGGAAAGTACATAAATAAAACATGAAAGGTCTAACCAGAGAGGAAACATCATTACATGAAAGGAGTTAAACATTAAACAACTCTGGGTACTGAGCATGTATCTGTGACTCACGCTCCCAAGTACTCTCCTCCATGCCACCGTGTCGCCACAAGACACGAACTAATGGAATAGAACTCCCACAAAACACCTTCTCCTTGTGGTATTGGATCTCCACAGGTCGCTCCTCGAAGGTTGCATCATCATCAATATCGATCTCTCCCCAATCGATAACATAAGATTCATCATGAAGATAACGACGGAGCTATGGTACATGGAAAACATCATGTATCCGACTCATATGAGGGGGAAGTACTACTCGATATGCCACAGCTCCAACATGAGATAACACCTCGAAAGGCCCAATAAACTGGGGAGAAACATTACATCCACGACCAAGCCTTCGCTGCCCACGACGGGGAGTCACCTTCAGAAACACATGATCCCCAACATTAAACTCTAAGGGTCTCCTTCTTTGATCAGCATATGATTTCTGATGATCCTGTGCTGTCTTCATCCTCTCATGAATCACTTGAACCATCTCTGTTGTATTCTGCACTAGTTCTGGTCCGAGAATTGCTGACTCTCCGACCCCAGTCCAGCACAACGGAGAACGGCATGGCCGGCCATACAAGGCTTCAAACGGCGCCATACCGATGGTAGAGTGAAAAAAATTATTGTAAGCGAACTCCACCAAGGGTAAGTGCTTCACCCATGAACCTCCAAAATCACGAACACAAGAGCGCAGCTTGTCCTCAAGAGTCTGGATTGTTCGCTCTGTCTGACCATCCATTTGAGGAAGAAAAGCAGTGCTAAGGCATAGTTGAGATCCAAAAGCATGTTGGAGACCTCTCCACACCCTAGAGGTAAAACGAGGGTCTCTATCAGAAATGATCGTCTTAGGAACTCCGTGAAGTCTCAACACATCCTCTAGATACTTCCTCAACAAAACCTCCACTGAGCTCGACTCCTTGATTGTTATGAAGTGGGCCGATTTAGTTAAACGATCCACTACCACCAATATAGCATCATGTACTCCTGGATCTTGAGGTAAACCTGTAACAAATTCCATTGAGATGTCCTCCCACTTCCACTGAGGAATCTCTATGTGTTGGAGAAGACCACCAGGAACACGGTGTTCGGCCTTCACCCTCTGACAGACTAAACATCGAGACCCAAACTCTGCAACCATACGTTTCAGACCAGGCCACCAGAACTGACTCCTTAAGGATCGGTACATCTTCATCACGCCAGGATGTACTGCCAAGGGTGAACTATGGAACTCTTGGAGAACCGTCTCACGCATCTCCAAGGGAACAAAAATCCTGACATGATACAACACTCGGTGTTGTTCATCCTCCGACCAACCATCAGGGGCCTCCCCAAAAACAACTCTGTCTCTCCAAACTTCCACCTCTAGATCACCCAACTGAGACTCTTCAACCTTATACATCAGGGATGACCGCACCGTCATCTAGAAAAGACAATCTCTACCCCCAACATCTCCCATATCAAGATGCAAAGCTGCTAGCTCTTCCATCAATCTCCAGGAATCACCAGATTCACGCACAACGTCACTACGTGACATTCGGCTCAGCGCATCAGCAACAACATTTCCCTTCCTAGGTGTATACGATATTTCGAAGTCGTATTCCTACAAGAACTCCATCCACCGATGCTGTCGCAAGTTCAAGTCCCGCAGAGAGAAAACATACCTCAAACTCTTATGATCGGTGAAAACCACAAAGCGCTCTCCAATGAGGTAATGTCTCCACAACTTCTACGAAAACACCACGACTACCAACTCAAGATCATGGGTGGCATAGTTGCGTTCATGGGCACGCAACTGCCGAGACCCATAAGAAACAACTAACCTTTGTTGCATAAGAACAAAGCCTAGCCCCAGATGTGAAGCATCACAGAAAACATCAAACTGGACTCCCTCCGCTGGAAGAAAAAGGACTGGAGCACTTACCAACTTCTCCTTTAGATATTCGAAAGCTTCCTAACACTGATCAGTCCATATGAACGCTTGATCCTTCTTGGTCAAAGTTGTCAGAGGAGTCGCAACTCGAGGGAAATTGGCTACAAACCTCATGTAATAGCCTGCAAGACCAAGGAAACTTCGCACCTCTGACACTGTCTTGGGGGCTTCCCAAGACACTACTGCTTATATCTTCAATGGATCCACAGCTACTCCCTGTTGGGACACAACATGCCCCATGAAACGAACATCTCGAGCCCAAAACTCACACATGGACAACTTACCAAACAGCTGATGTTGGCGAAGAACTCCCAAAACGGCTCGTAGATGCTCTGCATGCTCTTCTTCAGATGTGGAGTACACAAGGATGTCATCGATGAAAACCACAACAAACTTATCCAGGAATTCATGGAACACAGCATTCATCAACCCCATGAAAACAGCTGGAGCATTCGTCACGCTGAATGGCATTACAAAAAACTCATAATGCACATGACGACAACAGAAAGAAGTCTTTGGGATATCCTCATCCTTTACACACATTTGATGATATCCTGACCTCAAGTCGATCTTTGAGAACCAACTTGCACCCTTCAATTGATCAAATAATTCATAAATCCACGGAAGAGGATAGCAGTTCTTTATTGTCACTTTGTTTAAGCGACGATAATTGACACACAACCTTAAACTGTCGTCGGCCTTCTTCACGAACAAGACTGGTGCACCCCATAGAGACACACTTGGCCGAACAAAACCACACTGCAACAGACCATCGAGCTGTATACGTTTCTCTCGTAACTCAGAAGGGGCCATTCTATACGGAGACATAGAGATAGGAGACGCTCCTAGCTGTAGCTCGATCCCAAACTTGATCTCTTGTCGAGGGGATAATGCTACAACATCTTCGGGAAAGACGTCAGGGTACTCCTCTACGACCCTAGGAAACACCAACTGTTGAACCTCTGAAGAACTCAGCATCATCCCAGCCATCATGGATGATAAGGATGAAACTCATATATAACTCATCCGAGGATCTCTCTCACTAACAAACACTACTTCCTCTCCATCTTCATCAACGAAAACGACCTTCTTCCTGTAGCAATCCACAATAGCCTTCACCGAATACAACCAATCCATGCTGAGGATGACATCATATGGTTGTATTCGTAAACATAGGAAATCTCCCTAAGAGCAGTGCTGCCCCAACACTAGCTCATAGTCTCTACATACTTCAAACAAGCTAGCTCGACCTCCAACTGGCGTAGTCAACGCCAAGGGCACTGGAAGCCTCTCTACCTCAAGTCCCAAGCGTGGACAAGGGAAGGGGATATAAAGGAGTGTGTCTCTCCTAAATCAAACAAGGCATACACCAAGGTAGAAAACAAGCAAAGGGTACCTCGGACGATGTCTGGCTCGCCTGGAGCTGGCAACGCTAGAGCATGAAGTTGACCACGACCACCTCCACGACCTCTTTGACCCTGATGATGACCACCACCACGGCCACACTCTGCTCTCTGAGGACGGGGAGTGTCATGGGGTTGTCCTCTGCCTGCTCCATCTACCCTTGGGTGATCTAAAGCTGGTGCAACCTGCTGCTGCTGCCTCGGTTGGAACTGCCTCAATGGTGGAACCTGGAGCAGAGCGCCCGGTGCACGATAACTGCTCTGAAAAGTCAGGCACTCCCGCTGTTGATGACCACGACCACCACAAGAAAAACAAGCTCCAGATCCCTTGGCATAGGCCTGAGAGTTTCTGCCTCCGGAGAAACGAGATGGGAAGGGCTGGGACCTACCCCCAGGTGAACAAAAACTCTTCTGTCCTGAAAATCGGGAACCCCGGACCACAGCTCTGCTTTGTGAGGAATCATGACGATTCACCTCTCGTGAAGATCCGGTCCTGGCCAAAGTCCTCTCAACAACCTCTGCCCTCTAGAGAACCTCTAGATATATCTTCAGCATAAATGGGGTGACCTGGCGTTGGATCTTTGGATGCAAAGCCTCCTCGAAATGCCTCGCCCTGGCCTCATCATCTGGTAACAGGTCTGAAGCATAACGTAGAAGGTCCCTGAAACGGATTCCAAACTCTCGAACACTGGAGCTCCCCTGTCGAAGGGTGAGAAGCTCCTGGAGACTGGACACCTTCGTAGTCGATGAAAGAAACTCGTCTCTAAACCTCTCTCGAAACTCCTCCCATGAGATCGCTGACTCCTCACGATCACCGAGGAACAAGAACCACCACTTCCTCGCTGCTCCACGCAGCATCGTCACAACCAAGGACACCCAGTGTTCCTTCCGAGCATGAATCGAACTAAAGCATATCTCGATCTCCTACAACCAGTCTTCTGTGACTACATCTGAAACGAAGCCCTCGTACTTCTGTAGACTCTGGCGCTGAAACTCTCGGAGTGTCTACCTCCATGTGTCATCGTCGTCAACCTCTACCTGGCGGCGATCTGCTGGAACAGCCTGCTGGGCACCTTCAGCGTAAACCTGACGAGGACGTCGACCTGGATCCATACCTATAAAATAATAACCATTAGAGCTCCAAAGCCTGGAATATGGAAAACTCAACATTGATTAATTAATTGTTTTGTTTTATTAATTTCAGGTTACCTATCCCAAGGTCCACCCATTCAAACACAGGCGCAAAGAATAATGATGCATGATCCTTTCCTAGGTCTCTACCCTGCAACCAGTATCACTTTGTTTAGTAGCCACCGTAAACTTAAAGGTCTGTGAAACAGATCATAGGGGGCCCTGAACGCCTATGTCTATTCCGGTCTCCAGTGATTACCCCACTTTCTAAACATGAATGACACTGTTTCCCTACCATCCCATTCATCCTCACCTGTGCCTAACTCCAAACTCCATCCTATCCCTCAACCAGAGCTCTGATACCACTCTGTCACGACCCCCTCCCCACAAAGTGTACCCCTCTTGGGCCGGCAATGTGAAAAGGGAGATAATGACCCCCCGAGTCCCGCCTCCAGTAGGCCCCGGGTTGGAGAGTAGCACCGAGGGTATAATAACATACAAATGGGAGGCATTACCCTCTAAGAGAACACATACAGAAGATAGAGATAGAATAGACTCCAAACAACTCCAACTCATAACTGAAATATAAAAGGAAACCAAGTACATATATGAAATGTCATGCAAAAGTACTACAAATGAAAGGGAAAACTAAAAGTACCCAAAAGAAAGAAAAATGGCAGCGACAACGAGCCCGAACAGCTCCTCCTCCAACCACAAGCTAGTGGTAACCCGCTTGATCTCCAACTTTCTCCAAGTGACCTGAAAAACAGTTTATATGTACATAGGGTGAGTATAACAGTATACTCAGTAGGATCCTCCAAAAGCCTCTCGTGCAAAGTTAAATAAAGCATGCTAAAGCCCAGTGAACAACAAGTGAAACTAACTCGTCACCTAAACAGGTATACTATGTTCCCAACCTCACCATGGCTACCCTCACCAAGTAACGCATACAAGAATATAGCATGTAGTAAAGAATATCAAGGGTACCCCGCTACTACTTCCCCACTGGTTTGTCGCTTTTCCTCAATGACATACGTCCTGTGCATCTCTCTCCAAAGGCTTGCCCGCAGACACCTGGGCGAAGCTCCACAATCTACACCTCGTGCACCACAAAGGCTTGCCCGCAGACACCTGGGCGAAGCACCACACCGTCCTCACAACCAAAAGTAACCAGGTAGTTTCTGAGAGCCACCACAACTCGCATAACGTGTATCATACCTCAGGTATAATACCTCAATCCATTACAGCCCATACTCCGAGTAAGGATCCTCAATCCATCATAGCCTATACACGTTACACCTATAGTAGTCCATAGGTTACTATATCCAGAATATATGCGTGTGAATAACCACAATCCATTACAGCCCTCTACACACATATATGGGGTAACTAACCACTGTGCCTCATGGCACAAGTATCTTCCAAGAGAAGAGAGCGGGGCCAAAGGGGGTAGTCATCCATTCAACCTCCCATCAGAATGTTGGGGAAAACACCCCCCCAGGGCTCAGAATCCCCGGGGTGTCAGTTTCCCTTACCGATAGGGTGGAGTAGCGTATAGAAACACAAAAAGTACAGAATATATAAGTAACTCACATCCACACTATGGGCATTACCTAGTCTTAGATAAAACTGTAGCTAACGTCTCTCAGACTCCAGGCTGCTACTTCAAAGACTAGGTATCCTATAAGCACACAACCAATTGAAGAGCCTTATAAGATTACTCCATTCTCATTTTATCAGTTCCACTATACGTTAATTAATTCTTTAAATATTAATTAACCATGAACAATTTACCACATTAAACTAAATTAGAATCTCATTCAAAAACTGATCCTTTTTAGGATTCACAACACTGTTAAATTCCAGTATCTCCATCCCCGTGGATTTTCACCATTTAATCAAACATCCATTACAGAATTACTTTTCCACATTCCCAAGCATTCGAGAAAATCATCCTATGCTTCTAAACACAAAGGATCCTCAAAATGGTGAGTATATATACTACCCTTCGAGTCTTTGCCGCCTATAAAAAGATCATATACTCATTCTCCCTCGAGAGGCTAAACACGGAAAGCACGTGGCATACCCCGCGCGTCTTCGCCTCCTTTGGAAGAAGTGTAGCAAGACCAGATGCCTTGAGTAGTGGGGAAAAGCAAAGAAGATTAACATTCAAGAAAACCACAAGAAACCAGCAACCACATCCATCCCATTCCATCACCCCTGGTGTCCTCCCCAACATCCACATGCATACACTGATGCATCTCGCCACTCTAGGCGTCATCTGCTGCCACAACCACAAGGCCTCCATGCCTCCACATATCACAAAAGCCATCCAGGCTCACATCACAGCACAAGTGGTAGGAAAACAATCATCACATCATGGGCTCTTGACCCTTTAACAAACAAGAGGGTAACTCAGAACCCTTTTTAGAAATTACCATATAATCTATTCTCTAATCCATATTGAATTAACATATTCATTAACATGCCTCTTTATCATTAGCCAATTATTTAACAAATAATTCTGGATTTACGTTCTTTATCAATTTCCATCATGAACGAGCAACTAATTAGAGAAAAACATAGATATCACTCTATCTAGGAAAACATGAGGAAAACCGTTATCACGGTATAAAGCCACAACATGCGATCAACCAATTATTTTAATCCGGTTCAAGTATTTAATTAGGTCAATTTCATTGTGATCCAAAGGGATAAATCATGCTAATTCTACGATTTCACATATACAATTAGAGAAGCCATGAATCCCCTACCTCAAACAGTTCCTCACATTCTTTATCCACACAACAGGTCACGATCCTCCCCTCGCGACAACTGCATCCACCGGAGGATGCTGCGGTACGACAGTACCAACCAACCCCATGAAAACCCATTAGAATCTTGGAAATTACATGGTATAATGGAAGGGAGAACAAGAGAAGATGAACCTCAAAGAACGACGATACAACATACCTTATATCGAAGATTTATTGAAACAACTTGGTTGCATCTAAAACAGAGCAGAACCAATCCTAGGAGAAAAGATTTATTGCACAACTCCTACGGAAAGTATTGAAAGGTTCGAGTGCCTCTTAGTTGAGAACCAAGGGAAAGAACAAGGAAGGATGATATCTCGTCCCTTTTTGAAGATTAAATGGGGCGACGGTTTAAGATCCGATTAATTCTCCATTAAAAACAGATCGCATTAACCCACGCGGTTTGACCATGAAAAACATTCCAAGCCATAGGAATAATTAATATAGGATTTATGGCATTTTAAACGGCTATAAGAGCCCTAAAAAATAAGGCTTTAAATGTATTTTACGTTAAAGGAAACGTTAAAAGGGAAAAACTGTAGGAGTCTGGAAACACTGTTCACCCACCGTTACTGTACATGAAACCGATCTGTGAAACCGATCTATGAAACCAATCTGTCACACCAATCTGTGAAACCGATCTGTCAGACCGATCGGTGAAACCGATCTGTCACACCGATCTGTGAAACCGATCTGTCAGACCGATCTGTGAAACCGATCTCTCACACCGATCTGTGAAACCGATCTGTCACACCAATCTGTGAAACCGATCTGTCAGACCGATCTGTGAAACCGATCTTTGAGACCGATTTGTGACACCTATCTGTCACAGCGATCTGTGAAACCGATCTGTCACACCGATCTGTGAAACCGATCTGTCACACCGATCTGTGAAACCGATCTGTCAGACCGATCTGTGAAACTGATCTGTCACACCGATCTGTGAAACCGATCTGTCAGACCGATCTGTGAAACCGATCTGTCAGACCGATCTGTGAAACCGATCTGTCACACCAATCTGTGAAACCGATCTGTCTCACCTATCTGTGAAACCGATCTGTGAGACCGATCGGTGAGACCGATCTGTTATTGTTCATAAAACTGGAAACACTGTTCACAGAACTGAAAAATTGGAAAAGTGTTGTGGATAAGTCCCCTTGACCTCCCAGAACACCTCCAACACCAACATTTCACAAAGTAATGGACTGGATAGGTTCGGGCCATTACAGATATCACCATGAAGTGGAAGCTTTCATGATTTATCATATTCCCCTAGATGTGTCATTCCTTTCCCCGTAATCCAGGTCTATGTATTAGTTTCCTCCAAATCTGCACACCGAGTATCTTTATACATATCATGTTCAGTGGGATTCTCCTCACTCATCCCACCTTCCAGACGACCGACATAGTGGTCAGAAAAATCTCATTGCATGTCAATTCCAACATCTAATGTGGTATTACCAACACCAAAATCCTAATATTTACCCTCCTCATTAGAAACAATAACTCCCTTACCACACAACATTTCTATTTCCAAATTATGTTGTATGTCACATACCCTTGACTCATATCATACATAAATCTGCATAATGTCCTAACTATGTACCTCTAATTATTACTAAGTACCACAAATTATTACTATTTACTACCACTTGTTTTTAAATACCAATAGTTATTAATAATTATCACTTATTGCTAAAAATTAAAAATAATTATTACTACGTTCTACTAATTATTACGAATTATAAAAAATGTTTACTAATTACTACTAAATTTTAGTCATTTATACTAATTTTTACTAATTACTAATACTTTTTAATAAATATTAGTAATAATTAATAATTATTACTAATTATTACAACTTTAAACTAAATTCCACTTATTATTAATAAGTGTCACTGATTAATACTAATAGTTACTAATTATTACTAATTATTACTAATTGTTATTAATTATAATTAATTTTCAAATTATTAATAATTATTAGTAATTAGTATGAATTATTACTAATTGATACAAAGAGACAATAATTGTTACCATGTACAAAAAAATTACTACTATGTAACACTAATTATTACTAACTACTAATTATTAATAATTGTTACAAATTATTTATCATTACCCCTAATAATGATCAATTTTGACTAATTTTTACTAACAAAAACCGTTTTTACTAAATATTACTAATTTCTACTTATAAATACTTATTATTCCTAATTTCTACTGATTATTTCCATTTGCATCTAATTATTACCAATTATTGAAAATTATGACTAATTATTTCAAATTAATTCCTATTATTCATAATTATTGGGTATTATTACTCATTCTTACTACATATTTCTAATTATTACCATGTACCACTTATTATTAATAAGGGCCACTAATTATTATTTACAACCACTTGCTATTACTAATTATTACTAATTAATTCTAATTAATATATATTATTAGTAATTACAACTAATAATTAATAATAATTTATAATTACCACTATGTACCTTTAATTGTTACTAATTACAAGTAATTAGTAATAACTAATACTAATTACAACTAATTATTTCTAATTGACACTAATTATCCCAAATTACAACTAATTATTACTAATTTCGCTAGTTATTACTAAATAGTACTAATCACCACTAATTATTACTAATTACTACTAATATTAAATAACTATTCTTAATATTTCTAATTTTAACTATATACCCCAAATTATGGAGAATATATCGCAAATTATTACTATGTATTTATAATTATAACCAATTACTTGTAATTACCATAAATTATTTCTAATTAAAATTATTTATTACTAACTAAAATTAATTATTACTAATTACCACTAATTGTTACTAATTATATGTAATTATTACTAATTACCACAAAAATTACAAATTACCACTAATTATAACTAATTAACACTAATTACAACTCATCACCAAAATTATTAAAATATAATTAATAATTATAACTACTAATTTCTAATTATTACTAATTAATACAAATTATTTATAATTACTACTAATTATTAATAATTACATGATAAATACTAAAACTAATTATTACTAATTTAAACTTGTTACTTCTAATTACAAATATTAATTAATAATTAGATAAATAATATATAATTATAAATAATTACCCACAGTTAAAAGTAAATATTACAAAATAAAACTATATAATTCTACTTAAAATAAAGGTCTACTAATTAATAATAAAAATTAATCACATAAAAAAATAAACTAATTTAATATCAATACATTAAATAAGCATCTTCAATTTGGAATTCTTATATGATGTAATTCCATGAATGTTTTCCCCTATAAAATTTAATACTTTTAAAACATTAAGGATAAAATGAAAGAAGAGATGTAGAGAAGATATATTAAAGGATGTGAGAATGAAGAAATATTATATAATGTTGGTATATAGAGCTTTTATTGTTGGATACAAGACTAATATCAAAGCAATAACCATCGCCAATAGTATTAGTTGTGACGAGACCTATTGTAAATAATAACCACCATTAATAATCATGTCGATGATTAAAAACTTATTTTCAACTGGTCCCATATCATGTTTTCTTCAAGTGAGTTTCTATATTTTATTAGAATTGATGTTCATCTAAAATAATAGTAATTACAGAAGGTATTTGTGACTAGGGGGTATATTCCTATCATAGAGATCATTCCTATAGTTTAACACACATCTGTACAAAAGTTATTTCCTATGGGCCGGTTTTCCCATCACTAAATGTATTTTAGTAATGACTATTTGTCATGGGATACTGGCCCATCGCATATATCCCATCAAAAAAGACTATTTTTCTCGTAGTTATTGATCGTTAATTGAGTTACCATTTCTTATTTGTCTGAGAAGAAGTTATTCCTAAGATAACCATCTTGAGAAGGTATGGAAACTATGTGTATTCGGTTATTCCATTCCTTCTTACTAATTTTTCGGTGGTATTTATGGTTGTGATGAATTGAATGATTCACCAATTTTTCGATGATTTTATGGTTATTTTCATTAATAATATTTTGGAATGTTACACATCAATGAAATAACATAAGTATAATCATGATATTATTCAGAAAACTCTAAAAGAACATCATCTATATGGGATTCTTTCTAAAGGAGAGTTTTCGAAACAATAAGTGAATTTTTAGGGTTATGTCAAAACTGAAAGGGTAATCTCTATGAATCCTAAAATCATATATGTTATAAATTATTGAAAGTGGCTAGTAATTTTTTTAAATATAACTCATATTAGTCTTAGTTGGTTTTTACATATGTTTTGTTAATGATTTTTTTATTCTTGAATCCCTGAAGATTACGTTAACTAGAAGGTTTGTTAATTTTGAATCAAAGGGAAAGTTTAAAATATCATTTAAGGAAGTAAATTCTACGTTTACATTAGCTCACATATTTTTTCATATGGAACTAGGTTTACTGTATGATATATTATTTGATATCATTAGTATGTGATTTGGATGTGATATAATTCACGAGATATTTGAGGTGGCAGAACTCTCTCATAAATTATTCCCACATTATAATAATTTTCTTAATCATGATCTTGAGTTATACGTAGTTATTTAGGCACTGAATTATTGTTGATTCTAAATATTCAGTGATTGGTTAACTGTGTATTCAGATAATAATATCCTGAATTATATTATCACACAATGAGATAAGAACATATTACATAGATGGTGGGTTTAATATTTTCAAACATTTTATTTTAATATTTATTTTACCCTTAGAATGGTTAAGGTGGTCATTGATCCATTAAAAAAATAGTTAACTCATTCGTTGAAGGAATTAGAGGAAAAGAGGCCTTTGACAAGTCCTTTCATATATATATATATATATTCATAGATGTGAATAATGTTTATGGATATGTGTTATTATCTTGTGTGAAATATAGTTATTAATTTGATGAATAGATTTACTTTGGCCCAGATATAAACACTAATTCTATGTTATTTAATAAAATACTTATAGTTTGGGAGGCTACACATTACTAGTATCTGTCTCTTAAAAGTGTCTTGTAGTCGTAATTTTGATTAAGTGAATCGATTTATTTTTTTAACAGTTTATGGATGGTGTATATTTGTTAGTTGGTATATACACCCTAGGGATACCAAGATGTACCCTTATATTAGATTTCGTTACTAATTTTCTGTGATGAGGTGGATAATGGTTGACATTATATCACAATGTATTTTTAGAAATATAAATAAGGTGGAGCTCTAGACACCAGTCAGTTTGATGGAGAGTTTACACATTACAGTGTGAAAGCAGGACATGGTATTTATGGATATTATTGTGGTTTTACCATAATATCCCGGTGGGAATAATTTCATTTCATTTTTTTATCTTCTCATGAAATTGTCTCATTTCCATATTTTTATGGATATATTTATCATGGAATATCATGGACATCATTACGTCTAAGAGATCATCATTCCCCATTGAGTGACATTTTCTATTATTTTTTATTGAGGCATACAATTTACTTCACAAATTAATACTATTTTAAAATATGAATTTGGTATAAAATTGATATTAAGAATGAAATATCACATTCATATGGACGAAAACTCTGCGTGTGCTATTAGAATTTCTAAGTATATAATTGGGGTGTGAATACATGATTTCAAGGGTTTATGTGGAAGTAAGTTTTTTTGTGGATGAGTTCTCTAATTGATGTTGTTTTCATGATTTGATTAAGATGGTGGAATTTGAATTATTATATGGGTATCCAGGTAGATCTTTATTTTTTGGGAGAATTTGGGAGAATAAACTTTATATGGAATGAGTATCATTCATAAGAAAATGGAAATATTTTAGTTGATTTGAACGATGATAGAGATATCATGAAGTAACTAGAAATTTTTTACTCATCATTATTTTTATTTTTTTGGTTTTCACTAGGTGATTAGGTTCTTTTTAGGTTTTTACATTGTTTGCAACATCTTCTTATGGTAATGGGGGGTATGTTTGCACTATAACTTATTGATCCATTATATAACATTGAATGACTCTGAAATCTATCTTCTAAATTGGACTTTATGTCAATATTAAGGTTGAATAATAAAGTGTTTCATGTTTCCAATTCCTGAAAGTTTCAACAGAACACCTCCCATGAGATTAAATGAGAGGATATTGATCTTAAGCCTGACACCTCAATAGTTGAAAACCAATTTCATATTTTTGATCATTGATTTATGGTACTATACACGGTATAAAAATGTACCTATTACATGTATCAAGGTAGTGTCTATGGGATGGATATGAGTCATGGAAAAATGAAGCAATTCCGATGTAACATTTGACTTTTTTACATGGGAGTCTAGAATCCCAAGTGCATTCCAATGACTGGACGTTTCATGTAGGGGTGAATTGTGATAGTATTTTGGTCACACGTATGCCTATTTTGAGACTTGAGTAGTTAAAAATCCATATTAAGAAGTTTTGTAAGTTAATTGTCTCATAAAGAGTGTTTCTAAAACATTTATAAGAGTCCCAATCTAAAATACCTCATGGTCAATGATATATTGGGCATATGAACTCCCTAGGAAAAATGGGAAGGCCTAAAACTCTCATGGGTTTTTTGTGACTTAGAATGTGGAATTCTAGGGTTTATATTGTGGAACAGGTCATTAATATCCATCATTGTACTTTAGTGATGGTTTTTGTGGGTCAAAATGACATTGGTATTTACAGAGTATGTTATATGGTCAATTTCCCATTGAAAATGAAGCTCTATTTCTAATTATTGATGATATAGTGTGGTTTCAAAATCATTCACTTATGGTTCACAATTTTTTATTTTACATAAACTCGCAATGGATTCAAATTAAATAATGGGCTACAAGCCTGCTTTCCAAATGCATAATTTCATTTCGATTATATTCCAATGAAACATACACATTCCAATTGGATTAGAGGATGGATGTCAGTCTCATCAAACCCAATTAGGGGAATTATTTCTTTCTTTGGGACTATATCATAGACTTAATATTATATTTGGAATCTTTACCAAGCCCTAATATTTTACTAGTTATCATCGTGAAAATTATCTAATGAGAATTATTTGTTTATGAGAAAAAATAATGTATCATAGGTTCTACATTATTCCCTTATTAATTTGTGATTCTCACGTTTTTAGACATATTTTTACACCCTATAGTTTATCACAATCTAGGGAGTTGGAGGGAATTTTTGAATTGTAATTAAAACATGAAGAGGTATCTTACATATCCTATTAAAATATTAAGAAAACATCCATTCATTTCATATAATTTATTTTATTTGGAAGGCATAACAACAGAATTTTGAGTTATGATTATGCATATGAATTTCCTTTGGTATATTTTGTCTAAAATTTGGAAATATTAATAAATAGAAGATATAATGATTATTAAATCTAAAAGGGGTCCCATATTGGAGTAATTTTTATCATTTTATTGTTGTAATTTTCTCCCACATCTAATCTGATGTTATTATTTTATCGTGTGAGAAACGTGCGACTGTATAAGACTAAACACAATACATAGGAGAGTAAGAATATATTTTTATAGGACTTACACACAGAGGCATCCCATGTACTATTCATTGGGAAATTTCCCTTTGAAGAATATATTGAGGTGTTTAGGTATTAAAATGAGGATTATTCAAGAATATAAGAATGGTTATGAATCTCATGGAGGATATGGATCAATCATAAATGAGTTATGATCTCTCAAAACATAACTAGGATATGAAAAGTTGTATTTTGGTGTTGTGGTATTCACTATTAATATTGAATCATAGAAATTAATGATATATATAAGGTAATAATAATATTTATAGTGAATTTAACCATTGAAAATTACTTAGGATGATATGATCTATATATACATTGGGCCCATTGATGGAATATGTTATATCCTATTTCCAATAGGAATCAGAGTCCTTGTATTTTGGTATATTCCAAACATTCTTATCTGTGAGTAAACATATGTACTACTCTTTTATATTATTACCTCCTTTATTATAAATATTGGAGTACCATAAATATTTACACCAATGTGGATGACCACATAGGATTAACAAGGAAATATAATTTGAGTTAGGAATCATAATGCATAATAAATATGAAAGTAACATCTTGTATTGTGGTATAATCAAAAATGGTAAGGCATTGCACTGAATAGTATTTACGTGAGTGAAAACATTACTCTTCCAGTGATATAAAAATATATATGACACACTCATAGTAAAATTTGGTCCCATGATCTATAAATTTTTTAATATTGATGGGCATATGGAAATGCATTTTCCCCTGTCACGTATTCATTGTTTATCCTATTTCTAATGAAGAGAGAGGACCGTGAAATGTATATTGAATATTTTTTTTTAATAATAGGCGCTTTCAAGGGCTTAGAATGATATAATTCTCTCTATTCTTTACAAGTGTCAAGTGATCAGTTGGGAAATTTTTCATCATGTGATCATGTATCCTCAAGGGGCCACACACTCATAATTGAGTTCATGGATTTCCTTGCATGACCTAGGTTAAGGGTAGACAAGAATATATAAACCCATAGGTGAATAAAACATCAACTGTATTATAAAACAATAAGGATAGAGAACAACATTTCCAAGGATTTATGAACCTGGATGCGTATGTTTGGGTAAATTATTATTCAAAAAACAAATGTTTTTCACGTGATAGGGGCTACATATTACATGCCCATGTAAATAGGAAATTATTTTGTGCATTATTTAATATCACCACTCCTCTTGTGATGAGGGATCATATCCAAGTGTTCATTAATGTTCTGTATAGTTTTTTAATGGATCGTGTTGTCGTCTATCATGTGGATACTTCTTATAATATATAGTTCATGTAATAAATAGTGACCCAGGATCAGTTTGTCCTAAAAACTTTCTCATACCAACATCATGTCTGTGTTTTTTCTATGATGGTTCAAGTGCATGAACCTATATTGAAAACAAAAAACCTAATATATAGGTTTCACATAATTAATACTTAATTTGGGAATCACATAATATTTATAATTTCTTGTTGTTTGACCAGTATTTCACATGACTGGGTCCCATATGATTCATAGTTACATTTGGAAATTCTTTAAATGGAGTATCATAATCTCCCTTTCCCAATTCTATATAAATATTCATTTTATTTTCAAATATGATTCATATGTTTGTATATGGAAATTTGGATTAGATTGTATCTAATTTTCATTGTGAGTGTGTCACATGTGTGGGCTTGAGGTGGTGGATGGTTTAACATTGAAACTCTGAATATCATTGTATTCATCTTAATCATGAAACAATATGTTCTTTACATGATAATCATCGTAGTGGATATTTAATAAATAATGGATTTGAGGTTGTCGAAGATATAATCAACTTAGTCTCATTGTTTTGACAAAAAATAATAGAGACATAGTATATATTCATTTGGTAGATTCAATTTAATACAAAAATACATGTGGAATCCCAAGTGTTGCATGAAAATGGAAATATTAATGCCTCCAACAATAAAGATTTTTTATTAATCAAAAATAGTCATGTGATAGATCAATTATATCATTGTTGATAGATTCTAGGGTAAATGTAATGAAAATAAAACCTTCTCCAGTCAATGAATGAATATGATCGATAATGTCAATCAAATGGTTCAAATTAACATGATAGGGAAGATGAGGTTATATTCACATATTTTTAATGGATTAACACTTTTCTTTCTAGAGAGACCATTCCAAATCAGTTTTATGTTCAACTTGGCTACACATAACAAAATATAATGGACTATTCGACTGTGAGTGGTGAGTTTTTGGGGTCTTCTCTTGATTTCATCTAGAACTAACAAATTCGTACATGTCCCTCTTCCATGATATAGACCCATGGATCTAATATTACCCACTTGTGTGTTTTTATGTGCATGTAGATGGCCCAATAATCATTCTACCAATGTGAGATGGATCCCAAAAATAGTTAATGTTACTCCAAGGAATTCCATAGTTGATATGGATAGTTTCATAAATATGGATTAATTATTTTCAAAATTAAGGAACATTAAAAATAAATATAATAAAAAATACAAGTAACTTGGGGGATAAAATGACCAAAATATTACCCATTAAAAATTGAATCTCAAGACTAAATTATCAATAATTACCCCTCAAAAGGACTAATAAATCCTGCATAAAAAATATAAAGTGTCTTTTAATAGAATATACAATTCTCAAATACATAACAGAAAAATGTATGGTAGACATTTATAGGTTCCAAAAGAATTACCCCCCCCTTCATTGGATTCATTCAAATTGAACAGAATATGATTGTTAGGTTAAAATTGGAAACATTTAGACATTATTAAATATATAATGGGATTTTATACTGAACCGTATGATATTATTTTTCATCATCTTTTTATTTATAAAAAACATTCATGAGTTATATTGATGATAGTATTGACATTTATTTTTTTGGATGTCAAAATGGAAAACCAATATATTTACAGGATAGATAATTTTAATTGGGAATTGTGTTTCCCATAGGATGAAACATGTGATTTGGAATAAATATACTTAATTAGAATATTTGAATATTGAAATATATAAAATTAATTTGTTGGTATATCTACAATAAGGGACTTTTAAGTTTCTAGATATACATAAGGAATTGGAATCCAGCAATATTTATTTATGAGTAAATAATAATATGTTGAATAAGCTCATGAATACTGGATATATGATAATCGATGTAAAAAATTTATGTTGAATGATCCCTCATAGATATAGCTCATAGGTATAAGATGGGATACCCTCAAAATATGAAAAAATCATCAGTATTGAATCATTATTCAGTATAGTCGGATAATAGATCTATCTCCAAAACATTCATTGTAGGTCTACCTAATAAGTTTTAGGTTATAATGGATTGAATATGTCACATGTAGTTTCTAGTAATGAGATAACTATATACCCTTAGGTGGTCCTAGGGAAAATTGATGTTCTCTAATATTTTTATAAGCCATTGGACCTAGAATGCATGGATCTGTTTTTTCTAAGATCATATAATTATCCCTATGATGTTTTTATCACTTATTTTGACCATAAAATTTTATTAATCCTCTATGTGAGTGTCTTAGAGAGAATGAATTTTTATTTTTCATTTTAATCAAATTAAGTGTTATAATTTGAAAATATGTTTTCATTTTTTTGAGTGCACAATGTTTTCATAGTTAACACATGGCGGGTTTCCACTAAGTAGAGACTCAATATTCACCTATGGTATCCATTATGGCTCATGTTCCGGATAATTATTTCATATATTTCCACTGTAAGATTATTCTATTTAAAACCAGACCCATATGACATTTGTTTAGGGTGAATCTATTTTGACCTTAGAATGATAATGTTTAAGGTTAAAATTTTTAGACCTCAATTTCATATATATTTTTGGTCATATTTCGTAGACCTTCTTTTTGGTTTGTTTTGGGTCATAGAGCATGGATCATATAGTAAGAAAATTGTTCCCTCTCTTGAATACATAAAAGATTAATGAAAATGAAAATTTATTTCACAAGGATCATGAATTTAGGATAAAGAAATATTAAAATTCAACAAGTATACAAGAACACTATATCCTTATTTTTATTATAATGTACAGATACTAATGAAGGCTTTTGGAAACCGACATGATTTTTTAGGTTATGAAGGATGAATATTTAAAAAGGAATTAGGAATGCAATATAATTATTTAATTTTGATGGATAAATATACATGAAGCATTATGGCGTCATACATTCATTATTATATAATAGAGAATGAATATTCTAAATGGGTTCATGAACCTAGTAACCATATTGGGGATAAAAAGATTTACGATTGGTAACAAAAAAATATATCCTTATCAAGGGTATAATGGGAGAATATTTATGATGTGTTATTGAAATTTTATTTTGTGATGAGGTTATGAGGGATTCTATCACTCTTCATATTTATTCATGTTTTGAAGAATGAAAAATTATAAAGGATTGATACATCCTTTTTCATTATTAAAGGCTTTGATGGGTGATATATATGAAAGTTTTAAACATTGTTAATCATTTCTAATGGTTTTTAAGGAATAAATTTCATGATAGGTTCTAATACCCTGCATCCTTATTGATGGATATGAAGGGTGAATATTCCTAATGGGTTCATACACATTATTTACATCCTATGGTTGAGGAGAATTAATAAACATGGAGGGTTATAATGCACTACATCAAAACCAAATGTTGTGAATTATGTAACTATTATATATATTTCACCTACATTTTAGGGTCCTTCAATATAGAAAATCAAGGGATAAAGTTATATTTCATATATCTTATACCAAGGTGCATTAATTTTAAGGCTGTTTTGAATGACATGGTATTAGATAAGTGTTACAGAATGACCAAATTAGTTCTCCTAATGGTGAAAGTACATAAAATATCTTTTTAATGTAATTTTAAGTTGATGCAAATCAATTTTCAAGGTTATCATTTTACGAGTAATAGCATGAGATAGATGTGTGGAGGATGATTTAAAATCACACTGAGGTGATAAAATCTACTATAATTCCACAATAGATCATAGGGACCCTAAATATCATCTCGAAAGACCTTAATTACACTTTATATGGGTCTATGAATCCATTGCATATCCAAAACGTAAATACTCCAAAATATGGTTATTTGATCCATTTGATGGGTCATATAAGGTTTAGGAAACACTAGATTCTCAATACATGATGTTTGATTTATATATAGTGGTGATCAGAATAATGGAAAAATACACTTCAAGCTTAGTTGATCATTTTTAGGATATTTTTCTCCTTCAATAAATAGTTATGATTTAATATGGTCTTTGTTGTTTATAATCTTGTAGTGGGACTCTATTTTCATATATTATAACATCATTTATTAAGGACTTAGTTTTTCTATGGTATATGGTCATGATATAATTACCTTATAAAATTTAATGTGATACCATTGATCTAGTTCTAAGTGTATATTGTTATTATTATGTGACCTAGTCATTGTGATCTAATGTGAAAATTAGGAATTTATCTTTTGATACACCCTCCATTGATAGAAGAAATTTAAAATTGGGATTAATTTTAATTCATTAATAGGATTTAGTGTTTATATCCATATGTGGGAGACCTTGTTTTTTAATGACTCATTCAAATGTACCCCATATATAGATCTGACCCATGCTATGTTAAAACATGTCTATATAAATAGACAATTTTAAGCAGTTTAATTAAAATCATGGTAGACCTTTGATTCCACTCACAATTGGTTTTTATACTCCCAAACACATTGATTTTCATTTTCAAATACCCTAAGATCTTGTGAGTCATGATCGGTGTGAGAAAAAAGTGGTGACTAGGGAATAAACAACACTATGTTTATTTGGGGTTCATGTATAAAAATGAAGTTAGTCTTGGTATAGAGAATGGAAATGGTCCATTGAAAATAAAAGGTTTCTCCAAAGAGAACAAGTTTTATCATAGGGAATATAAAATTTATATGGTTAAAATCATCTTGGTCTTCCTAATTCATCATTTTAGGGTACAAATCTTGCTATATACAAATCATTCAAAGAAATATATTTGTGTATTTATATTTCATACATAGAACGGGGAGGAATTTTTTTGGGTATTGTGGTTGAAACAATGTGTGGAGAATTATTTCATTAATATAAATGTGACAAGGGTAATAATTAATACATAAATTGTTATTTTAGGCACCCTAAATTTATCAAATTCATTTTTAGGGAGAAGTGCATCTTTATCTAGATGTGTAGAATTTTTATGGGTCCCCCACTGCAATGAATTACTCATGTATTATAAAAAGAAATTTTTTAATACCATATTGTAGATCCATTATAGATATGATGTGTCGTTATAATAGTATAACAGCTATGGTAGGCATGGGACATTTGGTTTTGAAATTTTTTAATGGGATTAATGATAAGTGATTTGACAATTTATACGTGTTCTATAAAGATAATAATAAATCTAAATGTATTTTTTAATGCAAGCTATCCCATCTATCTATCTCGATCACGTGAAGAGGATATTAAAACAGAATTCAGATTGGTAGTTGGTCTTTTATTGTGGTGATGGGTTCCAGTACAAAAATGTGAATTGGGCATCATCATGGTTGATTCTTCTGATTGTAAAATTTGATTCTATAATCCATACTCCCCATGGATATTTTAGGGAATGGTATATTGTATTATCCTTAATAAGAGTCACATTTTGTAACAAAATTTGGAATTTTGGTGTCACTACATATCCAATTCTACTTGGAATAAAACCATACATCGTTCTATGAAATTTAAGGGTCATCAACATAGTTTTGTCTCAATTACAAGGTAATGTTAATATTATATAGATGAATGGTTCCGAAATGAGAGAAACCATTACCAAATATTTTATATAGACCCAACTCATATTAATTATTGGATAAATGTTATCATCTCTATTATAAAAATCCTTGATGGGTATATGGTGGAGTTTTGGGATGTTAATATGTATCTCATAGTGTTGGTAATCAAGACTATGTGTAGTTCAATAAGAGAATGTCCACAATATAGATCATTCTCTTCTGTAGGGTAGAGGGCTATGATACTTCTTGATTGTATTGTCATCCACATTCACCAGGGTGCATGATATATAATAGTCGAAGATACCATTAAGGTTGTATGATCTTGTTCTATGAGAGGATTTCACTAGTGGGGGAATCATTATTTTCTTTTATCCAAAAATGGTTAACATCATATAATATAGATTTCAATAGTGAAAGTTTTTAATATTTAAAAACCTATAAATAGGACAATGTACCAAGAAACTAGTATGTATCCTTATATATAAATAATCAATCAACATGTAGTTATTGATTAAATGGTCCACCACACATATCGTACTCATATGAAGGGGAATATATATATTTTCTCTATTTATTGTATCGGGGACATGGATTTGGGAATCTAAGAATAACTAAAAATTATGTAATGAATATAATCCTTCCGCATGTAGTTATTGTGGATAAAAATCCATGCACTGGTCTATCCCATGCGAACATAGTGGGATTTTGTAATCATTAAAATTGTTTCTAGTATTTGGGTATTTGTGCATCACTATGAATCTTATGATAACTATAATCGAACCATATATATTTCATATATAGAAATAAACCATCACTTGTCCGACCAATATGTTGGGAGACGAAATTAGTTTTTTCAATATAGTTGGGCCTAGGACATAGTATCTCGAAATTACTATGTATCTCAAAAGGACATGAATAATTCCTTATATAGTTCATAAATGAAATTTACATCGACAAATATGGAACATATGTGAGGAATATGGGGAATTGATGATCTCAAGAATATGATAAATCTATTTGGAGGACTAATAAATGGATCTAGATCTCATGTATTGGAGAAAAGTGCCTATAATGACTTTGTTATTCAAAGAGTTTAAAGTCATGAAGGATAGACACTATCCTCATAGGTTAAAATTACACCATATAGATTATGTACATAATTATTAACATATTGGAGTAAGTATTTTTGGTTTTTCAATAGCCTATTATAGAAGTAATTTTTTAGGATCATATCCAAATTGTATGATGAGTCAATAGTGGATAAAATGTTGTTGTATTTCAAATTTTTGGTGTGATGAGAGAGAGAGGGACAGTCAATATGTATTAATTTCCATGTTCATTTTAAGGTCTATAGTAAATGATAATGGAATTTGTATATATCTTTAAAATTAATTCACATTGTCAAAACAAAAAAAGCATGTTTTTATGAAGTAAAAATTATGAAAAGATCGATATGTGTTTATGTCCAATTACAAAGTGAAATTACATCCAATGACCAAAATTGGATTAAATGAAAAATATATAATGTAACTATATTTTAATACAATTATACTAAAAATATATTCATATAAATAAATAGTTTTAAATGATAGTTTTGACATAGAATTTATTATTATTTAGTATTCATTAAAAATTAACTTTATTAGAGAAATACAAAAAATTTACCAAAATTTATTTTTTATGTCCCTATTCTAAAGAATAAGATTATTTATTGAATTTTAACATATAAAATTGGAAAAAAAATATTTAAAATGGTTTCTCCATCAAAAGGCAGTAAATTGACCTTTTAATGTATATTAGAGTATTTTATACTTAAAATTAGATTCATTTTTAATTTAAGACTATAAAATTTATTGGATAATTTAAAGACATTTAAATAACATTATTAATCATAATTTAGTTAGTTATGTTCATTCCCATCATTACTATAAGTATACATTAACTGCTATTTAAAATAATTATATTGTTATATTATATTTCTATATAACTCAATGTTGTGTGAAACATAATATTTTATAAAACTCATTATTGCGTGTTGAGTACACTATCAAAAAAAGTATCCCCTTTAACATAATATTAATATCATATTCATAAGTATTTATAGAAATAAAAAATTATTGTTCTATAAATACATGGGCCATTACATGTGAGCTGCAATACAAATAAATAACCACCTTAGTTATTATACCCCTTTGTCATTTTTTTCCAATGAATTTAAACGAATCAAGGAATAATATATTCTCATCATAGGTCACAAATAATATTTTTTTTATGAAACATTTATTATTTGTTTGAATATGAATGTTTATAAAATCAAAATAATATAATGAACAAAAAAATTCATATATTGAATAAATTTATGATTTGATTAATGTTTTTATATTTATTGCATAGTCAGTTTTTAGTGTGATCACATAAAATGTGAAAAGGTAGATTGAAAATTATTTTATACAACAATAAATAATTTTTTCCCATAAATAATTATAGAAATATTTTGTGAAAAATCCTTATATCAATAAAATTTGAACACAACCTATTTTTCGGGGTGCTAAGTCATCCATAGATGAGGGTGTCAACCACTAATGGATAACTCACATGAGAATAATAGGTTGAATTAATTGAACCTTGAATCAATGGAGTTGACATATCTAGCTTTATTCAATATTAGAGGGATTCATTATATCATCTCCATGATTTTTGAAGATGGGTCTTCATACAACATATCACGGAGCCACGAGTTAGTGTGACTGGCCAGTCAAACATTTACCTTGAACTCCCAATGTAGTGGAGTCACTGTATAGATTAGAATATGAGTGGATTTTAAATGATCCTTAACACATAAATACTCCAGGGATAGATTCTTCTTATTCACGACAAAGGGTTACTAGAAATCTATTAAATAGTGAGAGACATTTCTTTTTTTAATAATAGGTAATGTAAAAAATTGTTAAAAAATATAAAATTACCGATGTTCATGATGGTTTTTAGAAAATGGAATATAATAAAATAAATAATAATTTGATATTTATTTGAAAAAGTCAATTTTGTATCCATAATTACTATGCAATTAGAAGAACCTGAATATGCAAAAAATACTATGATATCATAAATTCTATGATTTTTGGGTCCCTAATTCATTTTAAGACACCTTTGGAAGAGTGGTTTTAAAAATTATTACATGAGAATATTGGGGTATGCCTTCAATTGTTATTAAATATTTCAATCATCAACCTTCGATGTAAGTTATGGATAAAAAATATCCAAATGGATGTTGTTACATGTTTTATCATCTCTAAAAATCTTTCTAAGAGGAACATAAATGACTGTATGAATTTGTTGTGATGGTTACTTTTCTATACGATATGCACTTTCACTAATGAGTCAGGGTGTAACCCTAATGGCATGTGCCATTTTAAGGTGGTAGTGGCCTCTACACTGGTCCCTCTTTTAATATCATGAGAGGGACCCAAGACATTCATTAAAGTAGAAACACCCTCTTTCATCCCCTTCATGGATCCTTCTCTCCTACGTCATTTTAGTCATGTCTTGTGTTGCCTGAAATTCCCATATTTGCGGGATGTTTTCCATAATCTTCTGATCACGACTGCGGAGTTCTCAAAATCAATAGATCTCTTGAAGATTTAATTGGTTTTTCAGTTAATGAATCTTCTCCCTTTAGTGGATTCTTTCGACAGGTACATATTCAATGATTTGAATTTGAAGGAGAGGGAGAAAATTTTCCTTCTGGACAAACATTGTATAATGATTTTTTTCAGCTATAAGGTAGTACTAATCAATGCCTGGTAATGATCACCTCACGTCTTCAATGGATTCCATTTTTTCCTATTTCTATGGTTCTTTTATATTAATATGAACTGTGATCCACTTATAATGGTGATTTGGATGAGTTTTCCCAATCACCACCTTCTATTTAAAAATAATATTTCTATTAAAATGATTGGGATCCTTTTTTGTAGGTATCTGTGTTTCGACCGTCCCACGGAGGCCAATTTTTTCTATGTTCCTTATGTTTGTGTTGAAATGGACATGTCAGGAGAACGATTTAAATTTTATTGGATTACATTTGGTGAGGTGTATTGTTTCAATAAACGATTTTTATGAGTCTTGGACAGACATCTGTGACGTCTACAAGCAACAGGGTCACATAAGGGTTCTTTGTCGATGGGGCCCTCAATTGCTGAAAATGACTAAAAATGGTAGTGGTAAAGAGATAGGGATTTATGTTGTGAATGGATTCCTAGAGAATACGAAAACTGGAAGGGATGATATTTCTCAGGGTGTTTTTTCCATTGCGTGTGCTACATCTGTCGTTGCTACCTTGGAATGAGGAGTCTATGGTTGTTGAATGATGAGTTGGTGTATTAGTAGTTCACGTGAGTATCGCAGATGCAGTTAATGGGAAATAGGCAGTGGTGATTTAGGAAAAAACAATGGTTTATATGATCTTAGGTATATTGAGGACGGATTTGGGCAAACCCTCTAGTAGTTCTGATCATAGAAATGCCTATGTCGGAAGGTGAACCGGCTCAGTCCAGAATGAGGTTCACCCTTATTATTCATAAACGAATGTGTGTTCTATATATGTGGTTCAGGTGATGAGTGGGTAAGATGATGTTTTTATTGTTTCTTATGTGTAGGTGGTTAGTTCATGTACTAGAATGCTTCACCCAAGTAAGAAGGGGCTTTCTAGTTGAGTGGATGTCCAGATTGGTATGTCAGTGGCTCTTGCTTCAACGAACTGCCCCCAAATTCTTCTATGAAATAGATTTGATGGTCTTAAAATAGAAGGATTGGGGTCTGGACATGCAGCCACAGTTAGCATGGTCCATGTAGAAGAAACTATTGATCTTAATTATAACTTTCCAATAGTTGAATATTTTTGGCTAAGGGGAAATAGGGGTACTAGGAGATGGAAGGGTAGGAAGGATCACACCTATCTACCACCCCGTAAGGTGAAATAGTCAATAAAAAAATAATGACAAGAAGTGGGATGGTGAGGTTGTTTGCCAACAAAAATTTTGAGATCTGTGTGACAGACACATAGATCTAATTATGTGTTTAGAATAAGAAGTGGGTGAGAAGGACATGTTACTCAAAAATTCTTAAGAAGAAGCGAAAAAATAAATGGGTGGTCAATAAAAATCACTATATTTGAGGAGAAATATGCTAAGATTGATATACTGGGCCAAATTCTATTTGGGGGATTAAATAAGGGGAAAATCATCACAGAATAGTATATTCATGTCTATGATAAGCTGACATATGCTATTGATGTGATGTTAAAGGAAGATCCCATCACTCATGTAACCACCATCTCCTGGAACATTTTTAGGGAAAAAGATTCTAGTAGAGTTATATTTTTCTTTATTGACTATGATATTTGTAATTGTGGTTGATGCTTGGATTTTCATTTTTTCCTTTAAAGTTTATGATGTAAAAATTAACATTCAGTCATAAATATGTTATGATTACAAATGATATGTTCATATTGAATAATGGATCAATATATGTCAAGGGATCCCATTATCATATCATTTTCAGCAACTGATCTTGTTTTGTTTAAAATTGAAAAATCAAACATAATAGGATAAACACTTCATTACATTTGGTTATGTTTTAATGTATAATAAGAACATTAAAAAAGATTAATTTTTAGTTCCTATAGTGAATGTTTTAAAAGAAAAGGTGAATATACGATGGAAAGGGAGATTCCAAAGTCACATTGACAATTCCCTTTAGAGAAAATAGGTATTAAACAAAAGTATATTATTTTCCCATACCATGGAATATATTTATGGATGTTTATATGCAATAAAATGAATTGAATAATCAATTTTAAGTTTCTTATTAATGTTTATTCATAAATATAAAATATAATGTATTAATTGCAGTTCAAGTGTAATAAATAAAATTTTCCAATCACATATGTATATTTGAATATAGTAACCAAGAATATAATTATTAATGATATTAAAATCATATTCTCAAAGAAGTTGATAAATGGTCATTACTAAGTCAACAATGATAAGTACACACTTTATAATTTCCATGTTTAATGAATTTAGAAGAAATTTTATTCAGTATAAAAATAATATATATAAAATTCCAGCCAAATAAAATATATAATATTGAGATAAGTAAATAATTTTACATTATTTCAAATCGAGGATATTTTCATGTTTAGAGAATTATATAATTAGTCCCTATATTATACATAACATCTTGAATATTAAATGTATACACATATACTCACTATCATTTTTTTCTATAAACAAATACTCTTTAAAATGAAATATTTTTTCATTTCATGATTTAGCAACATAAATTATTCATTGATCCCATCCTGGTCATCTCCTTTATGTCCTGTGAAAAACATTTCAAAACATGGGATGAGCATAAAAATTTTAGTAGGGGATTCCTAAAGAATGAATAATATTATTTTTGGGATAACATTAAAACCATGAATATTGTATCATAATGTAATAATTTCTACCTTTAAGAATTATTAAATATATATCACTGAATATAACCTCATTACATACACTTTTTGTAAGTAGAAGATTACCATAAATCACATAGAAATCAACATATAGAATATAAACATTACATGGGACATATTCATTATCAAATGGAATAAGCATATAGTCTAATTCCACACATAGCACTAAATGGAATATCCATACATTTGACTTCCATTCCCAATCCGTTGGAGGTCTTAACATAACCTATCACAGAACCACCCATCATTTGGTTTATCACATAACCTCCCGTCAGTGTTTTATCATATAACAACCTTCCAAATTTAAAATTATCATAACATAATCATAACACATAAAATAATCATAATGGATAAATAACATTTCCACATTTAAATAACAAGTTATCAATTCAATATATTGATATAATCAATTCACTTAAAACATTCAAAAAGAAGAGATTTGAATCAATGTGTCCCATACCATTTTGAAACATCAGAGAGGAATTTACACTTTAAAACATTCATGTCCATATATATAAATCCTTAAACTGTATTTTTACGACAAGGACATGAAATATAAGGTTTTATAATAATAAATCCTCTTAACATTTAAAACAATGTTTTAGATAAAGCGACTCTTACCACATGAGAAACACTTGAATAAAAATAATTAACGAATAACTTTAAACAAAATTTTATATGTCATAAGAATATACTTATTAAGAATATAACATGTCAACTTTGTTTTTTATAAACCATTTAGGATACTAAAGGTCCATAACATCAAGATATATCTTAACAAAAGAAGGTTGAGATAATGTCCCTTACCACAATAGTATCCTTAGATTAAGGATAAATAAATGACATAATGTTGTGTGACAAATATAAATACAACCAATTTAAGTAGATATTAAGTGTAAAAAAATCATAGGACATTTGAAAATATTCATGGTAAAGAAAACCCACTGACATGGGTATTTAACTCAATGAGTGGAGATTGATTTTAGATTCCCCTTATGATAATTCAATAACCTAAAGACATAACATAAAATTTAAGAAAATAATTTGATGAGATAAAAAATGGTTTCTCATCATTTTGACATAAAATTTTACTCAAAAATGATATATAAAAACAATTACCAATATAAGATGATGGAAATTAAAATACGAAGCAAAAAAGGAAGTCTTGGACTATAAGAAGAGGGTGAAAGGTTCCCTTACCTGGACTCTGATTTGTCACACATGTTACTTTTATTCCTAAATATTAAGCATTACTTACTTTAAAATTTCATAAGAACATTTTTCATGATTATTTATCTTTCTATATAATTTATTACCATGTTATAAAAATAACCAAATTATTTATGTTAATATCGGTCATTTGTTTGATATTGTGTACTTGAGTCAAAAATAATCTTTTAATAATTACAAATTATCCATGTTGTGAAAATTAAACTATCTAAAGAATATAATTAATGATTTAAATATCACATATAATCATTATCTATTTATTTATAATATTCCGTAACATTTTGAGATAAGAAATGAAATTCACTGTTTATGGAGACGGTAAGTTGTACGTATGGATGAACAATACTTTCAATAATTTTTCATATTAATGAAATGAAGACTAAATTATACATAATTATATGATAATTATATTATAATATAATATTATATATATGATACAAATGTTCATTAACACCATTCTATATAGTTTACATGTATGGAATAAATGAGTTATATCACATTGAGGGGGTGGTAGTCCGGACATCCTCAAATGAAATTATCATATTTAGATATCATTAAAAATATAAATGCATGTTTTTGAAATAAATTACATTATCATTTATACAATATAGATATAATATATCTCATATTTAAATATATTTCTATCTTAATGGACATTATGGGAGGTGGTAGGAGAAAATAGAACAATCATCGTTTCGTGTGGCAGAAGTTTATCGTACATAGAAAAAATATGGTCATTTCAATTAGATTAAGGTGTGTGTAGGTGTTGTTACAATACAACACAAAATAAAATCCTTCTATAGTGTGGATATTCAATTTTTATGTAATCAAGTAATAATAATATAATAGATAGTGAAAAATTAAAATAATGTAAAGGAACTTTAGAGAACATATTACCTCTTAAAATTTGTAACTCCCTTTGATTGACCCAAACATCCATCTTGAATTTCTTTATACCTAAGGTAAGGCTTCTAGGATGAATATAGTAATTTTGGGAGCTTATTTAGGAACTATTTGGATTATCCATGGGTATTGAAAGGTGGATTAAATGGGGATATGCGATTCTATTTTATAATGGGGAGAAGGGGAACATTATGAAGCTATTGAAATATTATTTTATTCTAAAATTATTTTCTGTTTAAGATGTTCTCAATAATATTTATCTCAATGATTAGGCTCTTTTGGGTTGAAAAACACTCACCCAATAGGTATTAGACATATCTAGGCCACAAATTTAAACATAACTTTTTAGTATCAACCCTTAGTTTATTAATGTAACTCTTAGCATGTCCTATTGTATATTCATACTATATGGTTAAAAAATTTACTATAAAATTCCAATAGAATATAAAATTGTAATTTAATTAAATTTTCATAATTATTTAATTAATTTGAAAATATATTATATTTTTAATACTATTATATAATTTAATAAAATATTATTTTTTTTAAAAACTAATGAATGTAAATTTGTATGTTATTCATATCATTTCTTTTTTAATGATCATAACAACTAGATTCATTATAAAAAACATAATTAATTAAAATATTACAAGGAATAATCATCCTTTAAATTTGTGTATGGTATATGAATTTTCAAAATAAATTTATATTAATATTTATAATTTCGTTTATTTAAATCATTGATTAATAAGGTAATCCCTTCATCATCATTGTGAAATAAATAAAGTTATTTATTTGAAATATAATAATTATAAATAAACTACTATGATGTAGGAAATATATTTATATTTATAATGACTAATTATAGAAAAAACATTAACTAATATAACCCCATATAATGAATCATTAACTAAAATATATAAGTTTATACGATATTTCTCATTACTTTATTTAATTAATATAACATGTCATTATCACTCCCATGTGGATCCATTGGGACCCAAAATCATCCAAAGAATTAACATGGTAGGAAATATATCATCTAATGGTATTAGGAAATGTTTTAGTGTAATTTAATATTATTATAATACTTTTGTGTTACTCTACAATTACATATTTACCATTTTTAGCACTGTAATAAAATAATTATTGAAGTTACAATTCATAATGTAAAAAAATATAAGATAACTATTCACACAATTTTGACCTCTGGATTCACAATATGGAATCCATTCTTCCATATTCAAAACACAAAATTAGATGAAATTAATTTAAATTTAATTCTTGTTGTCAAAACCTGGAAACAATTTTTTAAGAAATAATATTTATCAAAAGATTGGCATGTGTTTTTGAAACATTTAAAAGTAAAATTATTTCCATTTACTATAATTGGATTTAATGATAATTATATAATTAAATTTCATTTTAAAACCAAATAAAAAGACAATATAATTATAAACATTAATTAGATGAAAAGGAAGTTTTGACTTCAAATGCGGTATTTTTTACAATTCATTAAAAAAACATTATTAGAAAATTATAAAATAATTATCCAAAGTACGTTTTGGAATACCACATCATCATAATATGTTTATTTTTTAAAATTGTATCTATAAATGTGACCAAATTTAAATTTAAAAAAAATTATCCATCAAAATGATCTAAAATGACCTTTTAAAAATATTAGTGTATTTCATGCTTAAAATAAGATTTGTTCTTATTTGAAGGCACTAAATATTATTGGATAAATTTAAAGACATTCAAAAATTTATATAATTGTATTTTAGTTATTTATTTTCATTCCCAATAATAAAATGCAAATACGTTAACTACCATTTAAAATAATGTTTATATTTTTCGGTATAACTCAAAATATTGTGCAACGTATAAATTCAATGCATTTTTTTATTGCATGTTGAGTACTATATCATATAAAGTTTATTATTTCACAAAATATTAATATCTTATTCATAAATATTAATATATATGGACATGTATTATTCAAAAAATACATGGGTCGTTACATCTTTCCCACCTTTTGTAAATTGTGTTCTCTCAAATTTAAAATTCGGTATGAAAACATCATTGAATATTCGACATTGGAAAAAATAGTCAATTATTCTATCACTTTTATAGAATGAAATAGAAGTACAAGGGAAAATCATGATATCACATACTATTATTCCATGTTGGAAAACGATGATATAAAAGAGTAAATAACCATCAATTTCTGATGGAGAGTGATAGCTAATATGATCAGAAGAATGTTAACCACAAGAAAACCAAAAACATATGAGGGGTTAAATAGACATTGATTTCATAGTAAGAAATTTAAATCAACAATGTTTTTTATATTAGTATCATTTTAATAATTATGGAGAATTTATTTATTAACTTGACTAGGAAAATACAGAAAAATAATTTCTAGTCATGTTTACATTCTTCCATTACTATATTTACACAAAAACTCATATTCTCTACGAATGATGAGTAATCAAGATGACTTGTTCACATATAAAGCGCCGGAATCAGATTTTATAGAATCACATAACCTAAAAATGTTTAACTATATATTTCCCAAAAATTTGGACATTAAATAAAACCGAAACTGTTCGTACAAGATTGTATAATCCCCTAAATAATAATACATTATAAAAAGTAATAAAACTCTTAATAAAAAATATTCAACCATGACCATTAAATAATAAATTGTCCTAAATTTGTTTCAAAATAATCCAAACTATGATTCAATCCAAAATTTCTGAATTGTTTGATCACATAGTCTTCTAAAAAAATATCGAAATTTATATCCGAACATCACTGATAACTATTAATGTATCATACTGAAAATAATTTAACCTTGTCACATATTCTATATGATAGGTTAATCATTTCAATAAATAAACCAAATCACCAAATGTCCATAATAAAATCATAGATTGTACCAAAATAAAATTTCACCATTAATCCTCAAATGAATTCATATAGAATCATATTCTCCATAAGAATAGAGTGTTCCAAAAAGAGAGAACATCTTACAAAATAAAAAATTTCACTTCGCTGAAAAATGATTTTCCTATGCTAAAGATATATAATTGCAAAAGCAAAAAATCGTAATATAAACATATTACTAATCCAAAAAAAATCATTTAACTAAAAAAATGCATAATAATAGCAGAATTCTTGTAGGTTAGTGGTATGAAATAAATCCATGTTGCACTTTGGTTGCGTGTTCTATTCACGCAGCATTGTCAGAGTCGATAGTTTGTCACATAGTCTGTGGCTTGACGTTTCTAAAAAAAATATAATAAAATTTCATTAAATGAGATAAATTCCTAAAAAATAACCATAACATATTGTAACATAACATTTTATATCATTCATTGTATTTTACATCCCATATGGTGTCCCCATTATAGATGAGTTCAGCCTCTGAGCGGCAGCTTCTTTCCGTACTCGCGCGCCTAGGGTTTTCCACCTAGCTGTATCCTCCCCTCCACCACACGGTCTGGCCCAGCCTCGATGGCGTCTGTCTCGCCTCAAATTAGTGATGATTGGTGACAAATTCGCATGGTCCAACTTCATTCTCGGCCCAAAAGTGGCTTTGTTTCACCTTACGGATTCGAGTTATCACCTCAAATCTGATACAAGCAATGACAAAATTGGAATTCCTAGCTCTAGGATTTCATCTCAGCATTATCGTGCATCATCTTCTGGTGGTTCGACTTCAGGATCATGTCTCAGTGATATCAGATATGGTGCTTTTGGTGACAAATTGTTTCCTAGTTATGGATTCAGTATCTAATCATGGATCTAATGTGCTCATCATCTACGGCTCCAGTGTGCTCATCGACGGTGTTGGCGTGATTTCCAACTCTATGATATTGGATCTTCTTCATCCCATCTCGTCGTCAACTCCAACGTTTCCAGTGTCCTAGGGGTCGGTTCTACTAGCATGGAGGCAGGAGGCTTTGAACTTTGGTGCAGCTATACATTGATTCCAGTATTGGATTTAGATTTTGATTTGGTAAAGATGGAACATTGTTTGTCTGGATGTAATTTTTGTGATGTTGTGAATCTACTAGAAATGGTTGTGTCTGCTGGTAATCGGATGGTTTATTATTTCTGGTGGTGAAATTGGACTTTTTAGGAACTGAGGGAATCTACAATTTTTTTCTTCATAAGAGTATAGAGTTGGTCATCTTCATCATGATTGACTTTTCGGATTTGGTTGCTTGAATGGGCATGGCGTAGCCATCGGTATAGGGCTTGTGCATTCTTGCACAAGATTGTTTGTTGATCAGCCATGCTTTGGTGGAGTCGTGCCTACTATAGTGTATGTGGGGGGGGGGGGTTGATGTACATTTTTGTTTTTTGGGTTGAAACCTTCTATTTTCTCAAAACACGAGCTAACAAAAAAAATACTTTTCAGAGGATATTTTCAGTTTTCTCATCATTAATTTTAATTCCATTAAAAATTGGTAAACATATATTTTTTTGGGCCTTCTGATCCCATTCTAAAACCTTCTTTGTAGGACAACTATTTCCATAATCAACATGCACACCCCATTCTAATCATTAAATTCATCCCTCATAAACAACTTCTTTTCCTTTCCTAGATTCAACTGAATGTGTCCTTTTTTCATTGTAGGTTATTGCTTTATGACCTTCATTTACACAACTATAACAACCTCTCATCACATTGGAGCATTTTATTTGGAGTTTCTTTCCTAATCCTTGACATATATGTTTTTTAAAATACATAAAATAATGGTTATTACTTGATCATCAATAGGGATTCATTTCATGCATATATGATACCTTAGATAAATCCCCATGTTTCATGTTTTCAATCATGACTCTAGATTGTTGGATACGAATAACCACAATAGTTTCATTTCAACTCTCATTTCATTTGGTTCTTTATTCAGATAAACCCCATAGTTTCATTCACATATATTATTACATTTGAGGCTTCTAGATCCATCTATTTAATTAAATTAAATAGGTCGGTGTGATTATATCAATAAAATTATCATATACAGTCTTATGTGTAGGGTAAATACTAAGATATGATTGTTCCTGCTCTCTTAAAGTCATTAAATTTATCTAAAATAGTTTTGAATTTGTCAAATTTGATAACATATATGGATAAATAAAACATTTCCCTTATTATTAAATAATACCCTAACCTCTAAATGTATATAAACTGACCTCTAATACAAACTATAAGGCTCCAACCTTATAAATTTCTTAATCTTGAGATAAGTCAATAAAATGACATTAGTTCACATCAATGATCTTTTTAGGTTTAAATATTTTGACAATTAGGTAATAACTTATACATAACATCATGAATATTATTGGTAGATAATTATACTAACTATCCATTTTATCATAAAAAAAAGTCTTTAGTAAAAAATATGACATTTTTCCATGTTTTAATAGCATTGAATTTCTTTTATCCCATCCTTGACATATTCATTATGTACTATGAAAAAAATTACAAAACATCGGATGAGCATACAGAGCATAGTAAGGGATACATAATAAAAGAATAATTTTAGTATTTTGATAACATATATACCATGATTACATTATTATAATATAATACTTTCACATTTAAGATGTTGTAAACATAATTCACTGAATATAAGATCATTACTCATCCTTTCTGATCCCTAACAATTAAAATAAAGCTCAAATAATCCAAGGTATAGAATCTAAAGATGAATTGGGACAAAAACATACTTAAGTGGAATAACCATGTGACCAACTTACACACATATCACTAAATCAAATAACCAATTCCTCTAATATCCATACTCAATTCACTAGAGGATATAACATAACCACCCATCATTGGTTTACCATGAAACCACCCATCATTTGGTTTATCATGTAACCACCCATCATTGGATTATCACATAACCACAAATCAAATTTCCATGTTCCATAAGGTAATATTAACACAAAAAATAATCATTAATGGAAAACAACATTTCAACATAGCAATTACATGATATCATTTCAATATATTCTTATTATCAATTCAATCAAAACATTCAAAAAGAAGTTTATTGAATCAAATTGTCTCATTCATAATTGAATCATTTGAATGAAATTTACACTTTAAAACACTCCTGTACATATAATTAAATCCTTAAATACCATTTTTAAGATATGGACATAAAATAAAATGTTTTAGAAGAATAAATCATCAAAAATATTAAAATGATGTTTTATTTAAGGAGTCTTTGACCACTTGAGAAAACCATGAATAAATATCATTAATGAAAAAAATTAATGAAAATATTAAATATAATGATTATATACTAATTCATCATATAATGTGTCAATAGGTTTTTGTATACATCATATAGGAAAATAATGGTTCATAACATCATGATATGCCTCAAAAAGAGGGTATATATGTGAAGTCCCTTACAACGACCGTATCCTTATATTAAGCATACATCAATGACATAATTATGTGTTAAAAATATAAATACTCCCAACATATGTGGATACAAGGTGTGAAACAATGATAGGACATCCAAACATATTATTTATAAAACAAAACAAATAACATGGATATTTAACTAAATTAATGGATATTGAGTTAAGATTCCCCTTACAAAAATTCTACTTCCTAATAGCGTCACAAAAAATTATGAAAATGAGTTCATGAGAGAGAAAATGGTCTCTTAAAACATGGATATAAAATATAAATAAATACCGACATAGATGAACATATCCCAACATAAGCATATGGAAATTAAAATATATAACATAAAATATGCCTTTGACTGAAAGAGGAGGTTGAATGGTTCCCTTACCATGAGTCGGATTCATCATGTATGTTCCTTGTTCATTATGAATAAAAAATTTAAGATAAATATATAGTACACTGGTTCCCTTTTCAAGTTTATTATTATTTTTATAAAACTTATTACTACTTTATAAAATTATATAATTATTTATGTTAATATATGTTGTTTTATTGATATTGGGTACCTAGGTCGAAAATAATCTTGTTATAAATATGTATTTTCCATGTCGTAAAAATTAAAATATCTCTAGAATAGTATTCATGAAGTAAATATCATATATATTATGTGTATATGTATTTATAATATTACATAACATTTGGTGATATGAAATGAAATGCACTGTTCATGAAGACTGTAAGTCGTACTTACACGTGAACGCTACATTAATTTATTTTTCATATTAAAGAAATGAAAAATAAATGATAAATAGTTTTATTATAATTAAAATATAATTTAAAATGATATATATTTTAAATATTTTCATTAACACCATACTGTATATGTTTCATGTATGGCATTAACAATTCATATAACTTTGATGGGGTGGTAGTTCGCCCTTCCTCAATCTAAATTATAGTATTTACACATCATGAAAAGAATAAAGGTATATTTTTATATAAAAATTATATAATAATATGTATAATATAAATAATCTATATATATCAGAAATAAATAATGTTCCATCATAATGTCCCCCATGAGAGGTGGTAGGGGAAAATCAAACAATCATCGTTTCGTGAGGCAACAATACACAGTACATAGAAACAATATGTTCATATCCATTAGATGAAATTGTGTGTATGTTTAGTTAAAATAATTATCATAGAAACATACTAGTATATTTGGAATGCATGTGTTGTTATGTAATATAATAATAATAATATAATAGAGAGTGAATAATTAAAATAATGGAAAGGAACTTTTGAGAAGATGATACCTCATAAAACATGTATCTTTCTTTGATTTTAGAAAAATGACATTCATGAATTTCTTTATTCCTATTGTAAGGATTATAAGAAGAATAAAGGATTATTGGGTGGTTTTTTTGTCAGACTTTGTAAGATCCTTGGTACTTGAGAAGTTTGAATAAATGTGTAGACATGATTCCCTTTTATAAGATAGAGGAGGGGAAGTTTAAGAAGGTACTGAAGTATTATTTTATTATAAACTAATTTTTGGTTACAAAGGTCCCAAAATTCATTTATTTAAATAATAAGGTTCTCTTGAATCTAAAATTTCTCAACAAACAGGTTTTAAATATGTATAGTTCAAAAATTGAAACATATCTTTTAGCATTAACCCTTAGTTAACTAATTTTACTCTTACCAAGTCTTCTTGTATATTCATACTATATGGTTATTATAGTTACTATAAAATGACAATTGAACCTCAAGTTGTTCATAAATGTGACTTTCAACATTATCTAAGTCATCTTTCTGAATATTTTAATTTTAATACTTTTATATCATTTAATAAAATAGTAATTTTCAAAATACTCATTTATGTCAATTTTTGTACTATTCCAATCACGACTTTTTAAAAACTCATAACAACATGATTCATTCAAAAAAAGTTATTAATTGAAATAGAAAAAGTCATAAAAATTATGAAAATTAGTTGATGGAATAAAATGTTTTAAAATAATTTTATTTCAATATCTTTAATATCAATTATTTAAATGGTTCATTAATAAGGTAATCACTACATCATCATGGTTCCATAAATATATTTATTTATTTAACGACTAAAATTTATAAATAAAATACTATGATTTAGGAAATATTTTTATATTTAAAATAACTTTTTATTGTCCAAAATATCACTTATATAACCCCATATAAATATTTTGTCACTAAAAGAAACGTGTTTATGTCATATTTCCCTTTAATATTCTTTTATAATATAATATGTCATTATCTCTACCAAGCTGGTCAATGGGGTGCCAAAATCTACCCAATGATGCTCATAGTTATAAATAACTCATAAAATAGGATTGATACATGTTTTATGGTAGTTTAAAATTATTATAATATTATTTTTTTAACCTTATTTACAAAATTGACCCTTTTAACCATGGAAAATAAAATAATTGTTTACATTAATATTCATAAAGTCCAAAGTAAAACATAAATATTATAACAATTTGGGCCTCCTTATTAAAATTATGATTCCATTTTTTCCAAATTCAAAATAAATAGTTCGTAGAAATTAGTTTAAAATTAATTCCTTTTGTCTAAACCAAAAAACTCATTTTTGAAAATCTATATCAATTAAAAGATTGACTTGTGATTATGTCTAATTTAAAGGATAAATTACTTTTAATGACCATAATTGGAAAAGATGATAAATATATAATAAATTTATCATTAAAATTAATTATAATGACAATATAACTATATAAATATATTATATGAAATGGAATTTTTGACTTAAAATGCGATATTTTTCTCTATTTATTAAAAAATGTTCTTCATCAGAAACTACCAAAAAGTTTTCCAAAGTAAATTTTTATGTCACAATTCAATATAAGAAGATTATTTTTTAAAATAAAACATATACAAGTGACAAAAACGAAATTAAATAAGGGTTCTCCATCAAAAGGATTTAAATCTGTTTTATGAAAATATTTGCGTATTTCATGCATAAAATTAGATTTGTTTTAGTTTTATGCCTTTAAAATTTATCATATAAATGTAAAGACATTTAAAAAAATTTATAATCATATTATAGATTGTTCTATTAATTTCATTCTTTACAAAGACTAGATATTAACTATAATTTTAAATAATAATATTAATTTTTGTTTAACATAATGGTGTCTGTTATGTATGGTTTTAAAGAATTATTTTGTTCCATGTGTTGTATGCTATCAAAAAAAATCTTATTTAATATAAAATTAATATAATAATAATAAATATTAACATATATGAAAAAGAATTATTCTATAAATATGTGGGTCATTACAATATATCATATGTTTCAATTAGACACAAGGAGAAATTATTCCATGTTTATGAATGAATGTTTTCTGTGTTATCTCATACTCATCCAATAGTTGAGTGATACTAAGATCATTAGAACAACACGGTTAACATAAAACTAAAGAAATATTTACCTTGTTATGGAAGGATAAATCCTTGTGATGTAAATATAATATTGGATGTCATGGATATATATAGTATCATATTTATACTAATTATAGATAAAAACAATAGGTATTATCAACATATATACATATTTAGTTTTGACATGGAAACCATTAGAAATAATGGAACACACCAACTATTTTCTAATTATTTTATTTAGGGGGAAAAACAATTCTATAAATAATATAGTAGAATATATACATAATTAAATCCCATCTATTCATTAAGGAATATTAATATTAAGTATGGTTTAAACATGGATAAAGAAATGAGATTCTTGAAGATGGGTTTCCTAAGAATATCGTGACCATGAATTGATCGAAAAATATAATATAACATAATTATTTTCTTAATTTCACATTGATTTTTTAACAATATAGTGATGATTATTATTTGGAGTATCTATTTGAATCATTTAATATTAACATTGATCAATAAAATGCAGGATGGAGTAATTCATAAAAGAACATTTTTGTATATGCAACAGATGAATTACGTTAATAATAGGAGTATCAATGTTGATACTAATAATCATTTATGAAACATAAATTGTATTTATATATGATGTTTACATATAACAATGTTATCTCTTAACTACATGACACTGTAAGGAAAAAATTTATGTCATATTAGTTTCCCATGATTGAAATTAATTTTTTATAAGAAAATGTGTTTAGATTCGAATAATTTTTTACGATATAAACAAGCATTAAATAAATAAAAAACATTTTGAATCTGAAGTGAAAATAAAAAAATTTACTAGGATTATACATAAATAACATAGGAATTTTTTTGACAAGTAGTAAACTAAATTTCAATTATTGTTTTCACATATCTACTTGAGATAGTGGGTCAATAATTAATTTGGGTTTTGTAAAAGATGGGGATTCACATCATAATTTTATAGGAACATGTCTCATAAGATGAAAGAACAATAATTGTTCTAGATAAATTTATTACTTTATAATGATTAAACCATAAGGACAGTTTTATATTCACCACATTCAGTGATACATTATTCAAGGATAATAAATATCCCCATAAGTAATTATTATTAGACAATGAGATACGATTAATAATATCAATTATAAATCAATAATGGTATCGATGAATTAGTTTTTAATGGGGTTTGTTATTTGGAATACTATATTGGTAAATCATATAAGATTATACATGGACGATACAAGAATGGTACCAACGAGGATTGATTTTTAATTCCAATTCAGTATGACTATATCCATTAGAATTTTACTTTTCATAGATAGATTCAATGATAATTATATTTAGAATTGGATGTAAATACCACTAATTATTGAATTTTTCTATACAACACAACCATAATGGTATAATGAAATAAGATATGGTCATCAAGGGGTATAAGTTATAGATATACTGTTAAAGATTAAATTAAGAAACAAGATCATAGAAAATTTATTTCGAATGAATTTATAACAGTTTAATAACATTGGATAGTGGGAGAATCATTATTTCCTAAGAAAAATAAGTTTGACTACTTTTGGAAAACAATTATTGGTCTTACATTTAGTCATGAACATGATGAATGTAGTTTTCTAGTGATTTTTTCAAGTAGAAACTTTTGACCTAGGGAAGATGATATACAAAGGTAGATCTAACTGTTTCATAGACCTAGATAATCAAACAATTACAGAAATATTATATAAAAATAAATATCATAATTATTTAGGAATGAATAATTATTAGAGTTGCATGGTGTATATATCTTCATGGATACATGGATAAGAATTTCAGGATATTATAGTGGTGAGTTGAAACTCCATAAGCATTTCTGATGGATGAAAAATAGATGGCATGATATATATAAGATATTACATTATCAAAATATAAATTATATAAGTATAATTCTTGTATAATCAAGGTGATCCTCCGGGTAATCAGTAAGAATTATTCACTTGTAAATGAACAAATAAAGTGGATATATACATGCAATGTAGAGTTTAAGGGGTACATATTTTGAGAGGATATAAAAATGTATTTACTAGATAAATATGATATAATATCTTAGTTAGGATATTGTAATGAGTATAAAAACATTATTCAAGTAATTTTTCCCCATTTATAAATAGCGAGTACATTTCAAATTTATTAGGTATCTAATAAGTAGTGTAAAATACAAAAACAATTAGTTCTATTACTTGAAATCACAAATATTAAGTAAAGTATTATTATATTATAAACTATGATAGGCATAATAGCCCAAATGGAATGTATTGAATGTTTAAAAACATGATATACTTAAGGATATCATATCTTGAAATGTATTACTGAAGGAGTTAAAGTCGCATATTACAGAATAGAAATGCAGTGGAATTGTGGTGACCAAGAATTTAATGTCATGAATCTATAGAATCATTATCTTAATCATTCCAATTTAATAAATCAATACTATTACATAATATTGTATATATATATATATATATTTCAAGTAAATGATAAAATATAAATTGTATTTTTTGGGAAATTAGTTAGTCATAATTAAATATTTATATCACATATTTAGAGGAATTTTAATGCATGAGGGTTGGAGAACCCGAATCAGGCATTCCAAACATCAAATATATAAATGGAGATAAAATAATTCAAACATATTATTCATGTTTTTGGAATTTATGGATTTCCACTCCTCCTAAATCATAGAGATATGATCACTCAATCCAAGTAAATGATCCATGTTTTCTATCACAGATCTGAGGATGGAGATCATAGTGATCATCGTAGTGTCTAGGACGTCATTGATGCTCCACACTAGAACCCAAGATATATAGAATGGTGTGTGATTTGATTATATAATCTTGTGATTATGATATATAGGGTTTGAAAATTTGATCCATCGATCAGTTGTTTCCAATGATTTTCTTTAGACATGCACACATCATAGCAGAACATAGTACTCATTATTTTTATTTTTAGATTTTGAATAATACACATGTGTTCCCAAGACCAAAAAATAGTGTGGATATAAAAATATTCCATGTTTAATTCCTTTGGTGAAAAAAATTTTAATACCCATTACCCATATGTTTTCAGTACATTCTCTGATAAGTTCACCAAAGTAATATGGGTTTTAAGATTCAATCTAATTTTCTACATAGTGTTTTTTAATATGACTGTAATGATGAAATATTATGATATATCTATCACGAAACACATGAATTTTATTATCCTCTAGTTATTTAATGGGAATAAATATTTTCCATTTTTTTCCACGTCTTATAAAAAAATATTTCAAATTAATGTTCATATTATTTTTCATATCTCTCTTTGGTCGAAAATAATCATTTTTTCAAAACCATGATTCCTAAAAAAATTAGTCATGTTATTAAATTTATCTAAATTATTAATTAATTAAATTATTACCCATTTTTTTATTATTTATATTTTATAAAAGGAATCATAATGACATTTTTTAAAGAAGTATTATTAGGATTTTTACATAATGTGTAAAGAATATTTTATTTATCATTTATTTAATGAATAAAATTTCATGCTTTAAATACTTTTCAAGGATATAATTCTTCTATTATATGTTTCAATTGTTTTTATCAAAAAAATGAATATTTAAAATGTGTTATCTTTTAAAAAAATATAATTTGAAAGGATATTTTTTTCCTCATGAAATGTGTTAATGATTTTTAAATCTTCCTTAATAAGTTTACATGGTTATTTTCAATGAAAAGGGATTTGGAAAATGAAAAATTTCATAAAAATTGGCCATTATTTAAGGATGGATATTTTTTTTTTGAAATGATCCAGGTGATCTTTCAAAATTAGTATTAATTTAAGATTAATTCCGTTGATGAAAAATTAGCATTACTAGGGATATTATCTGAAGCTACCATTATTATATTTCGTCATAATGGTTTATGTTTAAGATGAAATGAGTGTTTTGAAACATATCTCTCATTAATGGGGAATAAAATTATGAAATTATTAGGAAACCCACATCATTATACAATGTTTATTATTGGATTAAATGATTATGAAAGTTGTTTATTTTACATATGTTATGTTATCCTGTTGTTTTTATGATGACCATTTCTTTTCATGGACTCTAAAAATATGAATTCTTCTGGATCATGTGCACATAATTTATTATAATCATTATGTGATGGGTTGGAACTATATCTCCCTACAATGAATTGAATAATGTTTGAAACCTCACAATAGAAATATATCTAGAAAGGGGATTGATCCCAGTTAGTAAACTACCTTTCCACTATGATAGCCTTGGGAGTGAACCATTACCTATATTCCAAAATTCAATTAATTTTTACAATATTATTATCTCGTGGATATTTTTCTTCAAAATAAACATGATTCATGTCTTATGAATTTTCAATCTTTATACCCAGACTCGCAATTTTTATCTTAAATATAAATTGTATTGTTTTCAAATGTTATACTCATGTTCTCAAACCCTTATACAAACATTATGTTAATTTATAACCTGAATTTACCTTTAATACACTTGTAATATAAATCCATATTATCTTTCGTTTCCCTTGAATATGGAGGAAGGTATTATGTCTGATAATTATAATAAGGTTGATAGTTATGGAGAGATTTTTTTAGATGTGATAACTAACTTATAGACTATTTTTTTATCTATAAACATTCCCAAAAAATAGACCTAAACAATTTTGGTCTATATTGTTATTTAATGTAATGAATATTCATCTACTAAGATGAATTATTTGGGTATTAAATGTTTTTGTCACTAAAAAAATGTTTCACATCTAGAATTTGAGCATTCTAAAACACCAAAACATGATACTAAACAACCTAGAAAAACAATACACATTCCGAAATATCAATTTAAACAATACTTTTAGTTGTACATCTTACTCCAATTCATAATATCACATCCTAAATCTTGTCTCAATGATTATAAAACCCAAAAATAACTATAAAATATGCAAAAAGTGCTATAGCCGTTATATTTAATTGTTATATTTTATAATATAATAACAATAATTCTTTTACTAATATCATAAAATTATTCTTAATTCTAATGAGAATAATATCTTTAATGAAAAAGGATTTATTAATTTGTGAAATTAATTAAATAACATTTGAAATTATTGTAATATGTATAATGAATACATTTAAAAACTAAAAGTCCATAATAAAAATTTATTCATTCCCATTATGAATTCTAATACAATCAATATTAATAGTAAAAATAATATATTTGAATTCCTTCACTCATTTTATATACTATAATTGAATTTATTAAATATAATTGAAATGATTAAGAATAACATAAAAATAAGTAGTATCATCCTAATCATTTTTAATATCAATAAATGTGTTTTTTATGATAGAAAATAATTATATGCTAAATACCTCATTATTTTTAAGAAAAATTCCATTAATGAATAAAAAGATATTAGTTTTTTCATTACACACAATTTAAATAAATTAAAAACTAGTGTTTCATTCACAATTTTTGACATATTGAAAATAAAAATATCACATTCAATGAAATTATCCTTCAATTAAATAATTTTAAAAAACATAAAATTATCATGAATTTTAGCATATAAAAAAATTTATTAACATCACTTCTAAACTGTTTAAATATAGTATTCATAATTTCAAGGAAAATGTTAATAATACTTTATTTTCATCAAAACGTTATAATTTTTTTAAATCCATTTAGAATTAGGAATATTATTTAGATTCATTATCTCATATACATAATTCAAATAATTTATTTAATGAATGAAATAATATATTTTTTAATAAATATTACATGAATTTTATTTTTAGTTTTCCACAATAAAATCACTATCTAAATATCATATTATGAACAATACACATTATGATTTAACTATAGTCTATAATGTTTAAGGTAAAAATGGAAGGATACAATTAATGATCATCAGAAATTAATGGATTAAAACATGCATGACAAAAAAACAAAAAAACTGTTATAAAAATATTTCTATTTAAAGGTCTAAGTATTGATCATGGTGAATTATATTATTACTATGATTAAAAATCACCGTGATCAAGTGAATGATATATTTATTCTTATGTTTTATTTTTCAGGTGTGTTTATGGTCCTCTACTTGTGAGTTTCTTATCAGGAAACTAGATTTTTTTATAATTTACTTAATATTTTAATCATTGTTGGGCAATAAAATTATGTGGTAATGAAATCTTATTAGTGATATATGGATGAATAATCAATAGTGTTAATTTAATGATAATTTTATATTGGTAGAATAGGTTACGTCACAAATAATGTTGTATCTATATCTTTTCATGGACCCTCATTCCATTTTTATTAAATTTTAGGTAATAATATTAATAAGAAATTTTATATCCTTTCTTAATAGAAGTCTAGTGGATGAATTTATTAAATATACACAAAATGTAAATTTTTTAGAATATATTAATTTATTTTTATAATTTATATTTTATGGTTAATTATATTTTTTGTGTAGTCAAATACACCAATGGTATTTCTTTGTGTTCAATTTATCTTATAATAAAATTTCAATATTTTATATGATATATTATATTTTAATTGGTAATTTTTAAAAAATTATAAATTCACCCTTTTTGATGCATCCTTTTTGGGGCACAATTTAGCATCTTCTAAATTCCTTATATTTTTCATACTAATGTATAAATATATCAATTTTCATTATGAATATGTATATTGTACACAAAACACAAAAAATGATTTATATGAATTAGAAAATAATCCATAACGGTGATGTCTATGAATAATATGGATAACGAGAAAAAGAAATATATTATAAATTCTATACAGTATAATTATTGTATGATGTTTTGGGAGTATAATAATATGAATAATGAAATTATAAAATTCAATCATGATGAGAATTATTAAGTTCTACATATTGATAATGTTCACAACACTCTATTGTGTTCTTTTTAAATAGTTAACTACTGTTAGATATCATCATAAGAAATATATATTAATATATATATATATATGAAATTAAAATTCATACATTTACAAATGCGTAATGTTTTAGAAACTAGAATATCTATACTAAGAGCCTATTAGTGATTATTTTATTTCTCAAATAGATAAAAATTTATAAATATGTATTAAATATTCATATTAGTGTTGAATAATTAACAATCAAAATGAGAATATCATATATTCAACAAGATGATGGTTATAAAAATTTATATCCTTTTGAAATAATTGAAATATAAAATAATAACCATATTATATAAAAAAATATCCCAGATAATTATGTTTTATAACATATTTGAACACGTATGTACAATTTAAATTTGTTAATGATTGTTATAGAGAAATAGAAATAGATTAATTGAGTTTCCATTTATAGTAATACAACTAAATTTACGTCAAAGAATCATTTAAATGAATCTATTTTCATCTCATGGAATATGTGCATTCAAAATTTGAAAAACATATGGATAAATTTATTTTAAAGTGAATTAAAAAAAAATTAAAAATAACATGAAAAAAATAAAGTATATATATTAAATAAATAAGAGTGATGAGATAAAAGATAAAAATAATTATAAATATTCTAGTATAAGATATCTTTTTATATGAATTCCGATAATCCTAATATTAATAATTAGGTTAATGATACAAATTGTTTAAAATAATTGGGGATATATTATTTTTTATGATATTTATACATGGGTACAAGTGAAAACACCTATTTTGAAATTTCATTATACAATATTTACAAAAACTATATTTTAAATATTATTTATTATTATAATGAATGAACCTTTTACTATGTATTAGGTTAATCAATGTTAGTCACCTAAATAATTTTATTTTGTAATTATTTTGAGGATTAAATATTAAATTCCCCATTAAAATAATAAATGAAGGAATATATTTTATATTTAGATAAATCCTATAAATATTATCAATGAAAAATAATAATTTTTATTTAAAACGTTTTAAATAAAACTATTATATTTATAAACTATACTTAGATATAATTTTAAAAAATCATTTTATATATGACTTTTGAAAATCAAAATGAGCTTGTATACTGAAATCCAAAATTAAAATCTAGATAAGGTCTTATCTAACCATATATATAGAGTAAAAAATTCATATAAACTTATATAATTATAGAAACATTCTATGATTATTTTTTGTGTATGATATTCTCTATATAAAAAGATTTAATTTAGATAATATTTTTCTAAAACATTATCACCCGTAAATTATTTTAATGTTGGGGATTTTATAAAAATAAACGATCCTTAGGAATGTTTAATTATTTTGAAAGAATTAATTATTACATGTATAGGGGCATATAATATATTCAAAATTGATGATAAAAATGGTTTTTGAATGTTCTTTATAGAAATTATATGAATCATTTACAAATTTTTAACTAATTAAAACATGAGGGTGGAAATGTTGTTTTTAGAGATAATGAACAATGTTAGATCATGGGTATATAGAAAGAATCTATCCATGGTGACACCATAATTTTAAATTTCATTTACATTTTCAAAATTAATAATAACCCCCTCTGTATTAGTCAATTTATTGATAAGACCACCTTTTTATCTTTTGGTGTCATAAATGTGCAACATCAACCTTTCTATAAGTTTCTATATAAATCATAAAATCGAATTAGAATTTTTATTATATATAAATAAAAGTCATAAAAATCCCAAAAATTCAATTCCATATATGAATTTGGGATATGTAATGGGGTTTTCTTAAAATATTAGGACATAATAATGGTTTGACATTTACTAAAATTAACAATAAGAAACCATTGTTGAACTGTCTAGAAAACAAATTTAATTATTATGTATTATAAGATCCTTATAAAGGACTTGGTCGAATTTAAACCTATAGATGATTTTATAAAATTGTGTCTGATATAGTTATTTCTTATGATGCTCTCCCTAAAAAATTAGATATATCAGAGGAAAACACTATTTTTATATCTTTGTAGTTGAATAAAATATTATTCTTATTTTTACATTATCACTCATTAATTTGAAATAATATTTCAATTATAAATATTTCATTCATAGTTCAAAATTTTTAAATTCATTACCACGTCAATATTTATAGTGAATATGGAGGACAACTAGAGAATGTTTATTTAATAAAATTAAAGTAATAATTTCATTAGAAACAATTTTTTATGAATTAGAATACAATTAAAAATACGAATATTATAAGAATAAAAAGAACTCATCAAGCGAAATCTATTTTTATATTCTTCGATAGTACTCAGATATTTTCATTTTGGCAGATGTAATTAATAAATAATTATATTCTATAAATAATTTTTTTATTATAAAATTTTAGATATATAATTTTATAGATTCTTGAATGTAGGGAATCAAAATTATATATAGTCCAATGTTTTTTATTCAAGATATTTATTCCAAATACAAAAATAATCTCACTAAAATTGATCTAAAATATGATGATGGAATTTTTCTTGGTTACTCCACCATAATTTATGATTATTACTTATTCAATTAATGATCTCACAATATCTAAGAAATTGATCATGTGATGATTGTTGAAACATATATTTTTACATAGTATGTTAAAAAATATATGATTAATAAATTCCAATTTATGTTTTTTATTAATCAAACTCTATTTTTGGTCATGCACCTTAAATATAAAAAAATTATATGATTTAACTAGTTGTAAAATTATGAAATATCACAAAATAGTAGATTTAAAATAATCAACCACATTTCCTTGAAATATTAAGTAATTAAATTAGTAACATATTAACAATGAAGTTACTTTTTTTATAAAAAAATAACAACAGTTCTTTATTTTTCTAATGAGTGTGAAAATATTGTCTTTTCAAAAATATTTGAACATAAAATGGTAGATAATTCTTTCGATGATGAGAGTATGAAAGTTTTCATATAGGAATAACTCATTAAATTCAAATGTATGTTTTTTATTTGTTAGTGGAATTATTTATTAACCTTTTTATTATGGGAACATTTATTATTCAAAATATGTTTGATTAGAATAAGTAAATTTTATAGATTAAGTCAGAAGTAATTGTTAAATGTAATAATCATGATGTGTTTATACATGGAAAAGAAATTTTACAACTATTTCACAACATTATTCATTCCATATTATATTATTGTTAACTAAAAAATAAATTTTAGTCATTTTAGAATGATTTCATATTGTAAATTCTTTAATAGATATATTTAAGAGGGATTTTAAATTTAAAAAATATCCACGTTTTGATGGTCTATAATTTATAAATCAGGTCCACAAACATCTAATCATACAACATGAATAGATAAAATATGTTATAGATTCTTATTAAATATTTTCAGGATTCCACATTAATATTAATTTTACAAAATTAATTAAATTCTAAACACATTAAATCAATAATTAGTTAAAGTAAATTTTACATCAAAATTATATATATATATATATAATATTATTTCCGGATCCATCTGAAAATTTTAACAAAAAAGCACAAAAAATATTTATAGTGAATTAGAGACATGTAAGATGGGTGAACAAACTCTCATTCTTGATTTAGAAATAACACAAAAATAAAAAAGAAATATTTTATTTCAACATAATTATAGAACATATATATTTAAATTATTTTTATTTTACAATTAGACTAGTATTATTACTCAAATTATCACTCAAATAATCATAATCATGATGAAACTGGGAAACCATTTGATTCAAAAATAAAAAATAAATTATTAAATGATTATTATTATTAATAAATATTGACCATATATTATATTTAATATATTAGTCCCTATTTTCATTTTGTTTATATTTTTTGTCAATAAATTAGAATATTTAATAATGAATGTCTATTGAGAATGAGAAAAAGGTTATTTTTTATTTAAATGGATTGAATAAATTTACCAATCAGATTCAGAGTGTATTGTATTGGGATATTGATAAAAAGTTATAAACAACTATAAATTAAAGTCCCCATCATAATCAGAAATATTTTTTTTGTGGGAGATTGGTTTTTCTAGGAATGAATAAATGAATTATGAATCAATTATGCTTTTAGTAAAATCAATTTTTATTAAAAAAAATTGGACCCATTTTTTAGAAATGAATTGGAGTCATGTTTTCAAAATAATATAACTCATGTTTTCCAAAGAATGTAAATTCTATGAAAGACGACGTTAATGTGATTAAGTTGTTTTGGATGAAAAGTATTTGACCAGACATTCCATAGGTCCGGAATAGGGGAACACTATAAAAACGAATTTACTTATAGTGGATTCACTTTATTTATGATTGCAAATAAGTGTTTGTTTTGATAAATATTCGGATTTTTCTTGGCTAAAACTATTTCAATGGTGATGATGCATTTACGATTTTTATTTCATATAAGTATATAGTATAATGAAGAATTTATTACATAATATTAATGCAATAAAATAAAATTTAATGTGATTCTTACAATGAAAAAAATAATAATATTTAGATATATCATATTTAGGTGGCAGAAAGAAAGAAGTGATAAAGATTGTTTTTCAAAATATTCATATCTAGTTGAAAGAAGATAAAAGATGAATGATTGAATATGGTGGTGGTACAAATTGATACAATGATGCTGATGAAGAGTGGTAATAATGAATAGTGATGCCAATGTATAGTGGTACTAATAACAAATGGTGTTATTTTAAATTGTGGGGTTGTTTAAAAAAAGGTGTTGTCTTAAAAGGTGGTGTTATTTTAAAAAAAGGTATTTTTTTGACAAGTGGTGTTATTTTAAAAAATGTTTATATTTTGAAATTAGGTGTTATTTATAATGGAAATGATTTTTTTAAAAAATCATTAATTGAAAAGTTGGGCCAATTTTAATGGTTATGCTATTTAAAGAGGTAGTGCTGATAGAATAAGCATTGGTGATTAAAGAGTAAGAGATGGTACATATTTTTTTCCAAAATAAATGTATCCATGAATTGTTGTACCCAAAATTATAATACATAGATAAGATTATGATCCAAAAAATCGTTTCTAGGACATTCATATCCGAAATGAGCATACTCATGATGATTGTATGCATACCAATTGTATTCAGAAACGATTATACTCAGGTTGGGAAGAAAAGATAGAAGCAATACTTAATTGAAAGATATGATTCTTTCAAATTCATTTTATATAATGCTAAAAATGTTCTCAAATTATTTTAAAATCATGAATGAAGTCATGATAAAATAATAGGATTGTGAATATTGTTTTGAATGTCTAGTGGGTCAAGATAAATGAAAAGATAATGAGATTGATGAATGAGTTATAAAGAAGAGTTGTACATTCCAATGAATGATTTTGATTCAAATTGGTTCTGTGAATCATATCTAGTAATTGGTTTGAAATAATAATACTCAAAGACCAATGAATATTCCATCAATTTTAATCATACTTATAGTTGAAATTAGAGTCTAGAAAAGAACTTATGAAGATTGTAGAATATTCGAGATGTATTGATGAATTAAATATGAAAGTAATATTTTAGAATAAATTGAAATGTTGGTGAATTTTTGTGATTGGGGATCATATTTTGGAGTCTCACCCAAACCATTCGAAGGCCACCTATAAAAGGATTACTAAATTGTGCATTTAGTTTAATGATATATTGTTCACCACAGTAGAGGGGGATGACCCATGTTTTGTGTGAGAAAAAGAGACAATTTTTTTGTATTAAAGTCATTTCAATGGGGAAGAGCTAATATTCCACATATTGAATTTATCTGATCATTGTATTCAGGATTTAACTTATTCAGTGAATGACCATATTTGAATATTCAATTGTATTCAGTTGATTCTAGTATCTATTTAAATTAATCCAAATTAGGTTTTTATACTCAGTTTCACCATTTTGAGGATTTCTCGACTAGGTAATAATTGTACTGAGATTTATCATACTCGAGAATTAATGTTGTATAGAATAGTTTCTATTGTATTTTATTCAAAACTAGATTTGTAGAATTATTTTTATTTAATCATGCTTGGAGGAATCAGACTGGGAAAATATAACTTGACATTTAGGATAATTTCATTATTAATGTCTAGGTAGTTCTTTCCATTCATTGGGGAAAGGAACTAAAAATTAGTCTTCCAATTGAATACACTTTATGAGTTGATAATAATCACTTGTATCATTAGTTGTTACACATAGGTTGTATTTCACTATTATGCTAAGAGAGTGACCACAAACTAGTGGTATTTTCTTATCGTGCTACGTGAGTGTATGTGTATATCCTACTCATTGTAATACAAGGAATCTTTCTAGTGGTTTTATGGTATTGGATCACTTCCAAAACATATCAACGATGTTGAAATTCTTATTTAATTGTAATCCTTGTAAATCATTATGTTGTTGTGCTTGTGGGGATTGAATTGTTTTCAACAGGGTATTGAATATTCAATATGAGGAAAATGTTGATTAAATTGTAATTAATAATATAATAAAAATGGTATCATTGATTCAACACATCCCCCACTCAGTGATACAATACAATGACTAGTAACATACAATTGGTATCAGACAGAAGGATCATTTTTCTTATTCTTGTAGAAGTATTTAAAATAGAATTTTTTATTGATTATTTGAGCTATGTGAATAGTACTAGAATTACAATATTAAATATAATGAATTATAATTTCTAAAATGATACAATTATTCTATAACATGTTTCTATCAGTTATGACGTTCTTGAAGTGGTAACTATTGGGTGTCCACCCATTTATGATAAATATACACTTACAATGATTAATAAAAAGAATCCTGAGAATGATGTAAGGGTAAATAATTTTATATTATCATCAATTTAGAAAGGTGAATTATTGAGAGTATAAGTTATCTCCACAACCAACATTATTTGGGAAAAATTGTAAATCATATACGAATGCAACAAAAAAGTCAAGAAACAATATATACAAATATGTAGATTGATTTATGAAGACTTGAAGATGGCAGTCTATGAATTTCATAGGGATTTCATTACCATGTTTAAATATATATTTAATACTATTATATTTCATGGTTAAATGATTTACTAGATTATATTTGTTGATAATATCTTTATAATCATACCTGAAAAATTCGATGTAAATGTTTCTTCATTGGATGATTGGGATCCTAAAACATTTTATCTTGATGATTTTCAAATCAGTATTATTCCAATCAAATAAAAACATATATTTCTTTTATAAGAATAACAAATGTTTATGGAATAATTTATTTCAAGGCATCCAAAACAATAATACAATTCATGAAGAATAATATGTCTGATATTCTTATTCAAAAAATTAGGCTTGTAAAAATCATAATAAAATATTGTCCTTGTTTTAAAAAAATGTGAAAATTGGTATAAAAAGGTTTAAGGAAAACATCTAATGAAATGTATTAGATTTGAAGTTGTTCATAATTTCATTTCGAATTTTATTATTTGGGGTAATACAAAAAGTATATAATAAAGAATAATGTGAAGATAAATAAAAAAGTTCAAGAATATATTGGAAGTTAAATTGCGGTAAAGAAAAACTCTATTTCAAGATGGAATATAAGATTTTATTCATATAAAAAAAATTATATTTTTTTAGGAAGATTAACATGAGGAGGCTGAAAATGATTCTAAAGAAAACACATTTTTTTGAACTGTAAATCTGACATGTTATTGTAGTAGTTAAAGTAGTTGTTCTACAGAAGAAGAATAAGTAAAGCTACATCTGAATAATATTTTAATAAATTCGGGGATAATAATTTTATTGCAACAAAAAATGTTTAATAATTCAAAATATAATCTCTTGTGATGGTGAAAGAAAACTTTTAAAACAATGGAATGAATAGTTATAATAATGTTTTATGATGATTAGAAGGCTTGAAATGTATATGAAAGAGAATATAGTTGTATCTTCCAAAATAAGAAATCATTAATGTTTTGTTACTTGATGGTGAATCTAGAGAATAGACTTGATGATATGATCAAATATATTGATAAAATAAAAATTTATAATGAGAATTTGGAGATGAATATGAATGAAATGGAAGAGGATTTGAAGATTATCTATCGAATGTTATTTGAAGAAGAATTAAGGAATACAACCTTCATTAAAACGATCACTGAAGATGATGAAAAGTCTCATAATGGGAAACCTGATATGAGTCATCAAAATATACCATTATAATGTGAGAATAAATCAAGGAATGTTATTTGTGTGTCTATGATAAAAAGGTTGAAAATTCAGAAGACTCAAGGAACCCTGATTATAAAAATTCATTGAACCATTCTAAATCTAGAATGGTTTATAATACTTCTTGTTCTGATAATTCAGAAAAGAAAAAGAATAATCCAATTTATTAACAAATATATTGTGGCTCAAGAAATAAAGATATGATTTTTTATCTCAATAATATTCACACATCTATTAAGATATACATGTTTTTGAGGGAGATTTTATTTCTATGGCTATTCATGGTATTTTGGGAGATTCGGAAACACAGAAAACATTTGTTGGTTCAACTAACACCATTTATATTATCCCACTAGTTATGGAATAAGAACAATTTGGGGGATTCAATCACCTCAACCAATGAAGTCTAATAGGGGTTTTTTAATATTCATGATAAAGTGGTGTAATGTTTGAAAATATGTTACAAAAATCGGAAAATATTTATGAATGATTTGATCAAAAAATACTCCCTTGAAAAAGAATTTCTTTTATTGATGTCGTCATAAAATAATGTTTTAAAAAACTCCCATAAGACAGATGTTTTGATTGATAATAAATACAAATCTACAATGTCTGAATTGATCGAGTTTTTTTCATTTGGGAAAAGCACATTGACATCACTATGAAATTGGATGAGGATTAAAAGAATGTGAAACAAGTTAAAAATAAAAAATATTTGGATGAAATAATATATAATGGAAAACGTATCAACAAATTACAGAAATTAAAAATGGGGGCATGATCCCAAAATATATTCATTTATCTTTCCAGATGAAAAGACAAGAATGGGGAAATTGTTACTATCTAATTGTATAAATTATGATTCTAAATATGAAGAAATTTTGAAATCATCATCAATAGATTCAATAGAAAATAAATTGAAAAGCATGAGAAGGATGAAGAGAGTTACTAAATAATGCCCAATTAAAAACAGATGAAAAAGAAGAAGAATCTAATAATTATAGAGGGATGATAGTCCATTTATTTTTTATATAGAAAAATCAAGTTTCCTCTTTAATCCCAATATCATTGTATAATTGTTCTAACATTTATGTTATTTCTGGAGTGAAAAAATGGTAGTAGGAACTGACGAGTCACTTACTATACTTTCAAGAAAAATAATGATGTTGTAAAAAATATGAGGTTCGTAAAAGTTGTATATTTATACATATAGAAGTTTTGATGGGTTTTTTGAGATGGGTAATGGTTTCTTTTATCTTAGAAAAATTCTTTCAATAATTTTTCCAAATCATGAGAATGTTCGAAGAAACATGAAAAGGTGTTACATGAATTTTTTGTTATATAAAACATTGATCACCATGATTATATACACTTTTTTTCTATATCGATCTCCCACATGATGACTCATAGTTTCTTAGTTAATGGTTATTTGTTAAGAAACTAATGTTATACCTAGGTAGATCAGAAGATCTAACCATTAGAGATGGATATCATTTGTCAATATTTAGGTAACTTCTCATGATGGACCCTTTGAATGTGGTTGTCAATAAGGGTGAGATATAAAATATATAGGGGGAGTGAAAATGTAATATAGAAAATAAAATGTAAGAAAATTTCAAAATGGTCGAATTGATAGACATGGGTATTTACAAAAATAATAATACAATGGGGGAGACTGTTAGGGACCTGTTGTGTTTTGGTTGAATTTTTTGTCAATAAATCTGTATATTGATGAAAAAAAGGTTGTTGAGAAATATAATGAATATGTATTCAGATTGAATGGGATTGAATGATGTTATAAAGCAGATTCTGATTGGATTGTATTAATACATTGATAAAAAGTAGGAAATTGTTGGAAATCAAATTCCCCATCATAATCAGACAATAGTTTTTTGGGTGATTGATTTACTTGTGAAAGAATAAATTAATTTTGAATCATATTCATTTTAAGGAAAAATTTAACTTGTTTCAAACAAATTTGAGCCATTGATTAGAAAATAATCATACTCATGTTTTAAAAATAATCACACTAATGTTTTCAAATGAATTGATCTCACTTTAAAATTACATCTTATTGATAATAATTAATTTTGGATAGAATGATTTCGATCATATAATCCTGAAGTTTTTATTGGGAAAATTACGTAATGTGTAATCTAGTGTCATCATATTCACTCAAAATATAATGATAAAATATTGTTTGTTTTGATAATGAATTAATATCTTCATTGATTTAATTACTTTAATTATGATGATTCATTGATGATATCTATTTCTTAAAAATCATGAGTTGAATATAGAACATATGAAGAAATATTAATGCATGTAATTGATATTGAATGAGATGAATAAAATCCAAAAATAATAGTATTTAGATTTATTTTATATGGGTTGTAGAGGGAAAGAAGCGATATCGATTTTTTTCAAAAAAATTGTATCCAGATGAAAGAAAACAGATATATATTTATTGAATAAGGTGGCCATACCATTTGTTAATATTGTGTCGATGAAGAGTGGTGTTGGTAAAAGGTGGTGTTATCTTTAAAGGTGGTTCCCTTTTGAAACATGTTGCTTTTTTAATTGGTGGTGTTATTCTAAAATATGGCCTTGTTTTTAAATATGTTAATGTTTTAAACGGTGATGACCTTTTAATTTAATCTGTATTTTTAAATGGATGTGTTGTTTTTGTTAAAAAAAGTGGAAGTGATTAAAATGGTGGTGACTAATGAAAAGGTGATGATGATGGAAGTGGCAGTGCTGATTGAAGAAGTGGTTCTGAAAATGGAATAAAGGATGGTGCTGTTTTTTTATAATAGATGTATCCAAAATGATTGTTCCATGAAATATCATACCCAGAAATGATCATGTTCTTTAAAATCATATCGAAACCCATTATATATAGAATGATCATACCTAGGATGAACTTATCCAAACCAAATGTTTTCATAAAATATAATACTCTGTATTAGTAGAAAAGAAAGTATCTAGAATTAATGGAAAGTGATGATACTTTCAAATCCATGGTAGATGATGGTAATGTTATTCCCAAATGAATTAAAAGGCATGAATGAATTCATGATACAAGAAAAATATTGTTAATGATATTTTCAATCTCATGTGTGTCATGAAAAATGAATTGTTATGGAGATTTATAAATGAATTTTCAAGGGGGAGATGTACATTCAAATGAATGATATTTTTTTAAAATTAGTTATGTGAATAATACAAATCAATTGGTTTGAAACATTCTAACATAGATGATCAAACACATGAATTTGACATCAAAAATAATCATACTAAAAATTGAAATGGGAGTCAGGAATATAACAGACAAATTTTATATAAGATTCGAGATGAATCGAGAATCATTGATGATGCGAAAATGAATTCAAGATTTCCGAATAAACTGAAATGTGGGTAAATGCTTTTGATAGGGAAACTATTTTGAGATTCATGACTAAAATATTCTTATGGACACTTATAAACATAGATTTAATTTTTACTTTTAGATTAATGAGGTACTATTCAATATAGTAGAGAGAGAAACTCAAAGTTTTTAGTAAGAGAAAGTGATAATATTTTATTTTATGTTTAGGGAATTTCTTCAGGTAAAAGAAAATATTGCAATGATTTAATCAAATGATTATTGTATTCTAGATTTATTGTATTCAATGAATAATCATATATTTATTTTGAATTGTATTCAGTTGATTTTGGTATAAGGATGAATTAATCATAATGAAGTTTTTGTACTGGGGTTTACAGTACTAAGTTTTTCCAAATTGAGGAAGAATTGTGATGAATTTATCATACAAAAGTATTGAAGTTTTGTTGATTCATTCATGTTATAATGTATCTAATAATCGAATTTAATGAATTGTTTTGAACAAATTGAATTTGAAGGAATAAAATAGGGATAATCCGACATCAAATTCCGGCCGATTTCTTTATCATCATCTGAGTAGTTAATAAATTTCTTCTGGGTACGGAATTGAATAATTGAAGTTCAATTGAATACATTTGATAAATTTTAATGAAGAATAGGAAACATGAGTAGTTACACAGAGTTTGTATTTCACTATTTTGATAAGTGGGTGCACATACACTATTGGGATTTTTTAACGTGCTACATGAGTGTAAGAGTATATCCTACTCATTATAATCCATGGATTTTTCTAGTGGATTTCATTGAAATGGATTATTTATAAACTATACCAATTTATTATCTATTCTTATTGAATATTGATCTATGTAAAATGTTGTGCTCTTGTGGATATGTGCAATGATTATGTTTTGAGAAGGGGGTTGAATCATTATGTGGAGGAAATGTTTGATTTAATTGTAATAAAATTTTAACGAATTTTTTTTTCATAGATTCAACCCTCCCCCTCTCATTGATACAATATAGTAATTAGTAACATACATTATATTTAAATTTGAATCATATAAAAATATAATATAATATAATATTAATTAAAATTCTTAAAATGGATCCTTTATTATGTTAAGGATGTGACATAACAAAGTGTTTTTTATACTCTTTGATATTATTTTACTGTTATGATTTATTTAAATATACATTTTATATGATGTTGAAGGAATAAATACTATTTCTAGATAAATTAACTTCTGATGTGAGTTTTTAATTTCATGATCCAAAAAATAAATATATAGTGGTCTTTACAACTACAAAGGAAGAACATGCACTAGTTTCAAGTTGGTGTGCTCGTTTGTTTTTATAAAATAAGAACACATTTATTATTGAAAAATGTTCCATAAAATTATTATCTTATACAATAAAAATGGAAATTTTCTATTTTTGAGAAATATAAATAAAATCCATTAGAAAAAGAATATATAAAATAATATTTTCTTCTTGAACATTCATAAAAAGTATATATTTTTATCAAATTTAACTAAACTAAAAATTCAATTTCATGAACATATAATAAACCCACACATTCCAAATTATTTTAATATATTCATTCGAATGATTGACTATAAGTAATAATCTTATATTAAATTCATTTTTATTAGTTCTAAAAAAACATGAAAAATAATGGATGAAAGTTTTCTTATATATATTATTTATTTATCTTATATATATCATTCTAGAATAGAAAATATCATAATATTATATAATCTAAGATATAATAATGCTTATAAAACTTCTAGAACAATATATCTTGGATGAATATTTTTTTCAATATATATATTACTAAGTGAAAATTATTCAGTTGCATTTTTTTCTAAAATAAAAAATAAAATAAAAAATAATTATATTGAATATATGAGCAGCATGAGAAATTCATACAATCATTGATTATGTATTTTAAAATTGATATCAACATTTTCCTAAAATTCAGATTTTATCTTAAATATGTAACATCATATGTAATAAAATTATTATAAAATTTAAGATTTCAATTTTCATAAAAATTACATCATGAATTCCAATATGGGAATAATATCATATAATCCATTAAAGATTAGATCAATATTTACAATTTTCAATTCCTATATAAATAAAACTAATTTCCAAAAAATTTAATGTTATTTTTTTATGACGCACTTCCAAATTTAATTTGGAACCTAAAGTTTTTAATATATATTTTTAGATTATAGTGGTTTTATGATTAATTTTTATGTATTATATATAATGTAAAATTTTATCATTTACTCCATTCAATTTCTATGAATAGAAAATATGAGAAAAAAAACATCTAATGAGATATGATACAAATTATTGATTGATATAGACTAGCACAACAATCCTAAATCACTATTGTAATTTATCATCGAATTACAATAGTGTCAAAAATATAATCTTCTATATGAGTATGTATATCTGAAATATGATTAAATACTTCATTATAATTATTTTTCATTATCATTTTATACCTTAAATAGAGTTAAAGGATTATTTGTTTATATAGATGATATTACGTCGACTATTAATCTAGATAAATCTTTATCTTATATATAATATCGAGTATAAGTTGATATAGTAGAAGATTCTTATATTAATTTAGATGCATAAAAAATTAAAAGTGGAGTTAATAGTAAATATTTATATTTTAATAAACAAATCTTATATAATGGGAATTATTGTATAAAAATAATTATTTTTTAAATCATTCTAAAATTTCCAATCTTCTAAAAAATGAAAAATTGTTACTATAAAGGTTTGAGATATTTATATTAGAGGATTCATATTCAATGTGGGTAATTTCAAAATTATAAATTTCCTATAAAAAAATATTGATTATTTCCATATTATGTTAGAAAAAGTAAAAATGATTCCATATTATAAGTTTCTTTGTATAATCTAAAAAATGATTCTCATAAATGTAATATATAATTATCTTGGAAAAAATATAATATTATAGAAATTCTTAACAATGGATCAACTATCACCATGATGATAATAGAATATAAAGATAATGGGAAAAATGGATCATATCCTTTTGAGTTTTTTTGTTTCACATGTCCAATATGGGGACAATTTACAATAATATACTAATGAGTTTATATGAGAGATGAAATAATTCTATGTAACTCTTCTATATAATGTGAAAATAATGGTGGATATTTTAATTGGAAGGAAATAAAAATAATTAATATTATTTTTGAAAATAAGATAAATCATATAAATAATGAAGAAAACAAGAAAAATTCACTGAAATAAACGTTTCAACTATGAAAAATGTGATTAATATAACATAATAAAAAAATAGAGGAGATAAAAGAAATTAATATTAAGAGAACATAGTATAATAAACATTTAATTAATTTAAAATTTAATGAAATTTTGAAATTAGTAAATGATAAGTGTTTAAATTATATTATAATGTGCTTATAAAAATAGTGAAAAAATAAATACTAAATTAGAGGATGAAATTAAAAAAAGAGAAAAATTAAAAAGTGGAAGAATGTATGAAAAACATTGAGGTATAAATAATGAAGTCTGACTTAGTGATGAAGAAGTTCATGTTTTAAAATAAAAAATAAAAGTTTTTGATAAAACATAAGATGATGGGAAAAATTATGTTTCAGAATATATTTATATGAATGTGTCAAGGAAATAAAAATTATGAATTTCTAAAAATCCACTAGTCACCATTCCTCGAGTATATAATGTGGAAGATAAAAATCATATGAATTGGTTATGTTTTATTCAAGTATTATCAATAAATAGAGAATGAAAATATACAAATCTTGATTTACATGAATATTTCAACCCATATTATACTCCACCCTTTGATAAGGTAGATAAATATGGGATATTTGAACAAGGGATATCATATAATAAATCAACACCACAATATTATAATAAAAATTTATATTATTTCATTCTTCCTCATAAAATTGTTCCTAAAATTATACAAAATAAATTCCGTAAAATAGAAAAAAATAAAATATTATACATGTTTCCATAATAAATCAATATTAAAAAGTTGACGTAGATATCTTAATTCAATTTTATAAACCTTACTAATAAAATTACGATAATTATCCCAAATATGGAATATAATAATACTAGTTAAATCTTAAAATATTGTTTAAAACACTGGGAAAAATTTATTACAAGGAAACATATAATGATTATACTAACCCTAGAAATTTATTTTTTAGAATTGAATCGATGAATTATTATGCTTTGGATCCTCAAGAAAAAACACTTGATAAATTTTTATAGGATAAAATTGTCAGTAAAATTTAATTTATTGCGGGTGCCACATTTTATTTGATTAGGAATAAAAAATATAACAAAAATACTATTTTCCATTTCTGAACATATAATTTTTTTTCTTATATTTAATAAGTCATATTTACTCTAGTTTTCTTTATGTTTAATATAATTAAATGAAATTAAATAGAAACACATTCAAATAAAAAAATTGTATTCAAATATTTCAGAGGATTATCAAATTTTTTTCGACATAATGAATATCATAGTGATGTATTTTGGGAATTAATGAAATACACATAGATAAAGTGAAAATCTATGTTATCGAAATCATGAAATAATGGTCAACAAAATTGGTTTAATAATCAAGAATGGTGGAATATAAATCTAAAAAATTTGACATAGCAATAACGAAAAACATAATATGATTCATTCTTTTTTATCCCGTAGTTTTTTTATAATTCATTGGAATACTTTGGATTCTAATTATTATTTTATAATACTTATGTCAATTTTAAAATATAATGACTCTTTTTCTCAGAATTATATATGGGTAGAAATACTATCTTTGTATGATTATCTCAATTAACAAACGAATTATTTAATAGATGGGATTTTTTTGAAGTTATGAATCTTTAAAAATGATATAATGTTATGGTAAATATTTTAAGGGTTAGAATATTGAGATGTATTGAATGAATAATTTCATTGTATTGGATTTATAATGTTTAATGATTTTTTCATATAGTTCTATATAATTATCAATATCGATTACATTTTTAGTCATTTTTAAAACAAAATCTAATAGATTATAGCATTGATGAACAATGTGATATGAAATTTTTTATAATTTTTATCCAAAGTGTATTTTTTTTATACATATATTAATAAATCATAAAAATATCGCAATCTAAAGTATATAAAATATGAATTAAATATGTACTAAAATGTGGAATGTTTTAAAAATATATATATTTCTGTAATGATCATCTAAAATCACTAAATGATGGTTTGAACGAAAAAATACTGAAAATATTTGTTAATCTAGTTTATATGAATACCAGAACATATATCTAGTGAAGTATGTATTACGTGAATTCCTAGATACACCTAAATAAAAATGTTACAAGACCTAAAGACCACATCCCAAAGAAAAATGTATTGGGTAAATTCATATATTTTAATGATATTATTTCGGGATATAGTTTTCCCTATTTTAATGAAATTGTAAACTATAGTAAGTGAACAACCATAACCAATGAGACCTATATTAGAATCTAAACAAATTATTTTATTAACTTGATAACTAAGGAATGAATGGGGATCAATGATAAATTATCTTTGTGCATAATGATTTGAAAATGTATAATTTTATATTATATGTCAAAATGTATCCTTATAGCCTAAAATGTGAGTGAAGATAGACCAGGAAACATATATACCTATAAAACTAGGCCAAAATGGACTTAAAAACACAAGTGGTCACCCCATATTATAAATCCTCAATTTGAGAACACAAATACATCCCTTATTCCATTACAAATTATCATTTTTGAACAAAAATATTCCACATGAACTCCATGCTCTAATTCTGACTAGGTCCCAAATTCTTATTTCTCACAATTAATCAGTTTGTATAAAAATGATCTTCATGCATCCCATAATGGTATGTATATGGTGTTTGTTTATCTAATCCCAATACATGGTCATCACCCACTAAAAAATATTCTTTTAAACCAATGACCGTATGATAACAATATATTGAAAAAATAGCAAACCAAATTATAGTAAAAAAATGTCTAACAAGTCTTGTATAAAAAATTAATTATACATCACCCACATAATAGGGTGGATCCATTCATCTAATACATACTTTAGAACATTCTAAATTTATTAGATAAAATATAACATAAGTCCTCTCTATGAGGGATTACCCACTCACAAACACATTGGATTGTATTTTTGTGTTGAATGATTCACCAATTAATTAATCATCCTTGGTATTGGGAATGGATTATAATTAATTACTGAAATCATTATTCATATTTAGTGGTTTATGGTAGGGGAATGAGAATATTTTATAATGTTTTTGGAATTTTTATCCCCTAAATTCCACCACCATATTTATCAACATGAGTGGTTCTAAGAGAAGCTTTACTAAAAAATTTATACCTCTTTAAATAATTTATTAATATAATAGAAAATTATATAAAATAATAATCCTATGAGAATAAATAAATGATTTAAATTCACCTTCAAATTGTAAAATTTAACAGTTCTGAAAAAATATGATACAATTAAAACCTGACTAAATGTCATTCAGGCAATCAATTAAACATATAAAATAATTAGGTTATTTATAAACTAATTAAATATTTAACGGTGACCAATATAATAATCAAGGTATCAATGGATTAAGACTATAAAAAATATAAATAAAAATATAAGACAATATTTTGAAATAGATTTATAAAACCATTTTATAATATCAAAAAACATATTTTAAATTATTTTCACTGAGAGATACACCATTTTCAGCTCATCTATTGGGAATATAAGTAGAAGAAAAGGATTAATTAATATATTAAATGTAACACCCTGACCCCTCTAGGCTTGTTCCAGTGTAGTACATGTGATATTTTCTTGGTTAAAAGTATTGATAATACATAAGGAATGATAATTTTAGTAGTCTTGAAGACACTATATACATAGATGTTACTCAAATTACATTGTAAATTATTAAAAAATACAACACATAACAAAAAAAAATTCATCCATAAGAACTCAATAAATGATCTCCTCTTTATCATCCATTGAAAGTAAACAATGAAATGGGTGACCTTAGACACTTATTAAGGGTTAAAAATAGTGTAAGAATTAATAAAATAATAAGGGAATCATAATAAATATGATATAATCAATATGGCATGGTGAATAGATTAAACACTCACTCCATTAATAAACTGTGAATGAAACAGCATCCATTGATTTTGTCAAAGTGAAAACCTCATGGATAGTAATAAATAATAATAAATAAAGAAAATATTAATTAATTGGATGTCATTTATTTGGATCATGAAACCATAATACTATAGAAATGGTTTAGTTCTATGGGTAGAAACCTGTGCATTTTTTGCAAAACAAACTTGAAGGGTATGTCGCCAACTGATTTGTCTCATGAGACCTTCTTCTGTATCAAGAGGCTATAGTGGGCCCCACCCGCCACTGAATTTCCAAATAATTCTATATAAATTGATTCAATATAAGAGAAATATGTTTTTTCAATATCCATATAGAGTATAGTATACATATTCATTAATATTTCCGTCATTAAAATAACTTTCCAAATAAACACCGTATATAAAATGGTATATAGTTTAGACAAACAACACATCCATGATATGACATTATAGATATTTAACAAAAATATGATTTTAAATGAATTTTGATCTCAAATGGGATTTATGTACACCACATATGTATTATTAGGTGCACAATACAATGTTAGTCATAAGAAAATAGTTGTTGAGTCAAAGTCTCTTCCCACAATGTAATCAGTCGAATCATATGAGCATAATATAATAACACTAAAATGAATAATTTAATAACATGAATATAAATATAATAAAAATATTATATATAAAATGGAAGTACACATATATCACAGACAATGAATAAGTGGATAACAATGAATATCTCATAGAAATTAAAGTGTGACAAGAAACCCCTTTCAAACATTTTGGCATGGTAACGAGTTTTATTGAGAAGGATTAATGAGAGTTAAAGGGTATTAGATTATTTATATGTCACAATGGATGTATCGGGGATATGAAAAAACATACCCTATCATTATTAATTAAAAATGAAATGGCACAACATATGGGATATTCTTGAACAGATGTGAGTGAGAGGATCTCTTACCTTATGCTCGAAGGTATTCTTGACATGTTATTACACACCTGAGTAATCAAATTGAGATTCATTAATTAATAATTCCAGAACCTCATATACATGTAATTAATATGTTATAACCTTATTATGTTCATTATTATTATTTTTGATGTGTTTAAGATATTTAATTATATTGTTTTTGATGAATTTTCGAACTACGTTTCATTATTAGTTTACTTGTATTCATGAATGGAAGTTCATTTGAAATGTGGTTAAACATCCTGAATTTTTAAAATACATTATTAGTGAAATAAAAGGGATATATATTATCTTATAATAATTTTGGTTATATACCATGATAATGACTCATTCGATGAATTAAAAATAAATGCTTGTATTTTTCTTGGTGATTTTGTGCACAATAAGATTGTTTTGTAGTATTATTCTATATTATGAATGTGTAAAGAATCCAGAACCTTAATACAGATAAGATAAATATATTATGACCTGGATCAACAATTGAAATTGTTTCATGACCAGTATTTTTTACTGTAATGCAAATTGAATCCCCGTCTTTCTTGAGTGTGATAAATTTACACAACTCAGACGATGTTTGCATTTATTGTATAAAAGGAGGGGGAAAGATATTTTAAGATAAAATATTCCATTAGAACAATGAAAATATAGTATTTTTTTTGTATTGGAATTATAATTGAATTTGGATGAGGGTAGGTGAGAAGGTAGAAGAAAATAATGGAACACTGTAAAATAAATTGAATGAAAAGAGTAGGATGATTCATATATTGAGTACTCCTCCAGAATATACGTAAGGCCTTTGTTTTTTACCTTTCGGGGAGAAAAATAGGTCTTGAACGTGTGGAGATGGCTTGGAAATAGTATTTGGAAAAATTTAGGATTATCTTAATGATTGAGTGTTGTGGGAGGAAGAGGGGGTGAAGGGTGGTTTGTACAGTGGAGGGGAGAGGTGTTTTCTTAATATTATAACCATTAATTTATTATTTCCTCTCAAGACAACCAATTGTGAGTAATCCATGACAAAAAAAGCAATATATTCATTTGACTTCTAACCATGTGGGCCTACATCAGTAGATCATCATCAATGACTCAATAAATTTCTTATATAGAATTTATGGTAATTTATCGCATTTTACTATTCATTAAAAATTTATTTATTTCAGAAAAATACCAAAACTTCACACTAATCATTTTTCGATGAGTAGAATGCAAAAATGAAGTCCATTTTTTTAAAAAAAATCTTAATATGAATAATTAAATTTTTACTTAATTGAAAAATATAATCTCTTAAAATATTCATCTTCATTTTAAGTTACCTAAAATCATGTATACACTCAAGGGTATAGATACCATTCATAAAATTCATATTAAAATTCCTTAGGGTATGTTACTATTCATAAGGGTTGGTTACTATTCAATAGGGAAGGATACTATTTACATAAAATTATGTTATTTCAATCAGACTCAAAATATTATCTTGAACACAACCGTGTAAGTCATATTTTTAAAATTCACGTTACAAATTTGGAAAATTTGTGTTTAATGGATAGGTTATGGATATCTCTTATGAGTAACATTGTTTTGTCCCGTATAGGCTCAGAGATTCATGAAATATAGGCTATAACTAGAATGTATTTAAGAGAAACATACCATGAAGTGTTTGGGATGTCACATGATTCCCTCCTTCGGAATTTTCATCCTTGAAATTTTATGTATGAAACTCATCAAAAATATTTGGGTGATTATTTTTCATAACATCCTTAGGTTCCCGTGTTGCTTCCTCCATATTCTGGTTTCTCCAAAGAACATTCACTAGACGAGTTGTCCGATTTCTCAATACCTACTTCCTTGTATCAAGAATCCCGATAGGCTTTTTATAGTATGAAAAATCAGGTTCCAGTTCAGTTTCTTCATATGTGAGTACAAGCATTGGGTCTTGCATGTATTTCATTAACAATGACACATGGAACACATCAATAATTCTAGATATATTTGGCAGTATCGCTAAACGGTAAGCTAAAACTACGATTCATTCCTGAATTTCAAATGGTTGGATGTACCTGGGCCACAGTTTCCCTTTCTTACCGAACCACAAGACACCCTTCCATATACATACATTCATAAATACATGATCTCACACTTTGAATTCCATGTCCATTCTCTGGTAGTCAGAGTAACTATTCTGCATTCTTTGGGCTGCTTTAATATGGGCTTGTATTTTCATCACCTTTGTAGTGGTCTCTTAAATAAGTTATGGGCCTATAATTTTCCTCTCACCATATTCATCCCAACAAGTTGGAGTTAGACATCTCTTTTAATATAATTCTTCATATGGAGCCATTTGAATACTGTGATTGAAAATATTTTTTTAGGAAAATTCCACCAAAGACATGTGTTGATCCTACATACCTTGAAAGTCAAGAGAGCATGACCTCACTATTCCATCTAATGTTTGAATAGTCCTTTTAGAATATCCATTAGTTTGGGGGTGATAATTAATACTTATATTAATCTTAGTATTCGATGCTTTTTGGAGACTTTTCTAGAATTTTGATGTAAACCGGGGATTATGATTGGAAACAATCGATAGAGTCGCACCATGAAATCTTATAACATCAATGATATAATGTCTTTCCAAGATCTAAAGTGGAAAATATTCTCTTATAGGAAGAAAATGTGCTTATTTTGTGAGATGATCAACAATTTCCAAAATTACATCATTCTTTCTTGGGGTCCTTGGAAGTCTGGTGAAAAAAATCAATCGTAATGTTATCCCACCTCAACATAGGAATAGGTATAGTTTGAATCACTCTGTTGGGATTTGGTCTCTCTGTCTATACTTGTTGATAAACTAGACATCTTAACACTTAGTCAACAATTTTCCATTTCATAGTATCCCACCAAAAATATTCTTTCATATCTCTATACATCATGGTGCTACCTAGGTGTATAGGGAAATTTGAGCTATGATAATTGTCTAATAGTTCCCCTTTTATCTCAAGTACTGATAGAACACATAACCTCTTCCCAAATTTCATAACTCCTTATTTATACACTAAGTCATTTAGTCTCCGATCCTTGATATCATTAATTTCCATTGCAAATTCACATCATCAGATTGTGATCTTTTATCTTCTCTAATAAAGATGGTTTAACAATCATTTGAAAGATGATTGATGTTTCCCATTTATTAACAATACCCATATTTATCTTTAGTAGATCAAAAAATATAAGATCTCTCTCTATCCTCATTTGAGTCAAAAGTCCATGATCATTCATGCATAATTCATCTACCACGTTATTCGAATTTCCCGGGTGGTAGTGTATTGAATAATTGTAATATTTTTGTTACTCAAGTCATCTCTTTTTCCTCATGTTGAGTTAATTTTTGTCTGAAAATATATCTCAAACTCTTATGGACTGTATAAATCCGATGTCTCTCTACATAAAGAAAATGCCTCAATATTATCATAGCAATGATTATGGTTTCTAACTATAGATCATGAGTAGGATAATATTCCACAGTGGTCTTCAACTGTCTTGATGCATAAGCAAATAACATTATCATTTTTCATATGGACACAACCCAGTCCATTCTTTGATGCATTTCTGTATATTACAAATCAACCAGTTTTAGATGAAAGAATCAAATTTGAGCATTAACCAATATTCTTTTCAATTCTTTGAAGCATTTGGTACATTCTTTTGTCCGCAAAAAAAACACTCCTTTACGTGTGAGATTGGTTAGTGGGTTAACCAGTTGGGAAAAATTATGAACAATATGATGATAGTAACATGCTAAGACAATAAAACTGCATACCCCAGTTATGTTTGTTTGTGTGGGCCATTCTTGGATTGCCTTTTTCATTATAGGATCAACTGTGATTCCATCCATAGAGACAATATGGCCTAGAAAAGAATATGATTGAAGACATAATTCCACTTTCTAAACTTCCCATATAAATTATTTATTCTAAGATTTCTCAGAATAACAAGCAAGTGATTCTCATGGTCTTCATGGCTTTTTCAATATACGTGGATATCATCGATGAATACCACATCAATATTATCAAAATATTCTTTGAAAACTCTATTCATTAAATCCATGAAAACACAGCGAGCTTTTGTCAGTCCAAAAGGCATCACTATAAAATCGTAATGTCCATACCTAGTTTGAAATGAAGTCTTAGGAATATTTCCTTCCACGCATGCAACTGATGATATCCGGATAAAAGGTAAATATTCAAACAATATTCAGCTCCATTAAGTTGATCAAATTAATCATTAATACAGGGTAGATGAAACTTATTCTTTATTTTAATAGCATTTATTTCCATGTATTCAATGCAAAGCCTCATGGATACATCTTTCTTCAGGACAAAAAGGATAGGGGATCCCCATGGAGAAACACTACGTCGAATAAATGTTTTTTCACTAAAATTATATAGTTTGTTCTTTATCTCTACTCATTACAAATTGGCTATTCTATAGGGATTCTATGAAATAGGACTCTCACCAAGAATTATATCAATAGAGAACTGAACATCCCTATTTATAGGATGTCTAGGTAAATCCTCTGGAAATACATCAATATTCACTTGAAACATGATCACATCATCAATTTGAATATTTTTTCCTTTCCCAGGAATATTGGTTTATCATCCCCTCCACATATTGCATTCAGTAGAGATGTTGGGGGTGGTTATAGATAAGAATCAGGTGGCAATGTTTTTTCCCTAAGGGCAAGGGATTCTACAACATTTAAAAAAACATAACTTCCTTTTTCTTATAATAAATCTTCACATCAAAATTTGACAAATAATTTATATCGATAATTATATCAAATTAGGTTATTGTTATGATGACAAGGTTAGAAACTAAAGCACATTTTGATGTCTGGAGGGGGACATGTTGAAATTACTTTGTTGCAATGATACATCCCCTAAATGTTTTGACTGACAACACCTTTATTAAATATAATTGGACAAATCCAATTTTCTTGGAAAACAGTGAAGATATAAATGAATGTGATGATCCAGAATCAAATAATGTGTTGGCTAAGTCTGAGGAAACAATTAAATTCTATGCCACCACATCATTAAGACCTTTAACCTCCAAGTTTATAATCGCATAAGCTCTACATTTCTATCTTTTCCTTTTCCATGTGAAGTTTCCTTGGCTCTTAGGACAATCATTTTCATAGTGTCCCATCTCTCAACAATTATATAGTGGAATATCATTGAATTGTTTCTTCCATATGCATTCCTAAAATGGATAACCATTTTCTCTATAGTTATAATAGACTCACGTGTCTTTAAAGAATTTCTTGATTTGATTCTTTCCACAATTCTCACATAATTTTAATAACTTGTGTTCCCTTTCTCTTATTTGGTTCTTCTCCTTTTCCATTGTTATCAGAGTACCACATCTTATCTTGGTTTCCTTTGAAAATATTTTATATAGAAAATTCCTTCTCTATTTTGATGGCACATGATACATTTTCATAATATGATGAAAATGATTTAGAATCTAGTGACCATCAAATACTTGGAATAAGTCCATCAATGAAATGATCAATCTTTTCCACAAATCATGTACATAATCTATGACATACTTGGATAGCCTAGTGAAGGTAGCCTCATAATCTGCATCATTGTATTCCTCCCTTTGTATTAAGATAGGGAATTTCCTCTTCATTTCAGTTCATTTTTCACAAAGGAAATATTTTTCAGAATATATTTCATAAAAATTACTCCATTCCATATCTTCTATTTCTCCTTCCTCTGTGGTTTCTGGATCAAAGACCACTATTTATCTGCTTCACCCTTGATACAATGTACTGCTATCACTAGCTTGTCATTTTTATTGCTTCTTAATTCCATGAATATCTTTTCTAGTTACTTGATCCAATACTCACCAACTATCGGATTAGTAGTCCCACTAAAATATGGGGCTTCTGCTGTATGAAACGATCTAAAAAAGGATTAGAATGGTTATTTGTCACAACCTTGTATTTTGTCCCAATATTGTCATAATCTGATCTTCTCCGACAATGACCGTGTTGACTTTCTCAGTGGTGCAATCCATAAATTTTCCAGTAGTATTTATTCCTATTATTCCATTAGGCGCCATTTCTAAATAATGAAATAAACTAGATCAATTTATGAATCTAAGATAAGAAGAACATAATATAGATTGAAATTATTTTTATAGGTAATTTCATAAACATTGTTTCACTGAAAAAAAAAAATTTACATTTCAATCATTTATAATGTCTTGTAAAGTAAATTTGAATTATCCTAAGTATATCCTCTATGAGTGGAATAACCAAGAGTGGAATAAGTTCCATTGTCATGTACCAGGATAACCCTAGGTCATGCCCAAAACTCATTTTCTTAGTGTTCACTCCTAGGTACATCTAGGCCAGATCCACCTCTACTTGATCATATCCAAAAAGAGATGTATTTTCTAAAATGATTCACATAATCTATTCCTTACCAAAATTCCAGGACGTTCTTGTATATTTATCCTCAAATAATACATTAGTACTTTGTTCCCTACTATATATTTCCTAGTCTATTTCCTCGTTTCCTACTCAACATCCTTTGAAACCAACTATAACACCCCGACCCCTCTCGGATGGAGCTAGTGCATTATATATGATAATGACTTGGTTAAAAGGAAAGAAAATCTCAAAGGAAGGATCAGTTTCGTAGTTTTTAAGAAACAAGATACCTAGATGTTACTAAAATTACATTGGAGAGGTTTACAAAATACAATACATTACGAAAAATAAAAACTGCATCCCCAAGAACTTAATAAATGATCTCTTATTTATCACCTGTTGAATGTAAAAAATAAAATGGGTGATCTGAAATGTTCTGTAAGGGTTTGAAATTTCAGAAGCATAAATACAATAATAAGTGAATCATAATCATTCTTAAATAATCAATATGGAATGGTGAATATATTTAAAACTCACAACATTATTAAACTAAGAATGAAACTGAATACATGTATTTTGTTATAGTGAAAACCACATGGATAGTAATGATTGATAATGAATAAAGAAAATTCTTATTAATTGGACCTCATGTATCTGGCACATGAAACCATAATACAGTAAAAACGGTTTAGTTCTATGGGTAGAAACCCTTCTATTTTTTGGAAACAAACTCGAAGGGGGTGTCTCCAACTAGTTTGTCTCATTAGACCTACCGATGCATAGAGGTGTTATAGTGGGCTCCACCCACCTCTAAAAGTACAATACATTATCTATACATTGAAACAATACAAGAGAAAAATTCCTTTTCAATATCTATACTTAGTAGAGTATATATATTCATTAATATTTCCTAAATTAAAATAACATTCTAAATAAACAAAGTATATAAAATGGTATACGGTTTAGACAACAAACACATCCATGAAATGAAATTATGGAAATTTAATATAAATATAATTTCAAATAAAAATCAATCTGAAATGGGCAGTAGGTACAACACATATGGAATATTATGTGAACAATACAAATTCATTCACAACAAAATAGTAGTTGGGACAAATTCTCTTACGACAATGTAATCAATCGAATCATAGGACCAGAACATAATAACCCTCAAATGAATCATGGAATAGCATAAATAAAAACTGAATCATGTTATTATATATTAAATGAAAGTACACATATACCACATATAAGAAATAAGTGGTGAACAATGAAAATCTCATAGAAATGAATGTGAGATGAGAAACCCCTAACAAACACTTCAGCCTGGTAGTGAGTGTCATTGCGAGGGATTAATGAGAGATAAAGATTTATTTCATTATTTATATGTCATAAGGGAAGTATAGGGGATGTGGAAAAACATAAACCATCATTAGGAATTAAAAATGAAATGGCACAACATAGGGGTGATTCTTGAACAAAAGTGGGAGAGACGATCCATTACCATTTGCTTGAAGGTGTTCTTGAGTTGATATAAAACACATGAATAATAATATTTATCATCAATAATTAATACATAAATAACCTCATAAACATGTAATTGATATTTTATAACCTTATTAAGTTCATTAATTTCCTATTTTATGGGTTTTATAGAATCAATTTTATTGTTTTGGAAGAATTTTCTTACTTGGTTTCATGATTTGATTACTTGTATTCATGAATTGACGTTCCTTTGAAATGCGGTTAAAAACCCAGAATTGTTAATATAAATTATTAGTGAAATTAAAGTGATATAAATTATCTAATAATGATTTTGGTTATATATAATTATGAGGACTCATTAGATGAGTAAACAATAAATGCTTGGATTTGGCTTGGTGTTTTTGTGCACAATAAACATGTTTTAAATTATTATTCCATATTATGAATGAGTAAAGATTCCAAAACCTAAATTAAGATAAGATACATATATGATGACCTCGTTAAACCATTTAAAAGGATTCATGAGCAGTATTTATGATAGTAATTCAAATTTAAAACCCATCTTCCTTGAGTGTGATAAATTTACACATCTCGGATGGTGTTTTCATTTATAGTATAAATGGATGGGAAAAGAGAGATTATGATAAAATATTATATTATTAGAATAAAAATCCCATACATGTATGGTAATGGAATTATAATTTAATTTGGATGAGTGGAAGGTGATATGGGAGAACAAAAGAATGAAACTTTGTAAAAGAAATTGAAAGGAAGAGAAGGAAGATTAACCTCTTGAGTAATCATCCTTGAGAATCTACTTAAGGTATTTTTTGGCCTTTTGGTGAGACCAGTAGTTCCAGAATGTGGAGAGATGGCTTGTGAAGAGTATTTTTCAGAATTTAGCTAAGGCCTGAAGCTTGAGTGGTGTGGGAGGAAGAGGGGGTGAGGGGTGGTATATATAGTTGAGGGGAGAGGAGTTTTCTTAATATTATAATCATTAATTTAATATTTCCTATCCAGACAAAAAATAGTGAGTATTATGGGACCATGAATAGTAATATATGCATGTGACTTAGAACCACTTGAGTTTATATCAGTAGATCATCATCAATGACTCAATAAATTCCTTACTAAGAATTTATCATAAATTATCGCATTTTACTATACATAAAAAATTTATCTATTTTAGAAAAATCCCAAAAATTCAACCTAACAGTTTTTTGACAAGTAGAATTGAAAAATGATGTCAATTTTTTAAAAATAATTTTCTATATATGATTAAATAAATATTTAATTTAAATAATTACTCAATCAAAAAATATAAACACTTAAAATATTCATCTTAAGTTTTAAGGTGACTAAATTCACATATACACTCACCGGTATGGATACCATTCAAAAATTTCAAATTAAAATTCATAAGGGTATGTTACTATTCATAAAGGATGTTTACTATTTATAAGGGTATGTTAATATTCCCCTAACATTATGATAATTCTATCAGACTCTAAATATCATCTTGCACACAACCGTGTGTGTGAGATTTTTAAAATTCAATTCACAGAGTTGGAAATTTTAAGTTTAATGGGTAGGTTACATATATCTCCTATAAGTGATCATGTTTTGTCCCATATAGGATCATAGATTCATGAAATATAGGCTATAACTAGAATTTATTTAAGAGAATCATACCATGAAGTGTTTGGGGTGCTACATTAAATGCGTAAGATTCAATTTAAGTCTAACAGTTAACTATATTCTACCTAGTTGACATTATACCTTCCTAAATATGAGATTATATTTGGATTTATCCACCACTAATAATATAGATGACATTAAGAGTGAAAAACCATGGAAATATATTGAAATCACTAAGGATATCTCCCAAACATCATAAATTTAAGAAATCCATGACTTGATGAATTTATAATGAATTAGGATATAGGTACACAATATTAAACACACTTATGAGAATAAAAGATGGTATATGAGGAAAATTAAAGTGGGTAACACTCATAATATTCCAAAACTAAACCCCTTCAACTGAATAGAAGAATAATTACAGATTATTGAATGTTGAATGGGTTGGGATTAAAGAGGGGAGATGGAAATACAGACATGGATATAAATAGTAGATAATGTCTGTATGATATCTTTCAATATAAAACTTATTGGGTAAATTAGAATAAGAAAATACCAAATTGCCTCTTGGTTAGAAATAGTCTATAAAGTCTCTATATACCAAATATGAGTTCATCATGTACCTAGTGGGGATGAAAATATTTTTGAAGATTAATTTATTCCACTCAGTACTCAATATTATACATTTAGGTACATAGTGGTGTTTAATGAATTAGGTGAATTATTTCATCACCATTCAAAATCCAATAGGTTACTATAAATTGTGTTACTAAAATCCAATTACACCCATAAAGGAATCTAAATACATGTATTAAAAGGTATTAATAAAACATAATTCTCCAATCCATTATAGACTCTCTAGCCTTGGGCTCCTCATCCCAAAGATTTATTGACCGACTTCCTAAGATAAATGGATCAACTATTTTGTCTTGATTATAACCTCATTATATTATGTTATATAATGGAACAATATTTTTGTCTACTTTAATGGAATAAGAGGAACCACAATCCCCTATAGAACCTTATTACACTCATTGATGGTCCTCGATATATGATAAATATTCCTTAATTTAAACATTAATATATTGAATTACTTGTTTTGAGTCAGGTAATTATCATTAATTAGAGAATATGAAACATTGTGTGAATATATTTGATTTTAAAGGTAATTTATGATGATAAATATTATTCATAACTCTAATTAAGATATGAAAAGCCCCACCATATCTCAAATTAATAATTACCTATTTACAAATCAATCATTTATCTAATATCTCTTAAAAACATTGAAAAATATTTCCATTCAATTTAGATTTCCCGTGTCACCCTCAATGAACAACATAATAAGTTTTTTGAATTTTAGTGTAAACATGATCCTTTTGAATTATATTAAACATACATTTTGATTTCCTAGTGATACATGTATTATTACATAGTTTTCCCTTATATAGGATAAAAAGTGGAAGCATAATATTATTCTATAATGTGTATTTAATATGGACATTTAGATAAATGATTGGTGGATGTTATTATACAATAATAACACTTATGAGAGGTTACCTACCAAGATTCATAAAGATAATTTATTTTTATAGGATTATATTATATATTATATAACAATTTCACATATATAATATATCAACATGAGGGTGAAAAGTGGTACAAAACATCAGTTGAAAATGTAAATATCACTAAATCCTTGTCAAAAACCAATAGATGAAATTGGATCATTTTAAAAGATGATATGAGATACTATTAACAAAACATCATTAACTCCTTATAATATATTATTAAGATATAAATGACAAATGATTACTAATTTATATGAAAATAAAAGTTAATCATTTTGATATAATCCACAATTACTCACAATAAGAAATAGATTTTGGAAGACCTTAATAGAAAATCCTCCAAATTTTAAATAATTTTTTCACATTTCCATAATGGTAGAAGAAATGTTTTCTTATTATTTGAAGACTATGAATTAATGGATTTTACCCAATGAGTTGAAGGGAATATAAAAACAATCAATGTGATGTAATTTATCATTCTAGGACACCAAAACTGGTGATTAATATCATGATATATCTTCTTGATTCTTGGATACAAAAATCATTGAAAATATTCAAACTAATTTATTTACAATTATCTATATAACTTTTAGAATTTAAACAATCACTATAGCTATAATATTGATGAAATATATTATAATCATACGTGGAAAATCCCCTAACCATCAAGCCTCTCAAAATAAATGATAACATCGATATGAAATATCTATGAATCTTTGCTCCATACATAATCAATGGTATGATACAAAAATGTTATAAACATGATACATTATTATCCATGATGGAATATAGGTGAATCCCAGACATAATAGACACCGACCACTATTCCCCTTTTACTTCTTCTAATAGACACCAAACTATTTTGATAATAATAAAACTATTTAGAACTATATTCCTCTACAAAAGTCTCCTATATAAGGATGTAACCAAACATTAATAATGTAAATTATAATACATCATAAAGGATTTACTAGGTCAAAAACACACCAATATGTTACAATATATTTATTTTAAATAAATTTAATTCCATCTATAGCTTTCTAGGAACAATAATTTTAAATAGAACATTATTTAGTCATGCTTTGAAAAATTAATATTAAATTTAATTATAACAATTATTTAGATTTTATTTTAGAAAGTAATCATAATTATTGAAAATTTAATTTTGATTTTTTATATTTTATGATTTTTATGAGAATATAAATTTTATTAATGAATAGTGATAATAGAGAATTTTAATTCAATATTTACTTTCATTAGAATAAATTATGATATGATATTTTATTTTAAATTTTTTTTAACAAATTTTCAATTTTTTAAAAATTATTTTAATTTAGTTCATTTTAAAAAATTTCGTATTTAGTTTTTATATAAAATAATACTATTATCTTAAACATTTTCATAATAAAAATAGGTTATCTTATCGCGTAGGCCGGATTAATTTTAAATTAAAAATTTGAAATTCCTTGAATTTAATTTGCACCAAAAAATTCTATATTTCTAATTATACTAAATTAACATTTAAAATATTTGAATATGTTTTTTTACCAAAATAAATATTGAATGAATAAAATAGAAATTAGTACAGTTATGTTAAAAATGGGTTTACTGGGATTTAATCTCAAACAATAAAGGGGGAAATGACATATAAACTTGTATTAAAAATGTATTATGTATATAGTTCTAAAATTAAACATGTAATGTTCTATAATTTCCCATTTTTACCCTTTTTTATAATGAATAACATGGGGTTACACAATTTCTTGCAAAAATATCAATTTTTTCCTCTCTACAATTTATAAAATGCCACCCCTCTCCTCACTTCATCCTAAATTCTATCCATTTTCAGTAACCTCTATCCTTCCCAATTCACATAAATACCTCACTCCTATTATCTTATAATCATTATACATGGAATATGTTCTTCCGTTTAAGGAATTATTACAATACTAAGGAGGATACACAAAGAAGAGGTAATGTTTTTCAATAGGAATGTTTATTTTATATTCTCCACCACCATCAAATTTTTTGAAATAATAATGATAGAAGACTTATGTATATTTCATATAAATTTAATTTTTTATGATAAGTTCATGATGTAAAACCACCTCTACTTACATTATGTGGGTTCTAAAATCCTTTTCCCTTTACATGATGGACAACCACATCAGAAACCGATGTTGTTCATTTTTTCAATGTCTTCCACTCATTTTTTGGTATGATGATGGATATAATATACTATAATATAATATAATATATCTTATATATACCGATAGAGTAGCATTATAATATATATATATTCACCTTTTATTTTTTATGAGATGTGATATTGCTATACGTGTGTACAATAGACTTCTGCCTCACGAAGTGATGTGATTCAACATTCACTAATGCTTTACATTGAAGGAGATAGAGAAAATATTAATGATTATATGTGATAAAAAATTTACATATTAAAAAAATATTTATCATTATTTAACGATAATATATATCATTTTCATTCATCTATACTCTCTAATGTAATGATGACATCAGTGTCTACACACATGTGGACTAAAACATTCATGACACTATGAGACCCTCTGTCATCACCAGACAATATTGATAGTATATATGTATATAGTTTTATATATATGATACTATTATCATAATTTTTGTGTAATATATTATATATACCATTTCCATTATGATTATTGTTGAAGAAAAATGATACTCATGAATATGTAAGTCTTACCTTTTCCATGGTCATAAAATAGTAAATTTTTTATAAACATCATTTTTATTTAGTTTTAAAAGTATATTTAATTTATAAATAATACAATTATGTTATTTTTATTACTATAGAGAGGATTATAATCTATAATATCTTCAAAAACAAAATCAACGTTGAAATAATCACATCAGAAAAAAGTATAAATAACTCCTGATGCATTGAATATTATGAATGATTTTTAATAAAAGGGTGATAAGATGTAATAAAAGGATAATATATGATATTATAAATATAAATATGATTCTTATATATGTTAATGTCTTGTTTAAAATCACTAAAAATTTTGTTAATTAATGTTCATGTTATTGGAAGTGTGAGGTAATGGATTTCATCTCACTTTACATTACATTGAGTTTTATTTATTATTTTTAAAAAAACACATTTATGTGGTTTTATTCTACTGATATGACCTGTAATATAATTATTCAGTAATAATTAATAGTTTTTTAATATTAAATGGAAATTATTTTATATAATGGTATTTGACTCAAAAATTACCAAGGGGTAAAAGTTGTTGAACAATATCACCTTCTGTTGTAATTATGAAAAATATATTTAAAAAACTATATTCATGTAATCATTTTCCAAGGAAAAATAAATTTATCTTAAATATCCAAATCCATTCCTGATGTATTTGATTATTTAGTAAACCATGTACAATTTTTTATGTGTTTTTTAATGTTATATAATTAAATATTAGAATACTGATAAATATGTGTCTGTTAATAAATATTGATATTTAATTTTAATTCATATTAATTCAGTATATAAATTAATTATTTGATATATGAGGCATCATTGGAATAGAAATGATGGGTGGGTACTGAAATTAAGTAGCCCATATATATAATGGATAGTCTTGTTAGTCAAATTAGTTGGAAAAATTTGAAGAGTTTTACTTATAGTTAGAACCATATTTTGAAATGTATAAATAGTAGTACTTCATGATCATTAGATATTAATTCTAATAAAATATAATTTCTTTCAATAATAGTTAAATTATTATTATTCAATAGATTTTCACTATGATATTATATCTGGATGCCTTTCATTTTCATCCCATTCCAATAATCAATTGTGTTTTCTATAATTTACCATTCCACATTGATTATGCATTACGTTTCTATACAAAAGGAATGCTCACTTATTTATATACAATTATATGTGGATTTATCTTTTTAATTTAGTATAACATCTATTTTACTTAACCCTTTCTGAGTCTTTATGATCACCCATATTTTCCTTCCTTTCCCCAGGATAAGAAGTTGAATTCCAAGAATAAGATTCAAAAAGACTATGATTTTAATTTTTTATGTCCTCTTTTGTTCAAATTAATAAAAAATAAATCAAATTTATTTATCTATTTTTCCCACAAACAACTCAATTATTCATCCTTTCAGTATGTTAATGATTATAGCTATTTGAATTTAATAAGTTAAATCATCAACTCTAGGCATATGTGGGATGGGCATTATAGTTGTTATCTGTGTAAATATAGTTGAAATTTTCTGAATTAGTTTTTAGAAATATAGTTTTTGGGACAAAAAGAAATAATATAGATTGTGTATTTATATAGAATAATATACATTTTTTGTGTTTATTTTTTATGTGGGTATTCATAGAAAATAAATAACAACATTGATAACATGTGTGGATGTTATTATGGAATAGTGGAACATATTGGTAATTATAGTAAAAAATGTGTGTTGGGTTTGACTCGATAATTACCATGTACTCCAAATATGGTCTTACATATCACCGAGTTCAACACTCCATTGCAATATTATTTGGATAATTCATATTTTTTCATAAATTTTTTTGAAGGATTTCAAGAGAAGTATATCTTCAATGAAAACTTGTTAATGATTTTTATAGTAACAAATAATATGTTTTAATTTTTCTAGTTGTTTCGAAATATTTGGATTTATACATTATGACTTAAAATTATTAATTTCATGATCCAATAAAGTATATTACACTATTTATAAATGGTTAATAGAAGGAATAATGACATATATTATCATGGCCAATGTAAATATTTCCCATCCAAGGAAGCTAATGTCTTGTATTGGAATATAATAAAATATAGGGAAACTAGTGTAGCTAAATCAGGATATGACTAATATCATTTCCAATATAGATTACATTATTTGATGGTGATATTTTCCAATGTTAGATAACATTATGAAAAAAAATCGTATCAATTTAGTCGAACTATTAATTCATTGGTAGTTAAACAATGAACTAAGTCTCATGAGAATAAATTTATGGAATTATGATGTAGTGAATTTGAAAAGATTACAAATTTCTTGTCATATATCAAAGGATACGTTGGTTAATGGAAGTTATTGATATAAAATAATAATAAGGAAGTGTAAATATTAATCATGGATTGGAATTATTTAATTGAGATGTTATTATATAAATATTTCTAACATGGTCATCAAATTTTGATAATAATAAAGTTATATAGCTTTATAAAAAAGGCTGAAGAAAGTGATGTTGAATATGTGGGTACCGATATAAGAATAACAAGCCCTGCTACAAAATATATACGCATCGTAGAATGAAATATTGAAATAATATTTGAAGGTTATATGTGATCACTATTGTGAGAACTAGTCTCCAAATCCAATTCATCCTATGTTGAACCAATTTTATGTTCCAATAAAATGGAGAAGGAGTTTTCTAGATTATAAGTGTTCAATGGAATCTAAGAAACTATGTGGTAAACTAAGCACCATGAAAAAGAATGCAAGTCAATGAAAAATAAAAAAATGAAGTAATTTACATCATTATATAACAATGGAATGAATAACCCTAGGAAATTAATGAAGGGCATTGGATGTTATTACAATGGCATGGATATTGGGAATTTGTCTCATGAATTCGAAGGAAAGAATAAAATTACTAATTTCTAGTCTCCCAAATATTGTGAAATGGCTATTATTCACATGAATGTCCCATTAATTAATGAATTCCACCAAATAAGAGGATGATGATAGATGTTCTGGTCTAATAGATCAAAAAAATATAAGAGGAAATATCCATTGATATTGTAAAATATTGTGTAATTTGATTTTAAAATTTAACTAAAAAATTATTTGATTCTTGATCATTGTACTCTTATATATATATCTATATTTTTGAAAGAAATTTTTATATTACACATTTGAATAAAAAATAGATTTTATAATAAAAACACCCATGGTATGTCTCAATGTGATAATGATATGTCATCTTGTCCCAAATTTTAAAGAAAAATTTTATTTACTCACCAACCATATTATCATATATTTTATTAGGAATAATATAAAACATAAAAGGATTATATTTCAAAATAAAAGGGAAAATATTAATGTCATATCATTAGAGAAGGTACTACATTATTTGAGACTTATGAAGATGCAACCGCTAAATCACTACTAAATTATATTCTCATTAAATAAGTGAAAAACATATACAGACGAATAAAGTAGTAATTAAATTATGAATTTACATATTTTATTTGAGTACATTATTTAATTTCATGAGGAATTACATGAACATCACCTAGGGTGAGATTTTGTGTATTATTTTTATTTAATCCCTGGTACCAGAACAATTTTTAAGTCTATATAAAATGGTCAATACTGAATTTGAGAATTTTTAGAAAAAACATGGGTATTTTTTTATTAGGGACTTGTTCAAACTATTTTCTGACCATTGGGTTCCACTATTATCATCACTAAAAAATATGAACCTATTGGGTTATCCATTGATTATATGGAAATCAATTCTATTACATTGATGCACATGTACCATCTTCATTACATTAGTGTCTTATTTGATCAAATCCACGGTGCATAATATTTTTTTAGTGATGTAACATCCTTTGATTCATCATCACTTTCAATTAAATAAGGAATAAATTCTAAATAATAGTTTTTGAATTCGGTATGAACATTAGAAGTTTTTAGTAATGCCATTTGGTTTAACTAACAATCACCCTTTATTCAAGGATATGATGAATTGAATATTCAAAGAATATTATGAGTATTTTACTAGATTAATTAATTGATTATATTTTTGTGTAATATAAAATATATGAGGATCAGTAGAATCACTTGAGGATAATTTCTAAGTCTCTTATAGGGAAATAGGTATATGGGAAATCTATAATGATTTATATTTTGATCACTAACATTCTTTTATATTCCATATGCTTTCAAAGGATAACATCTAAATCCTTCCAGCATGGGAAAAGTTAATCAATGAATTTCCTATCCAAAAAAACATTATCTAGATATATAGTTTCTTTTATCTAGATGTATTCTACAATTATATCATTGAATATCATTCTTAATTGGATAACCTCTAAACCAAGAAAACATAAAAAGGGGTAATGCTTTTCTATACAATGAAATGTGAAGAATTTTTTGATGCACTTAATAGTATATTGGTCAATGATTTAATTTTTACACCACCATCGGGAATTTATGGATTTTTTTTATATATTGATTCATCAGTTGTGGGAAATTATTGTGTCCCAATGAAAAATTAATATTTTATTGTATATTCATCACGGAAATTGAGGACTCAAGAATTGAACTACCCAACCCATTTTCTTATTATAGATATTGTAATATTTTCATTGATGATATGGATAAAATTTATTTATCTGGAATGATGTTTGATATTCATGGATGATAATTGTATTAACAATATTTTAATATAAATATATCATTTTGAGAAAAAGGAGATGGCTCGAGATACATAGGGATTAATATAACTATATAAACTATAACATATGGAAAACAAATATGTTAGAGGATTAATTGAGTAGGACTAATGATGGAACTATGAATCAAATGAGGATTGACAGGGATCATATGTTCATGGATGTAGTAATTAATGATATGGGAATTACTAAGGATGGGGCCCATGAATTTTTTTAAATGATTGGAAAAACATATTCATTAGTGATGATAGAGAAGTATAAATTTCATGACTAGAAAATTAAAATAAAATATATTTATAAAAACAATGAGAAATTAGGAAAAAAATTATTTACGATGGTATAAAAAATGAAGGATGTTATGTGTTACATCTATACCTAAGCTATAAATTGAATTTTTGGAAGATTCTCATAACTCAATTTTTTCGGAACACTATTGAAAAAATACTTGTATAGGTATTTAAAGGAAATTTTCTTATGATAACATGATGTCTGAAATTGAGGATTATTTATCTAGATGATTATTTTTTAAAATGTAATGTTTTGAGGTAAAATTTTATTTGTGACATGAATCATATTCTTATTCATGTGAGAAAATTGGATTACATTAATTTGTACTTCTTCACAAGACTACCAAAGTCTCGTAGAAAAAAAAATTAACATGTGTTTCCATTGATCTCCCATCAAAATATATAAATATATTCTATATAATAGAACATTTACCACTTATGATACTCTCAAGATTCTATATTAATGAATTTTTAATTCTTTAGTATGAACCTTTTTTAATTGTTTGTGATGGTGTTCCTTATATTAGATAGAATTTTTGGAAAATTCTATTAAATGAATTTTATACAAAGCTTCAACTGAGTTCTTCATACCATCATAAAACTGATGGAATGTTTGAAAATACTATTAAAATAATGTACGATATGTTCAATACAGGATAAATTTATATACAATGTATGTGACACTCTTATTTAACTTTTTTATATATTTTCTATAAAAATGTTTCATATTCATGTATTCAAATTGTTCAGTATGAAGAAATTTGTAGAAATATATGTCACACACCAACATATTAGGATGATGTTAATGAAAGGAATCTATGTGCGTGAAATAATGTTTAATATGTAAAATCTATAGTAAAGGATTTTAAGACAAACCATTTTGAATCTTAATGTAGGAAAATGAGTTATGCTGATAATTGGTGGAATGATTTTTAATTCTATGAGGTAGATCTTGTTTTTCTGAATGTATCTACATGGATGGGTGTTGTATCATTGGATATTAACTGGAAATCTGAACATAAGTATATCATTGCATATGAAATCAATGAATGAACATGTATTTATTCTCATCATTTAAAAATTCCGCAAAATCACTAAAATGTACATGTTATGTTCCACATATCATTAATAAAGTAGTAAATCTGGGAACCAATGCATGTGATAAAATCTGATTGAACATAATTGAAAACTAATATATTTTATTATGAATAACCCATCATGATTCATTATACCAGAGAGTATGTATTGGGGAATTGGATGAAACATCATATAATGGTACTTTGGAGAAATCACAAAACAAAATAATCAACATGGAAACCAGAGGATACCATAAAGAAAAATTACTATCATATGTTTGAAATGTAGTATCCATGATATATAATGGATGAATATTTTTAAGTGAATAATGTAACACCCCATGTTTTTACAATATATTAATTTGGAATCAAATTTAATTTTTTTATTATTCAATGCATACCTATTTTAAACAAAAAAAATTATCTAGTCGTGATTTTCACACTTCATTAATAAGAAATTTTAACAATTTTATAAAATGAATTTGAAAAAATATATTTCTTTTTTGAAGACAAAATAGTAAAATTTCGTTAAGGTCAATTTCTTGTATTTATAAATTAAGATTCATTCTTTGATGACTATTTAAAAATATTGAATTTTATTTAAAAAAAATTCATTTAAATAAATAAACTATTTTATTAAATAATCAATTTGATTTAAATCCAAATTAGATTAATTTTATTTTAATTATTTCAATTATTTCAATTAGGTTCATTGTAATCATTTTTATAATGATTGTTTCATAATTTTTTTTAAAAAATATTGACCATTTTCAAATTAAAACCCTTTTTCCTCCTAATTCCTATGTGGATAATTTTAAGATAAAAATTTTCACTTGTAGGAGTGTAATTATAAAGAAATGATTCCATATTTTAAATAATAATAATTTCATAATTTTTAAAAAGCTCATGATTATTTTTTATTAAAATTAATAGTGAATGTAATAAATATTATTTACCATGGGTAAGGTAAAAATGGGTTTATAAGAGGGTAAAAATAATGAGCTATGATCATTATGAATTTATGTAAATTCCTTTTTTTACCTAATGAACAGTCTTTATTCATGGATTTGCTGAATTGATTATTCAATGAATATCGTGATTATTTCACTAGTATTATTTATTGATTAAATTTTTCTATAACATAAAATCTATTAGGATTATATGAATCAATTGAGGATAATTTTTGAGTCTCTTATAATGAAGGAGTTATATGGGAAATCTAGAATGTGTTATTTTTCCTTCATGAACATTCCATTATATTCAATATTGTCTCAAAGGATGAAATCAAAATTAATCTTACAAGGATAAAGGTAGAGAAATTATTTCATATACCAAATTTCATAACATAGGTACATAGTATCATTTATTTTGATGGATAATAGTATTAATTCAGTGAATATTTTTCTTAATTTGATTACCTCTTATCAAAGACCACATGTAATGTGGTATGTTTTTCTAGGGAATAGAACATGATGAATGTTTGGATGAACTAAATAATAGATTGGTCAATGGTTTATTTTTGACTCTACCATCAGGAATTGATAGATTATATATATATATATTCATCAATGAATGGAATTTGGTTGTTCCTCAATAAAAATTAATAATTTTATCTTATATTTATCAAGGAAATTGAGGACTCGTGAATTAAACTACCCAACCAATTCTCTTTCGTTAACTAGTGTAATATTTTTTTTAATGACATGGATAAGTTAAATTTACTCTGAATGATGTTATATATACATGACTCATAATAGAATAAGAAATATATTAATATTAATAACTCATTTTGAGAAAGAGGATATGGCTCGAGCGACTCAGGGATTACGATTACCCAATACACTACAACTGATGGAAAAAATATGATAGAGGATAAATAGAGTGTGACTAATCATGGAACTATGGAATAAATAAGGATTTATAGGGATCATATGTCCAATGAAATTTTAATTATAGATATGGATATTACTATGGATGGGGGCCACGAAATATTTTTGAAATGTTTGGTAAACCATATTCATTATTGAAGATAATGAATTATAAATATGATGATTAAAAAATTAAAAAGAAATTTAAATCTATGAACAATGGGAAATTAGCCGAAAATTTTTTATGATGGTATTTAAAAAAATTGAATGATGTTATGTGTTACATCTATAATCGAGCTATAAATTGAATTATTCGATGATGAAAATATCTCATTTTTTTAATAAACTATAGTAAAAAATATGTTATTGTATTTAAAGGAACATTTTTATGGTATAACATGATGTCTAAAATTGATGATTATGTATCGAAATTTTTATTTTAAAAAATGTAATGTTTTTAAGGTAGAATCTAATTTGATTCATGCAACATATTCTTATTCTTATGAGAAAATTAGAGTACAATACGTTGGAATTCATCACAGTAAAACCAAAGACTCAAAAAAATAAAAATTAAATATGGGTTTCCATTGATCACCTAAAAAAATATATAGATTTCTTCACTAGAATATATCAATTCCTTTTTTATGATACTCTCATGATTAAATAATATTTAATTTTTATGTCTTTACTATACACCTCTATTAATTGTTTCTTACGGTGTTTCCTCAATTAGATATAAATTCTAGAAATGTATAAAAAATGGTCATTATACAAAGAATCAATAGAGCCATTCTTACCATTATCAAAATAATGGAATGCTTGAATATACTATTAAAATAATGTATGATATGATAAATCTAGTCTCACTTTATTTTCAATGTTTATGAGACCATTATTTAATGTTGTTATATTTTTCCTATAAACATAGTCCCCATTCTTGTATTCAAATTGTTCAATTTGAATTAATTTGTAGAAATATATGTCATACATCAATTTATTGGGATGATGTTAGTGAAAGGAATATCCTTGGCTGAAAACAAGGTCAATAAATAAAAACAATGGTATTGGATTTTAAGGCTTACAATTTTTAATCTCAGTGTAGAAAAATGATTTATGAAAACAATTGGTGGAATGATTTGGAATTATATGAGGTAGATCATGTTTTTATGAATGTGTCTCCATGAAAGGGTTTTGTAACATTTGGTATTAAAGGGAAATTGAACCACAAGTACATCAATCCCTTTGAAATCTATGAATGAATAGGTTTTTGTTTTAATGATTTTATAGTTCTGAAAATTTCCTAAAATGTATATATTATGTTCCACATATCATTTTTAAAGAGGTAAATATAATAAATAATTCATGTGATCAACGATTATGAAATAGAATTGGAAATATATATATTTTATTATGAATAACCCATCATGATTCTTTATACCATAGAGACTTTTTTGTGGAATTGGATGACACATCTCATAAAGGAACTTTAGAAAAATAAAAATACAAAGGAACCAACATTGGAACTAGAGGATACCCTAAAGATAAACTACTACCATCTATTTAAAAGATAATATCCACAGAATATAAAGGATGAATTTTTTTGTGGGAATAATGTAACACCCCATGAAGTTAAAATATATTTATTTGTTATTTGTTAAAAACATTAATTGCATAACTAGTTTTAAAAAGAAACTATCAAGTCCTAGTTTTAAAAAATAATTTTAAATTAAATTTTAATATATATATAAAATGAATTTGAAAAAAAATCATTTTTGAAATCATAATATTAAAATTTCTTTCGGGTTGATTTTTGGTATTTATATGAGAAGTTTCATTCATTGATGAATATTTAAAAATAATGATTTTTAGTTGAAAATTCATTTTAAATTAAATAAATAAAATATATTATTATATAATTAATTTTATTTTAATCAAAATAAGATATATTTTATTTTAATTAATCTAATTTAGTTCATTGTAAACATTTTTTATGGAATTTTTTATATAAAAACATTGTAAACTTTATGAAACTTTCTCCATAAAACATGTTTTTATCATAATGTATATGGGGATAATTTCAATCTAAAAACATTAAATTAGATGAATTCAATTTAAAAAAATGGATTCAATATTTTAAATCATAATAATTTCTTAATATTTAATTAGGTCATGATTATTTTTATTAAAATGAATAGTTAATGTAGTAAATATTATTTTCCATTGTTAATGTAAAATGGTTTTACAAGTGGGTCAAAAAAAAGATAATAAATTCCTTCTTTGTGATTTATGATAATATTATATAATAGAATTTCACTATGACATTTTATCTGTATACATTTCATTTTATGAAAATTTATTAAATGGAGGATGTTCTCTATTTTTACCATTAAATGTTTATAATTGATTGTCTATTTATTTAAATTGCATTTACGCATAGTTATTTACAGTGAAATGTTTCTTAAACATTTGAATTGTTGATAGATTTCTATATAATTAACCCTTATTAAATATTTGAGTTCACACTTCTTCCCATTCCCCAGGATATAAAGATGAATTATTATGATGAGTTTCAATGACACTGATCTTTTACATTAGTTACGAAATATTTTATTTTACTAATTTAATATATTAATCTTGAAAATATATTATTCTCAAAAACTAATTATCTTAATGGTCATTTATGATTTTACCAATCTTATTGATTCTAATGTAATATATTAAAGCAACATCTCTAGGATTTTACGGTTAGGGTGGTTATAGGGTGGTGGTAAACATAGGATAGGATATGTAGTCAATTTACTCATAATTCATAGAAAATGACTATATACAAAATAAACAATATTAAATTAATTCTTTTCCATATTCAATCATTCATCATTGTACATATCATCATTATTTTTTAATTAAATAATTGTAGTACATGAAGAGTATTTTTAATCTCCTAAATTCAAAACCATTTGAATTATATTTCGAGAAAAACACCAAATTCTCCATATCTAGATGAATCAAGATACCATTTTATGAAATTAGATAACCATATAATTTAATTTCATGTATCCAATAGAAACATTTGGATATATTAGAATATAATTTATTATTTTATAAATTCATTAAGATGATTCAATTATATATAAAAATATCAACATGTGAAATAAAATAAATCATTATATAATACAAAAAATAAACAATAATATATTCTAAGAACGTATAAAATATACATTTCAAATACTCCATGAACATTCTGAAAAAATAAAAATAAATACATGCAATATCGTGAGACCTATGACAATTTTGATAATCATTTGGGTGAAAATCTAATTTAGAAAATAACATCACTGATTTGAACAAATAAAATAGATAATTGATACTTGAGAAATGGTATAAATTCATAAACATGACCCGATTAAAATTTCAGCATTTTATAATAATACATAAACTTTAATTTTAATTATTTGTAGAATGGCCTAGAAAACTCTAAATAGATTTTATTTGTCTAACGAACCGTTTATTAAAAATATATTATAGATATTTTTTCAAATAGCTTAACTATGTTGGTTACATAAAATTTGTAATTCATATCTGTTCATGTTGAGTAAAATATCAATGGTAAATTACTCATCTCACTATGGAGGAATTCATAAAAATTTCAATTAAAAACATCATGATAGGGTTCCTCTATGAGAATTAAACTGTAATTCCCCTACTATTCATCTAATAAAAAGACCAATATATGTATTTTCATTGTGATCTATCCATATTTTCCACAATTAGGACATGTTCATGTTTTATAAAATTTGAAATCATAATGGATTTTATAATAAGTATAAACTAGATATGATAAAGTCACCCTATTATTAAATAAATAGAAACAATATTTGATGTGGGTAATTTTATACAGGCCTAAAATGGATGAGGTGGATTCCATATTATGAACTACTATATTCGAAAAATGTTAATAATAATTCATGAACAATGAACATAACTGATATATCCCATTGTATTAAATCCACTTTTATAAAGTGAATCATGTAATATATATGAAGATAATACTCCTACATTGAGTATAAAAATAAATTAATTATTTTATAGATAAAATAATGTGAAACATCAATAACAATTAATGAAAAGTGTAATAAAGTTGAATCCAAGATAATATATTCAATGGTGGAAGGCCATACTCCACCATTGATGGTTGTTTATTCTATACCAAATAAAATTTCATCTATAGGGGTAGTTGACTTCCCCTCATTATTGAGAGACATTCCTTCATTTTGACAAAAAAAATTGATATAGAAATTTCTAGTAATTAACCACCACATGTATCACTTGATCCAACACCAAACATAGCCTAACACATAGCCTGAAGGGTGTAAATGATCCCTATGGGGTGGTGATAAGATCTAATGAATTAGTGAAAACTATATTGATAATGATTTTCCACTAAAAATATAGTTAAAATATAACAAGTCACATTTTAAAAAATATATCATGTGAGTGTTACATCTTAGATTTGGTTCCACAATCCAGTTACTTAAGCCAATTCACCACATGAACTCGTGTGTGCCAACCGATATGCAAGAGGCCTCCGACAAGAGGTAATGATCTAATGTAGATCATGGAGTGACTATATCATGTTTTTTCATTATATGATAAATTCAACAATAGAAATAATAAAAATTAAAAAATGATATAACATAACCAAAATATTATTGTATCTCAATATGAAAAAACAAGAAATACTTTGTCATAACTAAACTGTATATATGTCATTCTAAGGTACATTCCATTTTACAAAATAATAATCCATATGTAAGGAAAATAATAACCCTTAATAGGGTCTCAAACCACACTTGGATCCCTCATAAATTATCCTTAAAAAATAGATATCTAACATAGGTGTTTTCCCTTACCCTCTCTTATAATAATAAATCCTATTCATGTATCGATCAAACATCACGAGTATGGTGAGAGTATAACACACCAGTCCACCACCAACAATATATAAATAAAATCTATTTTATAAAATGATTATACAATTGTACAAATAAATAATTTCAATGTTTATGTAAATAGTTTAACACATTATTTCTAACTCCCTATATATCCTCATGAACCCTCAGGTTCCTTAGGACACCCGAACCTTAGTACATACATTAGATGATACTAAAGGCTAAAATATTAAAAATTAATATATTATATATGAAATTCATATTACTATTCAATATCACAATTTATTTGTGATAAAATACATTAAAAATTTAAATCAATCCATCATGAATAATGTTCCCCTTGGGTTCTAGCATCAATGGTCTAATGTGAGTAAATAGAAAACATTATAATTTATTACTAGGTAAAGGTGGGTGATCTCAGTGTCATTCCCCTAGGAAAACCCCAATAGTTATCATGATCCCTTGGAGATTAAAAAGGAATCTCTCAAAGTCACCATCACAACATTCTCTCATGGTACTCGTCAACAGGATGACACGAACCTTTGTAAAAGGCTCATATGACCATTCTCAATAGGCTCACATGATCCTTCTCAATAGGCCCTCACATTCCTTCTAAAAAAATTTCTCACTCCAACCCCATCTCTCCCAAGTTCAATTAAATAGTACCACAATCACAATTTGTTACAATAACTAATTCATTAATAAATTAGTCACCTTAATTTCAATAAATTAATTCTATAATTAATTAATTAACCAATATCTGTTAATTACCCTAATGATTGCATTATCACATAAATTTGTATTCATTAATTGAACATTTATCTAATCATATATTTCTACTCTTTAATGCATAAATTAATTAATCACATCTAAAAAATAATTAATTTGTTAATTAATTAATCACTTCAATTGCATTACTTATTCCAATAATTAACTAACTACATTAAATAATTTATCAATTAATTAATCACATCAATTCAAATTGTTAATATAGTAAATAATTAATCACATCAATTTCACTACCAATTTAATGATTAGTTCACTATAAAAACATTCATAATTAATTCACCAATTAATTAGTTACATCAATACCAATAATTAACTAGAAAAATAATTAATCTATATTCACAAACTCAATATCCAATAATTAATTCAACAATTAATTATTCGAATAAATAATTTCAATATCTCATAATTAATTCAACAATTTAAATACCAAATATTATCAATTCGATATCCTAACAATCCGCATTAATTAATTCATAATTAGTTAATCCAAGTTATTTAATTTTATCCTTTAAACATTCCACATTATCTAGTTCACCAATTAATTTATATAATCAAGTCAATTGTTTTAACAGAACAATATGCATTAATATATTTTATAAATAATTAATCTATCGCATTCAATTCTGTCAAAAATATCCCTTTTAAATTAATCACCAATTAATTGATCTAACACATTCAATTTCTTTAACACCATAATCCTCTTTAAACGGTTCCCTAATTAATTATTATTACTCATTCAATTGAAATAAAAAAATACACATTAATTAATTAATCTATATCATAAATCATAACACTACACCCATTAATTAATTCATTTACTAATAAATCGAAATCATTTCCAATTATTAATTTCAACAATTAATATATCATATTTGGCCCCCTTAAACTAACTTTCCAATTACTTTTCCATGTCAATTCCTCTAATTCTTTCATTATTAATGAAACATATTCTATTATTTCAATTAATTCATCATTAAATATTCTATTTCAATCACACTAATTAATTTATCGAAATAATCTGATTAATCATATTATTAAATTCAACTATTAAATAATAACAATACTACACTTCATTAATTCCTAAATTAATCATAATTATCAATTGCATTATTTAAATTTGAAATTATATAATCATATTACTCTATTAATTAACTCATCAATTTATTTATACCAACAAAACCATTATTTAATTCGATAATTAAATAATCATAATAATCCATTAATTAATTCTTTAACTAATTAATCCCAACTAACCCATTATTTAATTCAAAATATGAATAATCATAATACTCCATTAATTAATTCATCCATTATTAATTCCATCCAGTCAGTTTGTAGGTAAATAATCATATTACTTATTTAATTAAATCATCAAATTATTAATTATAAATTCAACAAATCAATAACTGAAAATTAATTCCAAAATTAATAGTTCTATCTCAATCAGTTCAGTATCCCAAATTTTTTGGATAATTAATTATTCCAAATTAATATTCAATATTTTGATAAAAACTCAAAAATTACTTATCCCAGAATAAAAATTTTAATTTCTCAATAAAAAAATTTACAATTAATTAATCTATACCCAATTTCACAATGTGAATAATTCTGAAAACATAATCCCAAAATTTATGAATACAGTTCATGATCTTTTAAGACATTAGTTCCTGAAATTAATTAATTTAATTCCAAACATAAATTTAAAAATTAACACTAGAAATTATAAAATTATATATAATTAATTGAAATAATGACGACGAATATCGGATAATAGAACCCAAAACTCTAGAACGGGGATAAGCACTCACCGACTAATAGTCCACAATTTGATGTAGATCAATGAAGAACGCGATGATGGAAAAGGTGTAGATCCAAAACCATAATATCTGATTAAAAAAATATAACATAATTATAGATGTAGATAAAAATGATAGATCTAGATTATAAAATTATTGATCTAGATCCAATAACTAAGCAGATAAATCCTGATCAAATGAATTAGAGAAGAACCATAGGGAGATAAGAAATCAATCGAGGCGAAACAACATACAAAAGAGGAAAAAATATTTTATACCGGCTATTAATCACAGAGAAAAGTTTTTGAGTAGCTTATAATCCCTCAGAGAGGCACTTCATTCGATTGAAATAAATTAGGTCATGTTTGGGTTAAATGTGGGTTTTTATGAGGGTTTAAGAGGATTTAAAATTAATTCTAGTGAAATTAAAATTATCATGCATTGTTTCCTTGGTAGGGGAGAATATTTTTCACTAATAATGAACCTATCATGAACCTATTATTTTAGGGGTTCATTCTTTCTCCATTAAGGGTGTGTGGTTTGGAAAATTGTGCATAGTTTATGTGAAAGAATACTATATAGGGTTTCGTGGTTTTCTCGTTTGGGTTGCGTGGTATTCTATGACTGTACACCAAACTTAAAAAACCATGTCCCTACATTTTTTCGAAACATTCACCCGAACACGCACCATGGTAAAGCCCACTGGAACAATTCTCAACATAAGGCATACAATTTCTTATAAACTCTCCTTAGACAAATACATAAATTCTCGGTATATCACAATCTAGGACCTTATAAAATCTCATACTCGAGCCATACTCCCCAGATTACCTAATATTATGTGTCCAAAATAGTGGGAAACTATCCTAGATATCTATTTCAATTTCCCATTCCACATCATATATATTTCAATGTTTATAAAAAACCAGAAAATATCTTTTTGATTATTCCTTAAATGGAAATTTTCTCTATGACCCAACTAACGTATTAGATTCTCTTCCAAGGAGGAATTTATCTCAAGATCAACGTCATCCAAACCATTCCAAATTTGTTTCCCATGTTAAAATTCCCAACAAACATAAGAACATAATACATTATTCACCATTCTCCCCACCAAAAATTACCTATTAGATAAGATGGTCATCCACCACCTTGATGTCCCACTATTTCACCCATTTAAGAATTTAAACATTCACCTTACAATTTACTCATTAGAATTTCGATGCACCAACTTTTAACCGGATGTATTACTCTATTCACCTGATACTAACATATTTCTTTTCCCCTTTAGAGATTTATTAATTCAATTTGTCATGTATCTCATTCACCACAATATTCATCAAACTATTGTCTGTCATAAAAATGTCATTTATTAACATTAGATATGGTAACTATAACCATCTATCTTCACATATATCACATCATAATAAAAAATTTAATGATCCCCCATATCCAATGAAAACATATTTAGGTATATATGAATTTTTTTCATAGAATTCATAGGGTTCATTGGAATATTCAAGCTTGGGGAAATGATATTCACTAATTAAAAGTATAAAAAAAGCATTGGTAAAAAAACAAAAAACCTCCACATTAAATGTTACCTCCCACTGTAGAAACACCTTATCCATTCAAATTTATTGGGTTTCCCTACCCTCCAAAATCTCACAACATAATCCCAAACCAGTGGGTACCTCACAAATATATAATCTGTTTCTCAAACATGGACATTCCCACTACTTAATTTAGATAATTCTAGGACCATATTAACAACACAATGGATTCCCATTTTAAAAAAATAGAATTGTTAAAATTAAGTATTTACAAACAACAACAACACTTTACTTCCCCCATTTTCCTACCACACAATAATAATTTAGGCTCAATCACAACCCTTAAAATTCTACATCTAGGTCTTGTTAATAATAAAAAACATAATCCCATTATTCAAGATTCAAATTTAAAAACCCTTTTATTCTTATCTTTTATTACTTTAAAATCTATTTGGGACTATTTTCATTTCAAATTCACAAAAAATGAAAAATAGTTGATGTTTATTAAATTTCCCAAAAACAATTTTTTGTGTGTTCCTAAAATGAATAATATAACAAAATAATCATGTTATAATAGAGTGATGAATTCATACTAAACTATTATTCCTTACCAGGACTTTAATTATATCTAATAAAATAAAAATATCAACGTTCACCTCACAGAGAAAGTGCATCACCCAATGTGAAATAATATTCGACAATAATAAAAACTTTTAATAACAATAATCCCATAGTGTCCACCTGTAGTCTCTCCATACATTGTTTAGATACTCCCATGCAGGATCTCATTAACATGGATCAGTTCTTACTATTATCCATTCTATGATTCCCAAAATATCAAGATAATAAAAATAATGAACATAAAACCTCCTCTGATACAACTTTGGGACGTCCCAACCCAGGTTCCAGGACCCGGTGCCCCGAGTCAGTTCACCACATGACCTCATTCATGAATCCACATATAATAGAGGCTACCGACTAGTAGTGAGCATATAATTTTAAAAATGGGGATAATATACCAAATTTTTTATTATCATATTAATACAAAAATGGAAATAATAAAAATAAAAAAATTGTAAAGACCCGTAAATTTCAATGAAATTTTTTTCTTAATTTTATTTGGAATTTTACAAGAACGCAGTTTCTGATGGAAGCTGATTCTGAGTCCTGGTGTGCCCGGAATCATTTTCTGAAGTTTGGCTCGGGTACATTCAGTGAACGGACGAGCTGGGTTTTCTATCTTTTAAACCGGTGCATGGAATCGAATTTTGAGGGTACTGATGGAATCGCAGTGCCGGTATTTTCTTAGAAATGATTCTTCTAGAGTTGCGTTTTCTCAGGTGTGGTTTTTAATTTTTGGGCTTAGAGTTAAGAAATAAAATAATTTACACGACAAATTTTATTTTATTTCACTTAAGCCACTTGGATGCCACATGAAGCCACTTAAAGCTGCTTAAGCTGAGTTGATGCAGATAGGGTGCTATCCACAAATATCCTACACTCTTGGTATGATATTAGTGAGGTGGGGCCTGCACAAGCCCCACCGTTTCTTTTCCGCTAAGTAATGCACCCGCAAAAACCCGTCATTATGAAAGTGAACTGACGCATTTTCTTAATTTCTTAACGCACCAATTAATTGGGAGGTTTTATTCGTTGAATTAATTCAATGAATGAATTTATTCGTTTCTTAACCTGTTTGAAATCTGTTGGAGTAATAATAATATAAGACCAGCGCCGATATCTTGAGGATTACACGTTGAGAGGCTTTTGACAGAAATCTTGTTCCTTCACCCTTCTTCGTGAAGAATGCGAAGAACGCGAAGAACGCTGGCCTCCGACGAAGAACGCCGAAACCGCGGAAATCCGCGATGCGACACCGTGTCCCGCGAAGCCGATGTTTCCTCTTCCGTGACTTTCTTCTGCGACGTTCCTTCATCCGTAACAAAATCATCGATTATCTGCTTGAGGTAAGAGATTTCGGGTTTCATTAAAAACTCCTTTGTGGTTTATAACAACACATGGATTAAATTATTTATAATTAAATCTGTTGTTTCTTGGTCCTCAGAGTTCATCGACGCAATTCCGGATACTGCGACGATGCGACGGTCCCCTCCTTCCGCGACGATCAATTTCGTGAAGAACACGCATACGACGACTTGACGAGGTAGGGGGTTTGTTTGTGAAAATACTTTATATTCCCGTTATTGTTTCTTTTAAAACAAAGAACCTGGATCAACTTCTATTTTAAATCTATTAAAATTGTGTCTTGCTTTTATTCATGTGTTGAATAATTCTTCCCGATTGTTATCGCCTAACGCGGAGGGTGCGGGCCAAACAAACAGGGCCCGACAACCCTCGGCAGTTCTTCGTTGTTGTGCAGATTTGGCAGGTGATGACAAAACGTGATGCAAGGGAGATTTGATGTTTATGTAGTAATGAACAGGACTCGGGAGGAGCTGCAGCATAGACGGGAAGGAAAACGGAACACCAGAGTAACTCCGGAGGCCCGCGGAAGCATACGCCGGCACGACGCCGTCCAGCGCGCCGCCAAGATAACCTCTCCGCGAATGAAGCCGCAGCGGCGAGGTGGTTCCGCAGCCGCGTGGAACCGCGGTTCAGGGGCGCGGCGGCCCGACCGCGTCTAGGTGACTCAGTGCGGCCCCACACGGGGCCGCGACACTTTGACACCGCGGGGGCAGCGCCCACCCCACGGGTTCCTCCGCTCGGCCAGCTCAGCCGAGCCGAGCTGGGCCGACCCGCCTGGTCGGGTCGTGCCCCGGCCAGGCCGGGTCCCGCCAAACTGGGTCAGACCAGAACCCAGGATGGGTCAACCCGAGGGGGGTTGGGCCGGGTCGTTCCGGGCACAGACACCCCATCTTCGGACTGTTTTCGGTCATTTGCTCATAACATGAGGTACGGGCCTCCGAACGATGCGGCGTCAGCCGAAACATGATCCTTGGATTGAGACGGTAATTTCGATATATCACACTCAAGGTTTCAGAATACTTTGGGTTCGGTCGGGATGGTTCGTACACGAAACCAACCGGGCCCTCGGAGCGGAAACGCTCATATCTTGAGCTCCAGACGTCCGATTGACGTTCCATCGACTTTGTTGAATTCCTATGAGTGAGATGGATCTTTTGGCACACTCAGCCCGTGGCTTGGATGTAGGTGGAGTACGGTCAGGTTGGTTTTGCCTTAAAAACCAACCGGGCCCCTGGAACAAAAAAGCCAATATCTCTCAGACCGGACGTTCGATTGACGCGACGTATGCGACGTTGAGTTCCTGTTGACGATACAGAACTTTTGGATACATCAAATTCGGAAAATGTGTCAGTTGATGTATCAGCCTCTCGACTCGTGGAGCGGACCCTCCTGAACGAGCTTGCTGTGTGCGGGAACCCTAGTGTTGGCTGCGACTTCGACGACTGTGCGGAGATCCTCAGTGGACCGCAATGACGACTGTGCAGAGATCCTCAGTAGAATGCGACGACGACTATGCAGAGATCCTTAGTGGACTGCGACGACTACTTCACTCAGCGATCCTACCTGGATCAGTGCTACAAATCATGTGTGGATCCGATCCTATGTGGTTCATCGCTCAGCGGTTTTGTGTAAGCCAGCGCCTACAGGTCATGTGTGGGCCCGATTCTGTGTGGGTCTTTGCGGGGGTTAGTTACCTATTGATCATGTGTGGGTCCGATTATATGTGGGTCATTTCAGGGGTTAGTACCTATCAATACTTTGTGGGTCCAATGACTTAGATGGATCAGTAGTCATCTTTATCGTCATCCGAAGAAGTATACCTGTGTGAGCTGAATCCTGTGTTACTCTACTTTGTGGATTGTGTTGAACTATCCTGTGTGGATTTATTGTTTACCTTCCTTTGTGGATTGTGTTGAGCTATCGAATGTGGATTAATTTTTCCCTCCTATGTGGACTGGGATGTGCTTCGTCTCGGATGTTGGGGCCAAACGTAAATTGATGACTTAGGTATATGTATGGGCATATACCTAAGCAGTGTCGGGTGTTACTTCGTGATTGTATCTTTCCTTTGTGTTTTATCCTTTGTGGATTTCGGGAGTCCTTCGAGGGTCTCAGGGTCCCTACTGAGTAACTTATACTCACCCCTGCATGGGCTATGTCTGCACTTCATTATGTTGGTTGCAGACGACAGATAGCGCTGATCGTGGTCGAGGTTTGCAGAGTAGGATGGTACCTGGAGGTGGACCACCGGGCGGGGTGTACTCGGAGCAGATGATGGTACTGAGGAGCTGTGGAGGCGATCTGTACCCACCCTTCATGTGAGACTTCCAGAGGACGGCTCGACGCTGTGGATTTTTTTTTCAGTTGTTGTTTTTCCCTTCAGTTGTACTTTACAGTTGGGCTTGTATTTCCGGCCCCTTTTACTTTCAGCACAGCTTGTTAATGTTTTTACTTAGTGTTTACTCTTTCCACTTGATTACTCTGTGGTTGTTGTTTACTTTACAAAGGCAATGCCTTCCCTGTTTATTGGGATTTACGCCTTGGTGCTAGTCGCCAGCCCCTGGCCTATGGAAGGCGGGCATGGGGTAGTCACGACACAGGCCCTGAGGACAGGTCGTGACAAATTGGTATCAGAGGTAGTCGGTTCTACCACAGACTCTGATCTTTCTTCTATGTGAAGAAATAGTGTTTAGAGTATTGAGTGTGGTTATCAGTCCTGGGAGTCCAGTGTTGGTGCGGTGTTCGACGTATCCGTACACGAGGACCCTGACTTCTGATTTCTGACATAATGCACGAAAACATTGATTGCATGTGTGTTTCAAGTTTTCTTTGTGATTACATTGTGTCAGCTCACCAGGTATATTGTTCTGACCATGGCGCACTAGTTTCCTTTTCAAAATGGCCCCACGATGGCTGCCAGCTAGGGTTCTGAGAGTAGAGCGTGACGACAGCCCGCCGAGCGCTGAGGCCTCGGTGCAGGGCCCTTTGACAGCTGAGGCGCCGGTGGTACCTCTTCCAGTCGAGCTACCAATGCTCCCCGCCATGACCGCTGACGATGTGTGTCGCCTCGGTGCTCTGCACGAGTTCTTGTGCCAGCGACCAGTCAGGTTTCGTGGGGAGACGGACCCCCAGGCAGCCGAGGACTGGCTGGAGGTGGTCGTACGAGTTTTTAGGCTAGTGAGGACACCAGCAGACCTCATGGTGAACCTTGCGGCGAGCCTACTGCACGCAGCAGTGGGACGATGGTGGAGCACGATGCTTTAGGTGCACGATGAGGCATCTCTTCTCTGTACAGACATTAAGGGCCCCTTCCACTCAGAGTTCATCCTAGCCACCATCTGTGCAGTGCGCATCCAGGAGCTTCTTCAGCTGCTGCAGGATAGCTTGACGGTCTCCCAGTAGTCGGCGAGATTTACCGATCTCTCGCGCTACTCGAACGACATGGTACGAGACCCATTATTTTAGGCCCGGGCCTTTGATCATGGATTGAGACATGAGGTCAGGGCATCGTTGTTCTCCCTCAGCATTCCGACTCAGGCAGGAGTGATGGAGCGAGCCCTTCTGATCGAGAGCTTTCTGGTTGAGCCCACAGCGAGACCTACCGTTGGGCGGTAGGTAGCGGAGTCTTTGGCAGCAGGTAGCCAACGGATGACTCATGGGTCCAGGTAGACCAGACCTTCCGGTAGATGACCTCATAACACTGGCTCAGCAGTGTGGGGCACACAGTGCGGAGCCAGTCTTTCGAGAGGCAGGCAGTGCTACGCATGCTGCGGGCAGGGCCACATGGCTCGTGACTGCCCGACCCGTCGTGCCGAGGAGCAGCAGACAGTGGAGGGGCCACCCAGGCAGATGCAGAGGGTCGACCATGGTGGTCTGCAGGGAGGAGGTGGATGAGGCAGGGGAGCTGGCCGAGCAGTAGGTGGTGGGCGACGCTTTGAGGCTCTGCCACCACCTCCACCATGAGGTCAACCTCGACCACAGGGAGATGGCGGTAAGAGACAGGCACAGGTCCAGGCAGCGGAGGCCTACGACCACGGCGTTCCTGAGATGATTTGAGATATGATCTTTTCTATTCCACCCTTGCTGCAGTTCTTATAGACATAGGAGATAGTCACTCTTTCATAGCCACTGCCCTTGTTCGGAGCTCGGAGATTCCGACAGAGCCGTTGGCTCGATCCTTACGTCTAGAAACTCTTACGGGAGAAGACTCGACGATTACGCACTGGTTCCGGCAGTGTGAGATTACTCTAGGAGGCAAGAGCTTAGGTTGGGATCTCCTTGTAGCGGCGTCGAGGCATTACGACGTCATCATGTGCATGGATTGGTTATCTACAGTCCATGCTCAGATTGACTGTATTAGGCACAAGGTGTGATGTGTGTGCACCGACGGGAGTAGGTTCACCTTCACCGGTGAAAAGGGAGCCTTTCCAGCATAGGAGGGACTCTCACAGAGGAGGGGACAACCCATCACCTATCAGTTGTCTAGTCTCATCCTAAGAGTTGTTGACTTACGGAGTCCTAGTTTTCCTGCATTGGTGGATCAGTACGCGGACGTCTTTCCCGACGATGTTCCATGACTACCTCCTCGCAGAGAGGTAGAATTTTACATTGACCTATGCCCCGGGACAGCCCGGATATCCACTCCAGCGTATCAGATGGCCCCCACTGAGCTTCGAGAGCTGCGGGTACAGTTGGAGGACTTGCAGGGCAAGGGGTTCATCCGACCCAGTGTTTCACCCTGGGATTCCCCGATATTGGTCACCAAGAAGGCGGACGGGAGCTTGTGACTGTGTGTCGACTATTGTCGCCTGAACCAGGTGACAGTGAGGAACAAGTATCTGCTACCAAGGATTCATGACCTCTTCGATCAGCTCAAGGGATCATGGTGGTTCTCGAAGATAGACCTCAGGTCAGGCTATCATCAGCTCAGAGTTCGAGACGAGGACGTGGAGAAGACGACCATCAGGTATCGGTATGGCCACTATAAGTTCTTGGTTATACCATTCGGCATAACCAATGCTCCAGCAGTGTTCATAAGCCTCATGAACAGGATCTTCCAGCCATACCTCAATCGATTTATCATGGTCTTCATCGATTACATTTTGGTGTACTTGACCACGGAGGAGGAGCACGCCTACCACTTGCGTGTTGTACTAGACACAATCCGAGAGCACCAGCTTTATGGAAAGCTCTCGAAGTGCCAGTTCTGGTTACGTGAGGTCCACTTCTTATGGAACATCATTTCTGAGGCGGGAGTTGCAGTGGATCCCACGAAGATCGAGGCAGTGCTATCTTGGGAGCTACCTAGGAGCGTGATGGAGGTGCAGAGTTTCTTGGGTCTAGCCGGATACTATCAGAGATTTGTGCCGGACTTCTCCAGAGTTATGGTGCCACTCTCAGCTTTGAAGAAGAAGGGGAAACCCTTTGTGTGGTCAGACAGATGTCAGTAGAGCTTCCAAAAGCTAAGACAGAGATTGACCAGCACACCTATCTTGAGGTTGCCAGAGACAGTGGCGATGGCACGAGTTCTTCCAGGACTATGACTTTGATATAGTCTATACTCCTGGGAAGGGATACGTGGTAGCCAATGATCTCAGTAGGAAGACGTGTATTCAGCTACTTGAGGAGGCGATAGAGCAGCTAGATTCTTTGCAGATATCCTTTGTGGATAGAGATAGGGCATCCTTTCTTCAGTCTTTCACAGTCACCCCTCCACTACTACAGCGGGTCAGAGAGGCACAATGTGGGGACGCTGACTGTGAGATGCAGCGTGCACAGATATCCTCAGGACATGCACCTGATGGTTTCTCCCTTGGAGCAGAGCACGACGTCCTATTCAGAGGACGCACCTTGGTACCATTTGTTTTACGAGAGGAGGTGCTGAGATAGTTTCACACTTCTCCTTTGGCGGTACATCCTGGAGTGGAGAAGATGTACCAGGATCTCAGACGACTGCACTAGTGGTCGGGCATGAAGAAGGTTGTGGCAGAGTTCTTTTCTCGATGCCTCACCTGCCCACAGGTGAAGGCAGAGCATCAGGTACCAGCAGGATTGGTACATCCCTTGGAGGTCCCGGAGTGGAAGTGGGATGGGATATCTATGGACTTCGTGACTGGACTTCTACGTACTTCCAGAGGTCATGACACCATTTGGGTGATTGGTGACCGACTCACCAAGTCGGCAGACTTTTTACCCATCCGAGAGCAGGGATCAGTAGAGAGCTTGGGGCGTCTCTACGTCCAGGAGATTGTACGGATTCACGGTGTGCCATCATTTATCGTCTCTGATCGAGATGCTCGCTTTACTTACTGGTTTTGGAATGGGTTACAAGAGGCGTTCAGGACGCATCTACGTCTGAGCACCGCCATTCACACTCAGATGGATGGTCAGAAGGAGAGGACCATTCAGACTCTTGCGGACATGCTCCTCGCTTGTGTCCTCAACTTTGGTCGCAGCTAGGAGGTCCACATACCCTTGGTGGAGTTCGCGTACAACTACCACTACCACTCCACCATCGGGATGGCACCATACGAGGCGTTGTACGGCAGACCTTACAGATCTCCTTTTTGCTAGACATACCCTGGGGAGTCAGCACTTGTGGGACCAGAGATGGTCCGGACCACGACAGAGAAGGTCCAGGTCATCCAGGAGCGGATGAGTACAGCTCAGAGCCGGCAGAAGTCTTATGCTGACAGGAGGCGGGGGCCACTAGAGTTCGAGGATGGTGACCACATCTTCTTGCGTGTCTCACCTCGATGTGGATTGCGGAGATTTGGCTGAGGCAGAATGTTGTCTCCAGGCATCATTGGACCATTCCAGGTCCTCAGCAGGATTGGCGAGGTGGCTTATCGCCTAGCTCTATCGCCTCAGTTGCACTGGGTGCACAACGTCTTCCACGTATCTCAGTAGAGGAGATACGTGCACGGCCCGACACATATCATTGACTATGGGGAGCTGGACGTGGATGATGGGGCGAAGTTTGCGGAGGTCCCAGTGGAGATCGAGGATCGACAGGAGCGGGTCCTACGTGGATGATCGATTCCTCTAGAGCGCATCAGATGGCAGCACGAGAACCTCTAGGAGAGCACTTGGGAGCGGGATGCTCAGATGCGTGCTCAGTACCCACTTTTATTTCCCTAGTTTATGATTTATCTTTACGAGGACGTAAAGCCCTGAGGTGGGAGTGATGTAAAGACCCGTAAATTTCAAGGAAATTTGTGTCTTAATTTTCTTTGAAATTTTACAAGAACGCGGTTTCTGACGGCACCTAATTCCGAGGCCTGGTGTGCCTGGAATCATTTTCCGAAGTTTGGCTCGGGTATGTTCAGTGAATAGATGAGCGGGGTTTTTTAACTTTTAAACCGGTGCTCGGAATCGAATTCTGAGGGCACCAATGGAATTGCAGTGCCGGTATTTGCTTATAAACCCTTCTTCCAGAGTTGTGTTTTCTTGGGTGTGGTTTTCAATTTTTGGGCTTAGAGTTAAGAAATAAAATAATTTATACGACAAATTTTATTTTATTTCACTTAAGACACTTGGAAGCCACTTGAAGCCACATAAAACTACTTAAGCTGAGTTGATGAGGATAGGGTGCTATCCAAAAATATCCTACCCACTTGGTAGGATATTTGTGAGGTGGGGCCTGCACGAGCCCCACCGTTTTTTTCCGCTAAGTAACGCACCCGTGAAACCTCGTCATTATGAAAGTCAACTGACACGTTTTCTTAATTTCTTAACGCACCAATTAATTGGGTGGTTTTATTCGTTGAATTAATTCTATGAATTAATTTATTCGTTTCTTAACCTGTTTGAAATCCGTTGGCGTAATAATAAAATAAGACCAACGCATACATTTTGAGGATTACACATTGAGAGACTTTTGACAGAAATCGTGTGCCTTCACCCTTCTTCGCGAAGAACACGAAGCACGTGATGAACGCCGGCCTCCGAAGAAGAACTCCGAAACCGCGGAAATCGGCGATGCGACGCCGTGTGCCACGACACCGAAGCTTCCTCTTTCGCGACGTTCTTCTGCGACGTTCCTTCATCCGCAACAAAATCTTTGATCATCTTCTTGTGGTAAGAGATTTTGGGTTTCTTTTAAAACTCCTTTGTGGTTTATAACAACACACGAATTTAATTATTTATAATTATATCTGTTTTTTCTTTGTCCTCGAAGTTCTTCGACGCAACTCCAGATACCATGACGACACGATGGTCCCCTCCTTCCGCAACAATCAATTCTGCGAAGAACGCGTGTATGACGACTTGACGAGGTAGGGGTTTGTTTCTGAAATAACTTTATATTCCCCTGATTGTTTCTTTTAAAACCGAGAACCCGGATCAAGTTCAATTTTAATTCTATTAAAACTGTGTCTTGATTTTATTCATGTGTTGAATAATTATTCCTGATTGTTATCGCCTAACGCGAAGGGTGCGAGCCAAACGAACATGGCCCGACAACCATCCGCAGTTCTTCGTTGTTGTGTGGATTTGGTGGGCGATGACAAAACATGATGCAAGGGAGATTTGAGGTTTCCGCAGTGATGAACAGGACCCGGGAGGAGCAGCGGTGCAGACGGGAAGGAAAACGGACCACCAGAGCAACTTTGGTGGCCCGCAGAAGCTACCGCTGGCGCGCCACACCAGCAAGGTGGCGCCGGCGGCCGGAGGCGGCGGCCGATAGCAGCCGGCTTCCAGGAGGCGGCGGCGCCCAGCGCGCCATCGAGAAAACCACGCCGCGGATTAAGCCGAGATGGCAAGGGGGTTCCGCTACCACGCGAAACCGCAGTACCGGGACACAGCAGCTCGGCTGCGTCCGGGTGACTTAGCACGGCCCCACGCGGGGGTTGGGTCGGGTCGTTCCGGGCCCAGACCCCCCGTCTTCGTACTATTTTTGGTCATTTTCTCATAACTTGATATACAGGCCACTGAACGACGCACCATAAGTGGAAACGCAATCCTTGGATCGAGATAGTCATTTTGGTATATCACACTCAAGGTTTAGAAATACTTTGGGTTCGACCGGGTAGGTTCGTACATGAAACCAATTAGGCCCTCAGAGCGGAAACACTCATATCTTGAGCTCCAGACGTCCGATTGACATGCCGTCGACTTTGTTGAATTTCTCTAAGTGAGACGGATCTTTTGGCACACTCCGCCCGACGTTTGGATGGAGGTGAGTAGGGTTGGGTTAGTTTTGCCTTAAAAACCAACCAGGCCCCTGGAACGAAAAAGCCAACATCTCTCAGACCGGGCGTCCAATTGATGCACCGTATGCAACGTTGAGTTCCTGTTGACGATAAAGAACTTTTGGATACATTAACTTTGGACTATGTGTCAGTTGATGTATCAGCCTCTCGTCTCGTGGAGCATACCCTCCCGAACTAGCTTGCTGTGTGCGGGAACCCTAGTGCTGGCTGTGACTTCGACGACTGTGCGGAAATCCTCAGTGGACCGCGATGACGACTGTGCAGAGATCCTCAGTGGACTATAATGATGACTGTGCAGATATCCTCAGTGGACTGTGATGACTACTGCAATCAGCAATCCTACGTGGATCAGTGCTACAGATCATGTGTGGATCTGATCTTGTGTGGGTCAGCGCTCAGCGGTTCTGTGTGTGCCATCGCCTACAGGTCCTGTGTGGGCCCGATCCTATGTGGGTCGTTGCAGGGGTTAGTTACCTATTGACCCTGTGTGGGTCCGATCCTGTGTGGGTCATTTCGGGGGTTAGTACCTTTCGATCCTTTGTGGGTCTGACGACTTAGATGGATCAGTGATCATCTTTATCGTCATCCGAAGAAGTATACCTGTGTGAGATGAATCATGTGTTACTCTCCTTTGTGGATTGTGTTTAACTATCCTGTGTGGATTTACTGTTTACCTTCCTTTGTGGATTGTGTTGAGCTATCCAATGTGGATTACTTTTTCTCTCCTGTGTGGACTGGGTTGTGCTTGGGCTCGGATGTTGGGGCCACACAGAAATTGATGACTTAGGTATATGTATAGGCATATACGTAAGAAGTGTTGGGTGTTACTTCGTGACTGTATCTTTCCTTTGTGGTTTATCCTTTGTGGATTTTGGGAGACCTTCGAGGGTCTCGGGGTCCCTATAGAGTAGCTTATACTCACCCCTGCATGGGCTATGCCCGCACTTCGTTGTGTTGGTTGCAGACGATGGACAGCGCCGATCGTGGTCGAGGTTTGCGGAGTAGGACGATACCTGGAGGTGGACCACTGGTTGGGGTGTACTCGGAGAGGGCGATGGGACCAAGGAGCTGTGGAGGCTATTTATTCCCACCCTTCAGGTGGGACTTCCAGAGGATGGCTCGACGTTGCGGCTTTTCTTTTCAGTTGGTGTTTTCCCCTTCAGTTTTACATTACAGTTGGGCTTGTATTTCCGGCCCCTTTTACTTTCAGCGTAGCTTGTTACAGTTTTTACTAAGTGTTTACTCTTTCCACATTCTTACTCTCTGTTTGTTGTTTACTTTAAAAAGGAAATTCCTTCCCTGTTTATCGGGATTTACGCCTTGGTGCTAGTCGCCAGCCCCTGACCTATGGAAGGCCAGATTGGGGTAGTCACGACACGGGCCCCGAGGATGGGTCGTGACAAATTGGTATCAGAGGTAGTCGGTTATACCATAGACTCTGATCTTTCTTCTATGTGAAGCAATAGTGTTTAGCGTATTGAGTGTGGTTATTAGTCCATGGAGTCCAATGTTGGTGCGGCGATCGACGTATCCATACACCAGGACCCAGAATTCTTATTTCCGACATAATGCACGAAAACATTGATTGCATGTGTGTTTCAAGTTTTCTTTGTGATTGATTTGTGTCAGCTCACCAGGTATACTGTTCTGACCGTGGAGAACTTGTTTCCTTTTCAGGATGGCCCCACGATGGCATCCAGCTAGGGTTCCGAGAGTAGAGCGCGACGACAGCCCACTGAGTGATGAGGCCTCGGTGCAGGGCCCTTTGACAGCGGAGGCGCCGGCGGTACCTCTACCCACCAAGCTATTGATGCTCCCCGCCACGACCGCTGACGATGCACGTTGCCTCGGATATCTGCACAAGTTCCAGCGCCAGCGACCACTCAGGTTTCATTGGGAGACGGACCCCCAGGCAGCCGAGGACTGGCTGGAGGCGGTCGTACGAGTTTTCAGGCTAGTGAGGACACCAGCAGAACTCATGGTGATCCTCGTGACGAGCCTGCTGCACGCAGCAGGGGGCCGATGGTGGAGCTTGATGATCTAGGTGCACGATGAGGAATCTCTTCTCTGTACATACATTGAGGGCCTCTTCCGCTCGGAGTTCATCCTGTCCACCATTCGTGCAGTGCGCATCCAGGAGCTTCTTCAGCTGTGGCATGGCAGCTTGACGGTCGACCAGTAATCAGTGAAATTTACAGATCTCTAACGCTACTCGACCGACATGGTACAGAACACATTATTCCAGGACCAAACCTTTGAGTAAAGATTGAGACATGAGGTCAGGGCATCACTGATCTCCCTTAGCATTCCGACTCAGACAGGAGTGTTGGAGTGATCCCTTCTGATCGAGAGCTTTCTGGTTGAGCCCATAGCGAGACGTACCGCAGCGCGGCAGGTAGCGGAGTTTTCGGTAGCAGGTAGCCAACGAATGACTCATGGGTCCAGGCAGACCAGACCTTCTGGTAGATGACCTCAGGACACTGGCTCAGTAGTGCGGGGCACATAGTGCAGAGCCAATCTTTCGAGAGGCAGGCAGTGCTACGCATGAGGTGGGCAGGGCCACAAGGCTCGTGACTGCCCGACCCGCCGTGCTAAGGAGCAGCAGACGGTGGAGGGGCCACCCAGGCAGAGGCAGAGGGTCGACCGTGGCGGTCCTCAGGGAGGAGGTGGACAAGGCAGTGGAGCTGGCCGAGCAGCAGGTGCTGGGCGACGCTTTGAGGCTCTACCACCACCTCCACCAGGTGGTCCACCTCGACCACAGGGAGCTGGCGGGCAGAGACAGGCACAGCTCCAGGCAGCGGAGGCCTACGACCACGGCATGCACGAGATGATTCGAGGTACGATCTTTGTCTATTCCACCATTGTTGCAGTTGTTATAGACATAGGAGCGAGTCAACCTTTCATAACCACTACCCTTTTTCGGAACTCAGAGATTCCTAGAGAGCCGTTGGCTCGATCCTTATGGCTAGAGGCTCCTATGGGAGTGGACTCGACGATTACGCACTGGTGCCGGCAGTGTGAGCTTACTGTAGGAGGTGAGAGCTTAGACTGGGATCTTCTTGTAATGGCATCGAGGCCTTACGATGTCATCATGGGCATGGATTGGTTATCTACAGTCCATGCTCAGATTGACTGTATTAGGCGCAAGGTGCGATGTGTGCGCACCGACGGGAGCAGGTTCACCTTCACCGGCGAGAAGGGAGCCTTTCCAGCACAGGAGGGACTCTCACAGAGGAGGGGACAACCCATCACCTATTATTTCAATACTCTCATCCTAGGAGATGTTGATGTGCGGAGTCCTAGTTTTCCTACAGTGGTGGATCAATACGCGGATGTCTTTCCCAACGACGTTCCAGGACTACCTCCTCGCAGAGAGGTAGACTTTTACATTGACCTGTACCCCGGGAGAACCCCGGTATTTACTCCAGCGTATCGGATGGCCCCCGCTGAGCTTCGAGAGCTGTGGGTACAGTTGGAGGACTTGCAGGGCAAGGGGTTCATCCTACCCAGTGTTTCACCCTGGGCTTCCCCGATATTGTTCGCCAAGAAGGGGAATGGGAGCTTGCGACTATGTGTCGACTATCGTCGCCTGAACCAGGTGACAGTGAGGAACAAGTATCCACTACCAAGGATTGATGACCTATTCGATCAGCTCAATGGAGCACGGTGGTTCTCAAAGATAGACCTCAGGTCAGGCTATCATCATCTCAGAGTTCGAGACGAGGACGTGCCGAAGACAGCCTTCAGGTGTCGGTATGGCCACTATGAGTTCTTGGTTATGCCATTCGGCATAACCAATGCTCCAGCAGTGTTCATGAGCCTCATGTACAGGATCTTCTAGCTATACCTCGATCGATTTGTTGTTGTCTTCATCGATGAAATTTTGGTGTACTCGACCACGGAGGAGGAGCATGCCTACCACTTGCGGGTTGTACTAGACACACTCCGAGAGCACCAGCTTTATGGAAAGCTCTCAAACTGCCAGTTATGGTTATGTGAGGTCCACTTTTAATGGCACGTCATTTCTGAGGTGGGTGTTGCAGTGGATCCCGTGAAGATCGAGGCAGTGCTAACTTGGGAGCCACCCAGGAGCGTGACGGAGGTGCAGAGTTTCATGGGTCTAGCCGGAAACTATCAGATATTTGTGCCGGACTTCTCCAGAGTTATGGCACCACTCTCAGCTTTGATGAATAAGGGGAAACCCTTTGTGTGGTCAGACAGATGTCAGCAGAGCTTCCAGGAGCTGAGACAAAGATTGACCAGTGCACCTATCTTGAGGTTGCCTGAGGAGGGAGTTGGATACGTAGTCTACTATGATGAATCAGGGACCAGAATCGGATGTGTCCTAATGCTGTAGTAGGCTGTGATTGCCTATGGATCATGTTAGTTGAGGCCACATGAGCAGAACTACGCCACGCATGACCTGGAGTTAGCATCAGTGGTCTTCGCTCTGAAGACATGGCGACACTATCTGATGGGCGAGCGCTTTACAGTCTTTTATGACCACCAGTGTCTCAGGTACATCTTCTCGCAGAAGGACCTAAACCTGAGACAGCGGCGATGGCTCTAGATCCTCCAGGAATATGACTTTGAGATAGTCTATACTCCTGGGAAGGGGTACGTGGTAGCCGATGCTCTCAGTAGGAGGACGGGCATTCAGCTACTTGAGGAGGCGACCGAGTAGCTAGACACTTTGCAGATATCCTTCATGGATAGAGATGGAGCAGCCTTTCTTCAGTCTCTCACAGTCACCCCTCCACTACTACAGTGGTTCAGAGAGGCACAGTGTGGGGATGCTGACTGTGAGACGCGGAGTGCATAGATATCCTCAGGACAGGCACCTGATGGTTTCTCCCTTGGAGCAGAGCATGACGTCCTTTTCAGAGGACGTACCTTGGTACCAGTTGCTTTACGAGAGGAGGTTATGAGAGAGTTTCACACTTCTCCTTTAGCGTTACATCCTGGAGTGGCATATATGTACTAGGATCTCAGACGACTGCACTGGTGGCGGGGCATGAAGAAGGATGTGGAAGAGTTCTTTTCTCGATGCCTCACCTGCCAGCAGGTGAAGGTAGAGCATCAGGTACCAGCAGGCTTGGTACAACCCTTGGAGGTCTCGGAGTGGAAGTGGGACAGGATATCTATGGACTTCATGACTGGAATTCCATGCACTTCCAAGGTTCATGACACCATTTGGGTGATTGTTGACCGACTCACCAAGTCAGCACAATTTTTAACCATCTGAGAGCAGGGCTCAGTAGAGAGCATGGGGCGTCTCTATGTCTAGGAGATTGTACGGCTTTACGGTGTGCCATCATTTATCGTCTCCGATCGAGATGCTCGCTTTACTTCCCGACTTTGGAAGGGGTTGCAGGAGGCGTTCGGGACGCAGCAACGTCTGAGCACCTCCTTTCACCCTCAGACGGATGGTCAGACGGAGAGGACCATTCAGACTCTTGAGGACATGCTCTGTGCATGTGTCCTCGACTTTGGTCGCAGCTGGGAGGACCACCTACCCTTGGTGGAGTTCTCGTACAACAACAACTACCACTCCACCATTAGGATGGCACCATACGAGGCGTTGTACGGCAGACCATACAGATCTCCTTTGTGCTGGACAAACCCTAGTGAGTCAGCACTTATGGGACCAGAGATGGTCCGGGCCACAACAGAGAAGGTCCAGGTCATCCAGGAGTGGATGAGGACAGCTCAGAGCCGGCAGAAGTCTTTTGCTGACAGGAGGCGGAGGCCACTAGATTTCGAGGATGGCGACCACATCTTCTTGTGTGTCTCACCTCGATGTGGATTACGAAGATTTGGTCGAGGCGGAAAGTTGTCTCCATGCATCGTTGGACCATTCCAGGTCCTCAGCAGGATTGGCGAGGTGGCTTATCACCTGGCTCTACCGCCTCAGTTGCACAGGGTGCACGACGTCTTCCACGTATCTCAGCAGAGGAGATACGTGCACGACCCGACGCATATCATGGACTATGGGGAGCTGGACGTGGATGATGGGGCGACCTTTGTGGAGGTCCCGGTGGAGATTGAGGATCGACAGGAGCGGGTCCTACATGGACGATCGATTCCTCTAATGCGGATCATATGGCAGCACGAGAACCTACAAGAGAGCACTTGGGAGTGGGAGGCTCAGATGCGTGCTCAGTACCCACTTTTGTTTCCTTAGTTTATGATTTATCATTACGGGGATGTAAAGACCTGAGGTGGGAGTGATATAAAGAACCGTAAATTTCAAGGAAATTTGTGTCTTAATTTTATTTGGAATTTTTCAAGAACGCAGTTTCTGACGGCACCTGATTCTGAGGCCCGGTGTGCCTGGAATCATTTTCCAAAGTTTGGCTCGAGTACGTTCAGTGAACGGACAAGCAGGATTTTCTAACATTTAAACTGGTGCTCAAAATCGAATTCTGAGGGCACCGATGGAATCACAGTGCTGGTATTTTCTTAGAAACTCTTCTTCCGGTGTTGCGTTTGCTCGGGTGTGGTATTTAATTTTTGGGCTTAGAGTTAAGAAATAAAATAATTTATACGACAAATGTTATTTTATTTCACTTAAGCCACTTGGAAGCAATTTGAAGCCACATAAAGCTTCTTAAGCTGAGTTGATGCGGATAGGGTGCTATCCAAAAATATCCTACCCTCTTGGTAGGATATTTGTGAGGTGGGGCCCGCACGAGTCCCACCGTTTCTTTTCCGCTAAGTAACGCACCCGCGAAAAACCGTCATTATGAAAGTCAACTGACGCGTTTAATTAATTTCTTAACACACCAATTAATTGGGCGGTTTTATTTGTTGAATTAATTCAATGAATTTTTTTTATTCATTTCTTAACCTGTTTGAAATCCGTTGGCGTAATAATAAAATAAGACCAACGCCGACATCTTGAGGAATACACATTGAGAGGCTTTTGATAGAAATCTTGTGCCTTCACCCTTCTTCGCGAAGAATGCGAAGAACGCGAAGAACGCGAAGAACGCGAAGAACGCGAAGAAGGCCGACCTCTGACGAAGAACGCCGAAACCACGGAAATCAGTGATGAGACGCCGTGTTCCGCGACGCCGACGCTTCCTCTTCCGCGACGTTCTTCTGTGACGTTCCTTCATCCGCAACCAAATCTTCGATCATCTGCTTGTGGTAAGAGATTTTGGGTGTCTTTTAAAACTCTTTTGTGGTTTATCAAAACACACGAATTTAATTATTTATAATTAAATCTGTTTTTTCTTGGTCCTCGGAGTTCGTTGACGCAACTCCGGATATCGAGACGACGCGACAGTCCCCTCCTTCCGCGACAATCAATTCCGCGAAGAACGCGTGTACGACGACTTGACGGGGTAGGGGTTTGTTTGTGAAATAACATTATATTCCCATGATTGTTTCTATTAAAAAAAAGAACCTAGATCAAGTTCAATTTTAATTCTATTAAAATTGTGTCTTGCTTTTATTCATGTGTTGAAAAATTCTTGCCGATTGTTATCGCCTAATACAGAGGGTGCGGGCCAAACGAACACGGCCTGACAACCCTCCGCAGTTCTTCGTTGTTGTGTGGATTTGGTGGGCGATGACAAAATGTGACAGAAAGGCGATTTAATGATTCTGCAGTGAAGATCAGGACCCGGGAGGAGCAGCGGCGTAGACGGGAAGGAATACGGACCATCGGAGCAACTCCGGTGGCCCGCGGAAGCTTCCGCCTACGCGCCACGCCGGCACAGCGGCGCCCAGCGCACCGCCGAGAAAACCTTGCGGCGGCTGAAGCCACGACAACGAGGGGGTTCTGTGGCCGCGCAGAACCACGGTTCAGGGACGCGGCGGCCCGGCCACGTCGAGTTGACTCGGCGGCCTGGCCGCGTCCAGGTGACTCGGCGCGGCCCCACGCGGGGCCGTGACACTTTGACACTGCGGGGGCAGCGCCCACCCCGCGGGTTCCTCCGCTCGGCCGGCTCGGCCGAGCCGAGCCAGGCCGACCCGCCTGGCCGGGTCATGCCCAGGTTGGGCCGGGTCACGCCAAACCGGGTCGGACACGGACCCAGGTCGGGTCGCCTCGGTTCGGGCCGACCCAGGGGGGTTGGGCCAGGCCGGTCCGGGCCCAGACCCCCCGTCTTCGAACCGTTTTCGGTCTTTTTCTCATAACTTGAGTTACAGGCCTCCGAACGACGCGTTTTCAGTGGCAACGCGATCCTTTGATCGAGACGGTCGTTTTGGTATATCACACTCAAGGTTTCAGAATACTTTACGTTCGGTCGGGTTGGTTCGTACACGAAACCAACTGGGCCCTCGGAGCTGAAACGCTCATATCTTGAGCTCCGGACGTCCGATTGACATGCCGTTGACTTTGTTAAATTCCTCTAAGTGAGACGGATCTTTTGGCTCACTCGTCCCGATGATTGGAGGTAGGTGGAGTACGGTCGGGTTGGTTTTTCCTTAAAAACCAACCGAGCCTCTAGGATTAAAAGGCTAATATCTCTCAGATCGGGCGTCCGATTAACGTGCCGTCAGCGACGTTGGGTTCATGTTGACGATACAGAACTTTTGGATACATCACCTCCGGACTATGTGTCAGTTGATGTATCAGCCTCTCGGCTCGTGGAGCGGACCCTCCCGAACGAGCATGCTATGTGCGGGAACCCTAGTGCTGGCTGCGACTTCGATGACTGTGCAGAGATCCTCAATGGACTGTGATGACGACTGTGCAGAGATCCTAAGTGGACTGTGATGACGACTGTGCAGAGATCCTTGGTGGACTGTGACAACTACTACAGCCATCGATCCTACGTGGATCTGTGCTACATATCCAGTGTGGATCCGATCCTGTGTGGGTCAGCGCTCAGTGGTTCTGTGTGAGCCAGCTCCGACAGGTCCTGTGTGGACCCAATCCTGTGTGGGTCTTTGCAGGGGTTAGTTACCTATTGATCATGTGTGGGACTGATCCTGTGTGGGTCATTGCGGGGGTTTGTACCTATTGATCCTTTGTGGGTCCGACGACTTAGATGGATCAGTGATCATCTTTATCGTCATCTGAAGATGTATACCTTTGTGAGCTGAATCCTGTGTTACTCTCCTTTGTGGATTGTGTTAAACTATCCTGTGTGGATTTACTATTTATCTTCCTTTGTAAATTGTGTTCAGCTATCCTATGTGGATTACATTGGCTCTCCTGTGTGTACTGGGTTGTCCTTGGTCTCGGATGTTGGGGCCAAACAGAAATTGATGACTTATGTATATGTATGGGCATATACCTAAGCAGTGTCGGGTGTTACCTTGTGATTGAATCTTTCCTTTGTGGTTTATCCTTTGTGGATTTCGGGAGACCTTCGGGGGTCTCAGGGTCCCTACAGAGTAGCTTTTACTCACCCATGCACGGGCTATTCCCGCACATCATTGTGTTGGTTGCAGACGACAGACATCACTGATCGTGGTCGAGGTTTGCGGAGTAGGACGGTACCTGGAGGTGGACCACTAGGCGGGGTGTACTCGGAGCGGACGATGGGACCGAGGAGCTGTGGAGGCTATCATTACCCACCCTTCAGGTAGAACTTCCAGATGATGGCTCGACGCTGCGGCTTTTCTTTTCAGTTTCTGTTTTTCCCTTCAGTTTTACTTTACAGTTGGGCTTGTATTTCCGACCCCTTTTACTTTCATCACATATTGTTACAGTTTTTACTTATTGTTTACTCTTTCCACTTGCTTACACTGTGGTGGTTGTTTACTTTTCAAAGGTAATGCCTTCCCTGTTTATCGGGATTTATGCCTTGGTGCTATTCGCCAGCCCCTGGCCTATGGAAGGCGGGCTTGGGGTAGTCACGACACGGGCCCCGAGGACGGGTCGTGAAAAAAATGAGACATCATAACTATTATAATACTATATCAGAAGATGGCCAAATGTGGGAATACAATGTCCAAACCTAACTGAAGGTTTTTCCATGCTAAAATATGTGTGAATTATTAAATTAAGAATCCACATATAAGGAAACTAAAAACTCCCATGAGTGTCCCAAATCATGTATCATTCCTTCATCCATACTCCATCCAAAACCAGATATCTAACATAGGGCCTTTTACGGTAAGTTATCCTGGTAACTATAACGTCTATTCGAGTACCAATCCAAAATCCCATTTATAGTGTATGTACAACTATATTGGTCACCACGAATAGTGTATAAAAAAATATAGTCAATAACAAGATCATATAGTCATATAAATATATAATTTCAAATTTTATGTTAAAAAATTAACTCATTATTTATTTTTCTCTTTTTAACTTCATGTAACCCTGAGATACGGGGGACACTAACACATCAATACCTACATTGGATTGTGCTACAGGTTGAGCTATCCCTAATGGATATCATGTGTAATAATTCCATATTAATATTTAATATCACTATTTATATATGTTTTAATAATTAAAACATGTATATAAACCTGGTATGAGTAATTTCCACCTAGGGCTCTTACCTCAAAGGTCTAATGTGAGTTAAAAATAGAATTATAGCATACATGGAAAAGGTATTATCTCTCATGTTCATTACCATATACAAACTCAATGATTTCTTATAGCCCATTGGAAATAGAAATGGAAGCACACATGTTCTTCCTCACAATTGGCTCACACAGAGCTTCACAACTGGCTCACACGATCCTTCTCAAAACGATATCAATAGAATTAATAACAATTACTCACTCACCAATAGTTATCCCATGTTCTACTCCATTAAAAAATAATAAAAAATCATCACATTAATTAATTAATTGATTGATTGATTACATCAATTTCAATTAACTAATTTTATAGTTAATTAATCATCTCAGTTCCATTAATATGCCCAAGGATAATTAATCACATTAATTTCTATTAATTAATTCAACAAATAATTAGTCAATTTAATTAATTATATTATTATATAATAAAATAATCACATCAATAACATTAATTAATTAGATAATTAATTAATCAATTTTATTCCATTAGATAATTAAGCAATTAACTAATTACATTAATTAATATATAAATTAGTTAGTACTATAAATTCCTCCAGATAAATTACCAATTAACTAATCACATCAATATCATTAAAAATTTATCAATTTGATCAAAAAAATACCCTTAATTAATTCCAAAATTAACTAAATATATCAATCACAATAATTAACTCACCAATTAATGAATCAATATCCACATACTCAATATTCTACAATTAATAATACAATTATTTATACAAATCAACAATCTCAATATCTCATTATTAATTAAACAAATTAATTATCTAATATTATCAATTAAATATCCTAAAAATCCACAAAAATTAATTTACCAATTAATAAAACCAATACATTAAATTCTATCCTCACAACAATCCCCATTAATTAATTCAACAATTAATTAATCTATCTCATTCAATTGCATCTACATAAAAATCCCCATTAAATAATTAATCTTTGTCATTAAATTATTTCAACACAATAATTCTCATTAATTGATTCCCCAATTAATTATTCTAACTCCTTACATTTTACTAACAGAAAAATCCCCTATAGATAAATCTTTAACTAATTAATCTCATACAGTCAATTATATTGAACCCAAAATCCTCATTAATTAATTTTCCAATTATTATCCAAACTCATAAATACTAACATTAAATCCATTAATTAATTAAAAATTTAGTTAATCCAAATTATTTTATTTAAAAAATTCCACTATTGGTTTATCAATCTCACCCTCATTCAGTTTATTCTCTATTTAATTTTCCATGTCAATCCCATTTTTTAATTCTTAATTAATTTATCATATTCAATTATTTCATTGAATTTTCTAATTATTTATATATGTAAATCTCATTAATAAACTTATTGAATTAATACCATTAATCTAACTATTCAATTTAACAATTAAACAATCACATTAAACCCATTAAAAAACCATCAATGAATTTATTCTTATCAATGTCGTTATTTAATTCAATAATTAAATAATCATATTATAATATTAATTAATTCATCTATTTTGTAATCCCAGAAATTAAATTATAGAATTCAATATCCAAATAATCATATTACACTATTAATTAATTAATTAACAAATTAGACCCAACTAACCCCTTTTTTGATTCATTAATTATAAAATTTAATTACCCTATTAATAAATTAATCAATTAATTAATCTAATAAAACCAATTATTTAATTAAACAATTAAATAATCATATGACTCTATTAAATAATTCATAGAATAATAAATCCCAACAAAAACAAATAGATACCCACCATTTAATATCTGACCTAATTATTCTATATCAATTAATTATGTATCACCAATTAATTTAATAATTAATTCATCCAAATCACAATTAAATATTATTATAAATAGCTATGAAATTTATTATACAAAAATAACAATTTAAATATCTACATAATTGATTCAAAAATTAATTATTCACTCTACAATTTCAAAATCTCAAAAATTCTCACATGATAATTCAATAATTAATATATACAAATCATGAATTCTTAATTAACTAATACACCAAATTAAATAATTAAATTTTGAAATTATTTTTATTAATTAATATTTTAGATTATCTATTTTCATATATATTATTTAAATCATGAATATCTTATTTGAATAATAGGATACATAACTCATGAATGGTGATGAACTCTCACCCATTAATAATCCCCAATTTGAATTGAATCAGTGTAGAATATGGAAATGAACATGATCAATATACCAAACCAAAATCCCAAATTAAACGTAACAATATCTCTAATTACTCAATATAGATACAAAAAAATATAAATCTATATTAAAAATTAATAAATCTAGTTTAAAAAAATAGGATAACAACCCACCAATGGAATGAGAGAAGAACAATGGGAGAGATATGTGAAATTAACAGGGATGAAACCTCATCCCCAATGTGAAACTGTATTTTTTTTAATTTAAATATCTAATGGTAGTAAATATGACAAATCATTCCAACAATAACTGTGATATGAAATGAGAATATTTCTCTAATGAAAAGACAAACCTGATAGGAACGGGATCCCAGAACATCATTATACTCTTGGATTTACTATATCATGTTATGAATAAAAACTTCAATTATTTTTGAAATCCCTACTTATCCCAATGACGTGAATGTTTCAGTATAATTATTTATGTTAAAATTCTTCCTTTATAAAGTGGGTCATTTGATCCCCACATTGCGGAAAAATTGTTTTACTTAATTGAGATGATATTCTCTAACCTTCAATACATAGATTAACATATCGTCGTACTAGTGGTCAAAAATTTTGATGGAGAAGGTGATTAGTGGTGTAAAGTGATAGAAAAAAATAAATATAAAGAGAATATAGATTACATGGAATGTGAAGGATTGAATAAAATATTTTAAAATAATTATTTTCCCCAAAATAATCATTCTATATGAGAGGGAGAGTTCTTCAATCTAATGAAAAATGGATATTAATTTATCATGGTGTTCAAGGAAAATAGTCCCAAGATTTCATGATAATTCTATATCATTGTTAGGAACACTGAAAATAACTAGGACAACATCATTAGTGGATTAAATATGAGTCCATAAAATGACACTGTGATTTGAGAATTGATAACTATGAGCAGATTATCTGATGTGGCGTTAATTAAGAATTGCATATTGGTGATTCTTACTTCTATGATGTGCCTAGAGATAAAAACTAGAACATGGAGTTTAATATGGGAGGATCAAAAGAAAAATCAAATGATGGAATGGAAAACAAAAATACCACATGTTAAAAGGGTGGGAATTAGAATCATGGGGACTATGTAATGGGAACCATAACCTGTTTCAAAAGTATAAAAGTGGTGAATCTATCTATTTATGGATTAATATATTTGAAAATATCCATAAATTTAGAAAAAAATAAATAAATATTTAGATCAAAACTGAAACTATAATTTAATAGTTCAATTACAAGGAAAATGGGAATTATATGAGCGAATTCCCATAGATAAGGGTTTTCAGAGAAAATAAATGGTATGAACCTCCATGTTCACAAGGGAGGGGATGTTCAATCACTACTACTATAGTGTATCCTGATAATAATGTGGTGAAAGTTATAATAGTTTTCCATTAATGAATAGTGAACAATATTTTTTATTATTGTTAAAGAAGTCCATTCAAATCAATATGGTTGTTATATGTTTTAAAAAATCACCTCAAATTTAAGAGGTTTAGTTATTAGTGAGAACAAAGAAGCGGGAAAATTATTTCATCAAATTCATCAATACCTCTCCAATCAATGTTTTATGACTCAACATTCTAGATAATAACATCTTACTTCTTTTAGTATACTGTAAAGTTATATTGTTCATGGATTTGATATCATTATATAACAACAAAATCAACTATCTAGTAAGGGATATCACTAATAATAACCTAAGGCATCCTCAAATTTTGTGAAATTGTGTGGAGAATAATGATTCTCCTTCAAAATAATTGATTTAATTGCATATATTTTTTCCTTATAATAAATCAAATGTACCTAAAATGGTAGAGGAATATAAGAGGATCATAGTCAAGGAAATGTGTATTTTTATGGACTACACTAATGTGTTCCTAGAATAATATCCCAACCATACTCTTGACCAAGTGGTTGAGTTCTCAATTGAACATATACTTGTATCTACACCAATATCAAAAACTCTTCACTGAATGACCACTATTAAGATGGAATAATTGGTGGCACCGTTAAAAGAGAATATATAAGAGGTATTTATATGGATTAGTTCTAGAAAATCTTGTACACTATTCCTATTTTTCACGATGAATGACAGATCTATGTAACCTCTTGAAATGGGTGCCTCCTAATATAGCATCGAGTGAGACCATCACATGACCTTAGGCACACATCCCTATATGACATAGGCTAACGACTAGTAGTGAAGGTCTAATATTGTTCATGGTTAGACTATACATTATTTTTTTATTAGTATAAAACACTATAATAAATAAATAAACAAAAGTGGAAGCATATATAACTAAAACAATATCAATTTCACATGATAACAAAAACCAAAAACACAGAATCCAAAATGAACAGAAGATATAGAATGTAAATATGTTTCAAGTGTCAAATGAAAACCAAAATTTAATGGAACTAAAAACATTTATGTGGGGCCATAACTACATCTGGATCCCATATATATGCCCCATCCCCAAATCACCAATCTCACACAATTCATTTTTTCTTTACCTATCTAGAAAACAAGTAGTTTATTCATGTACCAATCAAGAAGCCCAAGTAGAGTGTGAGTAAAACTCAGTAGGCCCCCACCAATGATATCTAAAATAAATCCAATCAATTATAGTTTATGAAATTATATGATCAATAAAATCAATGTAATAATTTAAAAATATTTCATTGATCCAATTATCCTTTATTTAACTACAAAACCTATTGGGTTCATGAGGTCACCCGAACCTCAATACCATGTTCTTATCATACTAGATTCTAAATTATTCATAAGGTATATAATAATTCTAAATTTCCACATTACCATTCATTATCAAAATTTATATGGAATTTATTAGATACATAAATATGTAAGTTAGTCAGGTATGATTGATATGAACTATGGGATCCAAATTCATGTGTTTATATTGAGTAATAAAAAGTGAAGTATAAATGATTCATAGGTAAATGGGAAATATCTCATGGTATTTTCCCTAATAAGATCACACACCCCTTTAAAAAATAAACAGAAGCTGACACATTCTTCTTCTTCAATGGCTCAAAAGGTCCTTTGAAAAACAATGAAAAAATCACACAGTTTTCTTCCACGAATGCTCACAACAGTCCCTCATAAACCAATACTATATACACTCTCAGTCTCCTAGTTAATCCCATTCTCACACCCTGGTAATTAAATGTTCTAGAACATGAAAATATAATAACAACTAATCACCATATCCCCAATCATTCCATTAAGAAATTAACAATTAATAAATCATGTCTACCCCTTTAATTAATTAAAGAATTAATACTTCATTCAATCTCTGTTAATTAATTATACTATTAATTTAATACATCGATTATATTAATTAATTAACGAGTTATATAATTATAAGACATTTCCATTAATTGTTACTGTGATTAATAAATCCAATCAATTTAATTAATTAATTAACAGAATTAATGATCCCTTCAATTAATTCAACAATGATTTCGTCACTTCAAATCCATTAATTAATTCAATATATAATTTACCATATAAAGATGAATAATTATTTCAATAATTAGTTAATAATTTTACAACACAACATCTAATAATTAATTCATCAATTAGTAATTCTAAATTTACAATTCTATAATTTTATAAATAACTAAACAATTAATTATCATCCAATTTCTTTACCAATTAAAAATTCATTTCAAATATAAAAAACCATAATTAATTCCCCAATTTAATATGGAAGTAAATCCTATTAATGAAATCATAAATTAATTATTTAATATCAACAAACTAAAAATGAAATTATTAATTCCTTATTTAATTATCTCAATCAAAATCTAAATACATCAAAATAAATTAAAATATTAATTTAAAGAATTATCAAATATCAATATCTCATAATTAAAACATCAATTAATTTTAAATTTCTATAAATTCAAAATCCCAACAATCCAAAATAATTAATTTAAAATTTAATTAATCAAATTCATTTAATTCCACCATTAAAATTACCCACATTAAGTATTTCATGTATTAATTAATCTAACTCATTTAGTAACATCAACAAAAGAGTCTCCATTAATTAATTCTCTAATTAATTAATCCAAATCATTAAATTTCATTAAATCAACAATTTACATTATGTAATTCACCAATTAATTAACCTGACTCATTCAATTTCTTCAACATAATGATATCCATTAATTAATTCTCCAATTAATTAATTTCATCAATATATTTAATTATGTTTATAAATCATTAATTCTATCGATTCTATTATTCAATTCCTCAATTAAAAAATCACATAACTATAATTACACAAATCATCAATTAATTAATAATGTTATCTAATTCAATATTTTTATAATAAATAGCTCCCATTAATTAATTCATCAATTAGTTATTTCATGTTTTTAAATGAATAATTAAATCAACACATAACACTCATTAAATAATTCAATAATTAAATAATATGTTTATTTTAATTCAATAAATAAATAATTACAAACCTATCATTAACTAATTCATCATTTAATTAATCCATGTATCTAATTCGAAAATTAATTAACTACAATACTTTCATTAATTAATTCGTCAATAATAAAATCCATGTATCTAACTCAAAAATTTTATAATCACAAAACTCAAAGTAATTAATTACTCAATTAATTATTCAATTTATTTAATTAAACATATTTAATAATAAAATTACCCCCAATAATTAAGTCATAAATTATGTAATCCATGTTTATAATTCAACAATTAAATAATTTTACAAATCCCATTAATTAATTCATCAATTAAAAATTATATTTATTTAAGTAAATAATTAAATAAACACATAGATCATTTTAATGAATACGTCAATTAATTTATCCATGTATCTAATTCAATAATTAAATAATCTCATAACTCTTATTAATTAATTCATAAATTAATTAATGCATTCTTCTCATTTAATTATAAATTAATCACACAGATCCCCTTAATTAATTCATTAATTAATAAATCCTTGTATATAAATCAACAATTAATTAATCATTTCACTCTAATTTTTAAATTTATCAATTAATTATTTCTATTATTTAGTTAAACAATTAAATAATTACATTGAACCTATAAATTAATTCATCAATTAATTAAACCATGTATATAAATTGAAAATTAAATAATCTCATAACTTCATTAATTAATTCATTAAGTTATTAATCTGTTTATTTAATTACATAATTAAATAGTCATAGTATACCAAATAATTAATTCATAAATTAATTAATTCTATCTAAAACAATTTACTATCACCAATTAAATAATCAGTAACTTTTTTTATCTCCATTAATTCAACTACAACAATTAATTACTCAATTAATTGTTCCATCATAATCAATATAATGATCCTAATAAAATCCTATAATTAACAATACAATTAATAATACTTATTCAACATTATCAATATTACAATAATTAATTCATCAATATTTTATTTATTCTCTACAATCTCAATCACACCATAAATAATTCAATAATTTATTATATCAAATCACAATTTAATAATTCCATCCATTCACATGATTTAATTAAACTATTATTTAATCATGTCCGTTAATATCGACAACTCCATAATTAAATTAATAAATAATTATTCATGATAAAAAATCACAATATCCCAATTTACCATTACCATTATTTAAATAATTCATCCAATTAATTAATTTAGTCAAGAAAAAAATTTATAATCATTTAATTGAAATTATACACTTACATACAAATGATTGTAATCAAGACTATGGGACATGAAATTTAGACCATGTACCTCCAGAACGGTGATGAGCGCTTACCAACAGAAATCCCCAATTTGAAGTAAAACCTACAAGAATGTTATAACGAACATGGTATAGATCCATAACCTAAATCCATAATAAAATGAAAAAATATCACTTCAAATTTAATTTAAATCCCCTAATCCTATATCTGGATTGAACCAATCATGATCTAGATAAAATAGTGGATAATTATCTTTAATTTACCCAAGAAGAGGAGTGGAAAAGAATGATAAATCAAAAACGATAAGAACACCCATACCCAATAGGTATGAATGTGGTCTTCGGTCGATGATGGTGGTGCGCAGAGGCATTTCAATACATGGAAGAACCTATATGAAGGTGCGATGAGGAGTGTTGGACAACATAAGAGGTGCGTGGAAGCCTCTCATTGAAGAGGGTGGTCGGTAGATGGTATGTTGTGGAGAATAGATGTGTTTGTATGTTTACATGAATGTGAATGTATTATTTTAAAAATCTATGCATGACAATAAGACAACATGATTCCTCATTTCACATTGTGTATTGACTTATAGCTGATCTTCTGTTTTTCTCAAGGAAATCCAATAAATGCATTAAAAAATTTATTTGAAATTACACATAGTGAGATCCAATTACACATGGAAAATTCTTACATGTGGTGAAAAAGTACAAATTATTAAATCTAATTTCATTTAGTGAAATCTGTTTTTCGTAAATTTTTTAAGTTTGATAAAAATTATATCCATGAAATAAATTTAAAAAAAAAGATGAGATCTTACAATCTCCCCACCTCATAATAGATCATCATAGAGTTGTAAACCCAAGAACCATTAATATTCTAAGTCAATTTATTACATGCAACAATTTCTTTTTATTTTCTTCACCCTCCAATGTATACTCCTTAAATATTTCCCAATTTTACACAACATATCAACTTTCGGCATGGTGTTCTCCTATAATATATTATCAATTTAATCAAAAAAATATCATATGCACAACATAGTGTGCATTGGTCTCATGATCAACTTTTATAAGATGTCTGATGCATTTCCAACCTCACTTTTCCCAATAACCAAAAAAAGATATCTGCCATTTATCCTCTATCTTTCCATATGAAATTATCTAGATAGGATGTTCCTCAACCACCTCAAAGGCCCACATGGACATTCTGATAATAATCTAAAAATGCACCTTACATGTTCCTCATTTTATTTATAATTCCACCACATTGAACCAGGGATCATGGTCCCTCCACAAACTATTGATATACCACTCCCCACATTTGGAGCATTGATAACACTAATTTTTCCATAAACTCAATCACCCTGGTTTTTGAAGACATCTATCAATTCTTATGACACAATCCACAATTTGTCATTTGTGTATCATCCACTCTCCATCTCCACATATACCTCTACATAGGCAAAACCTCTGAGGTGCCTCATAACTCACAAAAACACATTTAGTTTGCTTGGTTAAAACCCATAGCATTCTCAGTGTACCTAGGATGATATCAAGGTAGGGGAAATGATCATCATTAATTAGAATTACAATAATAATTTACCGATGAATACCACCACACATCCATTATTACTGATGATTCCTCCCACTATGGAAACATTTTATCATGTCGAATGTCAATGGATTCCATGCACATGAAAATCTATACATAAGACCGAAAACCATACGGTTCCTCACATAACTCACAATAAAGTTCTCATACACATGCATTATCACTACCCAAACTACCCACATCAAAGGCTAAATGAAAAAAACAATGTATTCTCAATTCAATATAGTAACATACTGATCAAGATTAATTAAAAAACACATATCCAAAATTCTTCTCTTTTTCTTACCACATTGTCAAAACCAAGGCATTATCATAGCCCATAACCATCCTACACCTTGATCATTGTTAGAAATGGTAAAAACATTCTAATTAATAAAAATTATCATTTAGATTCCGATTTATCATCATCTAACATCATTTTAAAATTTTGTTAATTATTATGCCATGAATAATTTTCATTTAAATTTGATAATCATGGAAAAAATTTCATGTTCAACGACTTAACCAAAAACATTTTTTATGCATGCGCATAATAATGCTTTTAAAAAAAATGTATGCTCCAAGAATGATGCATGTATACTTAACTCTCTTTTCATTCAGAAACTGAAGTCAACACATTGAAAATATCAACAATAATCTAATCACACAATATGTGAATCACTCAAGGTGAAATAACATACATCTATAAAAAATAGTAATAACCACAATCCCATGGCTATGTGACGTTTTTCCCTTAAATGAGGTATATAAGACAATTAATGACCTCATAAGAAAGCCCCGAATCTTCCTAGTATCTTTTCTACCATTCCAAAATAGGAAAAAGAATAAGAAGAAAATAGTAATAGACATATGAGTCCGCATTGGTACATCCCGAATATGTTGCTACCCAATGGTGCCCCAAGTCGAACCACCACATGACCTCAGGTGTGGCTCCCCATAGACCAATGGATACCTACGAGCATTGAGGGACTGCTATATATCATGGAGAGACTATGAAATCATTGTTTCAGTGTAAAACCCCAAAAGAAAAAATAATGAAATATATGAATGATATATAACCATAAAAATACAAATCTATCAATATATCTAATAAACAATAAAATCAAAATCAAAACTGAACAACTGATATTCCATGATAAGTATGTTCCAAGTGTAAAATTCAAACCCAAATATAATGACACTAAAAAACATAAGAGGGTCTCAACCACATCTAGTTCCATCATAAATGATCTATCCCCAATTTAGAAATCTAATTTAGGACATTGTCAGTTACCCTATCCAAAAAAATAGTCTATTCGAGTACTGATAAGGAACCCCATGTAGTTTGTGAGTAGAACATAGTAGGCCACCACCAACAGTTTACAAAACAAATCCATTAAATAATAGAGTATTTAGAAGTCTAAATAATAAAATATTTTTAATAATTCCTAATAATTTCATTTATTCCATTATCTTTCATTTAACAATATAAACCCCTAGGTTCTTGTGGACACTAGAACATTATTAACTGGTTCGGCTTGTAATGGATTTTGAAAAATATCTATGAGATATCATAATCATAAATTTCCATGTTACTATTAATTATCATAAATAATGTGATGTTTGTGATATATATAAACTTGTAAATTAGCTTGGCACGAGTTGTGTCCACTATAGGCTCTATCCTCAAGGGTCTGTAGTTAGTAATATAAATAAAATTCCAAATAGTTCCATGGAAAATTAGAATGATCTTCCAGTCTTTTCCCTTGAACTCTCACATAGTCCTTAGAAAAAAATAATTAATCTCACATAGACTTCTTCCTCGATGGCTTCTACTTTCCTTCGCAAAACAAAGAGAATATAACAATGTTTTCATCCTTGAAGGCTCACATGGTACTTTGGGAAACAATCGTAGAATATCTCTATGCCTTTCTATTAATCCCTATATCAATCCCTAGATATCCAATGTGCTACTTCATGCTAATATAATGACATAAAATTGTAACTTCTCCAATAATTCCATTACATAATTAAAAATTAATATATCATGTCTACCACTTCATTTAATTCAGCAATTAATTAGTCATGTTATATCTATTATTTAATTGAAAAACTAATTAACTATATCAATTAGATTAATTAGTTCTCCAATTAATTAAACATAACCCATTTAAAATAACTAATAAAACAGTTAATTAATCTCATAAATTTCATTAAATTGTTTTTTGAAATTAATTATTCATAATAATCCCTTCAATTAATTCATCAAGTAATTGGTCACCTCGACCCAATTAATTAACCCAACAATAAATTCACCATATGAATACTATTAATTAATTATAAATTTATGTAATTATGTCACAACATAGCATACATTAACAAAATAGTGCAGACCATAGAGAAACTCCATGATCTTTGAAATTATATAAAAGAAAATACACAATACGTAAGAGAATGTTCATTTTAAATGTAGGAAAAAAACCCACCAAAATAAAAGAAAAGTTAAAACAATCATCCTTTATTTTTACCACCACATTTACTAAAATAAAATAATTAATTATAGAAATCAAACCCATTAATTAATTCATAAATTAATTACTCAATTTCCACAAACATTAAATCCTATAATTAATTGTATAATTAATTATCTCATTCAAAATCCAAAATAGTCATTATTAATTCCATAACTAATTATATCAATTCTCAAATCTCAATGTCTTATAATTAATAATTAAATTAATAAACCAATTATATCATTTCAATATCCAAATAATCTAAATTAATTAATTCAACAATTAATTAATCTAATTCATTAACATGACCCGTCACAACAATCCCCATTAATTAATTTAATAATTAATTAATCTGACACATTAAATATATTCAACAGAGTAGTCTCCATTAAATATTTATCCAGTTGAATAATATAACTCATTTAATTAATTTAACATAATAATAAACATTAATCAATTCACTAATAAAATACTCTAACACATTCAATTTCTTCAAGATAATAATATCTATTAATTAATTCACCAATTAAATAATATCAGCAATCTAATTAATAAATTCACTAATTAATTAATGAAATCAATCCAATTATTTAATTCATCAATTAAATAATCACATAACTCTCATTAATTAATTCATCAATTTATGAATTTTTTATTTAATAAAAAAATTTAAAGAATTGTATTACTCCAATTAATATATTAAATAATAGATGTATTTAATTTAGAAATAAAATAATTACTTAACTCTCATTAATTAATTCCTTGATTGATTAATATATTCATTTAATTCAAAAATTAAATAATACATATCTCCCGTTAATTAATTCATTAATTAAATAATACATGTATTTAATTCAATAATTAAAAATTTATATTACAATCATTTTTAAATTTTTCAATTAATTATCTATTTATTTAATTCATAAACTACATAATAACAGAACTCGAATTTATTAATTCATTAATTAATTAATCCATGTATCTAATTCAACAATCAAAGAATCTCATAATTCCCATTAATTAAATTTTCAGTTAATTAATATCTTTATTTAATTCAACAATTAAATAATCACATAGATCCCATTAATTAATCCATCAATTAATTAATCCATGTATCTGATTACCGAATTAAATAATCACATAACTCTCATTAATTAATTCATCAATTAATTAGTACATTTATTTAATTAAAAAAATCACAGAATCACATATCTCCCATTAATTAATTAATTAATTAATTAATCAATGTATCTTATTGAATAATTAAATAATAACATAACACTCTTTAAGTAATTTTTCAATCAATTAATCCATTTATTTAGATCAATAATTAAATGATCACATAGATCACATTAATTGATTCATCAATTATGTAATCCACTTATCTAATTAAATAATTAAATAATCACATAACACTTATTAATTATTTAGTCAAATAATTAGTATGTTTATTTAATTCAACAATTAAATAATCATAATACAGTATTTATTTAATTTATCAATTAATTAGATCCTTCTCAAATAATTCAATATCACCATTAATTCATCCAATAATTGTTCTATATGACTTAATTCAACTACACAAATAAATTCCTCAATTAAGTATTCCATCACATTCAATACAATTTTATTAACAATATGTAATAATTATTTCGAATATTTTTTAATATTATTCAACAAAATAAAATATAACAATAATCAATTCATCAATTAATTATTCAATATCAACAATATATATCTCAAAAAAGTTAATTTAATAATTAATTATTTTAAATCAAAAATTCATCTTCCCAAAAATTCACATTAAATTATTATATAACTAATTAATCAGTTTCAAAAATTTCAACATCTACATAATTAATTTAAAAGTTAAATAATCAGGATTTTAAATCCAAGTATCCTAATTTTTCAATTTCCATAATTAATAAAATCATAAATGTCATTAATTTAATCATGAATGCAGTTGATAAATATCTAACATAAATTCTTCAATTACATACACATATTTTTAATCAAGATGATAGGATTCTAATTTTGGTGTTCATACATCAATAATGGTGGTGAATGGTCACCAACAAAATCCCAAATTTGTAGCGAATCCATCAAGAAAGTGATGATGAACACGATCGAGATTAGAGTACAAAATCCAAAGTTAAACAAAACAATATCACATAAGCCTATATTAAAATAAAAAAACCTAACTCTAAAATCAACAAATATATATCTATATCCAACAGCGGATGAAAAATATTTCATTAACTAGGATGAGTAGTTGTTGATAAAGAGAGATCTAAAATGAGATAAACACCCATACCGGAGAGTTGTGTAGATGGTATTTGGATGATAACAGAGTAGATTGGAGGGGTTTTATTCTAAGGATGAAGCTTTGGGGAGGTTCTCTTATGAGTTTTGGTATATGGGGGAGCTGTGTATAAGCTCTTCACCAAAGGGGGTGGTCTATACATGCTCTATTGTATAGAAGTGGTGTGTCGGCAAGGTTACACGATAGTGGAGGCATAATTTTAATAATATTGGTGTTACAATTATATGATTTGAATCCTTATTTAATATCATGTTACGACATGTAACTGATTTGTAACTTTTCCTAAGGAAATCATGTCAAACAATTAATAAAATTGGTATCGAATTACATGTGGTGGAATACAATTTCAAGCGGAGAAATCTAATTTCATGTGGTGAAAGCATACAAGAACTAAAATATTACACATCCTGAAATCCAATGGGTGTCAATTTTCAATGTTTTAATGAAATTTAAGCCATAAAATAAATTCAACACAATATAGATTTATATAAATAATGCATAACTCAATCTATAATCACGAACTCAAAAAATTTTGATAATGAAAATGTATCCCCTTTCACATATAGATGACTTGTTTAGTCAGCTGTAAGGGGAAAAATTCTCTAGTGGACCTTTGGTTAGGATATCACCAATTTATGGTGAATAATTAAGATATTTCCATGACTGCATTGCAAATGAGTTATGTAAATTTTTTTCACAGTCATTCCATTTTCACTAATTCTCTAACAATATATATTGACTAAATGAGTTGATCCATTAGTTATTACCTCGAAAAATTTGCGGTATACAATATATATTAATTTGGATATACTCATAGGGTAAGGTGGATCACATAGAGAACATGAGTATAGGAATAATGATATTTCAATTAGTGAAACTATATGAAATGATTGTTAAATGTTAGTTATGTATGGAGGATGTATCATTCTTTAAGAATATTATCACTAGAAATGAAATATTTATGAACCCTTCTACGACAATTGTAATTGAGGAGGGTTCCAAAAAAGAATCTATAAAATTGATGAATAGTATTCATGGACTATATGGGTATTAAAAATTATTTTTAAGGAAATTCACATGATTTTGAACCCTAATAACCAAGATGACCCAAATGATAGTAACGTTTTTCTATGAAAGTTAATGTGATGACATCATTAATAAGTTGAAAACGATTTTAATAATTGAAATAATACATACACTGCTGACAAGTAGGGAACTCTTTGCGGTATATAATGATTTTTCTAAAATGTAATGAGGCTACCTTCTGATGAAAATTGATAATAAAACAGCTTACACCTTACATCATTTAAAATATCATAACAAAAACAATCCCATGCATGATCTTCAGTTGGTGTATTTGATATTCCCTTTGAAAATTATGCAACATCTTCTCTATTGGTAGAATTCTGAAAAATATACTAATAAAAATGGCTTCAAATATATATTCACAGAGAATTATCTTAATAAGTTCCATGGAGGATTGTTATAGATCATAAATGATTATAATTCCTCAATACACAATCATAATCATAATGAAAATAATTTAGCTGTTCTCCAAAGTACAAAGGATCCAATATAGTTATCAATTTTGAATATTGTGATGGATCCAATATTATTAGACTTGCAAAGGATGAACTTGGGAATCATGAAATAAGGAATATCATCAATTCTTATGTATATAATTTATTAACAGTCACATTTAGTGAAGATAAATGATAGTCAATGAAATAATGTTGAAATTCAGAAAAAAGAAAAATATATATGAATGGGTAAGTCCTCAGAGATCAATATTGACGATGAATTAGTTATATGATTTGGGTTATAACTATGTGCACCATCCAATACAGAGATAAAGAAAATATATTATTAATGATGAACATATGTGAATCTTTTCTTTTCAACTAGGGAGAATAAAGAAGTAATGATAACTCCAAGAGGACTATTGATAAAAAAATATGGGGATGGAGTTTACAGAATATTAATAAATGGGTCTAGTATGATAGAAAATGAATAATAAAGTAGAAGATTATAATGGTATGATACAATAATTTAAAATTCTATATTTAATAATGAAATATCACTATGGAATCATCCACTAGAATTCTGAAGACATCTAGAGGAAATTATGTTATATGGGTCATTATGGATCGTCTAACAAATATTAATCAAATTATTGGGATTTGATAGGAGTTTCCACTTGATAAATATTAACATATATATATATATATGAATAGGTGAGGCTTCATATAGCTTTATTTTTTATTATATTCGATTTTGATTTGATATTTGACACTATGTTCTTGAAAAGTTACCATAATTCTGAAATTAGAGTGTCGAATAATAGTATGTCTTATCACCACTAAACTAATGGAAAGTATTAGTAGGATATTTAGACATTGGAATACATATCTTGAGCTTACACAATGAACATCAAATGAAAATTGGATCAATATCTTCAAATAGAATATTTCATTTAAAATAATAGTTTCTACTTGATCAAAAAAATTGATCCATACAATGACCGTTATGGGAGAACATGTAGTGCACCTTCATGTTGGGATAACGTGGGTGAATTTATCCTCTTACAAAATTTAAATCTTCTTTGAAATGTATGAAAATATAATCACCACCCAATGTCATGTCCGGGTATCACAATGTCAAAACAATAAATATAAATATAATAATTTGTGATAAATATAGATTAATATTGGTGAAAAGTTATTCATTTACTAATATCCATGGACTTTGGTCAAGATATTATTGATGAATGGAATGTTATCTCCATATAAAATTATTCTAGTCTATTTTTATGATCATGTCAGATTTGTATACTATTAACAATAACTTGTACTATCAATTTCTCAAAAACTGATGTTTTCATGTATCCATCTTTAATATTTATATACCATATCAGCTAAATTTATTGAACTTAGAGTTGGTATATCTGGGAAAGTATACATCTTATGAGGATAAGATGATGAATATTTTTCACCATAGAGAGAAGATTATATTTTACTAAACAACTCACCATGGGAAGATGTTATAGATAAACCATAAGTATGAAGAGGTGAAATGGTTTTCAGTGGAAGAAATGAAGGAGATGAACCCTATCCTTTATTTACCTGATTATATAAAAAAATAGACAGAGAAATTTCATAAGGGTGAAGAATGTAATGACCCCAAATTTTATCAATGAAATATAATTCTTATAATTATGTCATATGGAACATACGGTACCCAATAAAAAAATTATTCAAAAAAATTAAGAATGAAACTATAGATATAAATAAATAATAATATTTCTAAATATCACAGTGGTGGAATAAATTGAAATTTAGTAAACAATAATGGGAAAACAAGGTTATGCTCGATCTACTAGAATTAATCAACTGATGAACAAAAATACATAAATAAACATTAAATTTAATAATAAAATATTATTTTTGAATAATAATGTATTTATTTAGGTAATTATTTTTATAAAATTGAATATATTGAACATTTAATGAAATAAAATGTATTTATAGAAATTATAGAACCTATATGAACATTAAAAATCTGACCGTTAGAATAGTAATCTCGCATTTTGAAACTGTAATATATCCATTAGGATAGTAAAATCACCAATTAAATAATAAAATGAAATTTCAGTATCTTATAAATAAAATATGATTTATTTATATCGAGGTTTATGTGAATAATATTATTAAAATTATAAATTATGTGTTTGTATTGATGTGAAATAAAATTGTTAATTTAGAATTTTATTGTTAACAAAATTATTAAAACTTTTTTTTGATAGAATTTATTCATAAAGTAATATTATTTTTTACTATAATTATCATTTAATTTTATTTTACTATAATTAATTATTTAAACTGTCATAAAAAACCATTATATTATGAAAATTCGAATTTTTTTATTTAGTTAATATTTCCTTTAAAAATTAAATTTTTCATAATTATAAAATTATTTTCCTAATACAGATTACACTTTTTGAAAATAAATTTCCAATAATGGAAGGGGTGAATCCTTTTATTTTTTCTAAAATAATTTAGTTTTAAGTAATAATGAAATATAAGAAATTACGGTATTAAATATTAGTAGCTACATATTTTAATTTCTGAGTAATGGATAATGTATGATGCAATTATCTAGATACATATTTCATGATTTCCTTTATAATATCATATTCATAGTCATTATTTACATTCCTTAGAAAAAATAATAATCTAATGATAATAACAATAATAATAAAACTCATCTCCTCCCTATATAAATACCAACTACCCCACCCCATATCATCAGACCTCTTAATCCATATAGATTTTCATTGAAATACAAAATTAACATAGAAATTGTATTCATGAAATTTAATAGTTACTATTTTCAACACATGACAAATTCCCCTTTCCTAAATTGGTCCTTTAATGATGTGATATTCAAGAGGTTATTTTCTCATACAATCTCTTCTTATTTCCATTTTTCTTTTACATTCTCCTAAAATCAGTAATCCATAACATCAAAATAATTAAATTATCATTTATATAAATTAATTTTATATTTTTAAGGGAATATATTCAATCCACCACTTTTATCATCTTCTCTTATTCAATAAAAAGAAAATGTTTTCCAAATTTTGGTAATTTACAAACTCCATAAACAATGATCATTTTATTAAAGATTTAAAGGATGGTAATAATGATATTATTATGATAAAATAATATATTATTATGTATATTATTACTTTTTTAGGTTATTGAACAAACATATACACATAATATTTAAAAAAATAAAGAATATTTTTATGGTTGAAAAACTGCAAAAAATATACAAAACAATTAGCATTAATGTGTTATCAAATTAATCATACTCATAAACAAAAAAATTACATATAGATCTATTTATAAATTTTTAATTTAATTAATACTATATAGTATCACTTCTCAAAAATTATTCGCATTTAACAAGGAAATATATATTTTAACACAAGAAAACAGACCATGAAACTAGGAAATAAATTATCCCAAAACAAGAAAATTAAACATTAAAACTCATTGAAATAGAAATAAATGAACATAGAAAATTATAATAAATAAAATACATTTATAAAAGTTTATAAATTATTAAATTTATGAATTTAATTTGATATTCCAGGATATTATGTTCAATTTCATAATACATTCAAACACAGGGTAGGGGATCTCTTCTATAGAGACCCAAGCTTCACGTACTTGGAAATTACATTAATTTTTCTGAATACTTAATACATAACAAATATAGACTCCTAAAAATTATATTTGTTTAGTGTATTGGTCAACTTGGATCATAATCTTATAATCATGGTGAAATATCTTCAACATCTCCCATAAAGGACTTCCCCTTTTGTTTTCCTACCAGACACCATTTTTTATATCATGGGGAAAATAAAACATAAAAAAGGTGAGTTAAAAAGCTCAGTAAGGGTAACTATGTATATTATAAAATAATCCATAATCATTTTAATGTAAAAATATCAACAAAAATTTTAACATCAAAATCATGAGCAATGACAAAAATCATGGCCATATGTAAGGAATATATCATAAAAAACACTATCCATGATAGAATAGAATTGGGATAAAACTAGTAAATTTTGAAAACTAATACTCACATATTATTATTTCCATATTATCCATGACATTTCATCCAATACCATCATTGTGGATAATGTCCATTACTGAACCATGTTTACATGTCGTTATAGCCCTATATTAATGAACCATATTTATTGCCATTCAAAAGATGTCTATCTCATGAGATATAAATCATTACCCAATGCATTGGATAGAGATATAGGTCCTACCAAAATCATAATGAAATCATTCTTACATATACCACAAAAATAATAATCATTCATCATAGCGTAACATATGTAATAAAATGCGGTTCATAAACATCATTCCATCATAAAATAATCCACAGAAGAGAGCTAGAATTCATAAAAAATTTTCCATAATAAACATAATAAAATAAAATTAATAATATTGATATAAACAAACCCCTATGTCATCCTAGATGGAATTTATTTTGATAAAACACTTGAACATAATTCCTGAGTAAAATATCCTTTCTTCTTTAAAATTGTTATCTTTTCTCAAAATGCCATGAAATTATAAAAGAAAAGAATTTAGTTGAAAATAAATTTTCAATATTTTATAGGTAGATTCATGTAAACATGTTGTTAAGAAGACCTAAAAATCCATTCTTTCCATATAAGATAAAAAACATTTTCCTCGTACTTTTACCAGAAGAGTAAAAAAGTACCTCGTATGGTTATCAAAAGAAATATTCTTTCCATACCATGAAATATAAGTCAAAATGGGTAAAAATTATTTTAATAATACATAAAGTATTTTGAAATTTTATTAAAACATTTTTATAAAATATAGACATGGATGATTAGTATATTCCAAAGAAAATGCATATATATAAACAATCATAGATAAAAATTATATTGCGAAATTATCCAATTTCTTAGGTCCAATTTGTTCCGTATGTGTCTAAAACTATAATATAGTAGGATTAAAAATATTTTTGTCTTGTAACAAAACCATATTAATATTTATGAAATCAAATAGGACTCACTTATGACCTTATATTACATATTCATTTTTCAATTCCATATTAAAGCAATATTTTTGGAAATAATCGTTTCATTTACCATAAGTGTTAGGTTATGTTATTTTTCATATGATTTGGTAGAGAATGGTATATTTAATTCAATTGTGTTAAAAATGATTTATATATCAAATATATTATGTATATTATTATAAATAATAGATCAATAAATAGAATGGAATTCACTGTTCATGGAGACGGTAGGTCATACGTACGCCTGAACGCTGTTTTCATTTCATTATTAAGTTGAATGAAAGTAAGTAATTGTCATATACATATATATAAATATATTTATAAATTCAGTAGTACTTTTATGTAATATATTTCATTATTATTTATTATATATACTTTATAATCATTCGTGAATGGTTAACCTGGAGAATGAATCTAATCGCTTCATAGAGAGCATAAGTCGTACGTATGCACGAGCGACGATATCATTCCCATTGTTGTTGAATGGTATTTATGTGTGTAATGTATAATATATCATAATTATAATCATTTTATAATAGTCATATATTGTTTTTATTCCTCCATTATACCCATCATGTAAGGTGGTGGGGAAAAACAGATAACACTACAGCGTGGAGATGGTAATCCGTATATAGGCACACGTGATGATTACGTTATTTCATAGGATGGATAAAAGGTGAAAATGGGAATTTTTATATATATAATAAAATATAATAATATTATTGATACTGATGTTATTTAATTATAATGAAGCAACAAATGAATATGATGTAGAAAAAGAAATAAAGTTGAATGAATTGGTAGAAGATATTTTCTCTTCCTTTATGCGCCTCCTTTAAATTTCATCTTAGGGATATAAAGTGGGTCTTCTGACAGTACCAGAAACACTAGAATGATACTATGAAATTGAAAAGTGAAATGGGCAGTGTTTTCCTAATATTTAAGGCATAAAATGGAGTGAAAAATGGATGGAGTATGTTCCATTTTATAAGAGTGGAGAGGGGATCTTCAGGAATGTTCCAAAATATTAATTTATTATAAATTCAATATCGAATCAAAATAAACCAAAAATTATAAAATTCTATGAAAATATTATTCTAGTTTGAATAAAATTCATCCAAGAATTTTTTTTCATGCTTTTAATATTTATTTATCCTTATCATTTTGGTTTTACATCTATTTTACCCTTTTTAATCTTTTCATTATATCTTGTTATTTAAATATTATGGGTTAATCTAACTACAATATCATGTCAAAAGACCCATAAAATTTATTAATTATATATTTTATCTTATATTAACCATTTTGAAGAATATTATATCTTTAGGATTTTAATATCATTTAATAAAGAATTTTATATTTTAAGTTATGAATTGTTTAAATTTTGGACACTATTCATCCTTGACATTTTTTAAAAATTTACAAATAACATATTACTTAGAAAAAAATAAATTAAATAATAGTTAATATGTCAATATAATTTATAGAATTTTTCGATGACATCAAAATAAAAAAATTACATTTGATTTAATATTTATAAATTCATTTTTTTAATCTTTCATTAAGGAGGAAATCATTACATCATTATTGTGTCAAAAATAAATATATTTATCTAATTTAAATGAATTATGATTTAAATAGAATGATGTAAGAAATACATTTAGATTGATAATGACTATTTATATACATAGATATATATTTTATAACCACATATTAAAATCTATTTAGTAATATATATATGTTTGGGTTATAATTATATTTACTTTAAATTATTTCTTATAAAGTTTCATTTCTACATACAAGTGAATCCATCGGGTCCCATAATCGACCCAAGGATTTCAATGGACAGATATATCTCATCCAATAGGATTAGGGTGTGTGTTAGGGTAGTTTAATATTATTATAATATTATTTTTTACCCTTATTTCCCAGATTTAACCTTTAACCATGGTAACTAAAATAATTCCTAAAGTTGCTATTCATAATGACCAAAAATTAAAACTACCAATTTAAACAACTTTAACCATTGAATTCATAATATGGAATTTATTTTTCAAATTAAAAACACAGATGTAACAATAATTAATTTAATAGTAATCCTATTGTCGAAAAAACAGGGTTTTGTTTAAAAAATTACACAAGTATGAATTGGGTTTACATAAGAATTAAATGTAAAAATAATTAAAATGAGATAAATTCTATTAAAAAATAAACATATATTCTATTTATACGTTAAAACTATTAAATAATATATTCTATTCATATAAATTAATTTGATGGAAAAAGTTGTTTTTCATTAAAATTTAGTGCATTTTCACTATTCATACAAATATGAATGTTATCAGAAAAATATCCAAAAAATATCCTAAGATAAGTTTAAAACCTCTCTTATACATAGGAATTTTATCTTGTCTAATATTACTTTTAGAAGAGTCAAAAACTATATTTAAAATGTGTGTGCCATCAAAAGTCCGTAAAAATGCTTTTCTTTAAAAAAATCTTATTTTATCTGAAAAAATTAATTTGTTCTCATATCGCGTGTAATATTAATGATAATGTTATATAAATTTATAAATGAAGATAATAGTATTCATAATGGCTATCGTATATAATATTTTAATAATATATCATTAACTAGTGAATCTTGATATTGCGTACCACACAAGCCATCGAAAAAGGTTACTCTTGCGTGTAACACAATCCATTTTAGTGAGGTGTGTAGTGAGAGATTCATTTGGTGTTTCTTATAACATAATAAAATCTTAGTTCATTTATACATTGAAAAAAATCTACACTCTATGTTGTGTGAAATTTATTCTATCAAAATAACATGAAATTGTGTATAACACAATCCATGAATAGTATTGTGTATACTACAAGCTAATAAAGTGATTAATATAGCGTAAGATAATCTTGGTGTAGTGTACAACAGAATACATCAATGAAAAAAAATAATCAATCTCATAAAATCTAAGGGTTTCACATTCGAACCCCCTTAAAATGAATTTCTCCATCGAAATTTTTCGTGGTTATAAATGGGTTTCTACATAAAAGATTATTTCATAGAAACCCACATCGTAAAAAATAATACTAAAAACAATTATAAAATGGAATGTTAGAATCATAATGGTAACCCAAAGTAACTCATCACTGGGTTATCACATAAGAGAACATCGGTGGGATGTTAAAACATGGATATATGAGAGAAATCTAATCACCAGTTTCACATGGATAGTGATAGAAAATAATTTTAGGAAATGATACCTACTAGAAAGCCATAAATATGATATGATTTACAGGATCATATGATTTATCAAATAATAAGGGATTGGGATAACATTTTTGTTTTTCAAGACCCTTTCTCTAACTTTGAATAATTTTTCATGATAATAAATACATACTTGATTTTTTATAATATAACCATTGTTTATGCCTTGAACAATTTTCCCTTTATCTCTTATTTAAATAAATGATGTCCAATATGTCATTCATGAAGTGTTTGGAGATAATGTGGTATAATGATAGGTAATTAAATATAAATTTATCGGAAAAAGTTTAGCAGAAGTTATTAAATATATATAAGTCTATAATTGGTGAGATTTATCGTATGTGGTTCTAAAAATGGACTTATACTTCATCTATCATACCACTTAATAAAATAAAACTAATTTCTACTTAAGAGGAACTTTGTATAGGCCACTGGTTTGTGAAAAATACTTATCAAACATTGGTTGCGGGTTTGATTCCGACAACCTTGTCTGACGCGATGGATTGTAGCATATCCTGTGGGTTGTCCTTTTTCAAAAAATATACCTTTAAAACATTAATGAAATAATATAAAACATGTAAAATCCTTAAAAAATACAATATGATTCCCAAATTAATCCATTCCAACCCTTAGGCTTATCCAAAAAATTTCTCTCCAGTCCCAAAGTTTTATGAAAACAATTACCATAAACTTCATATAACAAGAATTTGAATACCTTCATTTATCCCCCATATATAATAAGATATATCTTGTTTTTCATATGAATATAATTTTAATGACTTAATCATGTATTCTCTTTAGTCATGTTAATAACATAAATTTCCATATATTCTTATTGAAAACATGAATGTTTCATTATTCCAAAAATTATTTGATATATTCCTCAAGTCATGAAAAGTTGTATACTTTATATTTGAAAACATAACCCACATTCCAAAATACATTAACCAATTATATGGTTACTAATACCATCCAACATATCTGTATACATATATCATTACCTCAAAATCCTTCTCATATTAAGGGAAATATTTTATTTAATAATGTGTTTCTTACGAATTTTACGTTTTAATTAAATCACTTTTATTATCAAATAAAACTATTCAATATATTCTTGAAAATCATTATCTAAAAACATAAACTGATAACTATTATTTAATTAACTATTCAACATTTGTGGATTTAAATACATAAACAATTCAATTATTCTAATTTATGGTAGGAATTGAATAAGTCATTCCTTGTCTTAGAAGTTGATCCTTTTGTTTGGGCATTGATTTGGGTAATGCCTGTGTTTCCCATAGTTGAGACATTGAACTCCATAACAATTTCTCACTATATAACCCCTTTTCCCACAGAGACAACATCTTACCTAAAATATGAGGTATTTATCAAGGTTCTTCTTCATTTATTCTTAATATGTAGGTATCTAAATCTTCTTTATTTTATTTTCCTCACCCTTTGAACATTCATTAATGTCTATATTCCTCTTATTCTATGACATCAGAATGCCACTAATGTTTACCTTGTTAAAAATATATCATGATCAATGAAGCAACATAATCACAATATCATACACTCTAGTCATTAAACAAATGTTTTGCTCATATCCATCAATTTATTCATCAAATTCAATGATCAACCAACTCCTTCTGGTTCTCTCTGTTGACTAAAACATAGAAAGAATATTGTGAGACGCAAAAAACAATCTAAAAAACATAATCAAGGGGGATAAATTCAATATATGACATCATTGTTTTAATCATTAGTTATTAATGATATATAACATCATTCTAGGAATGTAACCTATAATTATACATAACCATTTTAACATCCCTAGAAATACATTTAAAATATCATTATGGTTCTCACTAATTTTTTCACATACTAGTTTTTAGTGGTTGACTAAACCTTCTCACTGATACTATCATTAAATACCCATGATTTCTGTACATGGAAATTACATTACATTTACTGAATATTTAATACACGACCAAAATAGACACCAGAAGATCATATTATTTTAGTCTCTTTGAAAACATAGAACATAATCTTCTAATCATGGTGAAATATCTTCAACATCTCCCATAAGGATCTCCCAATTTTGTTTTCCTACCTAAAAACATTCTTTATATCCAAGGTAAAATAAAACATAAAAATGGAGTGCTCAAATTCTCATTAAGGGTAAACATGGAGAACATAAAACAAAACAACAAATGTTGAACGTAAAGACATCAATATAATGATTAAACATAAAAATCATGAGCAATGATATAAATCATGGATGTACATAAGGCATAGATCATGAAGGAATAATAACTATTATAGAATATCATTGGAATAAAACATGAAATTTTGGAAATCTAATATGCACATATTATGATTTCCATGGTTTCTAAGGCATTTCTTCCAACTCAATCATAATGGATGAATTCCATTACTGAACTTGGGTTACTGGCCATTCCAGCTCTGTATTACTGAACCATATTTACTTTACATTCCATCCATGTTTATATCATGAGATATAAATCATTAGCCAATGAATTTTAGGGATATATATGTCCCAACTGTATCATTATTAAATCATTCTTACATGTGCCACAAAAACATAAACAATTCGTCATAGCATAACCCATGTAATAAAATGGGGTTTTTATACATCATTTCAGAATAACCTAATCTATATATTATTAATTAACTTCATAAAAATATTTCTATAATAAAAATATTAAAATAATTAATAATATGGATAGAAATTTAATACTATGTCATATTAAATGAAAAATTAATTTTGATAAAACACTTGATCTCAATTCCTGAAAAAATATCATTTCTTCTTTAAAAATGATTTCATTTCTCCTAATGCCATGAAATTTTAAAAAGAAAGAATTTAGTTCAAAATTAACATGAAATAATGTATATAATCCTTCATTGAAATAATGTGTTATGAAGATGTAAAAATCTATTCATGCAATACATGTTAATAAAAATTCTCCTCAAACTTTTATCGTATAAATAAAAAAGTACCTCGCATGGTAATCAAAAAAAATATTACATCAATACCATGAAGTAAAAGTAAAAAATATTGAAACTTTACATCATAAATACATAGAATAATGGTAATCATTTTCTAATAATATTTTTATAAAACATGCACATGGATGATGAATATATCCCTATAAAATACTTACATATAATAAATCTCTCATTAAATTAAGATTGCAAAATTACACCTTACCATCAGTCCAATTTCTTATGTATGTTTATAAAACACATCTATATTGAGTTTAAACATATTTTAAACATGAAACATATTCATAATAACATTTACTATATCATATAGGATTCACAAATGTCTTTATATTACATGTTCTTTTGACAATTCCATATTAAAGAAATTTTTTTTTGCAATCGATTCTTTTATCATATGTTTTTGGACATATTATTATTTATATCATTACTTAGCTAATGATTTACATACATCAATAATATTAAAATTAATTTATATATCATATATATATTCAATATATAAATATATAATATATCAATAAATGGAATGAAATACAACATTCATGGTGACGGTAGGTGGTACATACGCTTGAATGCTATTTTTGTTTCCTTATTATATTTAATGGAAGTACGTAAATGACACATATATAAATATAAATAATTCCATTATCATTATTATGTCATATATATCATGAATATTTATTATATATATTTTATAATAATTGTTTATTGGATAACTTGGAAAATGAATCTCGTCGCGTTGTGGAGACGGTAAGCCGTACGTAAACACGATTGATGATATCATTCCAATAGTTGATGAATGGTATTAAAGTTTATAGTGTATAATATCTCAGAATTATAACCATCTTATAATAAAAATATATAGTTATTTTTTCCACCATTATACCAATCCATGTAAGGTGGTGGTGAAAAACATATTACACCACATCATGGAGAACGTAATCCGTACGAACGCACGTGTGATGATTTTATTTTTTTTGTAGAATGGATAGAAGTTTAAAAGGGTAGTTTCATATTTATAATAAAATTTCATTATATTATTGAAACTTAATTTATTTAATTATAATAAAAAAAAATTAGAGGAAGTAGAATGAGAAATAAATTTAAAAGAATCGGTCGATGATATTTCCTCTTCATGGATGTGTCTCCATTCAATATCTTATTTGGGCACCAGAGTTGGCATTTTGAGAAGACCGAAACCTCTAGAATGTTAACTAGGTATGTTTATAAGAAACCCTTTCTGGGATGGGCCAACCATGATGGCTTAAAATATAGTGAAGAGGGGAGGGAGGTGGTTCCCTTTTATAAGATAGGAGAGGAGTACATTATGAATGTTCCAAAATATTTATTTATTATAAATAATATTCTTATTTAAAATGGTCCAGAACATATTTAATTATAATATAAGATAATATGGGTTCTAATACCCATCATTAATTATATTTTTTCAAGTTTTATATGTCATATTATCCATATCTATTGGGTTTTACACTTATTTTACCCTTTTTAATCTTATCATGATATCATTTATATACACATTGTGGGTTAATTTAATTAACATATCATGTAAAAAGACCCACAAAAAGTTATTTATGATATATATAAAAATAAATTAACCATTTGGATGAATGTTATATTTTTTATAATTTCATATGATATATTAAAATAATATATGTTTTACGTTATGAATTGAGTCAACTTTGGACACTATTCATACTTGAATTTTTTTTAAAAATTCATAACAACCTTATTAATTCTAAATAAACATTAAATCAATGATTATATGTCAATATAATCATTAAAATTCGTGGATTATATCAAAATAACCAAAATAAATATTTTATTTTTTATATCTTCATTTATTTGAATCATTCATTAATGAGATAATACCTACATCATAATTGTGTAAAAATGTACTTATCTAATGTATAAAAATAAAAAATAAAATACCATGACATAGGAAATAGTTTTATAATTCTAATGACTATTTATATACCTAGATATATATTATATAAACCCATATTAAAATCAATTAAGTAAAAGATATATGTTTTGGTTATTAAACCTTTAAATTATATTAATTTTTATAATGTGTCATTTCCACATCCACGTGAGTCCATGGGGTCCCAAAATCAACCCCAGCATGCCCATGGTCAGAAAATTCTCATAAAATAGAATTAAGGTTTGTGTTTGTGTATTTTACAGTTATTAAATGATTATTTTTTACCCTTATTTCATAGATTCATCCTTTAACCATGGTAAATAAAATAATTACCGATATCACTATTCGTAATGTCCAAAAATAAAAAGTACCTACATAAAAAATTTGATCTTTATGATTACAAATAATGAATCCATTTTTCCTTCTTCAATACATAGATTTTGTAATAATAAATTTAATATTAATTCTGTTGTTGAAAAAAACAGTTTTTTGTTTAAAATATTGCAAAAGATTAAAATGTTTTAATATATGAATTCAATGAAATATTAATGAAAATGGCTTAAATAGTCTTAAAATATAAAAATATACTCTATTTATAAATTTAAACCATTAAATAATATATTTAAATCATAAAAATTATTTTGATTAAAAAAATAGTTTGTTATTAAAATTTACAGTATTTTCAATATTTATTAAAATATGAATGTTATCAGAAAAATATCAAAACTACTTCCAAAGTAAATTTTTATTCCCTATTTAAAAATAATGATTTTATCTTTCAAAATATAACTTTTAATGCGACATGAACTAGATTTAAAATGGGTGCACCATCAAAAGGCAGTAAAAAACATTTTTTTGAAAAATACTTATTTTATCTGAAAAATTGAACTTTCTCTCATATCTTGTTTAAGATGAATGATAATGTTATATAAAATTAAAAATGTTGTTTATAATTTTCATAACAGATAGATTATATAATATTTTAAAAATATTTTTTGGTTTAATGATGCTCTATATTTCTTATCACACAAGCTATCGCGGATGGTTGCTCTTGCATGTAACTCAAGACATGCCCATGGTGCATGTAGTACGATATTCCATTGGTGATTTGTAAACAAATCATCCATTGTTCATTTATATTTTGAACAAAATCTATTCTCAATTTTGTGTAAAAGGAATTCTATCGAATGAACATGAAGTTCTGTGCAACAAAGGATGAGAATAGTATTGTGTGTACTTCAAGCTAATACGATGTTTCATATACCTGATGCTAATATTTATGTAGTGTAGAACACAATACATCAATGAAATTAAAAAGAATACATCTTATAAAATCTCAGTGTCTTATATCTATGAACCTCGATTTTTTCTTTTAGGTTATAATTTCACTCATTCATCCAAATTTATTTATTCATTATTGTTATTTAATTATAAAGCATATTTTTATGATATGAAAATGTTTATATTCCTAACTGAAATTAATTTTATCAAGAAAGAAATGTTTATATTATTCCTTTCGCAATTAATCTCGATAAGAAATCATGATTAAAGGGATCTTCTCTTTATCTTACCCATTTAATAGTACACTCCATAAACTATTGTATCACTCCATAATTTTGATAAAATAAATCCATTTATCATGAAAAGCTATTATTTTTTATTTCTAAATTTATTAAAAAATTATTAATTTATCATATTTAAAATTTCAATAATAATTCCCCTTATACCAAACTAAGGTGTCCCATTATTATGTTTTCCTAAACACTCCTTTTATAAATTCACATAAGACATACATAATTATTCATGATATATTCTTATTTTTTATTTTTTATTATCGATAAATGATTTAACAACTTATTTTAGGGATACCATTTTTATACACCCTTTGGTTATGCGTTATTAAATGATTAGGAAACCCATATCTTTCAACGAGTTTGTCTTATGATTATCTTTTATGTTTAATTTCTTTAAGAGTCATGCATGTTAATGTAAAAATTATGATGGGTTAACCAGACTATCACATTAATTTATTTGGAAATGTTTAGTATCAATATAAATCATGTATGAGATTATAGAGTAATCCAAATCCAATATGGGAGTTATTCCTCCATTTCATATAGTCATTGTTGTTATTTATGACTCTTGGTTATGTCATGTTATATCTTTCTACCACATTCAAATTTTCACTTGATCATATGATTTCATATTATTTTGGTTATTCTTCACCATTTTTATTCATAATTAATTCATTTTATGTTTTCAAGTCATTATATCTCACTAAATTGTTATACATTATTCCAATCATTTTTTGGTTATTTAGATTTTTAACTCATCCATTTTGAGAATTTTTCCACCGATTAGCCTATGTGGTTATGGGTACTCAATGAGAGTTTTGAACTCATAATAAAATATAATAAAACCATGTTTTTATTTTACTTTCTTGTTTTCTAATAATGTACCAATACTTTCAAATATACATGACTTTTTGTTCTCTGGTTTGTAATTTATGGAAAATGATTAAAAAAATCATGTAATATTATCTGTAAAAGTATAGGATATATATATATATATAATATAAAAATTAATGAACTATAAAACCTAGAACATTTCCAATCACTTATACATTGAAATAACATTTCATAACTTATGACATGATTTCTAGTTTTATTTAAAATTGAAAATAATAATTCTACATGCCTTTACATATGGAAAAACCTAAAAACAACCATGTATTTGTTAAAAACCTTTTTAGTTTTATTATTTTGAAAAATATTCACTTGAAAATAATATATCATTTTATTCCACCTTTTCAAAAATCATGGAAATAATTTAATATAAAAATAGCTAAAAAACAAAATTTTAAATCAGTTTAAATATTAATTGAAAACCGTAAATTCTAAATTTTTATTCTGTAAAACATTTCAATCAATTTTATGTAAAACATGAAAATTTATGGCTATGGTGTGATGGAGTATGCAAACCACATGTTAATAGATAACAATGATTAATTAAATTAATAGTGCTCAACAAAAAATATTGAAAATTGGAGTGTAATTAAGAAACATTGTCCCATAACCATCAACCAATTAATAAGTAAATATCATGAGATACACCATAGATACTAAATTTAAAGGATCGTGACCAAAAATTGATAATTATGTACATAATAATAAAAAACTAAATATTATAAACTATTCAAAATAGACTTGACTATAAAAAAGGACACATAGAATTGACACCTCCACACTATCCCTATCACATAATTTGGAGAAACCTATTAGTGTCTGTACCAACTAGTGTAACATGAATATGAATTTCACAACTAGATACTTGATTTTCTGTTGGAAAATTAATAATTTATTTGATTGATAGAAAAATTCATGTATTGTAAAAGATGAAAAAATAACTCTTTAAACACCATCATGACCACATATTGATACACCATTCACAACATAAATGTATCACATAAATAGACCATTCCCTACAAATTTATGTAATAGGCATTGTATAGTGATAAAAAAAATAAGAAAACGATGAAAGGAGAAACCAATAGTTATTAAAAAAACATTAAAATACTCTATTATAAATGATTCAAATATGTATTTGATGATACAATTATGTATCAAGATTCTGATCTAATTAAATTTCATATATCTATAATTTTTAAATCCTTTTAAAATATATAAAAAGTAAACACATGTTTTCTTTTTCAATACCCCTACATGAAAATTGATTATCTTATTTGAAAACCAATATAAGGAAAAACCCATTCATTTCCATTAAAATCACATTAAATTGTCATAGGAGAGTTTTATAAATATACTTTTCATTCGAAACATCCATTTGAATGAGTAAAATTGATGTTCCCAAGAACAATAATTTAAATAGTATAAAATATTTATGGAAATCATTTATGAACATCCACATGGGAATTACACATACAAAAAACCTAAAATTAATGGGATTTGTAAACCTACATCACACCATTAATCTCATGAAATTCTTATTTCATAGATACAACTACCTTAATGGAATAAAATCGTAGATTCTATATTCAAAACATCTCACATTTGACAATGAGCACCCATACAATGGAAGATATTATATATGTATAATACCATAGACATAAAAATTCATAAATATAATAATATATTATCCCTGAAATATATATAACATATCCATAAGTTATATAGTTGATGTAATAAATGGGAATAAAACAAAATGCGGATGAAGCACAAGAGATAATAGGATATTTACACTGATGATCACATCAAAATCCTGAATGTTTGGTAACAATTTAATAGAGAAGAAAGAGGAAATAATTTCATTGGATATTGTGTGTTCTAAAATAAATATGGTTAATGATATGGGAGAATAACCCCTGGATTTCAATTGTTAATTCTTGTAAAAGCAAAAATTAAAAAAAACAATGGTAAACTGTAATGTTTGGCTACACAATTTTCCAAATTGTGCACCAACCATTCTATACTACCCTTAAAACAATCGTAATTCGTTTTTTTATAAAAAACATAAATTTTTTTTATAAAAATTGTGGATACCATGAAAACCCAACATTGAAACCACGAAAATTACCCACCAAAAAAATTCAGTGTTTACTCATTATAGTTTTGGTAAAACATTAAGCACTAAAAATAACATTAATAAACAAAATTTTCAAACACATAAAATATAAAAACCAAAATAGATTTATATGGAATATAATGAATTTAAATAACCAACTATAGTAACATTCATGTTTAAAGTAACTAGAGTCTTCTTGAGATCCTTCTTGAGTAAAATTTTTTAAAATGGATATAATGATCACATTAATAAAACAACACTAAATAAAAATTATAAATATGATTTATATAGATCTAATATTTATAATGATGATATTTGATGGGTATAATTCCTTGATAATTAATTAAATACTTATTTGGTATAAATTTTAATTCTTAGATATCTTTTGTTACATGCATCACTGAGTCTTAAGGAAACGTAACACACTGCTGCAATATTATTATTTAATATGATAGTTATCTATGAACCCTTGGAATGTAATGATATATATATATATATATATTCAATAAAATTTATATCATTCATATTGTGTGATTAATATAATAGAAAGAACAAATCCAATTTTATTCATGAAAACTATATTTTTCAAAAAACTCTATTTGTGTGGAATTTTGAGAATCATTTTGAAAATAGTTTTTCATATTTACAATAATTTATTTGAGAAAATTATCCAAATTTATGAATTACTCATGTCAGAGTTATCATTGAGTTATTTTATTAAATTTTGTTAAAATATTTTATTTTTAATGAATAATGAAAAATACATGTTTTAATTTGAAAATAGAATTTTCATTAATTGGATTTTTATGATAAATAATTATTTAATATGGGACTAAAATTTGAATAAATTTTTATATATATATAAATACAATATAGGTTATTAATACTAATTAGGTACTTAAATATTATTTAAAAATATTTTAACCTATTAATCATTTTATCATTAGAAAACTACATTCATTTCACATCTATATTATTAATTTAAAATTTAAATATTCCATTTTAATGAATGTAATTTGGAATAATTTATTTCATATTTTTTTAATAGTAATTTATATAATATAATAATTTCAATTTAATTTCTAGGAAAAATGAATATTTAAAATAGTAAAAAAATAATTACCCTAGTTAAGGTTATAAAAGATTTAATAGGTATTAAACTAGAAATATATTGCCTAAAAATACCTAGAAACAAGTCCAAAACCATTTAATGGAATTAATATTTTGTTATCAGCTCTTATATTTTGGAATAACCAATATTGTATTTTTTGGCATCTAAAAAACATTGGTCAATTTTATTCCTTTCAAAAAATCCTTGTTTGTACTCTCCCCCACTAATAAAAGGCCACCTACACTACTATACACATCACACATACAAAACCATTTGGTTATGGAAATTGCTAAACAAATATTTCATTGAATCCCTCTAAAAATCATAGAGTGCTAATTTTTTTAGAAATAGTAATTTTTAAATATTTAGTTTTAAACCGATATACAGTTGCTTAAGGAGTGGTATAATCCTTAGACAAGTGTTTTCTTATTTATCCATTCATCTAAATCATTACTATATTATTTAATTATTATGTTATAACTAAAAAAATTTCTTAAGTGTAGATTTAAATTATTATTTTTATGAAATAACCAAAATCTATCTCCCCTTCATTCAAATGGCATAAGAAATCATTATTCCTATGTACGGAGGGATACTACCTCATGAAATAAAATTATTCATTTTCAATCCCCACCACCCAAGGACTTATATAATGATATAGTTAATTTTTATATTTGATATTTAATATATTATTATTACCCAATAATTGTAATACCACATCAAAAATTTCCCACCAAACTGGATAGAAAACCACAACATCTATAACACCCAATGTAAATAAAGAATATGACATTTTTATATGTATACATATTTGTGAATAAAATATTAATATTACTTTAATGTGAATGCTATGCTCGATGGCGTACTCAATACACGACAACGAGTTCCTTTGAAATCTTACGTTGCAGTCTAATAATAAAATAATGTTATTTTAAATGGTAGTTAACACCTAGACATTGTAATGGAGGGAAACAACAGAACTAACTACATAATAATTATATATGTTTGTCAAATATTTTAACTTTTATCCATTAAATGTTAGAGGCGTAAAATGAAAATGAATCCAATTTTAAGCATAAGTCTTATAATATTCTTTCAAAGGTCGATTAACCACCTTATGATGGAGAACCCTTTTTAAATATACATTTGACAATTTTATATGTTGTATTTGACAAAATAAAATCCTTCATCAGAATCTGGACATCAAAATTTACTTTGAGTAATTTTTTGTTATTTTTCCGATAAAGATCATTTTTAGTGAAAATGTTGCATTTTAATTAAAAACCTCTATTTAATCTGATTTATTTAGATGTATAGATTATATTTTATAATTGATATTAAAGTTTATTTAGATTGTATTTTTACCATTTAATCCAATGGTAGTCATTGGAATTAATTTGACTTTGATATTGGACTTAATCTAGTGTTAATCTTTTAATAGATATTGTTTCTTAAAAACACGCTATTTGTTTTGACAGCGGGAATTAATTATTAAATTAATTAATGAAACTTATAATTTTTTAATTTTATAAAATAGATATCATTTTTTAATTTGGAATATCAAATATTACATCGGGTGAATATTTGGTATTTTTCTGAAAAACATCAATTTTTGATGAATAGTGAAACCAGTAAGGGGTAGTTAAAGAAACTAATTTTTCATTTAAATGAAACATTACCACTTATTTGAATTGATTTTCAAAAATCCGAAATACATGGTTTTGATTAAGATGTAAAATTTTGTTCAATGAGATTATAATAATTTTTGGTCAATAGAAACTTTTATGTTTTATTAATCGCGATTAAAGGTAATTAGTGTAATTTAAGGTAAAAATAATGTTTTAATAATATGAAATGACCATGACACATATCCTACCCATATTGGACGAGTCATGGACGACCAAGAAAATCCATGGGTCAACTTGGGGACCCCATGGATCCACTTTGGTTGGAAAATGACATTAATAACTTTTTAGTTAAAGATAAAATTAAAATGTCAAAAACTTGTGTTGTTTTAATAAAACAATTTTTAAATGGGGTTATACAAGTCATATGTTTGAATATAAATATTAATTAGAAATATAAAATGATTTCCTACATAATGATATTTTTTATATAATTTTTAGACATTAAATATATAAAATTATATATGACACCATGATGATGCAGCGATTACCTCATTATTTAACGATTTAAATGAAATCAAAAGATAATGTATAATATAAGACCTACACTTGTCAAAAACCTATTCGATGGGTGTCTTTTGAACCGTATCACCTTATCCTCAAAATATATCCTTTTGGGACCTTTAAAATCAGAAAATCATTTTATAATAAAGTAATATTATATAACATTCCAAGAGTGCCCCTCCTCTTCTCTTATAAAAGTCTCCCACCTCTACCACCTTACCCACACCTTTCAAGCTTTTGGTTCTTCAAAAACCTGCCCATTTCATCTCTCCACATCCCTATATGCATCATTTAAGCCTTAACTTTGGGAATAATCCTTTCCAAGGAAGCCTTTCAGCTCCAATAAAAAAGAGTTACCCGATTTAAAGGTAATGTCCTCCCTTGTGTTATTTTGTTTTATTTTGCTTCTCCAACCCTCTAAACTCTTTTTATTCCATTATTTTGTAACAAAAACAGTATATTAAATATTCTATGATGTTTTTATGTGAATTATTAGAGCTACACTTACACACACCTTGGTCTAATGGTTAAAGAACATACTGTTTCTGTAGATGGCGGATTTCTGGCTTACGAAACGATGATTGTTCAATCTTCTCTTAACACCTTTCATGGTGGCCATTATGTTGTAAATATATTTTATATATGATATATATGGTATTTCGGTTTTCTATATGCTTCTGAATTTTATATTTAAAACATGCCTTTATGCTTTTCATGTTGTGCAAATGCGATAATTTCATACGAGGAAGTGTGGACTACCGCCCCCTCATTTGATGTGACTCGTTCATGCAATACATGGAATGTATAAAGAATGAAATTAATGAACATATGTGACATATATAACACAAATATTATAAAGGAATTATAAATATATCTCTCAATTATATTTAATTCCATTAATATGACAAAGAAATGAAAGTAGCGTTCATTCGTACGTACGGCCTACCATCTCCATGAAGGGTGAATTTCATTTATTTTTATCATCATATGTTATGTAGTAGTATAAAATTAATATGTACTCGATATATATGATATTTAAATCATTAATACTATTCTGGAGATGATTTACTTATAACTACATGGAAAATCATTTTCAAACAATTCATTTTTGACGCATGTTCCAAACATCGACAAAAAAGTATGATATGATCTCACATTATTAACCAATTATTAAAACATTATAATATGTGATATGAATTAAATAATAATCATTATAATAGGCCCTTATGAAATTATAAATTGACCAATGTTTATTATTCAGGAATATAATGAAACGAACAAGACAAGTCAGACTTGAGGTAAGGGATCTGACCTCTCTCTTTCTTTTCACGTACCCTCTATTATGTCATTTCATTTATTCTCCACGTTCTTATATTGGATGATGTTCTTTCATATTCACCATACTGTAATTTTTATTCTCATATGATGATTTACCCCCTCTTACCCTCATCAATCCATTTTGGAAGTTTTGAGTGGTGTCGTTATGCTGCCGAATTTTCATAAGGGATCCTACATCTCTTTTCCTTTTTAAGCACTCTCTTTTATGTCATTTCTTTGAAGATAATATTTCTTATGTTTTGGGATTTTATTTTATATTCCTCAAACTATAAGTTTTATGTTCATATAATTAGAGAACATATTTGATCTCATAAAACCATTTTTGGATGTTTTAAGTGGTGCTGTTAGGCTGGCGAGTTTTCATAAGGTATTTTTCATCTCACTATTATTCCCGTGACATTTATGCTATGTTTGCCACTATTTCCATTTAGTGGTGTATTTAATGCCCATTATTATACACTTTGTGTAGTATAATTTTATTTATGGGTATTTACATCTTCATTGTATGACCCTTCTTCCATGGGGTGTATGTTTCAAAAGTTACCCAACTTGGTAAGTGGACCTTTCACCCTACTCTTTTTAAAAGACTTATTTTGTTATGTATTTTAATTCACATAATATTATGTTGGGATATTTTCTTATATATCCTTATTTATGTAAATTTTATTTCCATGTTATGAGATACCATTTTATCTCTCATGAACTCATTTTCTAAATTTTAAAGTGACGTCGTTAGGCTGTCGGATTTCTGTAAGGGAACTTCTTAACCCACTTTCAATTCATTTGGTTAAACCTCTAATTCTTGATTTTATTATGCCAAGATTATGTGTGGAATATCAATGTTGTAATTTCCAGAAACCTTTGTGTGGATATACTATTTCTACACATAATCATCTCATTGGTAAATTCTTACGAACTTATATGGGAAATCATAACTCAATCTCATTTCATTGAGTTAAATATCTAAGTCATTGGATTGTTCTTCCAAGATTATGTGTGAATGACCTCTAATTGTTTCACACATAATATCCACTTATATTGGGTGTATTTATATTTGTCACAGATAATTATGTGATTGATTTATCCTTAATTTAAGGATACCATATTTATAATGGATTTCATCCCAATTTACATTTTCATTGAGACTTCATTGTTTTTATGCACCAATTCAATATTATATGGTGTGTATACTGTCCTTTGGCATATTATATCATGAATCCCTCTATTCTCATGATATTATAAATTTCAGATTAAATGTTATTCCACAATTATTTATATTCAAGAGTCTCTCATTTTGTTAAAAACTCGATAACAAAAATATAGTTTTAAATGTTTTAAAGATTCATTATTCTAAATCTTTATCTTTAATGTCCATGTTTTCAGAATGGTTTTCAGTATTTATTTATATGTACATTAATGGTTCAAAATTATAATTCCATTAAAAGCTTCAAAGTGGTATGGGACACTTTGATTGAAAAATCTCTTTTAAATGAATTTTGAAAATGGATTGATTAATTCAATTTCTTGGAATTACTTATTGTGAATTTCAAAAGAAATGTTGTTATTGAAATGTTTATATTTTCAATATTTTATATGTAATTATGGTACATGGACATTTTACGGGTGGTTAAATGATAAACCATATGACGTGTGGTGACGTGAATACCAGGACTGGTGTTTACGTTATAACCTCCAATGCATTGGGTATGGAAGTCAGCCTTATGACTATTCCATTAAGTATGTGTGGAAGTCGACTGTATGGTTATTCCATTTAAGTATGTTTATGTCCGAAGTTACCTTTATCTGTTATGTGTTCTTTATATGGGGTTTATGGTAATATTTTGGTTACAAAAGGGCAAGTAATGTCCTTTTATTCAGTGAAGATTTTTTACTACTTCATAAAGGTGAAAGGTATTACTTTGGTAAAGTACTCATGGTGTACTTGTTTTTTTGAAAAAACTAGCTGTTTTCCTTCTTTTTGTATCCTTTACTGGGATTTTTATGCTAATCCCATGTTTTTTAAATTTTTTCCACAGGACTTAAAGATAAATAGGGTCATGGATGGGATCAAGGAAAGACATTCTATCGAAAACATGGAACTAGACATGTTTCTTTATAAGTGTTTTATTTTATTTTATGAAAACATAGTAGAAGTGTCTACTATGTAATCTTTTGAGATGTAATAGTTATGACCTAATTCACTAAAACTCTAAACATGAAAATATATTGTATGTGAATTATTCATTTAATTCATGATTAAGTAATGTTTAAGGCCGGGGCCTTATAGTTGGTATCAGAGGTTGTTTTCGATAACTTTAGAGGTTAGGGTATTATCTTAGCATAAGCGACATTACCATAATGGTTAGGATTTCAGAAAGAGTCCTAGTTTTAGATAAAGTGAATGAGTAATTATATCTTACTGTTTATCTTCCTCATTAGTACATGATGGTTTTTTTGATATAATCCCACTGACCTTTTTGGTTTTAGTAAATGGTTGGATCTAGCAGGCACCAAAGTAATAGTGGATGTGAAGGAAACTATGATAGTTTTCTGATCAAGCAACTGAATGATATGGGAGCTGCAATGAAAACTCTTGTGTTTATCCTCAAACAACTATCTGGAGTCATCATTTACCACCTGAACCTTGGTGATTTCTTTAAGGCATCATATATGGGAGAAACAAATCCCAACGAAACTACAGGTATTAATCATAAAGGTAAGTGTGTTAAAAAACCTATGTGTCAAATATGTGGAAAGAAAAACCTAGGAAAATGTTTCAAAGGAATAGAAATATGCTATAGATGTGGAAATTAAGGTCATAAAGCAAGAACCTTCCATGGAAAAAGGAAGCATCCAGTTGACTCAAGGAAAGGGAAAGAAGTTGTTTCTGAGGAATCAATTGAATGATTTAAATGTTGTGTGCATGGTCATTATGAACACACAAGTCCTATGAAGATTTTTCGTGAATGGGATCACTAGGATCGTACAAATATTCATTTACCAATACGTAATGTCATTCCGATTGAGGATGAAGAAACTGACAATTACCAATCAATGGTATGGATTATTTTTTTAATTTTTTTTCCTTATTTTTGAATCTTAGGATATAATTCATGATTTTGTTTTTAAGAAAGAAGTATTTCAGAATAAGTTTGAAAGGAATGGTTAATTGATCATGAATAATTTTGAATAAGTAAGAAGTCAACATAAATGGGCTTCAAGAGTTATAATGAAATTCTTAAGAGTATTATGTCTCTTTTGATAATGGGGTTATATTAGCAGAATTTTTATAGTATGTGTAACCCTGATGTTTGATATATGAAAATTTTATTCAAGGAATAGTTATATGTTCTTTTGTGTACATAGTTATAAATAACCATTTCGGTTTATATGATCTTTACTTTTGAGGTAATTATGGGTTACAATATGTTATGATGGAAAGTGAAAGGCATGAGAAAAAATTGAGGACAAATTATGTTATGGTTATTTTTGAATATTTTATCTCGTTATTGGGGAATATTTTATGAATTATATATTTTTGTTGAAATGAAAACATGCAGACCGTGTGACAACCCGTTGCGTCGGACAAAGCTGCGGGAATCGAACCCACAACCAAAGTGCAACTGGTATTTATCACCTACCACTAGACTACGTGAAGTTTCTGGTTAGTTTGAATGATTCTTTTTAGTTAGATGACATTATGAATTAAGAGTAAGATGATTTTGGGTTATCAATGGAAATGATTAGCCTATCATGGAGGATATGTGATTAGGTTAATTACTTTTCAATACGAGACTTTAAGAGCAACTGATGTTGTTTGGAGATAAATGTTACGATTTAACTTGGAAGACTATGTGATTAAATACTTCAAATATTTAGGTTTAAATCTTAGTTTGGTTTACTTTTGGTCTTCGTTGAACGTTGGGTTTTGTTTGAAAAATTTTGAAATTAAGAATATATTTCTTTTTATAAAGGATTATCCTTTTTGGGTATTATCTGATCTCATACTATAATTTTTTGTTTTAGTTTTGGTAAAGTTATAATGACATGGGATGTATACGGTTCTTTTTTTGGATTAGGTGATTCTCTATAAGTTGATTATAGCTCTCTTAATGTAAACAAGTCATCCTAAATACTCATCTTTTATAGAAAATATGAGTTTGTGTAATAAATCTAGTAAAAGTTGAAAGTCAACATGACAAGTAAGTATGTTTCCTTATGTTTTAGTTATGCCCAAAATAAATTCCCCAATGAAAAGTAACTAAATTTTTTTTCCATTAACTTTTCCTACTGTGGAATCCAATACCGTTTAACCCATCACAAATTTGTGATTTTCTGGTGGTTAACTTTCTCCTAAACGTGTTTTCTATCAAACACCCGCAGATCATGACCCTTTGTATTTTCTTCCATATCCATGTTTTCATACATGTAATACTAGTATTAGTTAACTCTGGTGACCTTTGAACTTCCCTTTCTTTCTTTTAAAGTGACAGTTTAATTTACTCCTTTTCCAATGTGGTGCTTTCGATGAAGATTCTGAGCCCAATTTAAAAATTGCGAGGACGCAATTCCCAAAGGGTGGAAGGATGTAACACCACAGGTAAATGAAGAATATGAAATTTTTATATTTATCCATATTTGTGAATAAAATATTAATATTACTTTAAAGGGAATGACATGCTCGATGGTGTACCCAATACGCGACAACGAGTTTCTTTGAAATCGTACATTGCACTATAATAATAAAATAATATTATTTTAAATGGTAGTTAACTCCTAGGAATTGTAATGTCGGGAAATAACGGAACTAACAAAAAAATGATTATATATTTTTGTCAAATATTTTTAGTTTTATCCAATAAATGTTAGAGGTGTAAAATGCAAATGAATACAATTTTAAGCATAAATCTTCTACTATTCTTTAAAAGGTCGATTAACTGCCTTTTGATTGAGAACCCTTTTTAAATATAATTTTGACAATTTTGTATTTTGTATTTGACAAAATAATATCCTTCTTTAGAATCTGGACATTAAAATTTACTTTGTGTATATTTTTGTTATTTTTCCGATAAAGATTATTTTTTGTGAAAATGTTGCATTATAATTCAAAACCTCCTTTAAAGATGATTTATTTATATTGATAGATTTTATTTTTTAATTGATATTATAGTGAATTTAGAATATATTTTTACCATTTAATCCAGTTGTGGTCATTGTAATTAATTTCACTTTGAAATGGGACTTAAACTAGTGTTAATATTTTAATAGATATTGTTTCTTAAACACACACTATTTGTTTTGATAGTGGGAATTAATTATTAAATTAATTAATTAAACTTATCTATTTTGAATTTTCTAAAATAGACATCATTTTTGAATTCAGAATATCAAATATATCTTAGGGTGATTTTTTGGTATTTTTCTGAAAAATGTCAATATTTGATGAATAGTGAAACCACTAAGTGGTAGTTAAAGAAACATATTTTCCATTTAAATGAAACATTACCACTTCTATGATTTTATTTCAAAAAATCTGACATACATGGTTGTCATTAAGAAGTAAAATTTGGTTCAATGAGATTAAAATATTATTTGGTGAATAGTAACTTTTAAGTTTTATTAATCGCGATTAAATGTAATTAGTGTAATTTAAGGTAAAAATAATCTTTTAATAATATTAAATTACCTTGAAACATGTCCTAACATTATTGGATGAGCCATGTGCGACCAATACAATCAATGGGTCAACATGGGGTCCCCATGGAGCAACATTGGTTGGAAAATGACAGTAATAACTTTTTATTTAAAGTTAAAATTAAAATGTCACAAACATGTGTTGTTTAACTAAACCAATTTTTACATGGGGTTATACAAGACATATTTTTGAATATAAATATTCATTATAAAGCTAAAACTATTTCCTATATAGTAATATTTTTTTATATTTTTTAGACATTAAATAAATTAAATTATTTATGACACCATGATGATGCAGCAATTACCTAATTATTTAACGATTTAAATAAAATGAAAAGATAATGTAAACTTTAAGACATAAACATGTCAAAAACCTATTGGATGGGTGGATTTTGGAACCTTATCACCTTATCCTCTAAATATTTTCTTTTCGGACCTTTTAAATTCGAAAATAATTTTATAATAAAGTAATATTTTATAACTTTCCAAAAGTGCCCCTCCTCTTCTCTTATAAAAGGCCCCCACCTATACCAACATACCCACACCTATCAAGCCTTTGGCTCAGCCAACCCATTCCCATTTCATCTCTACACATACCTCTATTCATCATTGAAGCCTCAACTTTTGGAAAATTCCTTTCCGAGGAAGCCTTTGAGCTCAAATTAAAAAGAGTTACCCGATTTAAAGGTAATGTCTTCCCTTGTGTTCTTTTGATTTATTTTTCTTCTCCAACCCTATAAAATATTTTTATTAAATTAATTTTTAACCAAATAAGTATCTTCAATATACTAGGATGTTGTTATGTGAAGTATTATAGCTACACTTACACACACCTTCATCTAATGTTTAAAGAACATACTGTTTTCTATGGATGGTGAATTTCTGTCTCATGAAACGATGATTGTTCAATCTTCTCTTAACACCTTTTATAGTGGCCATTATGATGTAACTATATTTTATATATGATATATATGGTATTTATTTTTTCTATATGCTTCTGAATTTTATATTTAAAACATTCATTTATGCTTTTCAGGTTGTGAAAATGCGATAATTTCATACGAGGAAGTGTAGACTACTGCCACCTCAAGTGATGTGACTCGTTCTTGCAATACATGGAATGTATAAAGAATTAAATTAATGAAAATATGTGACCTATATTTCATATATATTATACTTTAATTATAATATATATATCTATCAATTATTTTTAATTCCATTATTATGACAAAGAAATTAATGTAGCGTTCATGCATACGTACGACCTACCGTGTCCATGAACGGTGCATTTCGTTTAATTTTATCTAAAAATGTTATGGAGTAGTAGAAAATGAATATTTACTGGATATATATTATATTTAAATCATTATTAATATTCTAGAGATGATTTACTTATAACTACAGGGACAACCATTTTCAAACAAGTTCATTTTTGACTCATGTACCAAACATCGACAAAAACATCTGATATGAACTCACATTATTAACCAATTATTATAAGATTATAATATGTGATATGAACTAAATAATAGTCTTCAAAATTGTTCCTTAGGAAATTATTGATTGACCAATGTTTATTATTCAGTAATATAAAGAAACGTACAGGATAAGTCAGACATGAGGTAAGGGATCCGACCTCTCACTTTCTTTTCAAGTACCCACTTTTATGTCATTTCGTTTATGCTCCATATTCTTATGTTGGAGGATGTTCTTTAATATTCACCATACTGTAATTTTTATTTTGATATTATGAGTTACCACCTCTTACTCTCATTAATAAATTTTGGAATTTTTAAGTGGTGTCGTTAGGCTGCCGAATTTTCGTAACTGATCCTACCACTGCCTTTCTTTTTAAGCACTCTCTTTTATGTCATTTCATTTAAGCTCATAATTATTATGTTTGGGGATGTTATTTTATATACCTATTAATGTATGTATTATGTTCATATTATGAGATAACCTATTTGATCTCATCAATCCATTTTGTTAGTTTTAAGTGGCGCCGTTAGGCTGCCGAGGTTTCGTAATGGATTTTTCATCTCACTTTTATTCTTGTGACATTTACGCTACGTTTTCCACTATTTACTTTTATTGGTGTATGTACTGCCCATTATTATACACTTGGTGTACTATAATTTTATTTATGGGTATTTACATCTTCATTGTATGGCCCTTCTTCCATGGGGTGTACGTTTTGAAAGTTACCCAACTCGGTAAGCGAACCTTTCACCCTCCTTTTTTTAAAAGACATCTTTTGTTATGTCTTTTAATTAACATACTATTATGTTGGGATATGTTCTTATATATCCTTATTTATGAAAATTTTATGTCCAAGTGATGAGATACCATTTTTTTCTCATCAACTCGTTTTCAGAATTTTAAAGTGACGTTGTTAGGCTGTCAGATTTCTGTAAGGGAACTTCTTAACCCACTTTCAATTCATTGGGTTAAACCTCTACTTAATGATTTTATTATGCCAAGATAATATGTGGAATCTATATGATGTAATTTCCCCAATCCTTTTTGTGGATATACTATTTCTACACATAATCATCTCAATGATAAATTCTTATAAACTTGCATGGGAAATCATAACTCAATCACATTTCATTGAGTTAAATATCTATGTCATTGGGTTTGTTCTTCCTAGATTATGTGTGAATGAACTATGATTATTTCACACTTAATATCCACTTATATTGGGTATATTTATATTTCTCACACATAATTATGTGATAGATTTATCCTTAATTTAAGGATACCATCTTTATAATGGATTTCATCCCAATTTACATTTCCATTGAGACTTCATTGTTGTTATGCACCAATTCACTCTTATATGATGTGTATACTGTCCTGTGGCATATTATATCATGAATCCCTTTATTCTCATGATATTATAAATTTCAGATTAACAGTTATTCCACAGTTATTTGAATTCAAGAGTATCTCATTTTGTTAAAAACACAATAACAAAAATATCATTTTAAATGTTTTAATGATTCATTATTCCAAATATTTATCTTTAATGTCCATGTTTTTAGAATGTTTTTCAGCATTTATTAATATGGAAATTAATTTTTTAAAATAATAATTCTATTAAAATCTTCAATGTGGTATGGGACACTTTGAATCAAAAATCTCTTTTAAATATTTTTTGAAAATGGATTGATTAATTCAATTTCTTGGAATTAATTATTGTGAATTGCAAAAGAAATGTTGTTATTGAAATGTTTATATTTTCAATATTTTATGTGTAATGATAGTACATGGACATTTTTCGGGTGGTTACGTGATAAACCATATACCGGGTGGTGCCTTGAATACCAGGACGAGTTGTTACATTATAACCTCCAATGCATTGGGTATGAAAGTCGACTGTATGGATATTCTATTAAGTATCTGTGGAAGTCGACCGTATGGTTATTCCATTTATGTATGTTTATGTCCCAAGTTACCTTTATATGTTATGGGTTCTTTATATGGGTTTTATAGTAATCTTTTGGTTACAAAAGGGTAAGTAATGTTCTTTTATTCAGTGAAGAGTTTTTACAACTTCCTAAAGATGAAAAGTATTACCTTGGTAATGTACTCATGGTTTACTTATTGTTTTGAAAAAACTAACAGTTTTCCTTCTTTTTGTATCCTTTTCTGGGATTTTTGTGCTCATACCATGTTTTAGAAATGTTTTCCACAGGACATAAAGATGAATAGGGTCAAGGATGGGATCAGGGAAAGACATTCAATCTAAAACATGGAACTAGACATGTTTCTTTTTAAGTGTTTTCTTTATTTTATGGAAACTTAGTAGAAGTGTCGACTATGTAATCTTTTGAGAAGTAATAGTTATGACCTAATTCCCTAAAACTCTTAACCTGAAAAGATACCCTATGTGAATTATTCATTTAATTCATGATTATGTAATGTTTAAGTCAAAGGCCATATAGTTGGTATCAGAGGTTGGTTTAGATAACATTGGAGGTTAGGGTATTCTCTAAGCATAAGTGACATTACAATAATGGTTAGGATTTCATAAAGAGTCCTAGTTTTAGATTAAGTGAATGATTAAGTATATCTTAGGGTTTATATTCCTCATTTTTACATGATGGTTTTGTTGATATACTCACACTATCCTTTTTGGTTATAGTAAATGGCTGGATCTAGCAGGCAGTAATGTAACAGTGGATGTGAAGGAAACTATGCAAGATTTCTGAGCGAGCAACTGAATGATATGGGAGCTGCAATGAGAACTCTTGTTTTTATCCTCAACCAACTATCTAGAGTCATGATTGACCACATAAACCTTGATGATTTCTATAAGGCATCATATATGGGAGAAAAAAAATCCATACAGAACTATAGGTAATAATCATAAAGGTAAGTGTGTTCAAAAACCTATGTGTCAAAGATGTGGAAAGAAATACCAAGAAAAATTGTTCGATGGGACAGAAAGATGTTATAGATGTGGAAATGAAGGTCATAAAACATGATCCTACCATGGGAATAAGAAGCATCTAGTTGACTCAAGGAAAGGGAAAGAAGTTATTTCTGAGGGATCAATTTAATGTTTTAAATGTGGTGTGCATGGTCATTATGAAAACACATGTCCTATGAAGAAGTTTCGGGAATGGGATCACCATGATCGTACAAATATTCATTTACCAATACCTAATGCAATTCCTATTGAGGATGAAGAAACTGACAATGTCCAATCAATGGTATGAATTATTTTTTTAACTTTTTTTTTCCTATTTTGGAATCATAGGATATTATTATTGATTTGGTTTATAGGAAAGAAGTAATTCAGAATAAGTTGGAAAGGAATGGTTAATGGATCATGAAGAATGTCGAATAAGTAAGAAGTTATCATATGAGGGATTCAAGAGTTATGGTGAAATTCTTAAGAGTATTAAGCCTCTTTTGATAATGGGGATACATTAGAAGACTTTTTATAGTATGTGTAACCCTGATGTTTGATATATGAAAATTTTATTCGAGGAATATTTATCTGTTCTTTTGTGGACATAGTTATAAAGAACCATTTCGGTTTATATGATCCTTACTTTTGAGGTAATTATGGGTTACAATATGTTATGATGGAAAGTTAAAGGAATGAGATAAAATTGAGGTTAAATTATGTTATGGTTATTTTTGATGATTTTATCTCATTGTTTGGGAATGTTTTTAGAATTATATAGTTTTGTAAAAAGGCAAACACACAGACCGTTTGACAACCCATCCCGTCGGACAAAGCTGCAGGAATCGATCCCACAACCAATGTGCAACTGGTATTTATCTCCTACCACTGGACTACATTAAGTCTCCAGTTAGTTTGAATGATTCTTTTTAGTAAGATGATTTTATGAATTAAGAGTAAGATGATTTTGGTTTATCAATGGAAATGATTAGCCTATCATGGAGGATATGTGATTAGGTTAATAACTTTTCAATACGAGACTTTAATAGTAACTGATGTTGTTTGGGGATAAATGTTACGATTTAACTTGTAAGACTACGTGATTAAATACTCTAAATATTTGGGTTTCAATATTAGTTTGGTTTAATTTTGGTCTTCGTTGAACTTTGGGTCTTGTTGGACAAATTTTCGAGATTAGGAATAGATTTACTTTTTATTAGGATTATCCTTTTTGGGTATTATTTGATCTCATACTTACCATTTTGGTTTTAGTTTAGGTTACGGTATAAATACATGAGATTTATACGGTTCTATTTTGTGGATTAGGTGATTCTCTATAAGTTGATTATAACTCTCTTAATGTAAACAAGTCATCCTAAATACTCATCTTTTGGAGAAAATATGAGTTCGTGTAAGAAATCTAGTAAAAGTTGAAAGTCAACATGACAAGTAATTATGTTTCCTTATGTTTTAGTTAAGCCCAAAATAAATTCCTCAATGAAAAGTAACTAAAAAAATGTTTCCCGTTATCTTTTCCTAATGTGGAATCCAATACTGTTTAACCCATCACAAGTTTGTGATTTTCTGGTGGACAACATTCTCTTAAACATGTTTTCTATCACACTCCAGCAGAACACGACTCATTGTTTTTTCTGCCATTTCCATGTTTTCATACATGGAATCCTAGTATGGGTTAAATCTGGTGACCTTTGTACTTCCCTTTCTTTCTTTTAAAGTGATAGTTTAATTTAATCCTTTTCCTATGTGGGGCTTTCAATGATGTTTCTGAAACCAATTTTAAAATTGCGAGGATGCAATTCCCAAAAGGTGGGAAGGATGTTACAACCCAGGTAAATAAAGAATATGACATTTTTATATTTATCAATCTTTTTGAATAAAATATTAATATTACTTTAAAGGGAATGCTATGCTCGATGGCGTACCCAATACGCGACAACGAGTTCCTTTGAAATCTTATGTTTCACTCTAATAATAAATTAATATTATTTTAAATGGTAGTTAATGGCTTTCCATTGTAATGGTGGGAAAGAATGGAACAAATTAGAAAATGATTATATATGTTTGTCAAATATTTTTACTTTTATCCAATAAATGTTAGAGGTGTAAAATGCAAATGAATCCAACTTTAAGCATAAATCTTCTAATATTCTTTAAAAGGTCGATTAACCACCTTTTGATGGAGAACCCTTTTTAAATATTCTTTTGACAATTTTATATGTTGTATTTGATAAAATAAAATCCTTATTTATAATCTGCAAATCAAAATTTACTTTGTGTAAATTTTTGTTATTTTTGCGATAAAGATTATTTTTAGTGAAAACGTTGCATTTTAATTCAAAACCTCCTTTTAATCGGATTTATTTATATGGATATATTATATTTTTTAATTGAGATTAAAGTATATTTAGAATATATTTTTATCATTTAATCTAATGATGATCATTGTAATTAATTTCACTTTGAAATTTGACTTAGACTAGTGTTAATCTTTTAATAGATATTGTTTCTTAAAAATACGATATTTGTTTGGACAACAGAAATTAATTATTAAATTAATTAATGAGACATATATGTTTTTAATTTTTTAAAATAGACATCATTTTTGAATTAGGAATATCAAATATATATTAGGGTGAATTTTTGGTATTTTTCTGAAAAACTTCAATTTTTGATGAATAGTTAAACCACTAAGTGGTAGTTAAAGAAACTGATTTTTCATTTAAATGAAAAGTTTCCACTTCTGTGATTTAATTTCCAAAAATCCGACCTACATGGTTTTCATGAGGAAGAAAAATTCAGTTCAATGAGATTAAAATAATTTTGGGTGAATAGTAACTTTTATGTTTTATTTATCGCGATTTAAGGTAATTAGTGTAATTTAAGGTAAAAATAATGTTTTAATAATATGAAATGACCTTGACACATGCCCTACCCTTATTGGATGAGTCATGTCCGACCATGAAAATCCATGGGTCAACTTGGGGACCCCATGGAGCCTCTTTTGTTGGAAAATGACATTAATAACTTTTTATTTAAAGTTAAAATTAAAATGTCACAAATATGTGTTGTTTTACTAAAACAATTTTTAAATGGGGTTATACAAGTCATATTTTTTACTATAAATATTTATTAGAAAGATAAAATGATTTCCTACATCATTATATTTTTTATATTTTTTATACATTAAATAAATTAAATCATTTATGACACCATGATGATACATTGATTACCTCATTATTTAACGATTTAAATAAAATGAAACGATAATGTAAAATATAAGACCAACACTTGTAAAAAACCTATTGGATGAGCGGATTTCGAAACCTTATCACCTTATCCTCGAAATATATCCTTTTGGGACCTTTAAAATCCGAAAATACTTTTATAATAAAGTAATATTTTATAACTCTTCAAGAGTGCCCCTCCTCTTCTCCTATAAAAGGCCCCCACCTCTACCACCTTACCCACACATCTAAAGCCTTTTCCTCGGCCAAAACCAGCCCATTTCATCTCTCCACATCCCTCTCTTCATTATTGGAGCCTCACCTTTGGGTAGAATCCTTTCAACGAAAGCCTTTGTGCTCATGTCAAAAAGAGTTACTCGATTTAAAGGTAATGTCTTCCCTTGTGTTCTTTTGTTTTATTTTGCTTCTCCAACCCTATAAACTCTTCTTATTACTTTATTTTATAACAACAACAGTATCTTAAATATACTATGATTTTTTAGGTGAAGGATTCGAGCTACACTTACACAAACATTTGTCTAATGGTTAAAAACATTCTGTTTCTGTGGATGGCGAATTTCTGCCTCACGAAACGATGATTGTTCAATATTCACTTAACACCTTTCATGGTGGCCATTATGATGTAACTATATTTTATATATAATATATATGGTATTTATGTTTTCTATATTCTTCTAAATTTTATATTTAAAACCTTCCTTTATACTTTTCATTTTTTGAAACTGTGAAAATTTCATACGAGGAAGTGTGGACTACCGCCCCCTCAAGTGATGTGACTCGTTCATGCAATACATGGAATTTATAAATAATGAAATTAATGAACAAATGTGACCTATATAACATATATATTATACTTTAATTATAATATATTTCTTTCTCAATTATTTTTATTTCCATTAATATGACAATAAAATGAAAGTAGCGTTCATGCTTACGTATGGCCTACCATCTCTATGAACGGTGAATTTCATTTCTTTTTTATCTCTAAATGTTATGGAGTAGAATAAAATGAATATGTAATGAATATATATGATATTTAAATCAATAAAAATATTCTGGTGAGGATTTACTTATAACTACATGGAAAATCATTTTCAAACATGTTCATTTTTGACTCATGTACCAAACATCGACAAAAACATCTGATATGAACTCACATTATTAACCAATTATTATAACATTATAATATGTATTATGAACTGAATAATAATCTTTAAAATATTTCCTTAATAAATTATAAATTGACCAATGTTTATTTTTCATGAATATAAAGAAACGAACAAGACAAGTCAGACTTGAGGTAAGGGATCCGACCTCTCTTTTTTTTTTCAAGTACCCTCTTTTATGTCATTTCATTTATTCTACATGTTCTTATGTATGAGGAGGTTATTTAAGATTCACCATACTCTAATTTGTATTTTAATATGATGAGTTACCCCCTCTTACTCTCATCAATCCATTTTGGATGTTTTGAGTGGTGCCGTTAGGCTGCCGAATTTTCGTAAGGGATCCTACCTCTCTCTTTGTTTTTAAGCACTCTCTTTTATGTCATTTCTTTTAAGCTCATATTTAGTATGTTTGGGGATGATATTTTATATTCCTATTACTGTATGTTTTATTTTCATATGATGAGAGAACCTATTTGATCTCATCAAACCATTTTTTGATGTTTTAAGTGGAGTCGTTAGGCTGCCGAGTTTTCGTAAGGGATTTTTCATCCCACTTTTATTCCCGTGACATTTATGCTACGATTGCCACTATTTCCTTTTAGTGGTGTATGTACTTCAAATTATTATACACCTTGTGTAGTATAATTTCATTTATGGGTATTTACATCTTCATTGAATGACCCTTCTTCCATGGGGTGTACGTTTCGAAATATACCCAACTCGGTAAGGGGACCTTTCACCCTCCTCTTTTTGAAAGAATTATTTTGTTATGTATTTTAAATCTCAAACTATTATCTTGTGATATGTTCTTATATATCCTTATTTATGTAAATTTTATGTCCATGTTAAGAGATACAATTTTCTCTCTCATCAACTCATTTTCTGAATTTTAAAGTGACATCGTTAGGCTGTCGGATTTCTGTAAGGGAACTTCTTAACCCACATTCAATTCTTTTGGGTGTATTTATATTTCTAACACATAATTATGTGATATTTTTATCCTTAATTTAAGGATACCATATTTATAATGGATTTCATCCGAATTTACATTTCCATTTAGAATTCATGGTTGTTATACACCAATTCACTCTTATATGGTGTGTATACATCCCTTTGGCATATTATATCATGAATCCCTTTATTCTCATGATATTATAAATTTAGTATTAAATGTTATTCTGCAATTATTTTTATTCAAGAGTCTCATTTTGTTAAAAACACTGTAACAAAAATATCGTTTTAAACTATTTAAAGATTCATTATTCTAAATCTTTATCGTTAATGTCCATGTTTTCAGAATGGTTTTCAGTATTTATTTATGGAAATTAATGTTTTAAAATTATAATTCCATTAAAAGAATCAAAGTGTTCTGGGAAACTTTGATTGAAAAATATCTTTTAAATGATTTTTGAAAATGGATTTATTAATTCAATATAGTGGAATTACTTATTGTGAATTGCAGAAGAAATGTTGTTATTGAAATGTTTTTATTTTCAATATTTTATGTGTAATGATGGTACATAGACATTTTACTGGTGGTCACATGATAAAACATATGACGGGTGGTTCCATGAATACTAGGATGGGTGGTTATGTTATAACCTTTAATGCATTGGGTATGGATGTCAGCCGTATGGCTATTCTATTAAGTATGTGTGGAAGTCAAATGTATTGTTATTCCATTTAAGCATGTTTATGTCCCAAGTTTCATTTATATGTTATGTGTTCTTTATATGGGTTTTATAGTAATATTTTGGTTACAAAAGGGTATGTAATGGTCTTTTATTCAGTGAAGAGTTTTTTCTACTTCATAAAGGTGAAAATTATTACATTGGTAAAGTTCTCATGCTTTACTTGTTGTTTTGAAAAAACTAACAGTTTTCCTTCTTTGTGTGTCCTTTACTGGGATTTTTATGCGCATCCCAAGTTTTTGAAATGTTTTCCACAGGACTTACAGATGAATAGGGTCAAGGATGGGATCAAGAAAAGACGTTATATCTAAAACATGGAACTAGACATGTTTCTCATTAAGTGTTTTTTTTATTTTATGGAAACTTATTAGAAGTGCCTACTATGTAATATTTTCAGATGTAATAGGTATGACATAATTCTCTAAAACTCTAAACCTGAAAAGATCCTCTATGTGAATTATTCATTAAATTCATGATTAAGTAATGTTTAAGGCCGGGGCCATATAGTTGGTATCAGAGTTCGGTTTAGATAACTTCAGAGGATAGGGTATTCTCTAAGAAAAAGTGACATTACCATAATGGTTAGGATTTCAGAAAGGTTCCATGTTTTAGATAAAGTGAATGAGTAAGTATATCTTAGTGTTTATCTTCCTCATTAGTACATGATGGTTTTGTTGATATACTCACACTGACCTTTTTGGTTTTAGTAAATGGCTGGATCTAGCAGGCACCAAAATAACAGTGGATGTGAGGGAATCTATGACAGTATTCTGAGCGAGCAATTGAATGATATGGGAGCTGTAATGAGAACTCTTGTGTTTATCCTCAACCAACTATCTGGAGTCATGATTTACCACCTAAACCTTGGTGATTTCAATAAAGCATCATATATGTGAGAAACAAATCCCTATGGAACTACAGGTAATAATCATAAAGGTATGTGTGTTAAAAAACCTATGTGTCAAATATGTGGAAAGAAACACATAGGAAAATGTTTCAATGGGACAGAAATATGCTATAGATGTGGAAATGGAGGCCATAAAGCGAAAACCTGCCATGGAAAAAGGAAGCATCAAGTTGACTCGAGGAAAGGAAAATAAGTTCTTTCTAGGGGATCAATTGAATGTTTCAAATGTTGTGTGCATAGTCATTATGAAAACACATGTCCTATGAAGAAGTTTCGTGAAAGGGATCACCAAGATCATACATATATTCATTTACCAATACCTAATGCCATTCCGATTGAGGATGGAGAAACTAACAATGACCAATCAAAGGTATGGATTATTTTTTAAACTTTTATTTTCCTAATTTGGAATCTTAGGATATTATTCATGATTTTGTTTGTAGGAAAGAAGAATTTTAGAATAAGTTGGAAAGGAATGGTTAATGGATCATGAATAATGTTGAATAAGTAAGAAGTCGACATATAAGGGCTTTAAGAGTTATGGTGAAATTCTTAAGAGTATTAAGAATCTTTTGATAATGGGGTTACATTAGAAGACTTTTTATAGTATGTGTAACCCGAATGTTTGATATATGAAAATTTTATTCATGGAATAGTTATCTGTTCTTTTGTGGACGTAGTTATAAAGAACCATTTTGGTTTATATGATCCTTACTTTTGAGGTAATTATCAGTTACAATATGTTATGATTGAAAGTGAAAGGCATGAGATAAAATTGAGGTTAAATTATGTTATGGTTATATTTGACGATTTTATCTCGTTGTTGGGGAATGTTTTAATAATTATATAGTTTTGTATATAGGACAACATGCAGACCGTGTGACAACTCGTCGCATCGGACAAAGCTACAGGAATTGAACCCACAACCAAAGTGCAACTGGTATTTATCGCATACCACTGGACTACGTGAAGTCCCTGGTTATTTTGAATGATTATTTTTAGTTAGATGATTTTATGAATTAAGAGTAAGTTGATTTTTGGTTAGCAATGGAAATGATTATCCTATTATGGAGGATATGTGATTAGGTTAATTACATTTCAATACGAGACTTTACGAGAAACTAATGTTGTTTGGGGATAAATGTTACGATTTAACTTGGAAGACTATGTGATTAAATACTTCAAATATTTGGGTTTCAATCATCGTTTGGATTAATTTTGGTCATTGTTAAACTTTGGGTCTTATTGGAAAAATTTTGGAGATTAAGAATATATTTCTTTTTTATAAAGGATTATCCTTTTTGGGTATTATATGAACTCATACTAACATTTTTGGATTTAGTTTTGGTTAAGGTATAAAGACCTGGGAATTATATGGTTCTCTTTTGTGGATTATGTGATTCTCAAGAAGTTGATTATAGGTATCTTAATGTAAAAAAGTCATCTTAAATACTCATCTTTTGGAAAAAATATGAGTTCGTGTAAGAAATCTAGTAAATGTTGAAAGTCAACATGACAAGTAAGTATGTTACCTTATGTTTTAGTTAATCCCAAAATAAATTTCTCATTTAAAAGTAACTAAAAAAATGTTTTCCGTTAACTTTTCCTACTGGGGAATCCAATACAGTTTAACCCATCACATGTTTGTGATTTTCTGGTGGTTAACTTTTTCCTAAACATGTTTTCTATAACACTCCCGCATAAAATGACCCTTTTTTATTCCATATCCATGTTTTCATACATGGAATCCTAGTATAGTTTAACTCTGGTGACCTTTTTACTTCCCTTTCTTTCTTTTAAAGTGATAGTTTAATTTACTCCTTTTCCGATGTGGGGCTTTCAATGATGTTTCTGAGCCCAATTTTAAAATTGCATGGACGCAATTCCCAAAAGGGGGGAAGGATGTAACACCCCAGGAAAATAAAGAATATGAAATTTTTATATTTATCCATATTTTTGAATAAAATATTAATATTAATTTAAAGGGAACGCTATGCTCGATGGCATACCCAATACATGAGAACGAGTTCCTTTGAAATCTTACGTTTCACTCTAATAATAAAATAATATTATTTTAAATGGTAGTTAACGCTTAGCATTTTACTGGCGGGAAAGAATGGAACTAACTAAAAATGATTATATATGTTTGTCCCATAGTTTTACTTTTATCCAATAAATCTTAGAGGCATAAAATTAAAATGAATCCAATTTAAAGCATAAATCTTCTAATATTTTTTAAAAGGTTGATTAACCGCCTTTTGATGGAGAACCCTTATTAAATATAATTTTTAAAATTTTATATGTTGTATATGACAATATAAAATCCTTCTTTATAATCTGGACATCAAAATTTACTTTGTGTAAATTTTTTTTATTTTTATGATAAAGATCATTTTTAGTGAAAATGTTGCATTTTAATTCAAAACCTCTTTTTAATATGATTTATTTATATGGATAGATTACATTTTTTAATTGAGATTAAATTGTATTTAGAATATAATTTTACTATTTTATCTAATGGTGGTCATTGGAATTAATTTCACTTTGAAATTGGAATTAAACTAGTGTTAATATTTTAATAGATATTGTTTCTTAAAAACACGCTATTTGTTTTGAAAGAGGAAATTAATTTTTAAATTAATTAATGAATCATATGTTTTTTAAATTTTCTAAAATAAGAATCATTTTTGAATTCGGAATATCAAATATAGAATAGGGTGAATATTTGGTATTTTTCTGAAAAACTATAATTTTTGATTAATAGTGAAACCACTAAGTGGTAGTGAAAGAAACTGATTTTTTGTTTCAATGAATCTTTACCAATTCTGTGATTTGATTTTCAAAAATCCGAGATACATGGTTGTAATTAGGGAGTAAAATGTGGTTCAATGAGATTAAAATAATTTTTGGTGAGTAGTTACTTTTAAGTTTTATTAATCGCGATTAAAGGTAATTAGTGTAATTTAAGGTAAAAAATAAAGTTTTAATAATATTAAATGACCATGAAAAATGTCCTACCCTTATTGGATGAGTCATGGACGACAATTACAATCCATGGGTCAACATGGGGACCCCATGGAGCCATTTTGGTTAGAAAATGACATTAATAACGTTTTATTTACAGTTAAAATTAAAATGTAACAAACATGTGATGTTTAACTAAAACAATTTTTACATGGGGTTATTCAAATCATATTTTTTACTATAAATATACATTAGAAATATAAATATATTTCCTACATCATTAAATTTTTTTATAATTTTTAGACATTAAATAAATTAAATTTTTTATGACACCATGATGATGCAACGATTACCTCATTATTTATTGATTTAAATAAAATGAAAAGACATTGTAACATCTAAGACCTAAACTTGTCAAAAACCAATTGGATGGGTGGATTTCTAAACCTTATCACCTTATCCTCGAAATATATCATTTTTGGACCTTTAAAATTCGAAAATAATTTTATAATAAAGTAATATTTTATAACTTTCGTGCCCCTCCTCTTCTGTTATAAAAGGCCCCCAACTCTACCACCATACCCAAACCTCTCAAGCCTTTGGATCAGGCAAACCCTGCCCATTTCATCTCTCCAAATCCCTCTCTTCATCATTAAATCCTCACCTTTTGTAATAATCCTTTCCAAGTATTTCTTTGAGCTCAAATCAAAAAGAGTTAGACGATTTAAAGGTAATGTCTTCCCTTGTGTTCTTTTATTTTATTTTGCTTCTCCAACCCTCTAAAATCTTTTTATTACTTTATTTTGTAACAACACCAGTATCTTAAATATACTATGATGTTGTTATGTAATTATCAGAGCTACACTTACACACACCTTCGTCTAATGGTTAAAAAACATACTGTATCTGTGGATAGCAAATTTCTGCCTCAAGAAATGATGATTGTTCAATATTCTATTAACTCCTTTCATGGTGGCCATTATGATGTCACTATATTTTATATATGTTATATATGGTATTTATGTTTTCTATATGCTTCTTAATTTTATATTTATAACATTCCTTTATGCTTTTCATGTTGTGCAAATGCGATAATTTCATAAGTGGAAGTGTGGACTACCGCCCCCTCATGTGATGTGACTCATTCATGCAATACATGGAATGTATAAATAATGATATTAATGAACATATGTGACCTATATAACATATATATTATACTGTAATTATAATATATATCTCTCAATTTGTTTTAATTATATTAATATTACAAAGAAATGAAAGTAGCGTTCATGCGTACGTACGGCCTACCGTCTCCATGAACAGTGCATTTGATTTCTTTTTATCTCCAAATGTTATGGAGTAGTATAAAATTAATATTTACTGAATATATATGATATTAAAATCATTAATTTTATTATGGAGATGATTAACTTATAACTACATGGACAATCATTTTCAAACAAGTTCATTTAAGACTCATGTACCAAACATCGACAAAAACGTCTAATATGAACTCACATTATTAAAAAATTATTATAACATTATAATATGAGATATGAAATGAATAAAAATCATTAAAATATTTCCTTAAGAAGTTATAAATTGACCAATGTTTATTATTCAGGAATATAAAGAAACGAACAAGACAAGTCAGACTTGAGGTAAGGGATCTGACCTCACTCTATCTTTTCAAGTACCCTCTTTTATGTCATTTCATTTATGCTCCATGTTATTATGTTTGAGGATGTTATTTAATATTAACCATACTGTAATTTGTATTTTCATATGAGGAGATACCCCCTCTTACTTTCATCAGTCCATTTTGGATGTTTTGAGTGGTGCCGTTAGGCTGCCGATTTTTCGTATGGGATCCTACCTCTCTCTTTCTTTTTAAACAGTCTCTTTTATGTCATATCGTTTAAGCTCATCTTTCTTATGTTTGGGAATGTTCTTTTATATTAATATTACTTTAAGTTTTATGTTCATACTATGAGGGAACCTATTTGATCTCATCAAACCATTTTTGTAAGTTTTAAGTGGCGCTGTTAGGTTGCCGAGTTTTCATAAGGGATTTTTCATCTAACTTTTATTCCCGTGAAATTTATGCTACATTTTCCACTATATCTTTTTATTGGTGTATGTACTACCCATTATTATACACATGTTTTCGTATAATTTGATTTATGGGTATTTACAACTTCATTGTATGACCCTTCTTCCATGGGGTGCACGTTTTAAAAGTTACCCAACTCGGTAAGGGGACCTTTCACCCTCCTCTTTTTAAAAGACTTATTTTGTTATGTCTTTTAATTCACATACTATTATGTTGGGATATGTTCTTATATATCCTTATTTATGTAAATTTTATTTCCAAGTGATGATATACCATTTTCTCTCTCATCAACTCATTTTATGAATTTTAAAGTGATGACGTTAGGCTGTCAGATTTCTGTAAGGGAACTTCTTAACCCACTTTCAATTCTTTGGGTTAAAACTGTACTTATTGATTTTATTATTCCAATATTATGTGTGGAATCTCTATTTAGTAATTTCCACAAACCTTTGTGCGGATATACTATTTCTACACATAATCATCTCATTGATAAATTCTTACGAACTTGTATGGGAAATCATAACTCAATCTCATTTAATTGAGTTAAATATCTATGTCATCAGGTTTGTTCTTCCAAGATTATGTGTGAATGACCTATGATTATTTCAGACATAATATCCAATTATATTGGGTGTATTAATATTTCTCACACATAATTATGTGATAGATTTATCCTTAAATTAAGGATACCATCTTTATAATGGATTTCATCCCAATTTACATTTCCATTGAGACTTCATTGTTTTTATGCACCAATTCAATCTTATATAGTGTGTATACTGTCCTTTGGCATATTATATCATTAATCCCTTTATTCTCATGATATTATAAAGTTAGGATTAAATGTTATTCCAAAATTATTTGTATTCAAGAGTCTCTCATTTTGTTAAAAACTCTTTAAAAAAATATCGTTTTAAATGTTTTAAAGATTCATTATTATAAATCATTATCTTTAATGTCCATGTTTTCAGAATGGTTTTCAGTATTTATTTATATGGAAATTAATGTTTTAAAATTATAATTCAATTAAATGCATCAAAGTGGTATGGGACACTTTGATTCAAAAATCACTTTTAAATTATTTTTTAAAATGGATTGATTAATTCAATATCTTGGAATAACTTATTGTGAATTCCAAAAGAAATGTTGTTATTGAAATGTTTATATTTTCAATATTTTATGTGTAATGATGGTACTTGGGCAATTTATGGTTGGTTACATGATAAACCATATGAATGGTGGTGTCGTGAATACCAGGACGAGTTGTTACATTATAACCTCCAATGCATTGGGTATGGAAGTCGGTCGTATGACTATTCCATTAAGTACGTGTGGAAGGCGACCGTATGGTTATTCCATTTAAGTATGTTTATGTCCCAAGTCACCTTTATATGTTATGTGTTCTTTATATAGGTTTTATGGTAATATTTTGGTTTCAAAAGGGTAAGTAATGGTCTTTTATTCAGTTAAGTGTTTTTACTTCTTCATAATGGTGAAAAGTATTACTTTGGTAAAGTACTCATTGTTTACTTGTTGTTCTGAAAAAACTAACAGTTTTACTTCATTGTGTATCCTTTAATCGTCTTTCTATGCTCATCCCATTTTTTTGAAATGTTTTCTATAGGACTTAAAGTTGAATAGGGTCATGGATGGGATCAAGGAAATACATTCTATCTAAAACATGGAACTAGACATGTTTCTTTTTAAGTGTTTTTTTATTTTATGTAAACCTAGTAGAAGTGTATACTATTTAATCTATTAAGATGTAATAGTTATGACCTAATTATATAAAATTATAAACCTGAAAAGATCTTCTATGTGAATTATTTATTTAATTCATGATTAAGTAATGTTTAAGGCTGGGGCCTTATAGTTGGTATCAGAGGTCAGTTTAGATAACTTTAAAGGTTAGGGTATTCTCTAAGCATAAGTGACATTACAATAATGGTTAAGATTTCATAAAGAGTCCTAGTTTTAAAAAAAAGTGAATGAGTAAGTATATCTTAGTGTTTATCTTCCTCATTAGTACATGATGGTTTTGTTGATATACTCACACTCACCTTTTTGGTTTTTGTAAATGGCTTGATCTAGCAGGCCCCAACGTAACAGTGGATGTGAAGGATAGTGTGACAGTTTTCTGAGCGAGCAACTGAATGATATAGGAGCTGCAATGAGAAATCTTGTTTTTTTCCTCAACCAACTATCTGGAGTCATGATTGACCACCTAAACCTTGGTTATTTCTATAAGGCATCATATATGAGAGAAACAAATCCCTACGGATCTACAGGTAATAATCATAAAGGTAAGTCTATTCAAAAACCTATGTGTCAAATATGTGGAAAGTAACACCTAGGAAAATTTTTCAAAGGGACAAAAATATGCTATATATGTGGAAATTAAGTTCATAAAGAAAGAACCTTCTATGGAAAAATGAAGCATCCAGTTGACTCAAGGAAATGGAAAGAAGGTCTTTTTGAGGGATCAATTGAATCTTTTAAATGTGGTGTGCATGGTCATTATTCAAACACATGTCCTGTGAAGATGTTTCATGAATTGGATCACCATGATTGTACAAATATTCATTTACCAATACCTAATGCCATTCCGATTGAGGATGAAGAAACAGACAATGACCAATCAATGGTATGGATTATTTTTATTAATTTTTTTTCCTATTTTAGAATCTTCGGATATTATTCATGATTTTGATTGTAAGGAAGAAGTATTTCATAATAATTTGGAAAGGAATGGATAATGGATCATGAAGAATGTTGAATAAGTAAGAAGTCAACATATAAGGGCGTCAAGAGTTGTGGTGAAATTCTTAAGAGTATTAAGTCTCTTTTGATAATGGGGTAACATTAGAAGACTTTTTATAGTATGTGTGACATTGATGTTTGATATATGAAAATTTTATTCAAGGAATAGTTATCTGTTCTTTTGTGGACATAGTTATAATGAACCATTTTGGTTTATATGTCCTTACTTTTGAGGTAATTATGGATTAAAATATGTTATGATGGAAAGTGAAAGGCATGAGATAAAATTGAAGTTAAATTATGTTATGGTTATTTTTGATGATTTTATCTCGTTGTTGGGGAATGTTTTATGAATTATATAGTTTTGGAAAAAGGACAACACGCAGACCGTGTGATAACCCATCGCGTCGGTCAATGCTGTGGGAATAGAGCCCACAACCAAAGTGAAAAAGGTATTTATCACCTACCACTGGACTACTTGAAGTCCCTGTTTAGTTTGAATGATTCTTTTAAGTTATATTATTTTATAAATTACGAGTATGTTTATTTTGGGTTATCAATGGAAATGATTAGCCTATCATGGTGGATATGTGATTAGGTTAATTACTTTTAAATACGAGACTTTAAGAGCAACAAATGTTGTTTGGAGATAAATGTTACAATTTAACTTGGAAGACTATGTGATTAAATACATCAAATATTTGGGTTTCAATCATAGTTTGGTTTATTTTTGGTCTTCGTTGAACTTTGGGTCTTGTTGGACAAATTTTGGAGATTAAGAATACATTTCCTTTTTATAATGGATTATCTTTTTTTGGGTATTATCTAATCTCATACTAACCTTTTTGGTTTTAGTTTTGGATAAGGTCTAAAGAAATGGGAAGTATACAATTCTCTTTTTGTAGATTTTGTGATTCTATTAAAGTTGATTATAGCTCTCTTAATTTAAACTAGTAATCCTATATACTCATCTTTTGGAGAAAATATGTGTTTGTGTAAGAAATCTAGTAAAAGTTGAAAGTCCACATGATAAGTAAGTATGTTTCCTTATGTTTTAGTTAAGCCAAAAATAAATTCATCAATGAAAAGTAACTAAAAAAATTGTTGTCTGTTATCTTTCCTACTGGGGAATCCAATACCGTTTAACCCATCACATGTTTTTGATTTTTAAGTGGTTAACTTTATCCTAAATATGTTTTCTATCACACTCTCGCAGAACATGACCCTTTTTTTTCCTTCCATATCCATGTTTTCATACATGGAATCCTAGTATGGGTTTACTCTGGTGACCTTTGTACTTCCTTTTCATTCTTTTAATGTGATAGTTTAATTTACTCCTTTTCTAATGTGGGGATTTCAATGAAGTTTCTGAGCCAAATTTTAAAATTGGGAGGACGCAATTCCCAAAAGGGGGGAAGGATGTAACACCCCAGGTAAATAAAGAATATGACATTTTTATATTTATCCAAATTTGTGAATAAAATATTAATATTACTTTAAAGGGAATGCTATGCTAGATGGCCTACCCAATACGCGACAACGAATTCCATTGAAATCTTACATTGCACTCTAATAATAAAATAATATTAATTTAAATGGTAGTTAACGCCTAGCCATTATAATGTCAGGAAAGAACGAAACTAACTACAAAATTATTATATATGTTTTTTAAATATTTTTACTTTTATCCAATATATGTTAGAGGCGTAAAATGCAAATGAATCAAATTTTAAGCATAAATCTTCTAATATTCTTTAAAAGGTCGATTAACCTCCTTTTGATAGAGAACCCTTTTTAAATATACATTTGACAATTTTATATATCTTATTTGACAAAATAAAATCCTTCTTTAGAATCTGGACATCAAAATTACTTTGTGTAAATTTTTGATATTTTTCCGATAAATATCATTTTTAGTGAAAATGTAGAATTTTAATTCAAAACCCCCTTTTAATATCATTTATTTATATGGATAGATTTTAATTTTTAATTGAGACTAAATTTTATTTAGAATATATTTTTACTATTTAATTGAATGGTGGTCATTGGAATTAATTTCACATTGAAATTGGACTTAAACTAGTGTTAATCTTTTAATAGATATTGTTTCTTAAAAACAAGATATTTGTTTTGACATCTGGAATTAATTATTAATTTCATTAATGAAACATATATGTTTTGAATTTTGTAAAATAGATATCATTTTTGAATTTGGAATATCAAATATAGCTTAGGGTGAATTTTTTGTATTTTTCTGAAAAACATCAATTTTTGATGAATAGTGAAACCACTAAGTGGTAGTTAAAGAAACTGAATTTTCATTTAAATTAAACTTTACTACTATCATGATTTGATTTTCAAAAATAATACATATATGGTGGTCATTATGAAGTAAAATTCGGTTCAATGAGATTAAAATAATTTTTGGTTAATAGTAACTTTTAGGTTTTATTAATCACGATTAAAAGTAATTAGTGTAATATATGGTAAAAATAATGTTTTAATAATATCAAATGACCTTGACACATGTCATACCCTTATTAGAAGAGTCATAGACGTCATGGAAAATCTATGGGTCAACTTGGGGACCCCATGAAGCCACTTTGTTTGGATAATGTCATTAATAACTTTTTATTTAAAGTTAAAATCAAAATGTCACCAACATGTGTTGTTTTAATAAAAAAATTACATGGGATTATACAAGTCATATTTTTTACTATAAATATTCATTAATAATATAATAATATTTCATACTTCATGATATTTTTTTATTATTTTTAGACATTATATAAATTAAATTATTTATGACACCATGATGATTCAACGATTACCGCATTATTTAACGATTTAAATAAAATGAAAATATAATGTAAAATATAAGACCTAAACTTGTTAAAAACCTATTGGATGGGTGGATTTAGAAACCTTATAACCTTATCCTTAAAATATATAATTGTTGGTCCTTTAAAATTCGAAAATCATTTTTTAATAAAGTAATATTTTATAACATTCCAAGAGTGCCCCTCCTCTTCTCTTATAAAAGGCCCCCACCTCTACCACCTTACCCACACCTCTAAAGCCTTTTTCTCAGACAAACCCTGCCCATTTCATCTCTCCACATCCCTCTCTTAATAATTGAATCCTCACCTTTTGGAATAATCCTTTCCAAGGAATCCTTTGAGCTCAAATCAGTAAGAGTTACGATATTTAAAGGTAATGTCTTCCCTTGTGTTCTTTTGTTTTATTTTTCGTCTCCAACCCTCTAATCTATTTTTATTACTTTATTTTGTAACAAAACCAGTATCTTAATTATACTACGATGTTGTTATGTGAATGATTTGAGCTACACTTACACACACCTTTGTCTAATGGTTAATGAACATACTATTTCTGTGGATGGCTAATTTCTGCCTCACAAAATGATGATTGTTCAATCTTCTCTTAAAACCTTTCATGGTGGCCATTATGATGTCACTATATTTTATATATGATATATATGGTATTTATCGTTTCTATATTATTCTGAATATTATTTTTAAAACATGGATTTATGCTTTTCATGTTGTGCAAATGATATAATTTCATACGAGGAAGTGTGGACTACGACCCCCTCAAGTGATGTGACTCGTTCATGCAAAACATGGATTTTATAAATAATGAAATTAATGAACATATTTGACCTATATAACATATATATTATACTGTAATTATACTATATATATCTCTCAATTATTTTTTATTCCATTAATAAGACAAAGAAATGAATGTAGTGTTCATGCGTACGTACGACCTACCATCTCCATGAACGGTGCATTTCATTTCTTTTTATCTCCAAATGTTATGGAGTAGTATAAAATGAATATGTAAAAGATATATATGATATTTAAATCATTAATACTATTCTGGAGATGATTTACTTATAACTACATGGACAATCATTTTCAAAGAAGTTCATTTTTGACTCATGTACCAAACATCGACAAAAATGTCTAATATGAACTCACATTGTTAAAAAATTATTATACCATTATAATATGTGATAAATAATGAATAATAATCCTTAAAAGTGGTCCTTAAGAAATTATAAATTGACCAAGGTTTATTATTCAGGAATATAAATAAACAAACAAGACAAGTTGGACTTGAGGTAAGGGTTCTGACCTCTCCCTTTCTTTCCAAGTACCATCTTTTATGTCATTTCATTTATGCTCCATGTTATTATGTTGAAGGATGTTCTATAATATTCACCATACTGTAATTTTTATTTTAATATGATGAGTTACCCCCTATTACTCTCATCAATCAATTTTGGATGTTTTGATTGGTGCTGTTAGGCTACCGAATTTTCGTAAGGGATCCTACCTCTCTCTTTCTTTTTAAGCACTCTCTTTTATGTAATTTCTTTTAAGCTCGTCTTTATTATGTTTGGGGATGTTTTTTATATTCCTCTTACTGTAAGTTTAATGTTTATATGATGATATAATCTATTTTATCTCATCAAACAATTTTTGGAAGCTTTGCGTGGCATAGTTAGACTGCCGTGTTTTTGTAATGGATTTTTCATCTCACTTTTATTATCGTGACATTTATGCAATGTTTACTACTATTTATTTTTAGTGGTGTATGTACTGCCAATTATTATACACTTTGTGTAGTATAATTTTATTTATGGGTATTTACATCTTCATTGTATGACCCTTCTTCCATGGGGTGTACGTTTTGATTGTTACCCAACTTAGAAAGGGGACCTTTCAACCTCCTCTTTTTAAAAGACTTATTTTGTTATGTATTTTAATACCCATACTATCATGTTGGGATATGTTATTATATATCCTTATTTATGTAAATTTTATGTCCATGTGATGAGATACCATTTTCTCTCTCATCAACTCATTTTATGAATTTTAATGTGACGTCGTTAGGCTGTCAGATTTCTCTAAGGGAACTTCATAACCCAATTTATATTCATTGGGTTAAACCTCTACTTCATGATTATATTATTCCAATATTATGTGTGGAATATCTATGTTGTAATTTCCACAAACCTTTTTGTGGATATACTATTTCTACACATAATCATCTCATTGATAAATTCTTACGAACTTGTATGGGAAATCATAACTCAATCTCATTTCATTGAGTTAAATATCTATGTCATTGGGTTTGTTCTTCCATGATTATGTGTGAATGAAATATGATTATTTCAAACATAATATCCACTTATATTGGGAGTATTTATACTTCTCACACATAATTATGTGATATATTTATCCTTAATTTAAGGATACCGTCTGTATAATGGATTTCATCCCAATTTACATTTCCATTGAGACTTAATTGTTGTAATGCACCAATTCACTCTTATATGGTGTGTATACTGTCCTTTGACATATTATATAATGAATCCATTTATTCTCATGATGTTATAATGTTCAGATTAAATGTTATTCCAAAATTATTTTTATTCAAGAGTCTCTCATTTTGTTAAAAACTCTTTAACAAAAATATCGTTTTAAATGTTTTAAAGATTCATTATTCTAAATGATTATCTTTAATGTCCATGTTTTCATAATGGTTTTCAGTATTTATTTATATGGACATTATTTTTTTAAAATTATAATTCAATTAAAATATTCAAAGTGGTATGGGACACTTTGATTCAAAAATCACTTTTAAATGATTTTTGAAAATGGATTGATTAATTCAATATCATGGAATTACATATTGTGAATTTCAAAAGAAATGTTGTTGTTGAAATGTTTATATTTTCAATATTTTATGTGTAATGATGGTACTAGGACATTTTATGGGTGGTTACGTGATAAAACATATGACGGGTGGTTCCGTGAATACCAGTACGGGTGGTTACGTTATAACCTCAAATGCATTGGGTAGGGAAGTTGGCTGTATGGCTATTCCATTAAGTATGTGTGAAAGTCGACCGTATGGTTATTCCATTTAAGTATGTTTATGTCCCATGTTACCTTTATATGTTATGTGTTCTTTATTTGGGTTTTTGGAAATCTTTTGGTTACAAAAGTGTAAGTAATGGTCTTTTATTCAGTGAAGAGTTTTTACTACTTTATAAAGGTGAAAAGTATTAATTTGGTAAAGTACTCATGGTTTACTTGTTGTTTTGAAAAATCTAACAATTTTCCTTCTTTGTGTATCCTTTACTGGGATTTTTATTCTCATACCATGTTTTTGAAATGTTTTCCACAGGACTTAAAGATGAATATGGTCAAGGATGGGATAAATGAAATACATTCTATCTAAAACATGGAACTAGACATGTTTCTTTTTAAGTGTTTTTTATTTTATGGAATCTTAGTAGAAGTTTCTACTATTTTATCTTTTGAGATGTAATAGTTATGACCTAATTCTCGAAAACTCTAAACCTGAAATGATCCTCTATGTGAATTATTCATTTAATTCATGATTAAGTAAAGTTTAATGTCGGTGCCCTATAACATCACTCTTGGGTATGGTAGACTAATGCATTGCAAACTGATGTGATGTGTTTTTAATTTATATTTTTCATTGATGATAATAAGTAAAAATTAAATAAAAATATATTATATTATTAACACAATTATATTCCTAGATTTTTTTGTATCAGTTATACCTTCTTACATTTTTTTTTGGTATATGATAATGTCATTCATGTGTACAGTAGACTGCCATATCTCGAAGTGATGCTAATAATTTTTCACTACTTATTTACATCAATGGTATATAGGATAATTTTAATGAATATATTATATATATATGAAATAAAAATACCCTTTAATGATTATATATAATTTACCTTTATTTTATTTAACCCATTTATAAAATTGAAATATTTTTTATTCTTACATATGAAATACTGTCTCCATTTACACTATATTTGATATTCTATTTCATAATTTAATAAAGAATAAAAATCAAAATATTCTTAATATATATTACATATTTAATGGTTAAATTTATGGATATTATGAAAACATAATATTTATAAAATTACTAGAAATTAAATATCAAATCATAGATGAATAACAATGCAGTTATTGGCTAAAATGTGATGTTGACATGAAATTGTTAATAAATAGATATGAACTGTTCATAAGTAAATCATAAATGGTATTATATTTTTAATATTTATAATTAAATATATGTGAAAAATATATTTTTTATATAGAAATTCAACACATGTATGAAGGATGTAGAGAACTAAGGTATTTGGTTTATTTCCCAATTTGTTTTCATTGGGAAAATATTTTGTTTGGAACATAACATATTTATTGTGGTGTATATAAAAAACATTTGACATGTGATTTGAATTATTTATTATCATGATATATTATTTTTCATTCAATATCAATCCATAATGGGGATTATGATTCATATATAGTCATTATTGTATGGGATTTATGATATAATCTAATTATCTATTGGGATTGTTTATATTAATGTTTTAGATGAAGAAATAATATGATATATCACTCAATATACTCATGCAATATCTTATCTACTTGTCATTTTTTGAAAATAAATTTTTTAACTTTCACTTTACTATTTTATGGTACTCGAGAGTGCAATATAATTTTTTAATAGAAAATCAACTTTATATTTCTCTTTGATCAAAACCATTTTTCATGCATGTAAATGTGTTTGAAAATTGTTTAAAATTTTATAATGTTCACGAAAAGATTTTTTAAAATCATTTTCCCCATGTTTTCATTCAAAAAATTTATTTTTAACATAATATACATATTCATTTCTATCAAAGGCCTATTTTTTCAAAAATTTTAAAGGATACATGGTTTAAATTATTACAACATGGATGTTTCATTACATCATAATGAAAAATATTTTTTTAAATAACTCTTTAATTATAAAATTTAATTTTTAGTGAAACATATTTTCCCAGTATTTTATATATTTTAAATTTTTATAAAAGATGAATTATAAAAAAAATTATTTGTCCCATGAAATTTTTTAAATGATATTATATATTCCATTTTAAATTTACAAGGTTATCATAAAATAAAAATATTTTTATAATGATTATGTGTTAATTTTTTAATGAGGAATGGATATTTTAATCAAGAAATATTCCATGAGATTTTTCTTTCAATATATTTTCCCCTCTACAATGACATCCTTCAATGTTAATAAATCATTAAATGAGATATGATCCACTGATAATAACATACTTCTCAAGATGATTTACATTTATGACGATAATAATCATGTAAAACGTGTTCTTATTCCATTGGTTATATAATGAAAAAATTCATAAAAAATTTCTAACTTCTTCTCAGGGGTTATATTGAAATGATTAAATAATTATGAAAATTATTACTTCTCCAATGGTTGTTCAATAAATAATCTTTCACGAATCTATTTTATTTTCATGGGTTATTAAATTTTTAACATTTTGTGATCATTTATCCCAAATCATTATGCATTATGGGTATTGTGGGACCTATATCACTATTTTGTTCATTTTGTAATGATTAATATTATATGATCTGAATGGATACATAGGTGGCCAAATAAATACCAATAGAGGGTACGTGGGAGGTTATTACAATATTTAATAGGGTATACATATGGTTTTTTCAAAGCAAACAGGGTAGGAATTTATTGGTGAATAACCATAACATTTTTTTTCTTTTGTAAATACCACAATTCGCTATATTATTTCAATGTCATGAACTTACATATCTTATTATTTTATTCCATTATGATTCATATCTTATGAACATAAATGATTTACATGATGACTCATTTTTTTTGATATTTAGTAAGCATGATATAAATTTGAAATGCTATTCACATGTTCTCAAGAAAAAAATTATGTTAAATAAATATCTCTCATATTTACCGTTAATGAACTTGTCAGCTCACCTTTTCTTATGATTATTTTCCCATGGTTATGATGATATTATTTACCAATGATATGTATGAAAAGTCTTGTAGTTGTGGAGATCATTTTTGAGACAATGTAAAACTCTTATAAACTACTTTATTATCCTTCCAAAGTCACTATATAATTATGGTCTTTTTGGAATGAGATTTTGTAATGTAATGAATATTCATCTAAAAATATGTAATATATATGTTTGAGATGATTGGGTCATTAATGTTTGAATTATAAGATGGGATTATTAAATATTTTTAAAATAGGATGAGAAGACCATATTAATGTAACACCCCAACAATTTATGAATTATTTTTCTAAATTTATTAAATCTTATTTATATATTTGATTTCATGAAACACTAAAGATAGTGTAATTTAATTTATTGAACTTTATTTTCATTGCATTACATGCGTCACCAAGTTCATAATTCACCAAAGTCAACATAAAAGTTAGTATTATCTAAATGGATCACCAATGTTAGCATGTGATATATGCAACAGTGACATTCTTTCATGGAATTGATAACACACAAGATCGAGGTTTATAGAATGATAATATATTTTTAAAATATTATTATTTAATAAAATAAGATATTTTTTAAATGTTAAATTAGTGGTTATATGCATTTTTTACTAATTTATTTAAATATATGGTTTATATAATATAATATTATTTTCAGAGGTAACCAATAAATTATAAATGAATATGAAATATGATTGAATAAAAAATATAATATTATTATTTTTATGGTCAGATATTTATTTTAGCCATATAAATTTAATTAATAAAACAAGTGAATGAAATAAAATTTGTATATATTTTACAAATTTAGAAAAATATTTTTCTATTTATTCAATAGATTCTATAGACATAGGATAAAGAAGAAACCTATTTTTATGATTTAAAACATATATTTTCAAAATGTAGTTTTATGATCTTTTAAAAGATAATCCATTTTGAAACCCAGTTTTTTTACCATTTTTATAAAAAATCTGTCATAATAAACATTAAACTTGAAATAGAAAAATTAAAAATTGGTGTGGATAATATTTTGGTATTTTTTTGTTAGGTATCAATGTTTTAACTAAAAGTTAATATTATGAAGTTTAAGTTCAAAATAACATTTTCATTTAATTTATTTGTAAGGATAAATTTGTTTCGTAGTTTATTTTGACAATATTATTCAATTAGTAAATTTTTTTCATTGAGATAAATTTTTCATTTAAATTTTATATAAAAAATTATCAAACATTTGAATGTATTTACTTTAAATACCCACATTGTCAACCTGACTATAGGATCAATTTAAAATAAATTTTTCCAATTACACTGAAAAATTGGATTCAATATTTTTAATAAGAATAATTTATAATGTATAATAAACTGAATATTTTTAACCAAAAAATATTAGTGAATGTGATTAAAATTTATTACATTGATTAAGATTAAATTACGCTTTATTAGGAAAATCACCATAACATTAAGGACCAAAAGACCTATAAAATTGTTAAAATATTTATGATAGTGTCTCTCCCCCATTATTATAAAAGGCTAGAACCTATACCTATCCATCACACCAATCAAACCACGTAGGGTATACCAATATCTTGGCAATAAACATATCAAAATCACTCCCTTACTCTATGAACCCTCATTTAATGCATAAAGTTCTCTACGGATTTATTTTGGCACAAACAAAAATGAGTTAGCAAATTAATAAGTAACACCTTCCCTTAATCTAAATAATGTTATTCTCTTTCACCACCCCATCCAATCTCATTATTCCATTATTTTATAAAAAATATGTCATCTTAAACATAATAATACATTTTATTCTTATTTCTAGATCTACACTTACACACACCTCCATCAAATGGGTAACGAACATACTATTTATATATACAATGTATTACCGCCTTAACAAATAGAGATTGTTCATTTTAACTTTTTCTACCTATCATGGTGAAAATGACAAACTAAATCCAATTTAAATATTTTTATATTATATATTTTATGTATTTAATCTTATTTATCACTTTTACAACACATACCATTTTCCCTTCCATTTGGATTTAATTTGATATATTTGCTTGAGGATGTTTGGAATACCACCCTATCAACGTGATGTTATTAATTCAAAAAATACATGGAATGTATTAATGATGGATTTAGTGAAATTATATGATATATATTACATTATATCTATAATTTAATAATATTTTATACATATATATATATATATATATATATTGGTCGGTTTATTTCATTTTTTCAATTCAATAATAAAAATAGAAACAATGTGTATGCATATATACGACCTACTATCTCCCAAAGTCGTGTATTGCATTTAATAATTCAATATTATATATATTTTATATAATAATAATATACAGAATATATATGTATTAATATCACATTTTAACTTCGTTAATAATTATATATGTACAAAGACAAAATATTTATCAAATTAAGACTCATGCAAAAGAAAAACTGGATATTACTCGAAGTGAATCCATAACATATGATTATTAACAAGAGGGAAACACAAGTTCATAATAAAGGAATATAATATATTATATATAAAAAAAATTAATTTTAAATATTTATATTAAATCTATATTTATTATACACGTGTCATTAACGAGTATGAAGTGAGTGAAGACATAAGGTAAGGAAATTTCATCTCGGTTTTTTTATGAGTGATACATGTTTTGTTCACCACACATTCATTTTATGTAGTGTGTATAGTATCCATGGATTTATTATATGATTATTATTCATAAATTTATTGTGATTTACATATCCATTATATTATATTTATTTCATGGTGTTAATCTTTAAAAATTAATAGAATTAGTAAATTTGTTTTGTCTCAAATTTCCTTCTTTGAGACATATGTTTTTTATACACACATGTTCATTATGGAGGTGTATATTTGTAATGTACTGGTTCAAGGATCCACCCATAGGTGCCCCATACCCATTTGTTTGTGTGGTCTCAAGTACATTTCCCAAAACTCCATAGGTGTTCGACTAGAAGTGAGGGCCTTACGTGTGATAGTGGCGAAATTATTCCCCCATTGGCTGAGTAACGCAACATAAATAAAAAGATAAACTTTGCGGATACTGTAAGACACGTAACATTTAGATAGTGGATGTGATAATCAATTAGAGAAAAAATATATAAATGATGCATGATACATATGTATAGTAAGGAGGAAAAACAATTCACAATGCTATAATACATTACTAAACCAAAGTATAGAATAAAAGAATATAAACAGCTTCACAACTCGCAACCCTCGTCTAGGTCCCATGTCCACCATCTCCATAGTAATCAAGTACTTGATGTAGAAGGTAACTTTCCCTTATCTATAACTGTAACAATAATATCTCTTTTGGCCTAAAATCATGACCCCAAAAGGTGAGAGACTAATCCCAGTGGGAAACCACCCAAAGATCTATGCCTAATAGATAGTGAATATATATGGCATACAATAAACAAAAAGAAGGAGCAAAAAACTATGTACTCAAAAGTATATAATCCTATAGTTCAATATAATTAAATTTCACAGATCAAGTAATAAGATTATCACAAATAGGTTACCCTCTTGGAAGTACTCAATACCTTTCCTCTCTAGTTCAATCAATACAAACACAAGAAACCCTATGGAAAGTACTCACAGTCCAACACCTCTAGTTCAGCATTAGAAAAGGCTTTCTAAGGATGCACTCATCATCAATTCCACATGTGGTCTCGTATAGGTAACAATAGTCACTATGGGGAAGCACTCAACATCCAATTCCACCTATGGTCTCATAATGAGGAACAACAAACACTTTTAATGAACACAAACTCCATCCCCCCTATGGTCTCACAATATAAAGTAAACATACACTCCAGAGAATCCCACAACATCTATTTCCGAATGGTTTACTACACCAGGTTCCCTCTACCCTATGTAAAAAATCATGTACAAATGGTATATGGAATCCAAAGTAAACCTCAAGAACTAGCTGGCTATAAAATCAACATCATATCATAGGATTTCAGATAAAACCACACCATCCTAACAAATCTAGGCATGGAAAACAAAATAGCCTAATAGTAAATGCTAGACCAATCTGTCATAATCAAGCACGCATGGGAAAACACATCCATAGCATGGAAAATAACACTATTTAAAATCATAAATCTTATAATCAATAACCTAAGGCATAATAGTAGAAATAGGGCTAAAAAAATAAACACACAATACCATATACAATGGTATTGGGCACTGTTGCACATATAACACAATGACTAACTACGGAAAGGCACAAACCACTACCTCTGCGTTGTACAAACGATATATGAGAATCTCATTCTGTGAATTTCCCTAAAAAATCGTAGACCTACAAAAAACCCAAAAAAAAATAATCAATTGACAATATCCCGTGAAAGAAGAGAAATTTGGGACTGAGGCTCTAGATGAGGGAAGAGACTACCATGATGATTCCAGCAAAATTGATTGCAGTTGATTCGGAGAACAAATGACCAGTCAAGGTCTCAATGATGAATCACTGGCTACCAATTCTCCTCGATGGGACAGTTCATGATGAAGGGTGTTCTATAAATTAAAAGCGACTGTGGTTCATTTAATGAAATAAAATGAAAGTGCACAACATTTATATTAAAAGAACATTGCATGTACATTCCATTACTGAGCTCTATTATATGCAGTCTCCAGGTCAGCCCACAAAGCCATGTTTTCGGCTGTTACACATCTAGCACACAACTACCTGTGTAAACTGAGTGCATGACTTTTACTTATATGTACACGGTGTGTACACCTAAAATTTCCAGAAACTCCACTTTTTCTTCAAAACACCAAAAGAAATCATTCATGAAAAGAAGATCTGGGTTCTTACAAATATCCCCCTAAAATAATTTCATCCTTAAATTTACCAAGCAAGGAGGCATAAAAAATCCTTAAACAAATCCAGCCACTGCAATCATACATAGGCCTCCCTCTCCCAAGTCTCATATTGTACTCAACCGTGTTGGCATTGCACTCGTACTAGAGGAACATACTAGCCACAGGGAACCTTCTCACTGCGATCAAAAATCTGGATAGGATGCTCCTTGAACAATTTTTGAACCTCTTGCTCAACATCTTTATGTTGAAAGAAATGAAATGGGTCTGAGAAGTAATGTTGTATCTGAGAAACATAAATTATTTCAGGCATAGTCCGATAAATATGAGGTATTTGCAACTGATAAGAAACTGTCACGACCCTTTCCAAAACTTCAAATGGCCTGATATATGTCGGTGAAATCTTTTTCAGTATATTAATCCTCTTATTTCCCAACCTTATTATGACATGATGGAAAACATGATCTCCAAGACCAATATCAAGAGGTCATCTACATTGATCATATTAAGTCTTTTTTTGGGACTGTGTAGTATCCATCTTATTCCAAATCAACTCTCGCCGCTATGTGGTCTCCTAGACAAGACTTGGTCCCTGCATTGCTGCCTCTCCTCCCTCAAGCCAATAAAGGGGTGATTGGCATGGACTACCGTATAAAGGCTCATAAGGTGCCATATAAATAGTTTCATGAAAACTATTATTGTTGGAAAACTACACAAGAGGTATGTGTTTCTTCCAAGAACCTCAAAAATCCAGGATGCGTGCTCGAAGCATGTCGTTAAGCACCTGAATAGTACTCTCAGACTGGCCATATGTCTGGGGATGTTATGATTTAATCAAAAGTACTTGTGTACCTAAAGACTTTTGTAGTCCCTGCTTTAATCAAGATGTAAAACGCATATCCCTTTCTGAAAAAATGGATGTGGAAACCCATTTTGACGTACAATATCATGGATATACTTCTATCCAAAATCATCAACCCTAAAGGACTCTATTATCTATAAGAAGTGAGAAACCTTCGTGAGTCTATCAATGACAACCCAAACATAGTGATTACTTAATGGTGACATCGGTAAACTTATCACAAAGCCCATCGTGACATAATTCCACTTCCACTCAACAATGGGTAGATGCTGCGAAAGCCCTATAGGTCGCTGATGCTCAGCATTCACCACCTGATAGGTGGGATACATCATGAAAATCCCAGAAAAATCTCTCTTCATAACTGGCCACCAAAACTGATAGTGTAGATTTCGATAATCCTTGGACACACTAGGATGAACTATCCAAACTATGGAATAAAATTCCCCCATCATCTCTTCATGAATTTATGCTGGCACCCTCACGTGCCCATGAAAACACCAGATCTTATCCTCTCCTCCTATCCATCCAAGAATAGGATCCTCTATTTACACACTTTCCCGTTGGACTAGGACTTCTGAATCTGATAGTTTTCTCATTCTCACTCGATACAGTAGAGTAGAGGTAACAACTAAAGTAGAAAGAAATGTCTACCCGTATCTATCATGATCCTCCGAATGCATATCAGATAACAGATCCATAAGATGCCACTCACTAGTAGTATCTTGAACCTCTTGTATATGTGTTCTTCTGCTCAACACATCAACCACTGCATTTCCATTCCTAGCCATATAGGCATGCTCAATATAGAAGGACTGAAGGTACTCATCCAACCTTTGATATCTCAAATTTAGATCAAGCAGAGTGAAGATATACTTGAGACTTTTGTTGTCCGTAAAAACCACAAAATCAATTCGAAATAGATAATGTCTCCCACATAAGCACTGCTCCTAGCCAACTGAACATAATGTGTTGGGTAATTTCTCTCATGTGGTCTCAACTAACAAGTCTCGCACACAACAAATCCTTCCCCATGCATAAGCACATCTCCTAGCCTGATACCTTATGCATCACTATATAAAATATTTCTCTTTCCCGCCTATGAAAAAATTTGTATCAGTGCTGAAGTAAACCTTATTTTTAGCTCTCTAGAGTCTCAATCCCAAGAACTGGACCACAAGCACTTTATTCACTTCTTATTCAGGCCCATCAGTGGTGTGTTTTGGATTGAATTGTCTTCTATGAAGCAACTGTATAACCATCCATCCCTTGAAAACATTGTACCTCAAAGACATTTTTGGACACTCCTTGGAAACTAATTCTCTCACATTCACTTGGTCCACTAATAAACTCGTCTCTGAAATAACATGACCCAAGAAGAGAATTTGGTCCATCCAAAAGTGGAATTTTTATTGTATAGATTATAATTGATTCCCTCTCAGTGTACATAAAACCATCTAAGGATTTTTGTCCTGGTTGTGTCAAGTGTGAGGGTACCACAAGATATCATCCACAAAGACTACCATGTAAGAATCCATGTATCTATGGAAGAAAGGATGATCTGTGCCATAAAAACTACAGGCACATTCTTGAGACGGAATGAAATAACCACATACTCGTATAGATCATACCTGCACCGAAAGGCAGTAAGAGGTATATTAGATGGTCTAAAAAATTTGATGGTAACTATATCTCATGTAAATATTCTAGAACACCCATGCTCTTCAAAGTTGATCAAAGAGAACATCAATCCTTGGTAAGGTATATCAGTTCTTGACCATCAACTAGTTTATCTTCCAAAAATCTATACAATGTCAAAGGGTTCTGTTAGCCTTTTTCCCAAACAGAACGGGTGAACCCCATACAGAAGTATTCGTTCAGATGAAACCATTATCCTATAACTCCTATAACTACTTCCTGGGCTCCACTAACTATGGAGTAGCTATCATATAAGTAGGAATGGACATCAAAAATGCTCTATGAAGAATCTTATTAGAAATGTCTACATCTCGCTGTGGAGGTGAACTTGAAAAGACTTCTGGAAAGACATCCATGAAATGATCAACCACTGGAAGAATGTCCAACTATGAAGTCCCACAATCATCTAGATATTGATTATAAATATGGGATGTAACTCCTCCCAAACCATGATGCTTAGGTGCTTCTATACTCTCTTAGAAATCTCATTTACCGATATGAAGAAATGAACTGCCCTATGGTGATCTAAAACTCTCCCTACAAAAATAGCTGTCAATGAATTCTTAGAAGAAAACTAACTAGTCCAATCCGATAATGACACTGTATCCCTCCATCTCTAAGGCATAGAGGTCCCATAAGAAGTGACACCCACCAACCTGAGGAGGACACTCTTTGCACCGATGTACAATATTCGTTCTTGTCCCCAACAGAGTGTCCAGTGTCAATATATCAGCAGATGTAATGATACAGAGACCAAGGTTCTCCCCATGGACTAAAAGTTAGAAAATCATGAACGGAATAAGAAAATATAGAGTTTTAGTTTTTCAAAATATGGATACATGGTTTTTATAACCCTTACATAGTGTGTTCCTTTAGGCCTTTACATGGGAATGTACCTCTTCCCAAAACTAGTCACGTAACACCCCATACACACGACGTGTTCACCCAAGACACGATGTTTACTTGATTCATTACCCTTTACCGAGTTCTTCTACATGATTAACCCACATGGTTTGCATTTAATAGGACTAGAACACATGTTTTCTCCACGCATGGTGTGTAATGCTTATGTTTCAACTACCCGTGTTGTTAGTCACATGGGTGGACACATGACTGACTCCACCCGGCGTGTTTATGCCAGAGACGGAGTGTACTAGAAGGATTCCACTACCTTGTGTTGTTCAATATAAAACCGGATACAAGTGTTTTTCCACACGGAATGTTTACAATTGAAACGACATCTTTAAGATATGTTTTATCCATCTGTATCTTTAGTCACACATGTGGACTCATAGTCTACACAACAAGTCATGTACATCGAGTACACAGTGTGTCCTACTAAAGATTTCCCAACACCGTTTCCTTGCCCAAACAACCAATGACAAGGTAAGATATTACCAAAACTGTAAATAGAGTACACTATGTATACTTAAGAAAAATAGTTTGTTCTCGAACAGAAGGACACATGGAGTGTATTTATCATTACATGTCATGTATTCTGGGTTTTTTTGAATAGTATGCATTACAAACTACTCAGGAACCCAAAAACACTGAAATGACTATTAAAGTTATAAATTCTGATCCTTGAGGGCCATTACTCCCTGTGAATCAATGCTTGGAAACTTAAACATGATATATATAGGGAAAATAAGTCAAGGATTGACCAAATTACAATCCATGAGGGCCTATAAAACATCAAAAACCATTGTTTTTCATTCTACAAAAAAAAACCTACCAAAATACTATACCCTATCAAAAATGGGTATTCTATCATGGAATCTATCACAATAGCATTGATATCTAACACCACATATATCACAATAACATGCAATCAATAATGCACCCTAAATAGAATGGAAAGAATGCATGAAATGTGATATCTAGAAACTTCTAATATGATGCCTAAGAGGGAATACCTTCATTTCATTGGGTTTTAATAGAAATTGAACCTCAATAATATGAAAAATAACAACACAAAACATTTGAATCACCCAATTGTGATATCAAATAAACTGTAATAACTGAAAAACCAGAAAAAACAAAACATACGAGGTAATTGGATTTCCTTGTAAAGGGCTTAGCTAATCCCGGGAAGAGCTTATTAATATGTACCTATTCCTTCCTCTCCCGGGCTATATTCTTCAAATAGTAAGTCAGGAAGAAAGGTTTTGCCTCTAATACCATGTTGAAATGTCCCTATTATGGGAGCTGTTGAGAGATGCCCCGTACATAGTTGGTCACATAGACTCAAACACATTTCCCCAAATGCTAGAGGCGACCAATTAGTATTAAAGTACATGGAGGTGATAGTGGGGTAATTATTCTATCATTGTCGGAGTAACGTAGTGGAAATAAATAGATAACAATAGAGAAAGTAGTAAAACATACAACAAGTAAAAAATATTTCCTAAACAATTAGATAACATAAATATAAATGATGCATGATACATATGTATAGGAAAGTTGAAAAACAAGTCACAATGATAGAATACATTACTGAACCGAAGTACAAAACAAAATCATATAAACTGCTCCACAACATCGCAAGCCTCAGCTTGGTCCGATGCTCCAATCCTTCGATACGATAAATAAAGGAAATAGAAGTGTGCTTTCCATTATTTATACCTACAACAATATAATTTTTTTGGTCCCAAAATCATGACCCAAAATAGTGTGAGACTAATCCCAGTAGGCAACCACTCAACGATATGTTCCTAACATTTAGAAAATATATATGGTAGGGAATAAGAAAAAAGAAGCAGTAAAAAAGGATGTACTAAAAAGTAACTGTCCTACAGTTCAATGGAATTCAATTTCACATATCTTGTAAGCATCTAATCAAAAATAGTTAACTCTCTAGAAAGTAATCATAGCTTAATCCCTCTGGTGCAACCAATACAAACACAAGAATCACTATGGGATGTACTTATAGTCTAGCCCCCCTGATTCTGCTTTAGAAAAAACACTCTATGGAAGAAGTCACCATCAATTACACATGTGGTCTCATATCTGTAATTATAGACACTCTGGGGAAGCATTCAATTTTCCATTCCCCTTGTGGTCTGGAAACGTTGAACTACAAAAACTCTGATGGAGAACAAATTCCACCCCCTTATGGCCTATCAAAATAATTTAAACACACTCAGGAGAAGCCCCGACTTTTCATTCTTCCTATAGACTATATCACCAGGTTCCCATACTCATGTGAAAAATATTGTGCCGAAACAGTATAAGGCATCCAATGTAAACCACAAGAACTACTTTGATAAACTGTCCACAACATATCAAAACATTTCAGATAAAACCACTCCATACTAACAAAACTAGTCATGGAAAATAATAGCCTAATAGGTAATTCTAGACCAATCGGTCAGAATCAAGAATATATGGGAAAACGAATCCATAATATGGAAGATAACCCGATTTACAATAATAAATCCTCTACTCATGAACACAAGGCATAACTTGGAAAATAATTCTTAAAACCATAAACATGCAATACCTCGAACACGAGTATTAGTAACTTTTGATCATATAACATAAGACTTACTACAGAAAGGAACAAACCACCTACCAAAGGGTTTTACAAATGGTATACGTGTTCCTCAGGCCTTGAATCACCCTAAAATGAACTAGATCTACAAAAACACAAAAAACTATATCCATGAATATCTCGAGAAAGATGAGAAATCCGGGAACAAGGCTCTTGAAGAAGGAAGAGCTTACCGTGGTGATTCCCACATAGTCGATAGTGGTTGATTCGATGAATGGGTGCCGAGTTGGATGCTCAGAGAAAATCGGTTGCCATAGACGCTCCTGGATGGGACAAGTCAAGAAGCAGGGTGTTATGTCTATTAGATGCAACCACGGTCCATTTAATTAAATAAAAATATACAAAATGTGTCCTTTAAAAGTACACGGTGTGTACTTTCCTTTACCATGCTCCGCTATAGGCGGTCTCCAGGTCACCCCACAAGGCCATGTGTTCGTCCATTACATAGCCAGCACATGGCTACCCGTAGTGTTCGAGTACACGACATGTACTTATATATTCAAAGAATGTACTCTTGAAATTTCCAAAAACACTTATTTTTCTAGAAAACACCAGAAAACAAGATTCATACCTTAAAAAAAGATTAATGTTCTTATAATATGATTAAAATTTACATGTTATATAATTATTATCCTTATTTTTGGGATATTTTATATTTCATGTCATTTCATTTTCATACATGATGAGTATGATAACTAGTTAGAGAGTGGTATGTATTTATAGAAACATTCTCATTTCTTTTCAAGATTGATTATGATTATCAATTTTTTGATGAAATATAATGATCAATATCTCAATAAATATTATGATATTCTTTATCCTATATTTATTTAAGATATATCCATGCATTAGAAAAATTTTCCACTCTATGGTAATTAATATAATTACGAAAATAATTTTTAATAAAAATTTCATAGATTCTCACTCATCAGTTGAAAATCTATTTTTTTTACAAAATCATGTATCTAAAAAAATATAAAATTATAATTGAAAACAAATCTCATGGAATTTTTTTTAAATAATTTTATGGTTTTATAATTATTTTTTATATTTGTTCAAATTTATATTAAATCAAATGGTTTTCAATAGGTATTCAAAAATTCATTGTAAGTTATAAAATTATTTTCAATGAATTGATTTGAAAACGTTTTCATGAATTATTATAAAAATTTCAACTATTATTCAAAGAAAATGGATTTTAAAAGTTTTGATTGTTATTCTATATGTTTTCATCGATATTGTTTTTAAAAATCATTTGATGTTTTATTTAAACGCATTGAGATTATTTTCTATAAAAATTATTTTTGAAAGTATTAATGAATTTAAAAAATACTTCTTCCTAGAAGAAATGATATTTCACTCAAGAAAAAAGTTTGGAAAATTATTTCAAAACTATTATTCTTCTAATATTACCTCTGTTTATGTTACTTAATCCATTTTTGTAAATTATCCCAATGTTCCATTCATATTATTTCATGAATGGTATATTTTTAATGAATGATTCTTGAAAAGCTAATTTCACTTCCAAATGTTTTATAATTTTAAAACCTGAATCCTTTTATTGTTAATTATTTCTTGACGGGATTATGAAACCTATCTATTTTCATAAGATATAATTTGATTAAAGATAAATGATACAAATTTCATTTCTGGTCTTATGATTTGATGTTTAAAAATCCTAAATCTTTTTTATGAGTGATGATATGATGAAAATTTTATTATATTATGTTACATGTATGAATGAATATTTCATGACATGTGGGGGACCTATTTCTTCCTCTAATAAAAATGGTAATGATAAGTTTCATACGATCACAAAGGTTACACGGGTCATAGACCAATCCTGAAAATAATAAGGTACATGGGTTGTATCTTATTCCTTAATGAAAGAGGGTACACATGTTTTACCTGAAGCCCAAGAAAAGGTATATGGTATGTTGGTCAATAATATAAGTCATAGGGTATAGATGTTGTATACCAATATATTAATGAAATAAGGTAACGGGGTTATAGCCCAATGATAAAAGTAAAATGCTACAGAGGTTATTTCCCATTCCAGAAAACAAGAAGGTATATGGGTTTCAACCCAAGCTTAAATATAAGAGGGTACATAAGTTGTATCCCAATACCGAGAACTAGAAGGTACATGGGTTGTAATATAAGGCTAAATGTATGTGGCTACATGAGTTTTTATCCCACGTACAAACCTGGTACACAGGTCGTAGTGAAAACCTAACATGTTATAATGGTCCTTGTATGTTTCTTTATGTAAGATTTTCTAATATAAAGTTATTTACAAAAATTCAATGTCATATTACCATTTTATGATTTCATGTTGTGTGCTCTTTATTATTTTATGATCTATATTTTATAAAATTCCAATAATTGTTATGATATCTCATATGTGGGGTATGATATTCAAATGTAATTCCTTCGTTCTATACCCTTTTCATTTTTTGATTTTGAATTTATATTATTTGTCCATATTGAGATTCTAAGATCACCCATTTTTTATTATATGTTACCCAAGTTATGATTAAAGGAATTAGTTAGAACTACTACATGTGGTGATCGTTATATGTGATTTTGAAGGTCTTTCACTAGTAAAAAATATTTTGTTTCAATGTTTCCAAAGAGACTAAACTATTATGGTTCACATATATGTATTTTTATATTGTATAGAATATTCATCTAAAATTATTTCATATCCATTTATGTTAAAACTAAGTATCAATAATTTTTTCAATGTTATGCATTAGTTAACCCTTTAAAACAAGTAATATAAATCTTTTCTGTCATCCCATGGTATATTTCTATGGATTTGTCAAGGGATGACTCTGACGATAATTATAAGGATAAGATGATGTTTATGAAAAAATCATGTAATTTTGGAAAAGGTTAGAGTGAGTGGTTTCTTAGAAATAAATATATGTTAAGATACATTATGTGTGAATTGTTATAGAATATATTAACCTAGGGGCCACAACTCTGGCATGATTTCCAGGGCCGAACACAAGGTAATCTAGTACATTATAATGGGCCTTTCTACCCACATCAATTAACACTCTTAGGGGATATGATCTGTATATTCACAAATAGTTCATGATCCTTTTAAGTATTTCAATAGAATATTCCTATTAATATCCTAGGATAAATCTATGGTTTCTTCGATTAAAAAGTGGGTGCCAATATTTAGACATACTAAAAGTCATATTTCATGATTATGAGAACTACTTGTAAGATTGGTGTTTCTCACATTATTTGTTCTTCTTTAAATCAATGTAAATAACTATAAGGAACGTGGTTGGAAATATATTTTATCATGTGGAATATATGAAAATTTTGAAAATCAATTTATTAAGGTGAAATATCATCATGAGAATCATGAAGGTTGTATGAGTATTATTTATACATTTGATGATAAAGGTACAACAAATGACATGTGAAATGTATGTTATATTCTTCCAGTATTATTTAATTTGATAAAAAGAAGCACTATTTGATTGAGGATGAGGAACCCTAATGCATTATTCATATTTTATATTCCAGGAATGAGTTATAATGAATAAGTTGATAAAGCCCGATTAATGTTTTAAAAATAATATTGAATTAATAAAGTATGTATGTTTTGGAAATAATTGATTATGTAATAGTAATCCTAGAATGTATAAGAATTTTAATTATAATTTTACATTAAGGATTATAAAGTAAATGTTGATAGGATATGATGAAATAAAATAGTATTTCATGGTAAGGTGATATTTTTATTAAGGTCAGGTAACTAATAATTAATACTAGGAATTGAGATAATGATTTTTGGATAATGATATATTATATATGAATAAGTAAATTTGAAAATATGGATTTACATGTAAATGATTTTTGAGTAATGGAATATGAAATTATGGATGAATTTTAAGGCATCTTGTATTTAACGATTATACCCAGTATTCATTAGAATAAGGAATCTTGAATTTTTTCCCCAAAGGATTAATGGTAATAATTGCTAACTCCAGTTTTCAACGGAATATATGATGTGGTTATTCACATGATTGGAATGTGACAACCAAGTGGAGCTTTGTGATATATGGAGGATCATTATTAAGATGATAACATGTATTTATTTAATGATTTGGATTTCTATAATTGTGATGGGTGATAAGCTTAAACATTCATGAAATTATTATGTTAACTTCAAATAATGAATTTATTTATCGGGATTGTACTGAAATCCTTAGATAAATGGATATTTAGTAATTAACCTTACATCAATGACATCCACCATATCTTGGAAGTTATATTAGTATGGTTTTAGAAAAAGATGACATGTATGTCATGTGGAAAATAGTATTGTTCAGCAAATCCATGGGTCATGAACCTATGACCAATAGATGATAAGGGTTTCATGCCTACCGTTAGTGTATGTAATGTCATGTTTAATGTATAATTATTTTTTATGAATAACATCTTTTGATGAATAAATAGTGTTAATTTTTATTCTTAGAGGTGACAGAATTTACTATATTGATTTTTATGAAATGTTATAGAAAAAATGTTTTACCTTTTAGACTTATATGGGTCATAAGATCTATGAAAATTATATTTTATCCCCACATTGATCATTTTTAAATTCATGAAATGAATTAGACGAAGTAATGGTTGAATTTGATATTGATAAAAGCACAAATAAAGATTTAAATTTTGTTTATAGTAATATATCAGTTTCTTATATTTCAATATAATATCAGTCAAAAAAATAATTATTCATCATTAGGATAATGATAAAAGAAATTTTTTTTATCATAGTACTTCAATTTTGTGGAACTGCTGGCCTTTTAAATGATCACAAAATTATAACATTAAGGCCATATAAATTTATCTAATTTTTCACTTGTATCAAATTAATGACATCAATCAATAATTATAAATATTTACATTTTTCTTCTCTGTTTATTATTCACTCCCATTATATGTTCTACTATGCAGAAACATAGTAATATGTTACTTTGGTTAACCATTATGGTTCGAAAATTTCTTTTCAAGGGTTTTTTAATATTCGTTTTTACTATGTCGGTTTCTATGAATGAATCATTAATGTATTAATCAATTGATATCCCAAATTAATTTAGATGGAGAAATTCATTTTAAGGGGGTAGAATATATTTTTATACATGGAACACCAAGGGTAGATTTCATTATATTCGATAATGACTAGCCTCGATGACTTATGTTACACAAAAGACTAGGGTTTACCAAACAATACTTTACTTTTAAAATGTGACTATTCAATATAATAATACATAACCATTAACTTAAAATATTATTTATGAATATAATTAACTAATATCTGAAAATATAATCATCACACAATACAATATGAATGCACATTTTATAAATTAATTATAAATTAATATGAACGCTTATTGAAAATAAATTTTAATATTATTATTTTCATGGTCACAAATCTATTTTACCAAAAAAAATAAATGATGTAAAATTATTGGGTGGTATTAATGTAATATAATAGTTATAGATTCGGTAATATATTTTTATATTGATTCAATATATTTCATAGACATATGATAATAAATAATCAATACTTTTTGAATTAAAACCTATATTTTTAAAATGTAGTTTAACAACATTTAATGGGGAAACAATTTTAAATCCAATTTTGGGACTTTTATTGAAATTAAATGTCAAATAAACTTTATCTTAGAAATATAAAAACAAATACTAGGGATTTATTATTTTATCGGTACTTCATTTATGGTTTCATTTTTAATTAATAGTTACATATTTGAAATTTAAGTTAAAAACTGATTTTTCATATATTTATTTATAAAGATAAATTAGATTTTACATATTATTAAATTTTAATTGGAAGTTATTTTTAACAATTAATACGATTTAGGTCATTGAGATTAGGTTAACAGTTAAATTGGATATAAAAACATATCCATCTTTTGAGTGTTTTTATTTTAAAAGCCAGCATTGTCGACCCGAATGTGGGTTTAATTTTATGCTATTTTCTGCCAATTATGTAATTATAATTTTTGAAAATGGATCCAATATTTTGTAATCATAATAATTTATGATTATAATAATTTTAAATTAGTTTTTATAAATAATATTAGTTAACGTGATTAAAATTAATTAATTTGATTAAGGTCAAATTATGCTTAAAATGGGACTAAACCAGTAATTTAAGGTCCAAAACGACCTACAATATTGTCCAATATAAACAGCACCCCTATATTTCATCCCTATAATCCCATAGATATAATATTCAACCTTATTAAATCCACATGTATCCTGAAAAATGATGGTTGAATTCTCATTCTAAATATTTACAAGAGTGCCCCTCCACCATCCCCAAAATGGCCACCACCTCTACATCTTCTTCACAGATCTCAAACCACATAGGTTCGGAAAACGTATTCCCAATACACATACCTAAAACCCACAATAACTCATTGAACCATAATTTTACTCAAAAATTCTTATAATAATTCCATTTGGCACAAACCAAAAGGAGTTACCTGATTAAGAGGTAACACCTTCTCTCAAGGTACATTATTTTTTTCTTTCTCTCCATACCGTCCACAATATTTATTCCATTATTGTAAAAAATAGTTAACATATATATACTATTATTTATTTAATATAATGGATCAGCCTATACATGAACACACGTATATCTAATGAGTAATGAAACAATTGTCTATAGGTATGGGGAACTACCACCTCAATAAACAATGATTGATAATTTTTATTTTACCACCTATAATGGTGGAAATTATTATGGTAATTATTATTATGAATGTTATATATTATATTTAATAGGTATTTAATATTTATTAGTCAATTTAAAACACATATTTTATTAACATTTAATTGTATATAAATATGATAATTTCGTTAGAGGATGTGTGGATTACAGCCCCAATCAAAGTGATGGGATTATTCAACAAACTACATGGAATGTATTAAGGATTGTTTTAGTGAAAATATATTCAAATAGGTTGTTTTATATCTTTATTTCGTTAGGGAAATTAAAATAGAAACAACATTCATGCATATCTATAGTTTAGTGTCTCCAAGAATAGTGTATTCCATTTCACAATCATAAATTTTATATATTATTACAATAAAAATATAACTTATATAAATGAAATTTATAAGGTTTTTAAAATTTTCAAATCATGATATATGTATAAGGATGGTATAAATAATGAATTAAGACACATGTGAAGAACAAATAATATATTACCTGAAATAAAACATGAACATAAAATTGATAACAAGACAGGAATATGAGGTCATAAAAAACCATTTATGGTATTCAATATAACAACATGGTTCTTTAAAATATTTATAAAAACTTTATATTTACTATGTAGGTGGTAATAATGAGTACGGTGGGAATCAAGAAACTTGGTAAGGGAATATCATCTCACTTTTTATTCCATGAGATATATGCTTTGTTCAGCACCCATTCTATTTGTGTGGGGTATATTCATCACATGTATTTATTATATTATTTGTATAATTAAATTTATGGGTACTTTTTTATCCATTATATGATATTTATTTCATTTTGATAATGTTTGAATATTTACCAAATTGCTAAAGTAGTTTTATCTCAAATTTCCATCTTTGAGACACATAATATTTTTGGAACAAATATTCATCAAAGATGTTTATATGATTAAATGTGACATTTTATATAATGAATATACATATTTTCATGATATTTTAAGACTAAGTTAATTTCATTTTATTACAATAAGAATATCATCCAATGTAATTATGTGGTTGATCTTTGTGAAACAATCTCATCGCATTTCGATATTATAAACAATTATGATTAAATTGATGAAATCTTATGATAAATTTATCAAGAACACTATTAATATTTTTATCCTCTTATTTTAATGATATATCAATGTATTAGTACCATTTAAACTCTTTTTAACTTAAGGAAATTATGACATTTATAATTTAGAAATCTGACCATATCTCTCTCTTATATCATTAATTGTTTTTATATCAAAATCATGTTTTGAAAAATGTTATGAAAAATGTTTTCAAAAGAAATTTGAAGATGATAATCATGTAAAAATTATTTTAATAATTTCTTATGGTTTTAAAATAATTAATTATATGTTATAAAAGTTATTTTCAAACAAAATAGGTTTCAAAATGATTTCATGATTTCTTTCAATGTTTTCAATGTATTCTCAATGTAATAGTATTTAAATTATTTAAATAATTTTTTAAATAATTATTATGTGTTATCAATGAAAAAAATTTATTTCTTTAAAAATTATGGTATATTATTTCAAGGAAAATTATTCTAGTTTAATATCATGTCTCTTATATATTTTAAAAGGTATTTTATAAGAAAATGATTTTAAAATGTTTTTTTGAAATAAGATATATTTTCCAAAAGATTAAATGATATTTTCTTTAAGAAACAATTTTGAATCATATTTTATAAATAATAATCATCTAATATGACAGAATTTGATGTTACTCATTTAATTTAATGTAATTATCTAATAGTTACTTCATATTCAATATTGAATGGTTTATATTTTAATGAAATGATGTTTAAGAAACCATTTTCACTTCTAAGAGTTGTGTTATTTTGAAGTAACTTTTTTTAGGTGTTGTAATTTCCTGAAGTGAATATTAATCCTATATATATTTATTGGATTTTATGTGATGAAATTTTAATGAAAAACTTCCAATTTAGGGGATATGATTTGACGTTTATAAAACCTATCTCTTTTTATGGGTCATGATATTATTTATGTTTTATTATCACATGGAATGTGTATGAATGAATTCATTATGAGATTGGTGGGACCTATGTCTCCCTACAATGCATTGGTAAATGATATGTTGTAGATGAAATCAATAGGTACATGAGTCATAGTTGAAGCCCAAAAACAAGAAGCCACATGGGCTTTATCCCATGAATGAATGTAAGAGGGTACACGGGTCGTAGCCAAATCCAAAATAAAACAAGGTGCATGGTTTGTAGTTAAATCCCAAAAGAGTGAGGGTATATAGATTATATCCCACGACCAAAAACATAAGGTACATGGGTTGTATACCATTTGTAATAGTATGGGGGTACACAGTTTGTATCCTAAGACTGAAAATAAGAAGTTGAATGGGTAGTAGCCCGATCCAAAAAATAAGAGGGTACATAAGTTGTAGCCCCAGCCAAAAAACAATAAGGTACATGGGTTGATTCCCAAGACTAAAAGTAATATGATACATGGGTTTTCAGTCCAATCCTAAAGTCAGTACACGTGTCACATACCAAGCCTAACATGTTATAATGGTCATGGTAGTTATCACTGACATAAGATTTCCTATTCTTATGTGCTTACCATAAATTCATTGTTTTGTCCCCATTTTATGATTTCATGACATATTTTATTAATTCTATTATGATCTATTAATTATTAAATTCTAATATTTATTATGGTCTATAATATAAAAGGTGTTATTTTCAAATGTAACTATCATGTTCCATAATATTTGGTTATTTTCATGGTTACACATTTACTTTATTTACCCCTAATTTGGATATGAGCTATCCACTTTCTTATCATTCAATTCCAAAGGTTATATATAACTAATTTAGGAATAAGTGCTTATGGTTGGTATCATTATGGAATATGATGAAGTTCATTCACAAGGATATAATATTCTATTCCCTTTTTTTCAATGACACTAAACTATTACGGTGATTAGGATTTTATTTTTTGTATTGTAAAGAATATTCATCAATAAAAATAAACTATACATATAAGTTAAAAGTATTTCACTGTCAGAGACGTCCTTGGGATATGAAAAGTTAATTTTATAGTATAATTCTACATATAAAAAATATCATGGAATATTGGTGAGAATAAGTCAATGGGTTTTTTTTGAAATATATAACTATATAGATACAATAACATGATGTGGTTCTCGAACAGACACCACTAGGGGTAATATTCTGAAAAAAATATTTTTGGCCTTCACTAGAGTCATACCTACTACATGATTATGGGCCTTATGGTACAACTAATTTTACAATCTCAGTGGATAATAATTGGATATTTACTAACTGTTTATAAACCATTGTAAATGTTTTTAATAATGTCTATGATTGACATAGGTTGTTATTATGTTTCCATATATTATAGATAATGTGTCATGATATATGAAACATATAAGTTATTATTAATTATTATGTGCTTTCCCACTATATGTATTGTTACTAACAAAATTATTTTGGTTTTTTTCAACTGTTATAGCCCAATGTAAGCATACAAAAGTTTAGTGAGATGGATAACGCATTGATTTTCCATTTGAGGAAAAAATTATAGGAGTGAGTAGAATGTATTTTATTACTATGATCTATGAAATTCATAATGAAATGAATCATTATAAACATCTAAATAATAAATAGAGGTGAAATGCACTGTTGAGTCCATCATGAGGAAACATCACATTCTTTTAATGGTTCTACTAAAAATATAGATGAAAAATAATGTATTGGTTTTATTGGGAATATATCATCCATTATAATGTTTATATGGCATTAAAAATATCTTTTTATATATCATTTAGAATGAATAGAGACTCAAATGTGGAAAATAATAATAATAAGATAAAACAGTAGGAAATTCAATCCATGGGTTGCAATAATTTTAATAACATATTTTATAATAATTGAATACCTTATATTCTTCAAAAGAAAATGGATATACTATTGCATGAGATAAAATAGATGTAAGATGACAGTATTGGCTCCTATGATGTATATTTTTCATGAAAATTAAGATTCAAATTGTGTATTATCATGGAAAATAATTTAAATATTTTTGTATATTTAATTATCATAATAACAAGCCTCTGATAGGTGTTATCCATAAGGGACTTTATTAGCTATGAAGAAATAGTTATTTTGTTATATCACATTGGAAATGGAGATTTGCGATACCCATAAATAACATGTATTTGATAAGAAATAATATTTTAATTTATGAAGAACTATAATAATCATTCAAAAATTAATATTTTAATTTAATTAGGATTATAGTGTGGAAGGAAACATAAATAAAATTTTATTTATGGGTCTATTAAATGATTTATTCTTTTATAGGATTATAATTTTGTGGAAGAATGATTGTATTAAAGCAATATGTTACAAAATAATATAAATACAAGCATATATCCATAAGATGTCCCCAAAAAAAATTTATTCTTGAAGTGTAACTATTTTATTCATTATTAATATAAAATGACCAACATAAGGGCCAATGTGGATGATAATCCACAAAAATTATTGAATTAAAAGGAAAAATGAATATCATATATACTAATAATGGATTAATTGAATTGATACCATTATTTAAAACATAACCAATACTCATTATTTGGGAATTTAATATTTTATTTTTTTAAAAGGAGCCCAAATGGAATCTTTTTCATCCCTTATAGGACCTTGATGTGATTATAAGAATTAAAATTCTCTCTGTACATGGATTTTGGATCAATTTAAAAAAATTATTAAATTGATAAATTATTAACTCAGGAATCCAATTGAATTTTTTTCTATCATAATACACTCGTTATGGAAGGAAGTTTGAATTAACTATGGGAATCATATAGGCATTAATGTAGGCTTAACATAGGTGTTTCAGATACTATAATGAGTTTATGAGTTTAAGGTTGATCATATATTCAATGTAATAAGATTCATTTTTCAGGTTTTATATGATATATTTTTATGATGATATATATATATTTTTGAAAATTTAATTGAAATAAACAACATTGGACATGGTTTAGGGAAAATGTTATTTGATGAGGAATGCCTTTAATTTTTATTGACATAATATTAAATGTATTGGAAATATTGTGGGTGTATCATTTAATTGATATTGAGGTAATTATGGTTAATTTAAATTTAGAATTGTTTTGGGAATTATATTAATATTTGTTTTGGACATAATAGATAACATGCATGCTGAGTGACAACCATCACATAAAAAAATTTCATGGGTCGTAAAGCCACAACTAAAGGATAAAAAGGGTATTAAAACTACCACTAGCTTTCTTGAAAGAGTATTTTCATTGGGATACTATGATGGGAGTTATTTTCTAGGATGTATCTAGGTACTCAGTATTTCAAAATGTTATTATGGAGTGAAAAATGTATCTGATGATTCAACAATCATTTTCCATAATTGAATATATATTGGAAATCATCACTAATGGTTTTTTCATCATACTCTGAAAAAAATCTAAAGGGGTTAAATCTACATGGGTTTATTTGATAACTATATGATGTTACCACAAATTATATATATCTAGAAACATTTATATTTTGATGTTTTTACATTATATACATAGACGAAGTTGTATGGTATTATAGAATAAAACATTACATTCTATATAATTATGATAAAAGGGTACATCTATGTTATAGAGATTCATTTAACAGTTTCTTAACAAAGTGATGCCTCATAACATTGTTTCATACATTGATAATTAGAAAAACTAATATATAAATTAAATCCATAGATGATATGTTTATTTCTTATTATATGAATTTAAAAGGTTGTTAGGATAAACTATTTTCTATGGTCTAGTTTTTTTTACAAATTTAGATTTCACACGAAGATCCAGATAGACCCTATTGAAACCCTTTATTGAAATAATTGAAGAAAACCAAATTACTAAGACAATTTTTTAGATATAAATATATTCACTAAAAATCTAGCTAAATAGATTTTACATGAGGTTATATCTATTCAATAGCATATAATTTAAGCATAAATAAGAAAAAAAGGTATATGGATAATCAAAGATATGATCTAGAATTTGATGTTAATGATAATGTTCTTCGATGAAATTATCAATAGGGAAAATAATTTTAAAAAAAAAATACTTATTTGTATCTGTCCCTTTTAACTAATTGGTTGTATCATGGTAGTAGCATATAGTTTGATGATTCTAATAAATTTCTATTATTTTCCTCATGATTCCATTTTATATCATCTGAGAATGTATATACTTGATACATCACATGTAAAAAACTCAGAGGTTGTACTATATGTTTTCGATATTTTATTTTAGGAATAACCTTTGGATTTTATTTATCAAATATATTGTGTTTTACAACACTACATCACTCACATGTTCAATGATTTGTATCGAAATTACCATTTTTACAAATATACATGAAAACATGTGGAAGTAATAAGGAAGAACAATCCTCACTTTTTAGTAACAGGGTGAAATAATAAATGGTGGATAATTATTATAATGAGTTTTGAACGTAACATGTTTATATATTAAAGAAATATCTATATATTTCATATTAGTTTTGTTTATTCAATAGTTTTTGTTACATATAACATTTAGTCATAACAAATCATGATAGAATACTAAAATATACTTATTTAATGTGATAATCCCATCATAGCTATTAAAATCGACAATAAAAACAAGATGAAATTAATTAATAAAATATTTGGTTTCCACATTTATATATAATGAATTATTTTGTGAATAATAACATGGAAATATATATTAAACACCTTTAAAAATTAAATAAAATATTTTTTTCAAAAGAATAATGCTCACAAACATGTTTTAACTGAATAATTTAAATAAATCAATATTAAGGAATTATTTTAATTAAATTTATAAAATATATATTAAATAAATTTAATATCATTCACATTAGTTGTTTTCAATGATTTATATAATAAGAAATCCAATTTTATGAATACAAATTTTATTTTCTAAAAAATTATCATATTTTGAAAACATATAAAAAATAATGATTTTCAATACTAAAATATTTGTTTGAAAAAATAACGTTAATTTTTAGATTGTATTGTTAGAAAAATTTTGATTGGTTTTTATAAATTTTATGAGAAGATAAATTTTTACATGAATTAGGAAAAATACAGGTTTTTATTAAAAACATCTATTCAATTCATGTAATTGATAAAAAAAATAAATTTTAATATTATATTGAAAATAAAATTTTTTTCACAATGTATATATTTATATAATTTAGGTAATGTAAATAAATTTTATTTTTAATTTTGATATACATACTTTTTTTAACATTTGATCATTTTCTCTTTTGAGAACACTTTTTCATCGTGCCTTTGGGTTAACATTTAAATTCAATTTTTCCACAAGTGAATGGAATATAAAAAATGTATTCCATATTTTTAATAATAATAATTTACAAAATCTAATAAATTAATGTTTTTTATTTAAAAATAATAGTAAAAAAAGAAAAACTTATTTACAATGGTTATTAATAAAAGGGTTTATAAGGGCAGGGGGTTAAGCTATAACATAATATTCTAAAATGATATGAAAAAATATAAAAAACCAATTTTTTTGGAAACATCTTGATCATATATCCTATAATATTAGATAGTGTTCAATTTTAGAGTATCTAGTAATAGAAAAAACTCAGCAACACGTTGTTATTTAAAAAAAATCAATGTGTGTATTCTCCCCCATATATAAAATACCACACACTCTTATTTGATGTTCCCACATCCAAATCCCATTTTATTAGAAAAGAATTCTAAAATATATACCTAATCTCTCTTACCACATTCTAGAATATTATTTCCTATTGATAAGGGCATATATATAATCATAATGTGGTTCTCTGAACAAGATTCATAATCGTCAAACTTGTATCATCATTTTATTTATTTTTATATATCCTCATAATCTTCATTAATTATTCTAATAAGAATATATAACATAAAATAATATAGTATTTTTAAATGGTTATTTATTATTCTGAATATATCTATTTTCCAATCAATTGTTATATGAAATCATCATTCGTGCATATGAATGACTATTTACTCGTGAACTAATGTTTTCAGTTTTCTATCAATGCCTCTTGAAAGCCGGATATATTGATGGATTTGGTTTTTTATATATTATATTGATGATATTATTATACATCAATAAAAATATTACAAAATTCAAATTTTCTACATCCCAACATTATGGAAAATAATTGTGTCGCGGTTGTGTATGGTGGACTACTGTCTTGTGAATCAATGTGATGTGTTCTTTATTTTGATTTTACATTGATGGTAATAAGTAAATATAAAATAAAAATATAGCAAATTTATTTCAAATTTATACAAATATAATTGTTATATCACATATTTTTTCATACACTCATACCTTGGAGGATATCATCACATTTTTTTGTGTGTATAGTGGACTAACTCTTTGAGAAGCGATGTTATTCAATTTTCACTAACTATTTTCATGTAATTTAATTAGGGTATTTTTTATGAATATATTCCACATATATGAAAAGAATATTTTTATGTAATGGGGAAATATTGTTTAATATTCATTCATATTATGTAGTGATAAAAATAATTTATTTTTCCAACGTACATAGAAAGTACCATTTCTATGAATGGTCTATTGTATTTTATATTAATAAATTTTATGGGCCACTAAACATAGATATAAACTGAATATATATGAAATTTATATCATTTCTAAAATTTTTATATTATTTTTCAAAGACTAAATAATGATTACGGAATTTAAAAATCAAAACATACACAAATAACAAAGTAGTTATTGCTCGAAATGTGATTCTAAAAAGGAATTTTTCATAAATATATAAAAAATTTCATCCAAATTAAATCATAAATGGATGGATAAATATATTTATAGATAAATAATAGATGAAAAATAACATTATATTTATTATAAAGTACATTAGAATGTTTTTGAAGGAAGTCAAGACATAACTAAAGGGATTGGGGTCGCAACTATTCTTCTTAGTAAGACACATTATGTAATGCAAAAATATTCTTTTTTGAAGTGTATATAAATAAATTTTAAAATTTAATAACATAAATTTAGTTTTTTTGAATGTTTTGAATGTTTCATTAATATTATTCTGTAAAGGGGATGATGATCCTAATATAAACATAGTGGTATGTGGTTAATAATAAAATTCAATCATTTGTAATGATTTTATATGATTACAATTATGAGGAAGAAATATTATGATTTATCTTTGGTGAAATGTATTACTTATTTTTATTCATTAGTATTTTATGAAAATACAATTTTCCATAAATATTTTTATATTCATTTAATGAAATATGAAATATAATTGTTTCCGGTAAATCGACATTATTTATATCTTCAGTGGAAAATCGTTTTTCAACAATAAACATTAATTTAAATAATAATTTCAAAATATTTATAACATTCCCTAAATTATTTATTATAAATATCACACCCATGTTTCAATTATACCAAATATAATAAGGGCTAAACTTTTCCTTTTTAAAACACATATTGTTTGGAATTTAATAAAAATTTAAAATGAACTCTTGACTTAAAGTGTGTGTCATGAATGTTATTTTTATTAAATATGAAAAATGATTTTTTAATGATCTGCTAAATTTTTCATAATATTTTATTAAATAAATTCATTTCACAAGTATTTTCATAATTTTTAGTTTTAAAATGGTCATATTCAAGGAAATTTTATTCATCACATGAAATTTTACAAATGTTCTTCAAATATTAATTTATATGTTTCCAAAAATATTTTTAGTGGAAATTATTTTGAAATTGATCTATGTATGAAAATTTAATTTTCAAATTGGTAATGATTTTTTATTTGAAATTATTCAATGAGATTTTTCTACAAAAATCATTTTCCCTCTATGCTGACATATTTCGATACTAGTTAATATTTACTAAGGATGTGATCCAATGATAACATACTTTTTTATTTCACTAGGTGGTTTATTATTATCATGAAACGATTTTTATGAAAACTATTCCTCTTCCATGGGTTATAACATCATAATGTTCCTATAAAACATGATTCCAGTTCCATTGGTTATTCTGAAAAGATGAAATTATTAATAAAACTATGTCATCTCAAAGGGATATGATATGATAAAATTATTAAGAAACACATTTAATTTAAATGGTTATGATATGATCGTAATGAATAAAATGGTATAGTATATGTGTTGGGTGGGACATATATCTCCATCTAATTTAATGATTAAATATTCATGTGAAATGAGGTCAAAGAGTATATGAAAGGATATACGAAGAACACAAGTTCATACAAGAGTGGATATCCAAATAATAAAAAAGTTATATTTCTCGTTAACCTCGGAATAAAATGTTATGTGTGTCTTGGTGGATATACGTAACATATTATTTTATATTCACTTGCGTATAAAATATCTAGGTTTTTGTTTAATGTTCTCCTCTGAGGGATCAAGTTTTTCTGTTACATTATGATTCCTGGTTTATGAAAAACTAGGATCAATTTCATATCTCTTGTTTATTATATACATTATATTGGGTATAAATTTCAAATTTTATTATAAATTTATCATTCCCTATATGATATGGTTATATTAATATCGTTATTTTTCCCTTCCTAGATATCATGTATTAAATATCTTATATTTAAATTCCCCATACTATGATGATTTGTATTACATGAGATATTTATATTAAGGGAGCTAGTTATTTGGAACTGTGTGGGATATGATGTAAAATTTTATGAATTTGTACATTATATTTCCATGTTTCTTAAGACACATGAATTTTTTTTTTCATAATTTTACATTGAATATAATTATATTTAGACCCACCGTAGTTTTATTTTGATGTAAAACTCCACATTTTCATGTATTTTTTGGAATTGTTAGCTTAATTGAAAAAATGAACTATTTTTGGGATTAAACTATATAATTATAATTTCATATTTTTCCATGTCATTTATTAAATAATTGATATTATGAAATTATTTTTTTTAGTATCCTAGATATCTTGATATACATTTCATCCTTCTTGACCACAAGAACAATCAATGTATTTTTTATCCCTAAACCAACACACAACACATGCCTCAAATATTATTAATGGATATGAATTTTTTTAAATATGAACTTATATTGTAAAGATTAAAATCCAAATAAAGATAAAATTAGTCATTTAGGAGTACAAATAATTAATTAACAACATTAGTTATGGAGGAAACACATTGATCATCTATTTGGAGGGCCTTTACAGCATTGAAAACTAGATACATGGAATATGGAGTGTCTGTCATGGGAGATTAAATTCTCTAAGTGAAATGGTCATGAAATTCTCATCACACATCCATATACTCTGAAAGATTTAGGGCGATGTGAATGAAAATTGGGAAGAACATTAATACACAGCTCTATATGTGAATAGGCCATTTAACAGATCCAATATGCAGAACCATTCAGAGGTAAATCCAGTCATATAAAATGAGAAGAGTTACTCTATCCAAAATCATTCAATTCCATCCCACTCTATCTAAGGAACAAATATGGTGTTATCCACTACTCGATTATATACATTGAATTCCCTTCATCATCCCTGAATACCTCTTTTAATATTTTTAGTTTTCATTGTTATATTTTTATTTTCAATTGTAATTTAAATTTTATTTTTATTATATTATTCAATGAATTGGAATTTATCCATCCATAACCCAATTATTCTCTTAAATATGGTGCTATTAAATATATGTATTAATAATATTCATATTATTAGTATTAATAACAATAATAATAATAATAATATTATTATAATTTTATCATTATTATAATTATAATATTTTTAGTAAAAATTTATTTCATAATTTTCTAGCTTCTCACTTATTTTAAACATTCTCTTCAAAATAATAATAATAATTAATATAATTATTATTATAACTATTTTAAAAATATATATATTATATATAAATTTAATTTCTTTTTTTCAAATATTTTATTTCTCTTTCTCCCCCTCTCTGAGTCTCTCTTATCATTCTCATTCACCCATTTTATGTTTTTATTCCTCCCCCATTATTTGTTTTATTTGATATATCTTATTATTCGCTTACTCAAAAATTATCCGTTGTGATATCTTACTCTTAGTAATGAAAGTCTAACCCTGAGTCTTTTCCGGGTTGATGTGAATGTGTTATTGAATTTTATATAATTTTTTATTTTATGTTTGTAGATAGAATTGAGTAACATGAATCGGGAAGGTAAATGTAAATAATCTCATGAATTCTCCTAATTAAATGTAAGTAAATAGATCTATATTATTAAATTTTAAATCATTTTTAACTATCTCTATTGTTTAAATCTTCATATGATTATATTTTTAATAATTAATGGTTGAAAAAACATCAATTGATTGGGCCCCTGTAACACGAAACCTCATTAAACAAGGAGTGTCATCAACCTTCATTAAAGGAAGAGATGGAATTAAGGGTTCTTATGAATTCATTGATATTTAAAAATTTGAAAATAAATCACAACAGTAAAAACACGATATTTCATGCATGGATTATCAAACTAAAATAAAAAATATTTAAAGGAGAATACTGATATAACCTTAAACGAAACCCCAAAAACCAAGTTCTTTCTTCATAACTCATGCAATTTTGTTTTCATGATTTCTTAAATTACGATCTTTTCATTTCATTAGATATATAAAAATAATAATATCATTTCTATTAATTAATCATATACAAAAAAAAGAATTAGTTAATGTGATTTAGTTAATGTACCTGAACAAATTGAAAGGCTTGTTATGTGAGATAACTCAGGTCTGAGATTGTGTTACACTAGGAATAATAAAATAATTGATTTTTCTTATACTCATTAACATGATTGAATAAAAACTCTAATAGTTTTCAATGATTCAATCAGTCATAAATTTACATTTTATATTTTTAAATTTTAGAAATATTTTTATATTTTTATAAATGTAAAAACAAAAAAAATCATTGCATTAGGAATTGAAATGATTATTATTCTTCATGGACTGATGATTAATTAGAGGTTCCAAAACTAGTTTATGAATCTACCCAGTCTAGGGAAGATGGAGTTTTTTTATGGGATAAATAGATCTCAGGAGAATGAAAGAAAATTTTAAAATAGGAAGAATTCAATGACCTTATCAACGAAATAAATGATAACCATGAGAAACAATTTTGAAACTATTGGCTAGAGAACTTAGTGAATTATAGAATTACATCCCATTCTTTTATCAATTAATGTTGGAGACATAATAATAGTTATCCTAAAGTCATCACAACCCTTTTAAAGAAGTTAAACTAGAAGGTTTCCAAGAGAATGTGGAAAATGGTCAACTATGACATTCATGAGTTTGAAGAGATGGTGAAAACATATTTATGAAAAAATTAATTAAATAACATCATATTCCATTTTACCATAAGGGTAATGATTTCCTAAACCTGAATTAGAATATGATATAATTTTCTAACCTGAGGAGGCTATGAAGTATGTAATAGTAGGATTTTTGGATTTTTCTAACGAAAGCCTGATACTTGAGGCCAAAATAGGAGTACAAGATCTAGACTATCTACATTTACATGAAAATATAAGACTCTAAATATCCATCACCACTAAGGAATTTATATTTCTAGAACCAACTAATGGATATTTTATTTCTTCAATCAATTTCTCTTATAATTTTTATGAGATAAAATTATGTGTCATTACCTACTATTTTGATTATATAGAATCAAAAAATAATTGATATTCCTATGAGGAAGAAGATCAAAATAGATTTCCACCTTCTAAGGAACACATTTAGATCCATGATATTAATGAAAACACATTTTAGGATACCCATCATGAATATATACATGTTACTGAGAATGCATAAATTTGAAAATAGGGGGAATTTAAAAAATCCCCAATGAAACCAATATTGTAACAGAAGAGGGTTTCATATGTATTAACCAAGAAGAAGTATGTATTTTAATTCATCATAAACCCACCATACATGATATACCTCATTATTAATTGGGGGGGTTCTGGAATACTCTATGCATGGATCATTCATTAAGATAAAATTAGTGGATGTTGGCAAAATCCAAATGTGGTGGTTGAAGTAAAAAACAACCATTAGATAGTGGATAAAATCATGTACATCCCTCTAGATGTAGTAAAAATTCATGGCCCACATTAGGGATCATACCATGATTTATCTTTACATGCTTTCTGTAAATATAGATTTCAATTATAATTCTTGGATGTATTCTAGTGTACAGTCTACTGCTCCTTAACTATTTTTGCATTAATTACATGGTCCTTTTTTTAATTGGGTAATTATATTTTTTAGGTTCCTAAAATAGAAAATTAATATTAAATTAATGGAATAGAAGGACTATGCTTCTTGGTAATGAGAGTAAATTTATATTATTTAACATTTTAAACATCCTTCATTTTTTCCAATACATGTTTTGAACATTAAATGAAAATTAAATTCCCACAATTAAATTATGATATTCATGAATAATCTATGATACATGAGTTTATTATGATTAAATTTATGTAATGTTTTAGATATCAATTTTAATGAGAATTAATTAGTACAATGGAAATTTAGTGATTAATGTGAAGAATAGATCTTAAAATATGGACTGGTTATTTGAAGGAATTAATTGATTCAGGTAAATTAACTTCCCTTAACATTTATTATAAATTGTTTTATAAAATTTAGGTTAATTGATTTTTTATTATAAATCATCCCCGTAGTGATTTTACAAAATCATATTTACCATTATTGAGATTATTTCCTAAATAATTACATCCCAATTTATCTTGATCATATTTTTTGAGTGATATTGGGACATGCCAAATACATAGACTTGAATTTTTGTTTTTCAAAACAATAATTGTAAACGAGATACTTAAAATGATTCATGAATCTTTTAATAAACAACTTCCTCTTAAAAAATATTTACATCAATCCTTCTTTATCATATAGAGACCATTACTGAACATTTATGGAATGATCAATCCTTCAATCCATTTTTATCCAATCCATCCCTAAAATTAGTAATTCTATGATATTTTAATTCTAATGTGTATGGCTAAATGGGAATAATTATAAATGGGATGATATAAAATTTAATTAAGAAGTGTGGGGTTGATTATTTGGGGAATTCTAAATGGTTGTAGAATCATTCATTATATATTTTTTCACGTCTTGAATATATGAAAAAATAAAAATAAGAAAGAGAAGAAAAAAACTTTTTCAAGATTTGGGTAATCAAAAAATAATCATTACTAGATAAATTATTTCTATCATATTTGGTTACATGGCGAATGTGAGGCTTATTCTAAATTATTACATTATAAAAAGAGAAAAATGTAATTGTTCCCTTAGAAATGAATAATTGTTAAAAAATAAAGAGGGGGAACAACTCATTCATTATTCTTAAACTTTTTATGATATTTACTTTGAGTTATATATAAATTTGGAATTTGTTATAACTTTAAGGGGATAATTTACTTAAAATTTTTAATTTTAATATCTTGAATTATGATTTAAGAGTTAATAACCCTCCTTGAACTTTTTTTCAAACATCAAATCCTACTAACCTGTAGCCTTAGAGTCATTAAATCCTCATTTGTATGTCATTATGATTTTATTTTCTTTTTTCATAAAAAAGATATGAATGTATATTATTTAAAAGAATTTGAATAAGTAGAATTTACTCATTATATTTGAAATAATGTACCTGAATTTTATCATGACTGATAAGATAAATGATTCAAAAGTATGGTAAATCATGAGTTTGGATATTTGAAAATAATGAATTGAGGTGCATGAATGAATGAAATGGGTAGCTAAATCATTTTTCTCAAAGGGTAAAAGTAATATAAATGGATTGGTTGTTTCTTCTGAAAATGTGAAATTTAATTGAAATTTTATGTTGAATTTGGATATATTATTTGACATTGACAATCATTTGATCTTATTAAATTGATATTAGGATATTAATAAAATTCGTTATCTATGATTTCAATGTTGAAATTTTTTTATTGAGGTAAATAAAGGTTTATGTATTAGAATTGAAAAAAATTATATTTTGTTTCAAAATTTTTAGACCCACCATAGTGTTATTTTATTGGAAGTTCTCATATTTTTATGTTTTTCTTATGAATTTTGATTTTAATTATAAAAATATCCTAATTTGGGAATTTAATTATTTTATTTTTATTCAGTATTTTAGAAATTATAATTTTTTGTTAATTTTTATTATGGAATTTTTATTTTTTAGGATATGAGATATCATGTTCCAAATTTTATGCTTCTAAAAGACAAAAACAATACATCAATTGGTGGCCAAAAAATTAGCTCAGAGACACATTCCTCAAAAACTATTCAAAGATAGAGACTGGTTTAAATATGATATTATATCTCAATGGTGGAATACCTAGTAAAGATTAAATTCTACATAGATCTAGTTAAGGTATTTACTTACAATATAAATTAATGAGTAATCATGTGAATAATATTTTTTTAATTTAGGTAATTTATGGGAATCCAAATACATTGAATTTGAATACTTTTTCTGGGATGATTAAATTATCATTGTAAAATTATCATAATTCTCACTACAGATGGCCAACTTAGCTGAAATTTTGACAAGGGTTGAGAAAGCGAACTGGGAACATTTTGAATGGTGGGGTCCACATGTGAATTTCAAATTTAATAGGTCTAAAAGTTGTCAACATTTTAATTTAAAAATTTTCATATTACAGGAGGAGAGCCACACAATCAAAAATCAGTCCATTCTATCACATTCAATCTAAGGCACCAAGGAGGACAACTACATTAAGGGAGTTACTCTAATGAATTATATTCTCACTCCCCTATTTCTATTTCTTAAAATTTTTCCTCTATTTTAGTTTTATTTTCAATTGTAATTTAAAGGTGATTTTTTTTAAACAAATCCATAAATTTGTGTTTCTCAATCTATCCCACAATTCTTATTATAAATTTTTTCTGCTAATTATAAGGATTATTGTTATTATTAAAATTAGTTTTATTTTTAATATAAATATTATAATTAATTATAATATATTTTATATATTATCATTATTATAATTATAAAATTATTATTTTATGATTTTTTTCACATTTCCTTTCTTATATCAATATTATAAAAATACTCTCTTAAATAAAATAATAAAATTACAATTATAATAATAAATATTATTATTGTTATTGTTACATTCTTTATATTATATATAAATTTCATTTAATTTATTTCCTCGTAATCTATTATTTTTTTCTCTCTATTCTCATTAATCATTGTTCTTTCTTATATTTAATTCCTCCACTATTCTTACTTTTATTTTCTCCCACTTATTATTCTCCTCTATAAACATACACTATTGGTATCTCTTACTATTTGAAGTTAGAGGACGACCTTGAGGTTGGGCCTTTGTGTAGTTGAAGGTTTTCCTTATTTTTTAATAATGTTTAATTTTATGTTTTTAGAAATAATTGAGTATCATGCATGGGTGAAGAGAATGTTCTTGATATAGTGACATGCCCTAATGATATTTTAGTCAATATATTTCAATTCATTTATTTAACACAATTTTCTCGCAAGACAAAGGTACAATATTCATATTATAAGAGTTTAGCTAATAAATGGATGAAAAAATATCAAATGAGGTGATTACATAAAGATGACACCTCTCATACCAGGTAGTGTCATCAACATTAATTAAAAAAGTAGGTGGAATTATTGTATCTTAGTCATTAAATTATATTCAACAATTTCTAAATAAATAAGAGTATTCCAAATAGGATATTTTAGGCTTCTATTATCAAAAATAAATCAAAAATATAAAGGAGAATAATAATATAACATTAAACGAAACCACTAAATAGTGTGCTTCTTCTTAACAAATTTTGTTCTGTTTTCATGATAGTTTAAATTATTTTTTTTCATGTCATTAGAATAATTAATAAAAACACAAAAATATTTTCATTACATTAATTTAAACTCAAATAACTAAAATAATAATCATAAGTTTTTTAGATTTGTAATATAAACAAATTTAAAATCCCCTCAAATGAGAAGACCCTTGTTAGCCACTATGCTGCAAAGTGAAAAATATAATAACGGATTTTGACCATTCCTTCTGACAGGATTGCGTTAACTCTATACTATTATGATATTTAGGCATGTGTTTCTATAATATAATAAATATTATTTTAAAAAGATTTAATATCTACTAATGATACTTTTTTAATGATTATAATGGGTTTCCTTTTTATGTAGATGTTGTTGAATCACCAAAACAATAACATTACTAGAATATATTAGATTTTATATAGTCCAACCAATCACAATTTTCATACCTAGAGAGGAACACTAGTCCACCAACTACTAATATTTTATTTTACCTGTATACATAATCGTTCTATTCTCATATAATAAAATTCCACTTGTTTCAAGGAAACTATTCTCGTATCTATGAGGATACTCATTCTTGGTATCTATATGGTTGTTTAACATATTAATATATAAAATAGATACGTTTAATACATTATTCATGTTCTTATTGGTTGAAAAAAATAAAAAATAAATATAAACATTAGAGGCAATGGGTTTCGATAATTGGTATTAATTTCTGAATAATTTAATGTGTTTTGAAGAGTTTTAAAAAATATTGATAATGAGCAGAGGTTCTTTCTAGTAGATCATATTATTTGATTTTTCCTACATAATTGATAGTGGTAATATAAGAATAATACTATACAATAAAGTAAACAGAATAATTAAAAACCGCTTAAAAATAGTCAAATTGAGTATAATAACTAATCTTGTAATGGTTAGGTCTAACCAAATTCTACACCCATAGTTAATTTTATTTATCAAAATTAATTTCATATTAATTTTTAAAACCATCATAAAATAATTTTACATGAAAAAATACACTTTAAATAAGTAAGACTTTTTTATATAAAACATGAAATAAAAAACTCTTAGTAATATGTAGTAGGATATACATTCAGTGAAATAAACATTTAACATTAATTATCCTATTTATAAACAATAAAAACATAAAAAATTACTTAATTATTAATAATTTTATCATTAATATGTGTCATACTTTGGTTTTAGAAAAGATATAAAAAATATAGGTAAGAAAAATAAATTTCATGTTATTTAATTTTTTATAACATTAAACTCCTTGAATGATACATAAGAGTTTAGGATTTACAAATAAAATATGAAAAAAAATAAAAATGGGACCCTTGAACACCCCAAGGAAACTCATAATTCTACAATAATTATACTATAAAAATATATTTATGGGTGAATTCATATGATATAGTTGTCCTATCACCTAGAAACTCTTTGATTCCGTAATAATCATCCTTGTGGGTGGATTATATTTATTGTAACAGAAATTATCTACATGATTAAAAAAACATTGATTAGTCTTTTAAAAGATATTAGAGACATCACTCCATTTCACTAGGTTGGGGTAAAAAGTTTTTGTTGAATGAAACATGTCTAAGGGGTGAGTTTCCACCAACATCATTATGTGGTAAAAAAAATTGGATACAAACACATTACTATGATGACCTACATTATTATCTCCCCAAAAAATTTCATAACCTGATAACTAACTTTATAATGAGGATAAATGAAGAATATTATACTTATATCATGATATTATAATGAATTATCATATGTTCCAAGGAAATTTTATTCATATGCACCATAAATTTTATGAAATATTACAAATTTGCATATACTAATATGATGAATATGAAATATGTTTCAAAATTACCTAAAACTACTAACACAATGTGTGAATCCTACTTTGGAGAGCACGAATAATTCATTAAATTTATATGCATATAATTCTATAAATATCAAAAAACCAATTCACTAATTATTAATGACTGAAGAGAAACTGTAAACCATGATTAGGTGATTTACCTTTACATGGTCCTCAAATAATAAGATATATATGAATTTTTAGGTAATTATAATGGAGTGAGTATAAAAAACCTGGTAAATAGAAACCACTCACACCCTAAATTTCATTCATAAACAAATGTGTATGTAGTAATTTTATATATCAAAATGAATAATTAGAAATATAATCAATATACTATATATATAAAGTCTAATATAAAAATATGTAATCCATATATTACTCAATAATTAAATTAGTCAGACCTTTCAAATCTCCTCCGAGCCTATATTCTAATTTTAGATGAAAGACATATTTTTCTCCTCTATATGTGGTAGTAATCACACAAAAAATCAATGTTGAATACTTAACAACAAAAATTATTTATGTTTATATTTATTTAATGATTTTGTGATTTATGAAATATCTAATTGAAAGAGAATATTGTATAACATTTCACGGAATCGTTGTTTCTCATAATAGACATAAAAAAGATGAATGAGTCATGAAAAGATATTATATTGTCTTTCAATTAAACATTTATGAAAAATATTAATTTCTAATAATAAATTATGTAATTTATAAAAACATATATTATATTAATAGCTTCACAACATAATTATTATGAATCAATTATTACCAAATAAATAGTCAAAATGTATAAATATAACTATCAATCATTTTAATAGAATTAGACATCTCAAATTAAATTATTTTTACTCATCCCTTCACTAGTAAATGATCAACCATACATAGTAAAAGATGATGAAAGGGTTTTAATTCCTTTATTAGTTATATAATACATTATTAATGTCTAGGGTACGAGGTATTGATCCTCATATACCCAAGAAAATCATATGCAAAAAAATATATTGTATTTTTAAACCAGAACCCAAAAATATGAAGTTGAATATGTAAAACCAAGGTAATATGTTGAAATCGTCTAGGATAATTTATTATATTGTCTTGGGGTGATGAAAATATAAATACATGACGAATTTGGGAAGAATAAGGTTATGGTTATGTATATTATACACATTTATGAGAATAAATGGGATGATAGAATATATTAGAAGATTATAAAACCCATATAATTTTATAATTAATCCATATATATCTAATACAATAAACATGGACAAGGATTGAAAGAGTAATGTATTTTAATTAAAGAGAATAAAGGGAGATCACCATAGAGTCTACCTAGTTAGTAACGAGTTTAAATATTATTTTATTACAAAATTTAGCATTTATATTATAATGTTAAATCACCACACCCCAACTATGTTTTACATCCCCTTCTATTTGGCATGCACAACCCCTCTTGAAAAGCCTTTTTTTTCATTTAAGAGGGTCTGTTACTTGTCTCTATAAACCCTTTGAGGTGTGTTTTAGTGTTCTGCTTCAAACAATATAAGTTTAGAATCATTTTGGGTTGTCTCCATCATTTGAGGTGAGGGTTTTCACCCCAACGCTTGGTGTCACAAAACATTGTTGGTGTTTTTGTATGTGTTTTGAGTCTGTAGTGTTTAGGATATAAGGTATTGGATCTTCACACATGATTTTAGAAGTTCACCTTTTCATTTCATCTTGGTCTTGAGGTAGGTTTCTCATTGCGTTTTCCATTATAATTTATGTTCATCTTCTTCTTTCTGTTTGCATCCTATAATAGTGAAAATTATTGTTGTGAAATTTTTTGTTAATTTATATTGTGTGTGAATTAGAATTTCAATTCTATTTTTGTGAAAAATGTTGTCATATTGTTTTATATGAATAAAAAATTGGTTCTGTTAAACTATTTATTAATATTTCACATTTTTTATCAATTTAAACAAGTTCATGGCCTTAAATTTGTGTCTTCAACTGGTTGAATCTTGATTAGAAACTATTTTAGTAAATGTTCCATATATCAATGATAAATTTTATTTGTTGGATCGTATGGATTACTTGTGATTTAAAATGATTAGGTTTGGTTTTATAAAAAAATATTGGTTGAAATCTAGGTAGAATTTAGGGGATCCGTGAATGGTTTCATACTGGTGTTGTTTTTCAAAGAAAATGAGATTTTATAAATTCTTTTTGAAGCCCAAGAGGGGTTCTTCCCAATTTTTTTGGAAAAATAATTTGGTTCATTCATAAGTGGAGATTCAGGAAATGTGTTTAATACCAATTTGGCACCTTGTGGAATATGATGAAATGGTTTCAATGACAACCCTCTTAGAATAACTCTCTTTTCATGGTTGTGAATGATTTTTTTAGATTCCCACACTTAGGGGCTCCTTGGTTATCGAATGGATTAAAGGAAATAGTCTATCCCCAGGAGTGGCTCAGAGTGATTCCTGTTGAAATTTATTTACATTTTATATATATTCGTGATTGGATGTTCAGATGGAATCAGTTAGCTGACCCTTGTTTTATACATGATACATAAGAACCTAGAATATATGGAGAATATTCTGAGAATTATTTCTGCACTTGTAGGTTTTGGTACTGACTACTGGGCCACTATAGGCAGATATGATTGGGATCATTGCTATGTGATTTTCCCTTGGCATTCCTGAGAATGTATGGCTAATAATTTTGGGCATTTTTATTTCATTGTGGGTGACATGTTAATGAGGCTGATGTCTTGTGTATTGGTGTCTTCTAGATTATTCTTTATCTCCTGGTTTCAACTATTTCTACACATTAATAGTTCTTACGGTGTTGAATGTTTTACTTGTATGTATATTTTCATTTCATTCCCCATGTTGTGTTACTACTTTAGCGCTTTCAGGTGTAGTTTTCTTACTGGAATGTGATGTGTTGTTTTAATTTGGCTTATGGAAACTCTTTTCAATGAATGGTGTTATTTTTTTTGATAAAATTGAAAATGTAAACATCAAATTCCCCTTGAAAATAATAATGTATCACTAATATAGTGACTTGGGTTTTTTAAAAATGAATGATGGAACTGACATGTACTTTTTCTTGAGTAACATGTAGAAAAATATACTTTTATACATTGTAGTTCAATCTTGAAAATGGAAGTTTCATTTATTTTAAAGGATGATCATTAAGAGAAGATTATCGGGATAGACTAATATGTTTTAATACTCTCTCTTATAGATCATTTTCTATTTTTATCCCTTATTTAGGCACCAGCATGGGTGTGTTCACCTTTGGCGATCCTTGATCATTGAGTAGGGGAGTGACCAGTGGGGTCCCAGAGAGATAGTTATTGTCCTATTCGGTAAGATCAATTTTATTTCCTTCATGTTTGGTCACTTTATTTGGTTATTTATATCGATCAGATCTTCATTTTTTACACTAATTTTATTTATTATATTTGTAAAAAAAATTCCCATCATCCCTCTGTCGATTCCTTGGAGTTTTTCTCCAGCTTGAGAGGATTGGGAATGCCTCCAGGGCCTTGCTTCTGATTGGATCAAGTGACCATTTTAGAGTCTACCCGGGTAGGTTCGTGATAGAGGGCACTTCATATTTTTTTTTCAGACCATCTCTTAACCAATTATCATGAATGTATGCATCATCACTCAATGTTTTGGGGGATAAGACCAACTTTTGGTTAGAACTCACTAAATAAATACCTTTAAAAATCTACCAATCATCATGTAGAACCTTAATATCTTTTGGTCTCATATTAAAATTTATAAAAGATCTGGTAAAAAGACTTGTGAAAGAAATGAAAAATCACTACAATCCACTATATGATGCATGTAATGACTTCTTATACACTATAACTGAGGTCATATGGTTCTTTGTTGAATAAAGGGTTATTAGATTCCATGGGAATAGTTACAACCTATGCATCACCAAAATTGGTGTTTTATCTAATAATGGCATTCATTACCTCTAATATAATAACCCTATGTTCATTATTCAATCATTACATAACTAATTATTCCAATATTTTTTCCTAGAATAGACCTAATTTTAAATCACGATGTCTCTTTCCAACCTACCAATTCTCTATGTTGCCATGTGGAGCTCCTAGGGGGATACATAAAGACCATCTTTAATTGGTATGATAATATTTTCTAACACTAAGTAAGAATATAAACCCAATTTTATGAATTTTCTTATAAAAATCTATAATGTACTTATATCTCTATCAAAAAACCTTGAAAACAATATCATTAATATATAAGAAAAATCATTTAAATGTACAAATTTTTATTGAGATTAATGAGGTTCCAATGGGAATACAATAAAATGAAAAGGACAAACTGTGTGCCCAAAAAACAGAATGTAGAAGGGACAACCAAACAAGGAAAGGGGCCCTCACATCAAGATGGTGGAAAAAAAAAATATCATACTACCATAAACTCATCATTCCACCAAAAATGTGTCAACATCCCACGAACTTGGATTTTCAAATATGTCTCTATCATGTACTTCATCTGTACGAACACAAAATGTGATGGCTAATTTAATGTTCAGGGTTGTGTACAAACATACTCAATAGGATACCCTAGAAACATTAAAGATAGAATTATGCATCAGTCAACATGTTTTTTGGAACTATAGGTGACTATGAAGGGGGTAATGAGGATAAATAGAATGTAATTAATCGCAATATTATGAATGATAAGTAGTTTCCAAATGGAAGACAATAAGAGTGATATAGATATTCTAAAACAATAGGGTTTCATAGAAAATCTTATGTCCCAATAGTCATATCTCCAAATGAAAAATCCTACTAATGATCATTTCTAGCAGTGCTTGAAACTCTAAAAATAAAATCTATCCTAAGGTCTGTCAACATTAATAATATCAAATCTCAAAGGAGACCCCATGAGTTATGAGTTAAGACATTTCACATAGAATCTCATACAACATTGGATTCTAGTATTCATGTCACAACAAAAATTCCCATCATAAGAGTCTTATCATCCATGAATCTCAATCACATTCTAAGGATTTTTACAATGAAAAAGGTAATGGAATTGAAAAATGTATTGTAATTTATTGCAGTAAGATCAATAGTATGATGTCAAATATATTAGTTCACAAAAATATCCCTACCATGGTATCTCTCAGCCCCAAAGTGACAAAAATATCATCTATCATTTCCCTTAGTTGATGTTGGATGATCCCAACAATATAATATTTCGTAAAATAAAAACTCAAAATGAGGCACATTATTCAATATTATCTCCACATATTTGTTAAATCCCACTCCATAGAGAGATCATGCCAACCCAATAATGTGGGTGAAATACTTGAACTATTTTATTTGTTGGGTAGAGGGTCATATCCTCATAATCACATGGGTGGAATAATGACCACCTTGTGGATCCCAATCCAAACTACTAAGACACCTACTCTACCTTTGAATAATGTGGTGGAATAGTCATGTCTGACTATACCTTATCCAATTAAGGGAAACTATACATATTGACAAAGGGGTACCATGTGTGTTGTTCCTTGTTGTCCCCGTGGTGGTGTTCTATTACCCTACATGTAGTGTTGTAGCTATAAAAAATATCCTATAGTGTATTTACATGTAATTAAATTTCTATTAGGTTACTCAATATGCTCCTTGTATTCCCAATTTGTGGTCCTCCATGACAACATGATACGTGGGCTAACCAGATTATATGTCATATCACTCAGTGTACCTAGGATTATATAATCAATACACACAAGGTCAGTCTACAAGGGTCACCAAAATTGTGGTCCCATGCACACCTCTTGTGTCATTTATCCTCCCCCAAAACCCTACAACCATATCTCTAAAATACACATCTTGTTTTTATAAAAAATACATGTTGTATAACTAAGAATTTCCTAGAAAATATGACCCCTAATGAATTTTCCTATTTCACCACAACTTCCATTGATCTCACCCCCAGAAATTCTTAAAACACTCATTATTCATGTAAAAATAATTATTTGTCATTCGAAAGTAAGATTATAGTCATCCCCCCTCAAAACAATGAATTTTTCTTAACTCAAAGAATATGTCGTGCTACACAGCTTGTCAACCATACACCAATCATCCTAATCTATTTTTACATATTCATCAGAGGATTCAATGTTACCTAAAAACATTTATAACCACCAATCATTGGAAATTTTATCTCTTATAGAATATTCCTCATCACACACCCTCTATGTAATGAAACCATATACAATGATTTTCTAAAAAATAATATTTCCATTTATAATATACTATATCATCATGATTTATAAAAAAATATAATAATGAAGAAGGGAAACAAAACAAATGGTCATAAACATATTATCAAACATTCATCATTATAAATAAAATATATGGGGATGAAATATTAATAGAAAAGTAAAACATTTCAAAGAATAAAAAAATTGTAATGTAACTATCCTAATAAAACTCATAGTCATAGATCTAATGTAAAAAATTTAAATCCATCTTCATAATAAGAAATAGATAGAGATTTATAAAATAATAAAATAATACATCCCTTAATGGATGAATGTCAAATGTTGGATGTAAATCCATATCCCCAAATCCATTCTTCATCTCCATTAAGATTCATTCATCGATGTCCTTAGGGATCCAATTCCACTCCTTGATCTATTATCACTACTAAAAAGTAATCAAATCAAGTATCCTATATAATGTTCTTTTGGGATACAATTTATCTTATCATAATGAGTATTCATAATGATGAAAAATATACGTCATATGATTTTATTATAAATTAAAAAATTAATTAAATTGTTTATTAATTTTCATAATTTTCCAATGAATGTGAACACTTGAAAATATAAATAAAAATAACATCACACCTATGTTAAATGATATTTACTATAATAATTTAAGGAATAATATTTCCATTTTGAGGTCTCATTCATGTCCTATCATCATATCATTAAAAATACACAATTGTACGTTATATTATTAAAATATTTTAATAAGAATTTTTTTATATACTCATGAAAATTCATTTCAAGTGTCATGTTTATCCAGGGGTAAAATGAATTTTATGAACACAATGGAACAATAAAATGCATTTTTAAGTATACATCTAGTTTTGAAAAGCATTTGTACCCCTGTAAAAGTCAAGGGACATAAAAAAATAGTAGATTCCTTGATAATTCCATTTCAATTATTCATTATTTTTATTATAATTCATTGAATTTGATATAGAAATGATAATTTCCTGCCTATTTATTTAATTTAAATGATCACATGGTAAAGGATAAAAAAATTTATGTGATATAAAAAATTCCATAAATACCAATATTTACACAAATATATTGTATCCCATGATGTTGGATAAATATGGAACACTAAATGTGGTTTAATGTTTTGAACAAAGTAAAAATCTAGCATTCAAAGCTATAAAATGACAACTAATGTTGTAAAAACATTACATGTACAGAAATAAATAAAATATGTGAATAAAAATAAAAATGTAATTGAATTGAAGAACAATAATTGATGTGTCAACACATTCATAGTGTGATAAAACTTTCATGATGTGAATCTTCTTGGAATCAACTATTGAGGAATGCTTCAATTAAGATTTTCATGGATGATTATAAAATAAAAAAGCATATATGGACTATAAATTAAAATACTAACACATAAATCATAATTTATTGCATTAATCGATACATAAAATCACCACAATCTACATGTATTTCTATAAATGGAGATCAACAGTGCTACGATTTGAGAGGATAACAAAGACCAAATATTTTTTCTAGATGTACCACTATATAGTGTCCTCACATGATAAATTATAAACCCTTTTATTCTTTTTTTAATTTTCATTTATCCTTCTATATTACTCTATCATCACATAGATGTGGGGTAATTTTTAACTTGTTCTTGGGTAAATAATCTGAAGGGGGATATGTCATTGTATTTTATTTCATTATATTCACTAATGTAATAGGTTTGATATAATTTTTAATAAACATAAAATCTATTTATTTTCCTTTTATCATGACCCTTAACATTTAAATTTGAATGGAGTATTTAATTTTTGACACAATTAACCTAAATAATAAATTACAATATATTAATTTAAGGTAATTAGGTTTGAAATTGGTATTGTGTTGAATGTGATTCAGTGGCCCCCTAAATTACCCGAACATGGGAAAAGGGTAATTTCTATATTGTGGAGGGTATTTTAGGACCATTGAATCCACATTTTCAGACTCTAAATGTAATACCAAATATTCATCTATGTTCTACATACAATTTCAACTAAACCATAAAATCTATAAAACCCTAATAAACCTCTTAACCTAGTTTGAAAGTAAAGAATATTCTTTCCAATAATCTCTATAATTTTCAATCTATTTCCATAAACAAAAATTCATTCCTTTCCTTTTATTCTTTTATAAAATAAATTAAACAAAACTATTCATATTAAAATCTTAAAGAAAAAAATCACCATCTTATGGGTTTAACTTCCATCATTACTAATAATTTATTTTAATTAATTAGTAGTATATATTTATTATTTCATAAGAATTTATATAATTATCCCAAAATTGAAATATCCACACCTATAATTGTGTCAAAACTAGCATCATTTTTTGGGATGGTTTCATTTTAGCTTTTTAGATTATTAATATATAATTCTATTATTTTATCCTATTTATTCTACATTGGGAATTTTATATTGATTTTTTTGAATAATATCATTAATCCACAAGTATGACACTCGAGTCAAAAGAAATTATATAATTGATTTCAATCTGGATTCTAAACCATGCCATTAGAGAAAAGTATTTTTTCCCATGGTGGTTGTGGAAGAAAATTATCTACTTGAGGATTTCTACAAATTGATTTGTTTTTTTTGTAATCTCATATATTATAGGATCTCATATAACACATTATTCTATACAATAATCCTTGAACCCCATAGTAAACATAATTCTGAGATTAAATCAAACATAATCGAAATGATCTTGATTAGGGTGAAATTTACTAAACATTATCTTGAGGATTCGATGATGAATCTCAGAATATTTCTCAATAGTTTTCATGCCAATCTATTCTAGAAGGTCTCATGTGACACAATAAGAAATTTTCTACTAATATTTTCATTGAGGGGACATTATCTAGAGTGGATTCGATGTTTTCCAAATCATTCCATCACCACATGGGTCGATTTAGGAATGAAAAAACAGACTCTCTTTGTCCCACCATCCATTTAAATTGAAATATAATTAATTATTTTCATTTATGGTCAATTTGAGTATGAATCATTGTATTTTTCATAGAAAAATTTAAAATATCTAACATGAAAATCCCACTATCATGGTATAAATCAATTTTTAGTAATAAATTTTTTTTATGGTTTTATCATAGGGGAATTACTTCTTTCTGGAAAACTCATATGAAATATCAAAAATGATTTAATCCCATATAGATAGCTATAATCTATTGGAATAATCATATAAAATAGATTCTCATGGTAAATATAATTTATGCACTGAATATTTCTACCCATAGCCGACAATAATAGTTAGATAATGGCATAAGTGGAATCATTGATAAAAAATATGGTAGCCCTGATGGTCTAGTTACAAAAAACTCTACGTATGTATAAAAATGAAGAAAATTATTCTGATTGAAATCATTGAAATGAATTTTAGTTTTTATAACAACAAATACCAGATATGAATGTATATCAATAAAGGATACATGGATAAAAGCAAAAACACCCCCCAGGGGACCAAATTGGTGCTCCATGACTATACAATGTTGATGATAGTGGCCACATTTATGAAAAATAATTGATCTATTAATCAATGATATAATGAAATTCTCAGGGAACCAAAATTCATCATTATAATATATAGTGCATCAAGTATTGAAAATCAACTTATTACATTGAAAGAGGCCATGGGGAGAAATATTTGGAATCCCCAAAGTGATTGTATTTAATGATATAAAACTTATTTCTATGATTATTGTAAAATTACCCATGGATCACATCAAAAAATGTACACAATGAATAGAAATAATAGATGGAAAAGTTTGAAGAACATTTATATAAAGAAAATCTATAATAAGAACCACCAAAGTGAAATCCATGGATTTTTTTCCATGACTGACTAGTATAAATAAAGGTGGTCATTATATTTAATATCAGGAAAGAGTTTAGAGTTTTCATATAAATATCCCCTTATATAGTCTCTAATAAGCATAAATACCTATGTAAAATTCATTAATAAACTAGTGGCCAACAAGCTGAAACTGTAGGAAATTAAAATGCTTATACTCACACAAGATTGTTTCTTGATGGTAAAAATGGGGATACCTAAGAAGAAAAAATACATTTTTAATTTCTTGTATACTATCTTTATTGGATGTAATAAAATTGTAAAATATTTTTGTGACTTAAGTGTGTGTCTCAACCTCTTGATGTATACAACATTCATGATTTCATTTCTATAATGACTAAATCTCATAAGAGTTTCACATAAATAGGAAAATTCCAAAATGATGTATCCTTGAGGTGTCAATAAAGATATTATAATCAAATTAGACAAATTATACATCTCATTCTAATATTTATTAATGGGTATGGAAGAATAGAAGACTCCACCCATTCTGGGGGAACCATTTTTAGGCCATCAGGTGAGAAATGACAAGTATAAAAATTGTATCAATCTTCCTATGTAGTGATTTTAAAAAGCATGTTTCAATATACAGTAGGAGAAGAAAATTTGTGATGTTATAGAATATGTGGAGATTAGAGAAGAACAAATAACTAATGTTGAGGAGATTTTTCATGTGGAAGATGTGCACATGTTTACAGTTGTTGTTTAAAAGGATTCTCATTAAAAAGTATGAAAATGAAGAGATAGAATCACATAATTATGACCACTAACATTGAAAGGTAAACCTACTCCATCTTGATTGGTAATATCCAATAAGTATGGATGTTACATAATATTACATTTATTTTTTATATATCAATGATGAAATGGCTGGTCAACCAAATATAAATTATGTTATTGTTATGATTAGAATGATCTAATCTGTTTTATGTGGGAGGACAAAGATAAACCTATGTGGAAAGGTTACAAATTAAAATATTTATAGACCCCGACTAGGTAAAAAAATTATTTCTTAATAACATAATCTAGAGATTAAGGACTAAATATCATTCTAATAAAATTAGACAAATTTATTTAAATGTGGAAACATGTTTTTGTAGAATTTCTCTTTACTTTCGTTTTGTATAGGTTTGCATGAAATAACCCAAAAAAAATTAGACAACAATTATTATGTAGTGTAGTTTCACATATTAATTTTTATTTTATCATAATATCATGCCTCTAGGAGGGATTTTAAGAATAATCCATAAAATTAATACACAATGTGAACCTGATTCACGTTATAAGTTAAATGAAATAAACATTGTGAAACCCATTCATGTCACGAGGAATAAATTACGAAACTAAATTCAATGAATCAATTAAAATAGGGGTATGAGTTTTTCTATTATATTTCCTAAATTAATCATTTTTAGATCATTTAACTACCAAATTCATTCCCACACATCATTATTTCTTTACTAAAAAAAACTAGAAGACATCAACTAGTTTGAATAAATTTAATTCTATGAATTTATTGTTATTTGTTAATATATTTGAATTTTAAAATTAGTAGAAATAATTATTAGAGATAAAAATGTTGTTCTATATTTAAGAAATATTGATTTAGTGGAGGTTGTTATTTTTTTCAAATAAAATTTTTATGAGATTTTTCCTTCATTGAATTTCAGATATTTGAAATTAATTTACATAATTATTCATGTAAGATTCAATGAGTGATTTTTCAACCATTTTTTCTCATTCTAGGTACATCGTATATATCAAATATTTACTGTTATATTTATAGAATATTCATGTGAGACATTGGAATGTTCTATTCTAGAAATTTCATGGCATATTATCAATGTTATGATGAAATAAAATCACTTTTTCTAGTTTGGTATATTTTCATTAACCATTTTTTCTTGGATCCACATTTCATTTTTCATTCTTAATCACATATAATCCTAAAATAACATTGTTATTAATTGAATGGAATTAAAATCATATTTTATTCATTCCTATATACATATATATATTTTTCATAATATTTTAAAAAATAAGAGTGAGAGATTCTATCTAGGTTTGATGGTAAGATAATACCTTGAGAATACATTACATGGGGTATTCTTTTGATTTGGAGAGAGGCCATGACATTATTTATTATAAATTATCTATATTCAAATCTATTTCAAAAATAAAATTTCTATCTTATAAAATCAAAAATAATTTTTTTCGGACTAATGATCTTTTGATCGTCTGTGATTTGGTAGTGGAGATTCATCAAAGGGAGCTCTTGGTGAAGCCACAATGCTCTATTTCCTTTCTTGACAATGGAAACCATTTCATTGGTCCCTCCTCCACTAACAGGGGTGGGGCCTTCATCATCAGAAATGAGAGAGAGAGACCTTTGATTATTCCCTTCTCAACCCCTATCCTTATTCCTCCTTTAACGCAAGTGTTTTCATACCTGAAAGTATGATATTTTCAAGATGGATTCCCTAATCTTCCACTCTCAATCGCGGAGTTTTATGAAACCTCATTTTTCTTGATGTTATCCTTGATTACTCAGTTCAGGTCGAGACACCCTTCAGTTGTTGTGTTCGATAAATATGTCTTCAGATCATGGGATCATTAGGATAGGGAGATAGTGGGGCTGCTTGATAGCCACCATATTATGTTTCTCTTTGCTTCAGAAGAGGATCTAATAAAATTATGGCTATTCACACCCCATAGTTTGAACATATTACAGTTATACATACTTCGATGGTCCTTTTAATATCATATTAAATGAGATTCTCCAACAATAGTGGTTTGGGTTACTTTCCTAAATCTACATTTTCTTTTTCCAAATCCTTAGATTATTTGACTGTTGTGTAATATTATGGGTAGATATTTTTGCTCAGATAGCCACACTGAGTCAATCTGTTATCCGGTGAACCCACATGTATGTGTTGAAATAGATGATTCCAAAGTGACATTTTATTTTGTTTGGATTACAGTAGGTGAGGAGTACATGTGAAAAAAATATGGTGTTTGATTCTTAGAAGAACTTCAATTCATTCTGTAAGCACTTGGGACACTCTATGGTTAACTATCGCTGGGGGTATCTTTATACAAGGAATATGGGAAAGGGGAGTGGTAAGGATCCAGAGGTTTGTGTTGAGGAAACCTTGTTGGAACAGAAGTCTATGGGTGTGGAGTGTAAAATATGGGATGTGAATCCTCTAGGGACTGAGGTATTTAGCAGACTAAGGAATCATTTGGGTACTCATCGATCTCTCCATTCCATTTCTTATGGGAAAGAAGGGTATGTAGGGGAGGTGTGACCTTCCAATGGATCATATACTGATGATGTGCATAGAGGGTCTGGTACTACTTCCAAGATTTTAAAAAAAGTCTCCAACTATATCCATGTTTATAAATAGTTTGGATACCTTCATCCTGTAAAAGAACTTACACTAGTACAAATTTTCTCAGAGGTGGAGATCCATTATTGAGTCTCGGGCCCTCCCTTTAAGGGTACCCAAGGTGATAACAGGAATGAGACTGGGGAAACAAATGAGGGGTGAAGCTGGCATGTTCAGAGAAGTATAGTGATTCGGATGAGGTATAATTGTGCTTTATATCAGAGTCACAACTATGAGAAAATATAGACTAGTAACCACTTTTCTTGTTTGGAGGGGATGCCTCAAGATCAAGAGGAGGACACTGAAACTGAAATATTTCATGAGAATAAAGGTACAGCCTTGTCGAGATGGAATAAAAGAAAAGGGTTCTATGACTAATCGCATCTCCCAAAACCAATGGAGACCAGGTCGGGTAAAATGATGAAGGATAAAAATAAGTATTTCCTGTTTGTAATCATTTTTAACTTGTTGGAGAATCATTGAAGATGGTTTAGAACTTGTTGTAGAATCTGGCAAGGGAAAACATGTGGTGATGAAATTTTCTAACCAGTAATATCATTATTTGCTTGTCCACTCTAAATAAGTAATGGTGGAGGAGTTCTTTTATATAAATGCTTCCAAGTAGATGAAAATAAGATAATTGGTATTAAACTTCATGTGGATGATAATAGTGAGAAAGAATCACAGATCGATAATCATTATACTATTTTGATAAGGGGTTTTAATAAAGGGATTCTCTGTAAGGAAGAGTACTCTAAAATTTTTGACAAGTCGGTATACTACATTGAAGACTTCATCCTCGACGAGCATGGTTTACAGGTGCACTCTATCTCTTGGATGGTCTTTAGGGAGGAAACATCTAATAGGCTTACGTTTTCATTCAATAATATTGTCACATATTTTTTTACAACTCTCTTAGTTGAGACAATATGGTTTCTTACTTTTCCTTAAAAGAGTTTAATAATAAAAAATATCATTTTCAATCTTTGGTTCGGCAGTGGATGTGAGATTTTTATTAAATGAAATATTTTTTTTTTAAAATTAATAATAATAATAAAATGAAATTTTGGATAATTCCTTCATTTTTTACATTATTTATGATCCCACTTTAAGAATTATAGGATAAATAAATATATGACACAATTAAAAGCAATAATTGTATTGAACATACCTTTTTAGACCATGAACTATGATTTATTTTCAAACATAATATTTAGATTTATTTTTTTTAATAATTTATCCATATACCATAAATAAATAGAGATTTTTGAATGATACTAAAATATTTCATGATTAATTTTGATTTATGTTTGTATACATTGGAGATGCTAGATCCCTTGAAATATTGTGGTATTTAACATGTTATTCTGGGATGTAATGAACTTTACTTACAATTTTTACCTAATTATGAGAGAATATTTTTGAGGATGGATAAATTTCTAATGAAAAGAATTTAATTAGTGAATGAAAATAAGTTAGTGTTGATTTTTAAATAGGTGTGGCTATATCAAGACGAAAATAAAAATACATTTTTTTATTATTTCATAAAAAATATGTAATTTATGAATTTTCATGTGTGATGCTTGAGAATTTTAAATTCTCTTTTAATAAATCTATATTTTCAAAATTTATTTAATTAATGGTAATGTGAAATGTAAATTGTATTATGTTTAAATTCAAACATTGAGGATAATTATGGATTCATATTCATGGTATTTTGTAAATCCATTTAATTAAAAAATTAGAATTAGAATGATTCAATATTGATATATAAATGATTAATTATGGAATATTTATATAATGGAATTTTTCATATTGTGAATCATGATAAAATGTAGGGTAAATAATAAGAATAGAACACATGGTCTTGGAATTAAACTGAAATATAGAATCCCAAGATGTTGTATATATATAGAATAATTTTTGGGGTTTAATGTGATAAACCAAAGTGAACAAAGCTTATAGATTAGATATTTTTTATTCATATCTTGAAAATATTACACATTATAAAATAATTACAAGATGTAAATAAAAAATATAAAGTTGTGTGATGAAAATAACAAGAAAATTATGGATAAACGCTTTCACCTCATTATTAGAAACTCACACCATTAAACTTGTGGCAATTCTCAGTGAAGAATGAATCCTGGAATATTATCAAGGATGATTTTAGAATAAATGAAATGGGGGGATGTTAAAGGATGAAAGGACCACGAATCAAGGTGGACATCATTAATGGATACCTAAATGGAATATGAGACATGTTGAGTTATTTAAAAAGGGATATGTTATACTAGCACAATAGAGTAATCTAGAGACCAAAGCATGTGAAGAGAAGCTGCCTTGTCTAGGGTCCTCATTAGTTTTCAAATTTTAAATTTTTATTTATTTATTTATAATTTTTCCTTTAACCATACTCCCTCTTCAATAGAATGGTGGTATAATTGTCTATTTTGTGGTATGGTAATGTAGTCGAAATGGGAAGGATCTCTTGGATTGTATTTGTTTATTTTCATTCATGTATTTCGGTTGTTTTAATTTTGAATAAACATCAATTATATTTCATTTCCATTTATCACAGAAATTTATATTTTAATATTAAATAAAATTTTAATATTAAAACATATTATTTTAAATAAGGAATGAATTTTTTTTAATTTATGATATGATGTTTTAAATTGTTTTCGATGCAATCCTTATCCAACAATGTCATGAATAACATGACTAATTAATAAGTGTAATTTTCATGCCGAGTAGGGTATTTTATAACCATTTAAAACACCTCAAACTTAATATGAAACCAAAACTGAAGGAATATTTAATTTTTTAGTAAAATTTCACTTAAACGATAATATCTAGAAATGTCAGCACACCTTTGAAACTTATTTAAAAAAATCACTTTTCCTTCATCGCTCATTTTCTCAAAATATAAACATAAATCAAAATTTATTCATTTCTCTTGTCTTTTTTAAAATAAAATCAATAATGATAATTTATTTAAAAATATAACTAAACAAATAACTATAATGTGGGTTTTACCCCAACTATACCACAATATATATTTTAATTAATTATTACTACAAAATTTTTTCTTTCTATAAATTTGTATTTTGATTTTTTTTCTACATGGAAGTAACTACAATTGAAGGCCCAATCATACCAACAAAGGTAAAAACGTGATACATTACCCATTCCTAAAATATCTTTTATGTATAATTAAATCTACACATTAATCAATTGATAATAATAATAAAAAATCCCATTAACATTAATTTATAATATTTATGTTATTGATATTGTACAATAAATATATATATTATGTTAACGAATTGGATTTAAATTTTTTTTGAGTATAATGAATTTCTAATTATAAGTAATGATGAATTTATAAGAAATTATTTTTATAATAAAAGATTCATTATTTTGTATTAAAATTCATTTCATATTAGTTTTTTTACATTTAATTAAGTAAAATTATCGAATAATCTATTGTTATGTCTGATTATTGTTTATTTAATAAATTAATTAATCATTAGGCCTTTTAATGATAATGATTTAAAATTATTTAATTATATTAAACAAATTATAATATAATTGAAAGGAAAAATAATAATTAATATGTCATAATTAGGAATTTAATATGAATTATAGGGAGACAAAAAATACCTTGTTATGGAATAATAGGACTTGGAAGGTGATGGTTGACCAATTGTTTACTATAGGGCTCTCTAAGAGAAGTTGGGTTGAAATACATAGAATCCTATATAGATGATTTCTAAATTATTATATCAACAAAAATAAAATTATTTATATTCATATCAATATATCTATTGGGTCAATTTTATGGTTCTTCATTCTATAATTATTTATTTGATTAATGTAGGCTCTCTTATTTACATAAGAACTCTCCAATAAAAATTGATCCGTAAATAGGGATATCCTAATTTTTTATGTCTTACACAAATATGGGGATACTAAAACATTTATGGGAACCCCAAAATAAAAAAAACAACTGTAATATAACTTTTTAATAAATTATATTTTATTATGATAACTTCTTCTATTCTTTTTCTCTATTTTTATTTATGATTGGATCGTAATCTCTGCAAGTGTTGTTTCCTCATACTATTCTAGGTTATGTCATTAAATTCACATGTTTCACTGTCTCATACTACTTAGGTTTATCTCATTGAATTCAAAATGGTACAAAACGATTTTTGAGTCACTCTGAGTTTTAATATAAATACTACTTACATTATATGAATTTATGAATATAAACTATAATATATAAAAAAATATTCAAAAAATTCCCCATGGATCAAATGATTTTATAATGAAATTATATTTATTCATACCCTATACCATTAATCCTAGTTTACTTGTCTTATTTTATATCCAAGGATATATAGATATGAGGTGAACATTACTTCTATGGAACTAAATAGAAATTCTACTATATATTTCTATGATCTATGAAATACACTTCTCTTTCCCCTCATATTTATTCTAATAGATTTTCAACACTCTATATTTATGATGTTCAATATGTTTAATAGTAAATATAATATATTTTCCATTAACCTATATTAATATTTCTTTACTCGACCTTTATTTAATCAAAATTGATTACTATTTGTCTATATATCACAACATTAGTGTCACATCATTTCTCACCCAACTCATTTCATAATACCTCATAATATTATTATACATTTTATATTGGATCATGAAATTCATCATTATTTTTTCTATATAACTCACTATTATATGATGTTTATTAAATAGTATCACAACACATGTATCGAGAAATTCTAAATTGATCATAATATTTTGTTTTATCTGTCAAATTATCTTCTCCATTTATGCTCACTTAAGAATATTCTATAAATTTTCATGATAACTATTATATGATATAATATTATTATGGATTATATATGATTTATTATATAAAATTATATAACTTATGTACATTTTGATTTCAATGTGTCCCATTCTATATCACTTGTACTATATGGATTTATTCAAAAATCAAGCATTATCCACCAAGGATCTAGATAAATCTATCCCATTAAGACTTTATCTATGATACACATAGATTTACATCAATGTTCATATCCTATAACATTTTATAAATTTTAATTTCACATGACGTATAACACAACATTTGATATGACATATCATCGAGTAAAAACATTCATTACTGACATGCACTAAAAACACATTTATTACATCTAATAATATCCCTTTTCACCATCTATAGTACATGTATCATACTACATGTTATTATACGTGGTATGTATTTACACACCACAGTCTTGTATATCCTAATTATAATTATCATAAACTGATCATTGGTACTATATAATTATCTATTATTCATTATAGCACATCCCGTAATTTAATTCACTATAATATATATTTAAAAAATAGAGAAATAGTTTAAGAACTGATATGAATATTCGATAATTTTATATATAAATTGTGACCTCAAATATCATAGGTCCCATTATATGGAATTCAATTATTAATATAGACAAAAGTCACAATCAATTTAACTTAAACCACAACCTCTAATAGATTAATGTTTTTATGTGATTATATTATATAATCAGATATGTATTCCATTAAAATAAATATGAAAACCATTTCCATGATTATTTATATATTACAGATTATTTAATAACATAAGAAATTCCCTCTAGAAACTCTAATAATAAATCTTTTAATTTTCATGGATTAACTCCCTTCATTTCACATAGGGATTCACAATGAAACTAATTGTTTGTTGTATCGCCATTGGTGATATTATTTGACATTGTGTGTGATTTCCATATTAGTCTATAATATATATTAATCACCTCTTAGAACATAGTTTATTTCATAAAAAATATCATAAAAATCAATTTCCACCTATGATGTCACATAGGTTTAGTAAATGATATAATTCCAAATACTTTATATTCTCTTACACAGCCCCGATAATTATGAAAATTAACATACAACTTAGTGACATTATTCACAACATCAATAATCTAATCATTCTAGTTAACTAATTTTCTATTAAATTCATCCATATAATTTTTGGAAATAAAGACATGTTTCTTTTATTTTGTCATGTTTCCCAAAAAATACAATTTTATAATTATAATAGAGTACCAGAAAAATATATACATGTTACATAATAATAATTCAATATTAATAACATATTTAAATTATAACAAAACATATTATCACACCTAGCATATAATCATTGATTACAAATCAGGAATAAAAAATATCCTCAAACCATAAATCATATCCTTAATGCATAACATACCCCGAAAATATAAAAATGAAACTTATACTATATATCCTTATAGTGGTTGAAGAAAAAATTTCATTAACCTTGATAAGAAGGTATTTGAAAAGGTATTTTTCAATTTTTAATTTTTTAAAACTAAATTGCCCCATTCATTTTAGAATAATTGGATCTACTTTAACCTAAAAATTCACAAAAAAGTACATTATATAATAATTGACAACAACATATTCATGTGATATATTTATAAGGATCACCTCGTACATTATAAGTCCTTATCAATATTTGGATTTGTAATTTCCGTGAAATTGTTCGTAAATATTCATTATAAAAATATTACAAATTGGTGTGTGTGATCTTTAAAACATTTTAAAGAAATATAGAAATGACCATTTTATACAATAATCATGTCCATGTTATAGGAATCACATCAAACATCTTCAAAATTTTCTGTACTACTGGATGATAAAGAATATCCTTCTAAATAAATAATTGATATTAATACATTTCTAAATGTAACACTATATAATTTCATAATTATTAAAACTTAATTAATATTATTATTGGTTCTATATTTCTCAAAATCCATGAATGAAAATGGACATGAAGTAGTGGCTTCTTGGAATCTTTTTAGAAAATATGTCACTAGGAATTTATGTCGGTAGATCTCAATTCTCAATAGAATATTTGAAATTTTTTCATTATGTCATATTTATAGTAAGAATTATCTAAATTCCATAAAATCATATAGTCACCTTAGCCCATTATTCACCATCACATTGAATATTTTGTTCTTAATCTATCACTTAATTATAATTGATTAATATATAAATGGTTTCTTCCTAAACGATTTATTTTATTCAATTTTTCTAAATCACTGATTTCTTATTCGCCTATTTTACCTCCCTATTTTGACCCAACACATAGGTAATAAAATTTTTCTCTCTATTTTTTTAATGAGCATCTTGAAATCCTTCATATGTGGGTCCATTATAGTTTTATTTTTAATTTATTCAATTATTTTACACTGAATTTTGCTTTTATGAATGATGTTTTTATTTTGTGATATTGTTTCCCCAATAGATAAAGATTATCTACATAGATTTATATATTTCATTTACATAAGAGACCCAAAATTCATTCTAGGTAATTTTTGGTATTAATAATTGTTAAATTATTATATATAGTAACACCAAGATATAGGGGATTCTTACATTGAATACATATAGACCTTTACACTTTGAATTTTGGAAATGTATCTTGGTTTTCATTGTTGACCCAATTCTTGGATGTTGACATTGTTTCATTTTGGATATATTCTCACTGATGAAATTATAGTTTATTGAATTATTAGATCACTATTTTTTTTCCGCTTCATAATTGTTTATGAATAGTTTTATCTTTTAACCCCAGTAAAACATTGATAGTATTATTAGTTTCCCCCTCCCATAATATTTGACCTAGGAAATTCTCATCTTAACAAATATTCTCTCCCTTTATGTTCCATTATGACTATAGTTTTCTTAACTGATGAATCCTAAACAGATTCCATGAGTCCCAAAGGATCAAGTCCCATTGAAACCATTTTCTACCATAACATCTCCAATATCTATGTTTGTGAATAGTCGTTTGGGGTTTCATCTTTTTGATTATATAGTCTCAACAAGTTGGACATTTAACACACCTCACTCTAAGAATTTCATTCTTAATAGGATCATTGATATTAGTATATACTCTCATTTCCATATTTTATTCTATTTTTTTTAAAAACATTTAATAAACTAAATCAATAATATGAAGATGGATTTAGTTGTAAAAAAAATAATGGACATAATAATGTAATATAGATTAACAATATGACACTCTTCAGGCTCAAATTATTACTTATTAACCTTCGTCTCAACTATTTAATACTACTGTTTCACTAAATATTACCATACCACTCTTCTATTTATTTTTATCTTTTATCATATATTAATGTATTTCCAATAATTGGAATTCCAAATATGTCATATATTTTAATTCCATATTGTCCTATAGTTCTTGTAAAAAATCCATTTGATCACTCATTATCATTTAAAATTTTTAATAATAAAGGAAGATCATATAAAGAATATATTTCATTAAAATCTATATCGAAAAAATATAAAATAAGATCATAGATAATTAAAACATTTATATTTATATTCATATGTATAAAAACATAAGAATAATAAATTCATTGTTATGAATCAATAGAAAAAATGATAAAACATTCAAAAATATTTAATACAAATGTTAGGAATCATTTCAATGTTTTTCCTTACTCTTAAATATAATTCACAACATTAAATTCATTCTAATGAAAAAAAATATTCAATTAAATAAATAAAATATGAAAACTCTGTAAAACCATCACTTAATCATGGTACTCTTATAAAATACATTTATTTTCAAACTCAACCACAAGAAGGCAATTTGAATTAAAATTTAATATTAAATAATTTCATAAAAACCGTTTTCAACAAATCATAATTATCAAAATTATTTTTATTATCTAAAATAAAAAATAATCATTAATAACAATAATTAAAAATATATTTCATATACTTACTTAAGAATTCATTGATCCCATTAAAATCTCCATAATATTCTCTAAGCATCACCCTAACTATCCTGCAATGGGTTGTCATGGTTTACTTTATCATCATCATATTTATTGATCTTTTATATCTTCTTTGATTTGACTTCATAATAAATATAACACTATTTTAGATCAATCAATAGAAATTTAATATTTATTATGATAATTAAAGGGATCTTTAAAATAATCAATCAAATATAAATTAAATCAGTTAATTTATGTTTATTGTTGATAACATTTTTACATTAACAATATCATTATAAAAATCAATTCTCAATTCTATCGTATTACACCAACATTATTTACAATTATACATCACTGATTTTATCCTTTATCCTTTCCCCCTTCTCATATCCCTATTTATTTAACTGAATCATCGTTATATATTAAATAATTTCAAATAGATATATTTTATATTTTTTAAAATATATTTTATAATGATATTATACTCACATATATTCTAACTTATACACTCATTAACATTTTAGGTTTGATTCTTCATTTCCCCTACTAAATGATTGTCCCCCATTAATATGAGTTTGATTAATCAATACACATTTTTATCATAATTTACATATCAATATAGAGGGAAGGGATTATGTTCCCATCAATATATTCCACTTCATATTCAATAATTTTATATATTTGATGTCAATTGAAAATTTATTTAAATTGAAAACTGCCATATCATTATTGAAAGCGATTCCACTTGAAATAAAAAAATGTCTCTTAATAAAGAAACACTGACACATCAATTTTAATTCTACTTGGGTTGAATTATTATAATAAATAATAATTTAGTCAATATTTAATGATATTATTTAACACATATTTTCACATTTATAGAATCTTTTTATTTAGTTAAAATATCTATAATAATCTATCCTTTCAATTTATTGATCCCCGTTAATAATATAAAAAATTATATATTTGACGTACACTCCCCTCTATTCCATAATATAGGATCGTATATTTTGTTCAATTATAATATTAATATAAAAGGAAGGGGAAAATTCTCCAAACCCATATTAAAGAAAATTAATGAAATATACTTCATTCAGTCATGATTTAAATATCATTCTCTAATAGAGTCTTATTATATAGTATACTATTACATTCACAATTATTTTCAGATTTTTTTGATACTTAGCATCATTATCATCATGATATTCTTCTTTTAAATAAACACTAATTTAAATTGTTTATAAATAAATAGGTTATTTAAATTTTATCTATACAAAATAAAAGAGTAATAAAAAATGGAAAATGATATATAATTATCAATTGATTATTTATTAACCATATAGTAAGAACTAGTCCCCTTAATTTGATTTCGAAAACATAGTTATATTTATAAAATATATATAAATAATTAAATCCCTTAACATTTAGAGAATGTTCTAATAAGAACATTCTAATATAAATTAATGTGTTGATATCCTATATTGCTAGATATAATATGAATCATCCCTTATCTAAATGAATTTTCATTATAAATAATTTATTTTACAAGAATCTATGTGTATCCTTTTTCTCAATCATCCCACGATATAAATTTAAAAAATTTATTTAATATAAATTATAATTTAGTTAATATTTTACTCTAATATATTAATTTTTTAATATTTATACGCATGATAAAATATTATAGAAATGCGTTTTATTTTTTGTTAATATGTCTTTAATTATCTATAATAACAATGAAATTATTCCAATTCCAATTTATTTCTTTTCAAATCCCGTATATAAATTATAAACATTATAATGTATAGAAATTATAAATTATAAAAAAAAAATTTCAAAAAATAAAATTTGTTTTAAGTTATTTTCTATTTCATAAATTTTTTTATTTTCAATCATGTTCATGAAATTAAATTCATAAATGGTTGACTTTTTTTCTAATATACATTATTTTTTTCCAATATTTTTTCATTCTATAAAATACTATTATTATTCTTAATTTTTTATACATTTATATTGTGAATAAATAAACTCCATATAAAGTAACACTTTCAATATTTTTATTACTCTATGTATGCATGACATCTATTAACATTTTTTATCATGTAAAATAATTTTATCATTTTGATATTTAAAAAAATTCTCTTATATTACACTCTATGGTCAGTATATTCATCTTAAATAGTTTATTTTATTGTGTAATGTAATAATACTTTGTATAAAAAAAATATTTTAACTAGGTTTCTTCTTTCTCTAAATCATTATGTTGCATTGATAAAAATAATATCATATTTTATAATCAACAATTCTGATGAAATCATCAAATCTAAATGTTTTATATTAATCAACCAATAAGATATCATTATATAATATTACATGATGAATTTACCTCATATATACTACAAATTTCGTGTTTCATGTTAATCTCATGCTCATTTATTGACTTTTCATTAAACATCTTTTACCTTCTCACACTAAATTTATGGTATAACTTTATATAGAAAATGAGAATATATTCTTGATCATTAATGACTGAATAAATTTCAAAAACCTACATCCATAATAAAATTTTAAAATCACCTATAACCATTTTAAATTATATTTTTCAATCAAATTATTATAATTCTGTCTGTTTTTAGTGAATAAATAAAATTGATCTTGATTTGTTGATTTTAATAATGAAATTTTATTTTAAATTTTATTTTCAAAGTGATGGATTCAATAATTTTACATAAATATTTAATAGATTTTCTGAAATAATTTAAATACATAAATTACTTTTGAATTTTCAAATTTAGTTTTTAAAGGGTATTTATTTGGGATTTTTTTCAATTCTGGAATTAAACAAAAGTGTACTTAAATTTATAATTCTAATTTTTAATAGGTTTTTATTTACCCTTAAATGTAGAAATGAATCTATTTAAGGGTGCTTGTAAATTATGTAATTTTCCGATGATAATAATGGATAGAGGGATAGACCAACAATATGTTTTGTATCCCAATAATTCACATGATTTCTTGAATAGTCTGAAACTAGTAAATTTACAGTAAGGGAGTACTCAATCAACCTAGCCTCACTAACCAACCATAATCCATTTAACCAATCTATTCATGTTAGATTGGTGTTTTCAACGAAATTATCTTATGTAATCACAAGTATCATGGGCTAACACATCCTTGTGATACTACAAAATTGTTACAACCACACCATAAAAAAGACACCAGAAGTGACTACAAGGCCACACAAAATGCTATTAAAATCCATCTCTCTTAATATACCATGATTGTGAAGAATATTACTAGGAATAAATCATTGAATATACCATATGGGCCACGTATTAAGCATGACCCCCAACACATCATATATGATGGTTCAATCTATCGCTTGGATCATGGTCGATTATGCTAGCCCCACATTGTGCTACACAACTACCCATCACTTCCATATATCTCCAATTATATCCCACTAGTAGTACCACCACTAGTACATCGTATTGACATGACATGGTATCCCATGTGTACTACACCAAAACCATTAACGTGTTCTAAAAAAATATGATTGAGGTAATACTTATTTCTATATTTCAAAAACTGTTCCCTATTAATGTTTTCAGAAGAGTTTTTCTCTATTGATTACCAGTGCATGGAATATCATTATAATGAAAAAATAATTAATTTTTTTGAAAAAATTTAGAAAAAAGGTTATTTGCATCCCCATTCGTGGATTCCATTAAAATATGTATAAGAAATACATAAAATAATGATTCATGTTAACTTAATATTTGAAATCATATCTCCTCGACACCATAAATTTTTGACTCGGTCCTAAGTCACCATGAATATTTTCTCCCCACTTTCGGACATCTCTTATAAAATTAATAAGTTTGTATAAATTCACTATTGTATAAGAAGTCCAGATAGTATGAAAACATTATCTAATCTATCATGATCTCATCTCCTCAACCAATGTTTATTCATGGTTCCTAGTAATGAAGCACAAAATAAAGGACAATCAAAATCGTTACCATTTGATCACCGATGTATTCCATGACCAGTAAAAGTACAATGACATTATTACAGAGAAAAAATAGATTCAAAACATAGGTTCCAGGATCATGATTACTATTCTAAATGAGAGTACTAACTATGAAAAAATGATCTCAACCAGGTCCACTAGAATAATATATATTCAAGTTACTCAATACTTCTTTAATCTAGGCCTAGTATAAAATTTATTCTAATTACAATTGTACTGATTATATAATCCTCCCACCAGCATCACATCTTCTTAACATCTCTTCAACTAAGAATTCAATATATGATTTCCATTGCGTAATAAAATGTTGAAGCAATTATTCCTAAATTATTTTAGAATGAGTATAAAAAAGTGTTTATGGGAGGAATTTTATGCAAAACAAAAATATTCTTAATCCCACCTAGAATGATCTGAACTCACTAGTATTATAATTAGTATCAATCAATGGAGAGTTAGTTTGAAACAGAATTTGAGTAATGATTTAGTGATATTAGAATCATTATGTATGGAAAATAATTTATGGTCAATCATTTATGTGAAATGTGTTTGATAAGGAGAATGTGTTATCATTATATGATAAATAATTAATTGTTCACTCGACATAGGGGTTTTATTACATGATTACATGATAATATTGTGTTTTTATTATTATAGTAATCATCTATTTTTATCAAATTATAGTTCGATTGAACCCCAATCCATTAGTACTTGAGTAAAGAATATTCCCCATCCCCCAAATGAAAAAATTTATAATTTTGATTGATAATATCCTATTTACATTTATCTAGATTTAATTGACTATTTTAGGCATCACGAGATATTATTTTTTTATTTCATTTTGAATTTATCTTCCATATTTCATTTTTAAAAAACACATTCCTCTTTGGTTATCACTACTACTTTAAATCTAGAAAAGTGGACTAATATAAATGTTATTGGATATTATTTTTCTCCATGATAGGTCTGGTTACAGAATATAATGATTAATTAATCCCTTTAATTTGGTCTACTCCTCAATGTGATAGTATTCAAGTATGATTTTATATTATTAGAGGGAATAATTAGATTAATATAAATGAATCATGATTTAATGGGGGAATGATGTATTATTTAAAGTTGAGGACCTAATTATAAAACATAATTCAAAATAAGTCAATTCTTATCACTTCATTCACATACCTAGATAATTATACAAGTTATGAAAGCACCAATAACACTCACCTCTCTATGGATACTTGATTTTGACATTTTCTATATTAAATTCAGGTTTATAATTTTACTGTCCAGGGAACTATGAAATACCTATCATAAACATGACATCATTACCAGGGAGTCTAATGAGTGGTTGCTATTGTGTTTGAAAATTAATTAAACACATGTCCTTATCATATTTATCTCACCTCACTATTCTTGATAGACAGGTTGAACAAACAGTTTTTACAAGAATTACGAATATCATAACTACTAATGATGTGGACGGAGATATTATCCTAATTCTATTGAAATGACCCCCCTCATTATGTACATATTATATTATTGTCATTATAGGAAGATAATACATGGAAGATAATAGTTATCAATTAAATATTACATTACGATATTTGTATGTACATATTTTTTCGAAACAATTACCCATTATTTATAGATGAATAATAAACATAATTATTATTTTAGAATGAGAATGGTTAGATTACTACATAAAATACATGTTTTTTGGATAATATCAAAAAATTAATCTAAGAGAATTTGGAGAAGTATGTAATGTTTTAAGAATATGAAGAGTCTTTGAGGCTATAATTCATAGGTAGGCCCTTCACATATCAAATGATGTGTATGCCAATGACTTGAACTATAAGATACATCATGGAGAGTTAAACACCTAATCTAACCTATAGATTCTTTTCCTCCAAATACATTTACATGCATTATGGAGTACACTATTTATTAATGATATATATGAAATTAAAAAAGTGAGTCATGAATTTTTCAGCAGGTTTTGGGAAGGATTGATGCTGTTAAAAATTTAACTTGTAATAAAACACTATAAAATACATCATTCCCATGTGTTATATCACAAAGTATTTATGTAATGTGACTGAACAATTATAGATTCATCTACTAGAAGAGAATTCATTGGCCAATCACTAGCTGAACTCAAATAGTTGACAAAGAGGATATCATATATTTCATATAAATTTGGAAAAATAACTACATAAAGGGGATATTATGATGTTTAGATTTCTCACACTATGTTGTTTGAAGAAATATGGATACCCAATCATATTGTGTGTGATAGTTGGTTTTGAACAATATTTTGGTGAATAAAATTTATATATCCCCTTAGGTTTTTTAAGACTATCACTCTTTTTATAAATAGATTGATTGTTATAAATGGGTGTAAGTAAATTATAAATCAATGTACCTAATACCATAGAACTATTGATTGGATAGAAATAATGTATTTATAGAGTATTCAAAGACTCAATTTGGGATAGGTAATTAATGAAAAAAAGACCACCCTTCCGTAAATATCACTAATAATTCTTTTAGCAACCACTATTTTAGATATATATATCTCAACTATATATAAGTAATCAAACAACGAAATCTCTATAACCATTAGTGGAGTTCATGGTAGAATTTATTGTGAAATACAATAGTACTCATGAATCAGTATTAATAAAGATGAAGGTAAAAGTCTCCTGGATTCAATAAACAAAAAATGAACTACAAATTCATGGATTATATACTCTTAATTCCCATTTAGTTATAAAAAATGGTATTGTTTGTTTTATTTCATTTAATAGTGGAATGATTTTCAGAATCCATGGGGAATAACAATATAATGTTGATGATGGAAGTGGAGAATCTGATGAATGAGAAGAATTTTTCCAATAGATTATAGAGCCAAAATAAGAATCACATGTGGAAACAAACCATTGATGAATGGAAATTTTTATTCCAACATGGTAGACTTGAATATTTCCAAATATTCATTCTCAACTATGATAATACCACCAATGAAATAAAAGGAAGAAACATAACATCAAATGATCATGGGAATATTAAAATCAATGGAAATCATTAAATCATTATTGGAATTTAGAAAAATAATCCCATGGTATTTATATTTTATCAAGGATATGTGAGCTGGAATGTGGATGTTACCATGAAATTACATGTCAAAGTTAGGTATATATATATATTACGTTATTAAACAAAAAATACATAGGATAGGATAGGATCTAATTTCCTTCACTATCCCCAATATCATCAAAGTAATCTAATTGAAAAATTCAATTTCTAATTTTTTTATTCATTTAGAATAATCTCTTATTTAGTTTACTCTTCCATATAGACATGAGATTTCAAACACACATGATTTATTGTACAAATTTCTAACTGAACTACTACGTATCATGTTGGAGGTCTAGTGTACGTGTTGGTATGTGTGGGATGATATTTCACTATTAACACTCACATTATAAACATGGACGGATAAAGATATAAATTTATTCTCACCATAATTATAGTTATGGTATTTTAAAAAATCCAAAATGTTATATAATGTTAATTATGGAACTATTTCAATTAATTTTGAAGTGGAGACAATGAGTTTTAGCATTGTTGATTCAATTAAATACCCCTACAATGAGACTAATATGTTAACATTAAATCATTACGAAATGAATTTTCGTTTTGATTAATAAAGTAAAATATTTAATGACATATTTCAATAAAAATAATCAAAATAAACTACTATTTTTTGAATCACATTTCAAAATGAGTTATATATTGAGACCTTTATGTTTTCTAGTGATATTTACTTCAATGATTGTTTCATTGATAATGTACTAAAAACAAAAAATAATATTTATAACATACATGTATAGGGTTAAAATATGGTGAATAATGAGTTAAACCAATCATTATAAAGTCCAATGAAATTTAATGTGAAGTGTATTACCGAAATACTAAAATATGATTTTATGGAAAAAATGAGAAACTACCAATCAAGAATATATAAATTTAGATATTTTAAAAAATAAAATTAGATATATATGATAGATATTGTGATAAATCCCATATAAAATACTTTCCACCTATCTATATAAAAATATTTAAAACATTTAGTAAAAACATGTGGGATAGACCTAAAGGGGGTTTATCGTGACTACTTTAGAAGTTTTAATAAAGGAATTATAAAGGATGTTATGAGATGGGATCATATGGAATATTTTATAATACTAATGGTGGAGTCTCATTCAAACCATTCCAATGAAAATTATATATATAATTATATAAAATGAGAAAAATTAGTTAGTTTCCATGATGATTAGAAATGGTTTGGACAATTCATTGACTACTAAAAACTGAATCGTGTGACCCAAAAGGAAAAATTCCCCATTAGATTTATATATCAATTGAGATATTTTATATATATGATGCGTTTATATTATTTACATAATTATTTTTTATATATTTTCAGGTCTTAAGGGTTCTATAGGACTAGGAAATGACAATATTCACATGCACATCCAACACATTTGTTATCGAATGACATCCTTTGAAATTTATATTGCCACAAGTACCTTTAAATGTTCCATTTCAAGAATATCTTTATAATTTATTATGTTTCTATTTAAGCTATACTATATGAAATTTATCATATATTGATTTTTTTAAGTGATTCATAAGAGTTTGAAAGAACATTTAAGAATATATATTTGAAATAACATGGATTAATATATTTACCAATTTAAATCAATAATGGAAATAATAAATTATTAAGGCCACATAACATCAATATATTGAATTGAATAAGATAAGTAAAAAATGAAAATTATTTGTATACTACACTTCCCCATCACTATGAGACAGATTATATATTTTTATTAGTGGATGGATTTTTAAAAAGTATTTTTAGGGACATCAACATGATTTTCCACGTAAAATGTACTCATAAGTTATATAATTTGAATTTTTTAATTCATGAGGGTTATATTTTAATAATTTTAATTATATCATAATAAAGAAACAACATAATGTACCTACTAAACTATGATGAACCATTTGGGAGAAAATGTGATTCTTCAAGAAAAGATATTAGAGATGTGGTATCCCAAAATTTTTATAGACACCCAAAACTGATACCATATAAATCCTAAACCCTAGAAACATCAAAACTAAATTACATAATAACATAGAAGAAGTATCCAAAATTTAATATTTCTGTAGATAAATTACAGTCTTGCCTATTATAATGTAAGATAACTTTTTGTTTCAATAATTCAACACGTAGGTATGTGATCATGAGAAATGGATACAAATTGTTGTTATTGTGGTTTTTATTGATGATGAATGTGTTAGAATAATAAAAATGATTTAAAGGGTCTTAAAATTATAATATTATACCATATGATCTAATTATTTCATAATTTCATTGTATACGAACCTACTATAATAAACATGTATGACTCCTTCCTTGGTGAGAAAATACAAAAAGTCACACAATTTCCCTAGTGTGAAGATTTAGACAATTAAATTTTCATATCCAAGGTAACAATTATATTTTAATCAATAATATATTAAATTTAACTACAGGTAAAAAAATTCTACATCGGTGGATTTGTATTTATAAAGAACATGTAATGTTCAATTTGTTAGATGATACGTTCTTATAAAGTAGATTATGTTTGGTATAAATTTTTTCAAACACTATCATGTGGAGGAAAATTTGGTCCTCATAGAATTACTAGGAAGGTTTTTCATGATGCATTAATTTGGCTTTTATTTTTTTTATGATTCTCACAAATTGTATAAAGCATGCCTATAGTGTAAATATACAATTGTAGTTTTTAAGAGACAAGAAGTACCATAAGAAACCTTTTTTAATAAAATTATTTGATATATTGGGATTATATTTTAACTGTATATTTCCTATATAATTTTGTTTATTTTAAATTTTCTTTATTTATTGAATATGTTTTAATTTTTATTGATGAAAAAATAACTAGAATAAAAGATTTAAAAGATGTAGTAGATTTTTTACAATAAAACTTCTTTGCTAATTTGGAATACTATGAAAAATTATTAATTAAAAAATCACACACATGTGTAATAGGAATATTAAATACATTATAAATAATTATTTAGTGCATCACATGATCTATAATACTTATAGAATATGAAAATGTGAATATGGGTGTGTGTCGTAGTGTAATAGAAGGAATCATGAGAAGATAGTTAAACATATCAGAAATAATTGGAGTAAGAAGCCTGGTGAATCGTTCTGGTTGTACAGAACTGTATTGAAAACCATATTAGTTATTTACACTTATTATTTTTTATTTATAATAATATCAGATGATTATGGATTTTGAATATATGAATTATTATGTTATTAATAAGGTAAATTAAGAATATCAAAAATAAGAGAGAAAAGAAAGCTATAGACCATGGAACTGGGGGAAATTATATCATAATATTATGTGGCTTCACTATTTTACCTGAATAACACTATATATAACCATGTCAAACATGTTAATATAATATATACTAATATTTATCATAATTTAATATTATTATCATAATGAATTAAGATCATTGATATTAAAATTCATTCTAGGTGGACCAATGCACACATAGTAATTATCACATTTTCATTTGGGGTTGTTAAAATCATGGAACCTAATAAAAATTAGCCATTAATGTGATCAAATAATATGAAATGAATTACTATAATGTCTTTTAAAATAAACTAGTTTAGGATTCTAAGAAAAACACAAAATATATTGAATAAATGACATTCATGTTTTATATTTCTCTCATATTGGTCTATATACTCACCCTTTGAAACTAATTAATCATGATAATTTCATGGTAGCATTAACATGAATTTTTCCTAAGATAGGCATACAGAAGATGGAAAATTTTCTAAAGATGTGAAATTTCGTTGTGTTTTATCTCTGGCTATTTTAGTTGTGTTTGAATAAATATAAAATAAATCAAAGTAATTCCCAATAATTTCTTATATTCTATATAAAATTTCCCCAAGCATATTTTAATATTTTTAAAGTATAACTAGATTGGAAAAAATGGGTCTAATGTTGGCATGCTAGGGAAAATATCATAATATATTATAGGGATTTAATTTGTTTCAAAATTTTGATACATAAATGAATAAAGGGTTATTTTAGTTACTATTTTTAAGGAGATTTGTTTTAGAACCTAGAAAGTGAGTGTAAGTGAAAATATATTCATTAAATTTTAATTAAAACATATGGAATTGTTTACTTTGAAAACAATTCAAGGATAAATGGGCTATGTAAAAAAGTTATGCATCGGGGAGATAAATAAAATTAAATTGATATATGTTATTTTAAATGGGATTCAAATAAGACATTGTCATCCCATAATGATGTTTTGAGACATTACGCATTGGGTGTGTGTGTAATAAATTCAATTTGAAAACTAAAAATGTTCTTTTCAAAATAATTATGTGAAAAATATAACATATATATAATTTTAGAAATAAAATCGTTTGGGTGAATTGAATATTGGTCCTTGATAATGATAGGGTCAATTGACTGATCACAATTTCATTTTAGAAGTATCACAAAAGTCAAAATTGGTATAATATTTTTTGAAACATAATATAATGTTATAAATGGAAGTGAATAATGTTAAAATTATAATCCCACTTACATCTCTAAATTTTTCTCTTATAACTATAACATGAAGTTAATTTAATAAATTATGTTTGAATAATTCAGAAAGTATGCAGGATAATATAATTAATAATGGAATATTTTATTTTTTATATTGTTTTTTTTCTAATTCAAGGATGAACATGTCTATTCAAATAAAAATATTTCTGGGTATTTCCCTATTGTAAAATATTCTAGGTGTGGCGGAGTGATGAAAAATTATATTTGAAATTATTTTATATATAATTCAAAGTTAACATACCATCATAACATTCAAAAATATTTGGATTGATCGAATTTGCATAAATTTTTGTGTTTTAGGTGAATAAATGATTTTAATGATGAAAAATTGTTTTTTATTTATTAAGGAATTTTATATATTTAATGTTTTTCTTAAAAAAATTATTAATTTGTGATTTAGTTGAAATCCATAAATTATTTTTTAATTAGGAATATTTATTTCTGTATAGGATTTAATATCTATTTTTTCATTATAAAATCTTTAATTAATCTATGGAGGAAAACCATAGGGATTTAATTTTTTTAGGTTTTCATTTCCCTAGTATATGGAAATGAAACTACATAATGTTGAATGGAATGAGAATAATGGGATCATGATGATAATTGAATAAGGCATTGACCTACTAATAATTGGAGGCCTTAATTGACTCCATGAAGTCTGAAAATAACTAAATCATGTCAAATGCCCTAAAAATGCTCTCAATTACATTAACAATCTAAACATTCATGATCCAATTAAACATTCCATCTATGGTCAATCATGTGTGATCCAGTGCACTATATATAGAAACATAAAAGATCATTGTCAACAACATCGTTGAGTTGTAAAACATTTATTTAACTACATCAATTCCCATATATCTAATGTCAGTGCTAGAAAACACACCAATAGATTGCATGTCCTATGACTCAACCTACAATGAGAAAGAATCATCAGACTAGGAATCCATCATTGAGACATATAAAAAATATACAACACATGATCAATCCATCACAAACACATCAATAGGAAAAAAATAATACACACCTCAGGGTTAGTTAAGCTATAACAACTTTACATTAATGTGCCACTCTAGAATCTAATATGCCTCTCATCAAAAAAAAACTTCAAGACACATGAGAGGAGTGAAAACATATAATATAGCATTATGTGTTAACCATACCCAAACTAGAAATGAACAATCATAAAAAAGGTCGAGGTCAATGTTTAAGATGTAATTATACATGTTTTACTTATGGAGGTGTTCAAAATGGGATGTCCTCATTCATTTCCACCATGAAAGGAAAGAATATTTCCATACCACTGATAATATAATCCTCCCACTAGAATCAATTCTTGTCGAATTATCCTAACTCATGGACTCCACACCTAATTTTCAATACATTACGACACACAAATTACTTTAACCTCAATACTTCAGTATTTAGTACAAAGATAAATCATGTGAGTCATGTGAACAACATAATAAAAGTTATCTTAGACCACCAAGAATGATATATGAAATCTAGATGTACTCCTATTGGTAATAAAAATAGAGTAAATTTGTTGATGAATTTGTGAAACTATTCAAGGGAACTAAAATAATTGTGGAATAAGAAGATGTTTATGCTCCCCAAATAGGTTATATTATTTAGTGTGAACAGACTCTGTGATCATTATACTAAAAATAATGTAATGACAACTCAATCTAAGGGTTTTTATGATTAATCAATGGATTTGAGTTTTTATTTACTACTATATGCAATCATTTTTTCTATAAATATAATGTGATCGAAGAATACATCAGTAGTAGTTGGGATGATGAAATTACTCATACCCCTATTATTTAATTTGAATGTTTAATTATTAATTTCTCCCATTAATCTATATATATTTATTTCAATGGTTTAGGAATTAAGATATTTCATTTTATTGAATTAATTTCATTTTCATCTTTCATCAATAAAATATTTTGAAAAAACAAGGCACTTAGTTTCTATCCACTACATTCTATATTGAGGAATAGATTGACCTAAGAGTGATTAGATATTATTCATCCCTATGGTATGTTAGATGAAAAATTATAATGACTATGGAATACCTATTATTTTCATTATACATCCATGTGATGGTTATCATGAGAGGCTTCATATTATTAGAGGATAAAAATATATTCAAATAATAGATTCTTGTTTTAAAAATAACTGACAGTATATCTATGTTAACTACACTATTCCAAAAAATGAATTCCAAATAAATAAACTCAATCCACAGATTTTATACACTATTCATGTTAAACCTCATATGAAGACAACTGATACAGATCCTCTCAAGAGACATCATAAGGACCATAATTTCATTATTAATTTTTTGTCATAGAATTTTTTTATAAGGGACCCTTTCCACACCTATCATCGAGAATAAAATCAAAAATTAATATATCTCTAACATATGTTTCTTGCAAATAATATAATTTATTTTGAAAAAATAAGTTAAAAATAATTAGATTTTTAGTAATCAAAATTAAGAATACCCCATTCATTATTCATAGAATATCAATAATAATTAATTATATTATACCAATTAATTTCGTATTTATGTACATATAATCCATATAAATAATATCTTTTATTAAAAATTTATTTTCCCCAAAGAATAAAATTATATCAATAATTATACTCTAATCATTCTTTTAGGAAAACATTAATAACATAGACTGATTGATAGAGTAAATTCTTCTTCTTTTGAATATAATCTCAAAAGATATTAAAATTTTATTTAAAAAAATGTATATCATATCAGTATTAAATATAACATGATTTATGTCAAGAAATATTTTTTAAAAAAAATTCATTTTGAGATTATTTAAGAAAAACCATACCAATTTTCCTTTATATTATTAACCAAACACATTTTCACTTTCCAAAATACCATTGTTTCTATCAGTAAAAGTCCTCAAAAAGAAAAAATACTCCATTAATTTTTTTATTCCTATTTTTCTATTATTACTATTCCAATTAAATAATTTATTTTGTAACTCTTTGAATATATCAAAATAATAAATTTACTTGTCAAATGTCTTCTCAACATAAATAATATTTTAATGCGCTTCTATTATATTATTATTCATTTTTGAAACATCATTGTCAATATTGTTTTTAATTATGTCAACTTTAGCCACAGAAGTCATTAAAATTATATGTTCTTAAATACAAACATTTTCTTTATTTTTAAATATATATACATTAATTTTAAAATATTCAAATCCCTTATTTATATTATTGAACACCTTTTTTAGCGTGGTAGTTTTTTAGGCAATCCATAATTTTAGAATCCAATATATTTTCCAATATTCGATTTTTTAAATCTTCATCTTCACTACAGAAAGAATTTTAAATACTCATTACAACAAGAATTATCTTTATTATATATAACATGATCTAATAATGTTCCCACCGTTTTATTATACATATGTTTTTAGTTCATATAAGTTATTTTTTTCATTTAATTATACACATTATTTCTCAAAAGGGTATTCTATTTCCTAAATTCAATATATTTTCATTAAATAAATTTTACCTTCACTATAGTTATATTATTTACCATTATTTAGATTTATATAACTCACTACTTATTCTTATTTTTCAGAATCATCATCAAAATTTTTTATTAAACACTTTCCATTGATAATTAGTAGGATTTTTCTAATACTATCACATGAAATCATTTCAAATGTTACTTACATTTTATTTCCATTTGTTTTTTAATGTTATTAAAAAAATTATTATATTTTTTCATTATTTTCATAATATTATTCATCTTAATTTAAATAAAGTGTATAAAAAATAATTATTTAATTTACATATACGTTTATGCAGCGCCTTAAAGTAATACCAATTAAAATCATAAAATTATTTTTGATAACATAACTCATTATCAACTAATATAAGATCATATATATATTTTAATCATCTTTATAAAGGTTATAAAAATTTATATAATCAAATAAAGAATTAGTATAATCAAACTATTATTAAATTTTCTATAAATATACACAACCATTGGGTAGTATTATATTTTTTCACCAAAAAATACATATGTTTCTCATGATATAATTCACTCAAATGATAAAATTAATTATTATATCCATTATTGGATATATTCAATTTTTTAAATATTATTAACGAAACATAAATTTAACTTTCATTCAATGGATTTACCGTAATGATATTCTCATGTTCATCCCAAATCATCTTTCTATCATGAAAATCAAAACCTCTTTAATTTAAATTTCAATAAAATATATTAATCAAACTTTGATAGATTTAACATCACTCTCAATATTGTTTTTCTTGTTGAATCCTTCAGATATCGTTTATCTGGTAGTATACAATTATTCTATATCGAATCATGAGTAATTACGGAATATAATAAAATACTTTTCCCTATCATATTTTTTATTTTAACATATATATGAGTGATTATAAATCATACACCAAAGTGGAAATCTAGAATAGACAACACACATCTCTCAATTTATTATTACAGAGGTTGGATATCTATTATAGATAATTAAATAGAATTTTGTCCCCTTTATGAGGAAAGTATCCTCAATATCTAGTTTAAAATGAGGTTAAATACTTTAATGTCCCATCTATCATTAAATTGTTGGACAAAATCCAAACTCAATGAATATTATATTTGTTATAGTATAATGAAATATATTTTTACATGCAACTAATAGACCATTTATAATTAATTTATATTATATTATTATGGTACCTATTTTTGTAATGCTACTATACTATAAATTTTTTTTATTAAATTTGGGTTATCAGGGATTAAAACCCCAAATCAATGCTTCCTATTATGGGGTGGTACAAAGTGGATTATAATAATCTTTTATATAGTGTACATTCTTCCTTGATGTGTGAATTCTAATATAACTAATGAAATTAATATTACATGTAATAATTAAAATTGATAAAAAGGAATCTAGAGAATATATAATGAATATAAGCATGATTAAATTTATCCAATCCTAAGTGGAACCTATAGGATTTGATAAAAATTATAATTCTATTAGAATATAAGTGTGACATACATAGAGGGGGGTTGAATTAGTATTTCCAAATTTTTAATTTCTGAAATGTTTATTACCACTAAAAATTTAAAAATTTTATTACATATCAACATAATAAACAAAATGGTGTTAACCATTTCTGATAAAGTAATATACAGTTCATTAAATAATTAAAACAATCAAAATTTACTGATAATGTTTGGACAATGTACATCTTTCATTATAGAATAACACGTGCAGTATATGCATCGTAATTTCTCTTGAGTAGATTACCAAATTTTATCATACAGATAATTATTTTAGGTTTGATGATATCTACAAACCATATATAGTAAAAATAAACTCTCTATAGTTTATATAAGTATCATTGTTCTATTAATGAAATACATCTTACCTTCCTAAAGATGTGGTGTACCGTTAATTAATGAATAGTAATTGAATTTAATATATTTTTTATCTTGAAAATGTAATAATTATAGTTCCTAATAGATTATTTAAAATAATAAAAATTAAAAATAATTATCCTCAACCCTTTTATTAAAAAAATATATATGTTATCATTTATTTTAATTAAATCCTCAAGAACTCAATTTGCTCATACATTACTGATCTCTTCTAAAACAATTTTCTTCTTATTCATATTATTTTCTCAATTTTACTATAAACTTTTTCCTCTATAATCATTAACATTATCTTATAATTAATTTCTATTATAAATTGTGTCAATGGATAATCCTATACAGATTTCCTCAATATCTCTATTATTTTTAATTTCATATCCTCTATTAAATCATGTAAATTAAGTAAATATTTCTAGTCCATAATATTACATGTTTTCTAAAATAAATCATAAATCATATTAATATTTTATCTTTATTGTTTTAATTATACAAATAAAAAAATAATCACTTACAAAAGAATAATGTGTTTCCACTAATCATCACATAAACACAACCTTCAAAATATTATACTCATTATTATACATCAATTGAAATTATTTCCCCACTATTATTATTTTAAAATATTTTGGAACCTTTGAAAAATTGATTAAAAACATAAATGGGTTAAAAATGTTATGCTTCCATTTATAAAATCCCTTAACATTTAAAACATTCTGTATAAGAATTTTAGTCATTCACTAAACATTTATTTACTTCAAAATAGTATATACATTTTAAAATTCCCTTGTACATTCAAATTAAGTAGATAATATTTTATATTATATATTTCATTAAAATTTCTTTTTATCCTAAATAAATTATTTGAAGATTTAATCATTAATTGAAATATATATGAATAATCAACAACATATATCTAAACTATGTTATTAATAGTTCATTAGTAATTAAATAATGATTGAAACATTACCATGAGATATTTTATGATTTATCATAATGATATTATCATTGGTTCTTGTCCCTAATGTGATATCATCATAATTGAAGTGTATTTCCTAAAAAGACAATGATATATTCTATCAATTCTAGAACACTAAATTTTCACCCATTTCTCAAACATGGGATCATTAATATCACCAACCATGTGATGATTAATTATCCTACCCTATATTATATCTTTTTTGTAAAAAACTATTTCCCCCAAATAAAAAATATCTCAATAAAATTTAATACATTGTCATGTAGAATATATAACATCCTACAATAAAATACATTCTTTAGTCACACCCACTATCTTTTCTCAGTATTCTAACTATATTTTAAAAATATATCTCTCAAATTATAGAATAAAACCCAAATTCATATATTATCATACACATTTGTTCTGAAATCATATGGGTAAATATCTTATTACATCCCCAAAAACAAAATATTGATCATTTACTCAGAGATAAAAATCTGTTATGTAAGAAGAATATATGGAATCCCAACCTCTTTTAAAAAATTACCACCAACAGTTATTACATCATGAATGGATGAGAAACAACCACCCAAAAAATATTGTTACTATTTTAATTACTCATTAATTTACTAAATATAGTTTAGTGGAAGAAGTATCTCTGGAGGATCATCTCACTCATTTCAATATAATAACAGCGGACAAAATCAGCCTCGGGGCTCGTTTTCTAGAAGGTGGTGAACATTTGATGTATTTTTTGAAAACTATTCAGAGAAGGTTTACTAGATGAAATAGTTTATGTAGTGGAATATATTGGACATCATAGATTGAAAAACTCCAACAATTGGTTTTCTACAATGACTAGATGGTTGGGTGACATGTTCAAAAGGTGGAGAATATATATAATATAGTGGTGGTAGAAGTTATGGAGAATTATGAATCTATGTATAGTTTTTGGATCATTATATATAGTGATTTAAATATTTCATGTTCCTAGTGAAATATTGATTGGAAGTGTTCTCCCAAAAATGTAGATTGTAAGTCTGAACCATGAAATCTTTGTTTATCCACTATAAATTTTTTGGTTTATTTCTTTATTTTTTATATTTTTGTGAGAGTTTTTCCTTGACTGTGTGAGAATTGTCATTTACTGTGGTGAATGAAGTGAAATTTATTCCATCGTAATAGTACACCCTGGTTGTGAGGGGAATTATGATGATTTTATATATGTAGTGAATAACCTATAGAATATATGTGGTCTTATTAATCAATAACGATATACCTTATAATAGTTACCAGATTGGTCATTCAGTAATTAGAACTATAAAATATCAATATTCAACACTTAGATAACATACAATGTAATGTTCTTCATTTTCTTTTTCACGAAATTTATTTCAGTAGATGTTAGTATTTAAATATTATTTGAAAACAACAGAAGACATGATTTAAATTGATCAATTAATCAAAACAAATTATAGTTTTTGGTAGACAAAGATATAATATTATCTCATATTAATAAATTTGGAAGTTATATTAATTCCAAAATATTCAAGTTTATATTGAATTTTTTAATGTAAAATATGTATAAGATATCATACGGATTGGTGAGGATATCATGGGAACAAAATTTGTCTTATAATATCAATGATAGAATGAAATAAAATGAGAAATGATGGTGGATTTAGAGGACTTGTAAAGTAATTAAAAGGAATTTAAAAAATGCAATGTGAAACATATTTAGAATAATATTAATGGATATACAGTTAGTTGAAAATAATTTTTATGATTTCAATATTACTAATAGTAAGTTTAATCTGGTGATGGTTTCATTCATGGATGATATTTGAGAAGTACTAATTATTTGATCTTAAACATTATCATGTTATGTAAATGTAAATATTAGTAGTAATTATTATTGAAATATTGTTCTTATATTTTCATATATTTAAAATTTTAACTAAAATTAGGAAAATTGTAAAAAGAGGATTATGTTCCCTAAATTAATGAACTATATATTAATGGATGGGAACAATCACATCATAGATAAAATATTTGATAATAGTAATAAAAATCATGTTTGGGGAATCAAGTAATGTTTTTTAATAATGTTATTACCTTTTGTAACTGTGGGAAGGGTGGATATATGATGATGAATTCTTGAAATCACATGTATATGATTAGTTTAATGGATTTTGAATTTTCAAATTTTCTTAATAAAATATTTCCACAAAAAACAATATTTTCAAAGATCATATTCCTTTGGAGTAATATATTGTTAACTCTAACAAATCCTTCAACTCATTATAACATTGTAGATGCATGATCAATTATGAATCCAAAATCTACGAAAAAATTCATCTGGAAGATAATGAAGCTTTTGATGTCATCAAAAAATGGGATGTGAACATCCGAATGAAAAATGGTTATTTCCAATGATAGGACCAGTTTGGTATATGACTCACACTGAGAGGGGGGAGAATAATTTTTGGGGGATTTTTAATCCATATGTCATTTTTATCCCTTTACCAATTTAACCTACTAGAATATTTATTCTCTTATACTATTCTCCTTATCACATGAATGAATATTAAAGGATTAAGGGAAATAAAACTATGTTTTTACATGTATCACTACTCATTAAGATTATGTAGTACTTGGCATGGCTGTAAATAATCCTGAACAAACCATCCACTAGACAACAACCTTTTAATGTGGATTAAAATGAGTTGTATATAAACTTACAATCTTGTAGCACTGTGTAAACAATCCAAAAGTTCATGTTGTATAGAACTTTTTTTGATCTTTATACTATCTCCCATGAAATTATTCACCTTGTTGATAAGGTTTTTAATAACTAATAAATTCTTCCACATATTCAGTCTGGAATTATGTCATAGTTCTCTTTAGTTCTTCAACTCGTCAATTGTTAATTTATTATTATAATGAAAGTAAATATTGTTTCCTCATCTTAGTAGCAATACAAAAGCTACATAATCTAAATTATCAATCAATAAAAAAATATGAATGTGGTAGACTGATGGACTAGATTATTCCATGGCCAAATGGTAATTAGCTGATATCAATTTGGCTAGTCACTTCTACTTCTCCCTTTGATATATCAAAAAAAATGTATGCATTGATATTTTAATGTGTCTAGATATATATTTATCCTTTAGTATGAAAACAAATTTACTAAATAACCCTCTTCAAATCATTCTATAAACACAGAAGTCCCTTGTGATTATCAAAAAATAATGATCATCTCAATATAGAATCATTAAAATTAATATGGCTTGAATAAATAAATATATATTGGACACTCTCTTAATTTTCATTGACACGTAATAATATAGAATATTTAGTAAAATTAATATTCTATTACAATGATAAACAATACCAACACATGATTATATCAGTATAAACTATACATTCTTCATATTTGGTGCAGATATGAATTTAATTGCAGCTCTAGTTCTCCTTTACACAATGAAACATTGTTTGTTTTCTTTTCTCATTATGTTATGTATCAATAGGGGACATACAATGTCTGATTTCTCAAAATACGTTTGAGGTATTATACCCATAAACTTGTTCACATACACCAAATAATAAAAACCTGTATTCATGAACTCCACCACAAAACTCGCAACCCTCAAGAAACTCGCAACCCTCATGAACCAAACATCCTTAGCAGAACAAAAATCCTTCACAATGATCACCGAGACAACATTGAATACCCCAACATCATGAAAAAACAAATTCTTAGAATCATTTTCATTACTTCATCCTTTAGTATTATTTTCATCATTCTCAATCATTCATTGAAATTATCCTTCATGGAGAACCTCTATCTCCATGAAGTTAGAGAAATTTTAGGTTTTCTCTATTTATCTATACCAAATGATCTTGGGGTTGCCTTAAATTTAAAGGGTATCTTATTCATAATGGTCCACTTACACTATCATATTCATTATATCACTCATAATATATTCATGGTTCTCCTCCATTCGTGATGCTCCATTGATTATTTTCATTTTTATGGAGATAACTATCAAATCATCACACACTCTTAATGATCTTCTTCTCATAATTTTGAATATTTCCATCACAAATCATGATACACTACATCTTCACAACCCTTGGTCCTTTGCTATGAACTACATCTCATAATCATTGAGATTTAAATCAAAAAATTAACACCTTTTTAAACCACCGTTCATGAAATCCTATTTTGAAAAACTCATTCCTTTTCTATATATTCATAATGCTTCATGGAAATCCATATTTTACGATTTTATCCATACTTCAAATTTTGGATCCAAGAAAATTGAAAAACACTGGGATACGATTCCACCATAATGATAAACATATTCAACACCAACCATATTCTACCAAAATTCACTTCATTGCAAAAACACTATATTTATTTCATCATGAACCCCATCTTTCATGATATTTCACCACTGCTCAATCATGATATACATTTTTATATATTACAATGATAGTATCTTAACATCCATATCTTCCAATAATATATTTCATTCAAATATAACCTGAATATGATTTGAAACACTTTTAATACCCTTTCCTATATAAGGATTACATCACTTGTTTTCCAAGCAAATTATTATATTTGAGGAAGAAAATAATAAAATAATTTCCATACTTATCTCTGATAATTATTAAACTATAACATCCAATGTCATTAAATTAATCCTCAATAAATCTTTAATAATCCCTTTGAAATTTTAAATTTTAAACCATTCAAATGTTTCTAGGAATATCATGACAAAAGGACTTCATCCGAGATCTAATAACTCTGGATCAATATCATCATATTATCCCAACCGATATCTTTTTTTCCCATTGATCACTTTAGACCACAAATGAAAATCATTTTACAAAAAATACAATTCATACACAATGTGGTCTCTTCATCCTATGGTATAAAAATGTGGGAACATTATAGGTCTCTAGAATAATATAATTCTTATAGGGTATTTGTATGATACCTGATACAAAATGACCTTTACCAATTTAGACTTGGTAGTGACCCAATAGTATATAGTTGAGGTGTGAGATATATAATTTGATATACATTTAGAGATAATACATTCATAACAAAGAGAAATGGATATAATTATAATATCTAAAGATCATGAGGATTAGATTTTCCAATTTTTTCAACTTAGTGAGTAGAAATAAATATAATTTCATGTAAATTCATACAAAAATAGTATCACATATTATTATTAGGATATAAGAGTAGGGTTTTGGGGTGAAAAAAGTGGTATTAATTAAAGATGAATCGCCATAATCATAGATTAGGGAATATGAAATTAGGTCACTAAAATATATTAGGGTGAGCACTAGTCTGAATGCATGGAGTATTTTTTTACTTCATCCCATTAATCAATTATGTGATAAAGAAGGTATATTTGTATTTATTTAAGAATTATTATTACATTTTATGATCAATTTAATAGTTTAAATCCATGATTGAAATGAAATGTGGATAATAGATGAGGTGGCACGAATATGATTGTGGTCAACATTATAAGTGTAGAATCATCATGAATATATATTATTTTAAATAGATCATTCTTGAATGAAAAATAAATATAACTCCATATAATAATAATTTGACAAAAAATAAAATCCATGTAATAAGTGGGATCTTAATTATATTGTATAAAAAATTGGGAACATTCTCAGTCTCTAGAAGAATATTATTCCTATAGGGATGTTGGATAATAACTGATTCAAAATGACCTTCACCAATTTAGTCTAGGAACATACAAAATGGTCTACGGTTAAGGTATGAGATGTATAATTTATTATACAAAATTAGATAATAAATTCGTACAAAAGAGAAATGGATATAATTATTAAATCTAAATATAATGAGGATTGGAATTTACTATTTTTTCACCTCAGTGAGTAGAAAAAAATATAATTTCATTAAGTTCGTACTAAAACTATATCAAATATGATTATTATGCTATGAGAGTTTTGTTATTGGGAGAATAAAGTAGTTTTAATTCAATGTGAATGGCAGAAATCTTAGATCATGGAATATGTAATAAGGTAACTACAATATATTAAGGCAAGCACTAGTCCGAATGCATGGAGGAATTTTTTACTTCATTATATTCATCTATTATTTGATATAGAAGGTATATGTGTATTTACTTATGTTGGAGTCTAATGTTTTAAGTGGAATTAAATAGTTTAAATCCATGATTGAAAGGGAATTTAGAAAGAATATGAGGTGGCACGAATCTGATAGCAGTATAGAGTGTATAAGTAGAATAATATAAAATTTATATTAGATTAAATAAATCGTTCTCGAAATAAGAAAAAAATAGAACTCCATAGAATAATTGTATTGAGTAGAAAATGAAAAATTATTTTTCTTAGATTGGAATATGAATGTTTGTACTGTATATAATTCTAATATATATATTTTTAATAAAAAAAAAATTATTTCATACCTATCCAATTGATATCCACCCAATGTTATGATATAGAGTATTCTATATGAGATAGGTTCTATTACGTTAATAGATATTGTACATACTATTGTATTTTTTAGTTTATTTTGTACTATTATTTATGTAAATCATAGAAATAAGCATGAAATAATGTAAAGAACTTTTTTATTATGGGATATGGGAATAAATTCTTTAGTGTTAAACCGTGTGATGATTATAAGGGAAAAGTCACAAGAAATATAGAAGTTATATTTTTTGAGAAGTTCCATTTTAAGGGAATGAATTTGATTAATCAATGGTTAGGTTTAATAAATATACCTATAATGTTCACATTAATCAAGATATATGAATCAAAAGATTTCTTGGTCTGGTGACACCTGATTGTTCCATAGATTCAATGAATTTTTTAATAGGTATATTTTTACTAGAATGGTCATGTTCTACTAAAACCTAAGGAAATATATAGAATTTGAAAAATCCTATGTTGGGTCCCCAATTGTGGTACAAACCAAATAAATGGAATCTTATGCTGAGTAGAGATGATTATATAGATTTAGGTGGATTGTAGATAAGGTTTTATATAATTGAAATACTTTTCATAAAAAAATTATGAGGAACCCAAATATATGTAAGAGAATTTTATACATAGTTACTCAAGATAAGGCATGTAAACTATTGAGAAATAAATAAACTCCTAGAAAAAAACATGGAAACTACCTATAATTATAGAGTAAAACTGAGAACATCATAAAAAAGGATATTATGTTTCGATGAAATGTATTTTTTAAGAATAATTTACAAGACATGGTTAGTGTTGAATTGTTTCAAAAGAAAACATGGAATGTATTTTTTAGGAACTTTTTCACTATATATTAATTATACCACAATCAAAAAAATTCAAAATCTAGTTACATAAGTTGGTATATACATAGAGTAAATGGATTAAAAAATTGTAATTCATTTTGGTGATTTATAGAAAGAGATATCCATGATTTACACAAATTTTTTTGAAGAAAATAAAAAGAAGTTTTATGTTTTTATGTTTTAAAGAAGCCTACATGATTTTAAATTGGCACCATATTAATAGAATAATATGTTTTATACTTTCCTGATTATGGAATTATTAACCTGATATATCTTTTTTTCACTTATATTATTAGAAGTTGTTGGGATATAAGACATAAATAATTCTCCTATGATATGTTGATGACATGTCGTTGGATGGTCTAGATGTTTCACAGTTTCAAGATACAAAATTTGAGTTTTATGAATGATTTTAAATGAATAATAATGGTCAATATATGGAAATCCCAAGGATGGTTATTAATAGAAATATAATCGTTGGTATACTAATGCAATACTAGAAATAGTTCATTATAAATATTACTGAAATGTTTCAAATTATGGGATTTAATCCTATCTTATTCAACATTTTTTGAAACTTCATTTTTTCTTATAAAGATTCACCCGAAGATAATAATGAGGTCCATTACATGGTGATGGAACTATGTAAATCAACTGTCAAAAGATTTATGTATATAATGAATTGTATATGGAAATGCATCTAATTTATAGTGGTATTATTATCTGATTTTTTATCAAATCATGTGAAGGATAACTATGACGTTTCAATTTTTATTATTGGATACATTATGTGATTAAAAGATATAACAAATTTCATAAGGTAAGATGATACATTACAAAGATTCACATATGCATACATTGTAGGGTATTTAAAAACATGAAATCACATGATAGTATTTTTATTTAAATTTAGGGGAATGATGGACTATTAAATGATTCATATATATGATATAGTACATTTTTAATTAAAAAAAGTATAACTCATAGTTGATATTGACAAAAAAATGTTTTACTTGGGTTAATGAGCATGATGAATAAAAATGGAAGGGTTCTAAGAGGTATTTTCATCTATGATTGGTAGAGAGGAATTCACCTTTATTAGAATCTAATGTTTGATCTAATAAGGGAATAGATGGACATGAAATTTAATTTATCAAGAATCTATATAAGGTATATTTTAATGATATGGAAGATAACTCGGAAGAAGACCCTAGATAACATGCCCGTCAAGGTATTGGGATAATGAAAAATGAGTTTTCATTATTAATTAAATGGAATGTTGTGTATTGGTGATAAAGGATGAAACAACATGAATTTGGAAGTAATATGAGTGGATCCTATGTGATTTTGGAAGATGAAGATATTAATGAATAAATTTTCAAGTGAGATATTTTTGGGATTTTGGATCCTCTTCAAGTTACCAGATGCAATTAAATGTAAGGTGGTATTGAAAAATAAAATTATTTTATTTTCTAAAGAAAAAGTATAAAATTTATCATGTGGGTTTATATACTATAATTTGTTGAAGATATAACCAATTATTGTTAGATTATAGTTGAAATTTATTGGATATAGGTGTTGAGGTAATGGAAACTATAGGTAATCACAGGATTACCAACTCCAATATTAGGATGGATGAAAATTTTATATGAATGTTCAACTTGTCCAATAAAATTTTAACATGTGTATTATATTTTGGGGGGTTTTATGATATATCATTTTGTATTTGTAGGGATGTTCATCAACCAAAAATTAATTAATCATTATATCTTTATTAAAAAACCTACAAAAGTAAAATAGAAAATATTTCCACCACATGTCTAGGAATGAATAAATATTTCATTAACATTATAGGCCTCCAATAATTAAAAATTATATTGATTTATTTATATCTTCAAAATGGTCATGTATTTAATACCATGAGAACCTATATATTTAATTTTAATCCACTTTATTTTGACTTAATCTGTAGCCTCATTACCTTAGTGATCATCAGCTTTGGTCATCAGCATCTTTATATCGACACTATTTAGCTCAAATTGGATTTATTGAAATGATGATAGACCCTATATGGTGTGAATGAATCGACATATATTGAGTTCAATGGATGAATTTTTGTATAACTATGTTCTTTAATTCTCTATCAACAGATTTTATAAAAATTAAATATTTATAATGTATAAATAAATTCATTACTAATTATTATAATTAATAAAAACCCCAAACATGGCTTCAACAATAATACCTAAACGGACCGATAGTTCATGCTCCAAAAAACTAAGAATTTAAATCACCTTAAACATTATACAACTATATATACTAGATCATATAAATATCTATTTATATAAAAATCATCTTGAATGAAGTTGAACATCCATTATCAAATTATTTTACAACAAAATGATAAATTATGGTATACGTAATACAAATTTAGTGATATTTCAATACGATAACTTTTTTATAGGACATTTTCATTTTTCTTAAAAGTATCATTTTTATGAAAAAATAAAATTGTAATTTTTTCTCTTCAAGCATCAAATTACAATAAATTAAAACCGATTAAATTAGTATAATAAGTAAATTATTGAATATTTATTATTTTTTTTTACATCCAATATATCATAAAGTCAATATAAAATGAAGTATTAGAATACAAGATAATTATTCATAGGGAATTATATTTCATCTTTGAAAAATGATACTGATACTTCCTAAGGATGATTGAGGTACTACTACGTCTATGAAAAAGGAAATTTGATGATAGTAGTTTGAACAATTCATGAGAAGAGTATAGTTAATGTCTAATGGGAATATTAATTATTATTTTTTATCAAATGGTCTTAATCATTAAGGCATGTACTAATTGTGATTTAAATTTTCATAATGTTTATTGGTGAGGAACTAAATGTTTATATGTACATTCAATATTTGGGGAGTGTAATAAGTGATTTACATGGGAAAATGATATTTTATATACAAAATATTGGAATAAAAATTTTTATTCAATATTTGGTTTGATAATGTCTTGGAATTATGGTATGTATTATGATTTTATTTTATTAATAAATGGTATAATTTGGATTTCACAAAAATTAGGCCAGTCCAATATATTGGTATTAACCCAGTAATCCATAGGCATATAAATACATAAGAAAAACTATGTGCCATGAATAGTTCTCATTAGGAGAACATTAGTATGATTATAACATGTGCATATGGCATATATGTGAGTAAATGGGGGACTGCCAATTTGTGTGTCCGGTCCCGTGTAGGGTGCATGATAATTGAGTCTTGGTGTCGACCGTGGTGCCATCTAAAGTAGTATTCAAATTGATTTTTATTATTATGAAACACATAGATTAATGTAAATTTTATTTGGGACTAACTTATGTGGGTCACTATTCCCATATTAAAAACATTCACATTATCCATCGACTGTCTAATCTGATTGGTGGTGTTTCCTTTTCTACCTAGTGACATTTGGAGGATTATGAGAATGAGTGTTTTCATCAAAATCAACCACTTATAAACTACGGTCTTATTGAATATAAAATAAATCTCTAAGGGAGATTTTAATTTTGTTACGTATTTATTTCCATAAAATGTGTACATAACTATTCCAATGATGTTTGTTGAGAATATGAATAATATATAGAATAATAATTACTATTTATTAATGTTAATTCCAAAAAATATGTTGTAAAAATGATATTCTTGATTTATAGGATCTTTTGAGAATAATAAACGTTCAATAGAAGAAAATTCCGACATTGAGGATTCAATGTGGTTAATGTTGAGAGTTATTCCTTCAAAATACTGATGTAGTATTAAAAATAAATAAATTTTCATATCATGAATATTTAGTTGATAATTTTTTTTTTCAAATGAGGTTTGTATTGATATTATTATATTCGGTGAACATAATAGAAATTATATGTCATTATATGAAGCAGTAAATATATTATTTGTAGGTTATAGCTTCTATAGAGAGAGGAGACATATTTTTCAATTTCCAATATAATTAAATGTTTTTGATTATTTTTATAGATCATATAATTTTATCCATGTAAACAGGTTCCTATGAATTCCTCCCAACCAGAAAATATCATTTTGAAGAATTTTTGGGAGACATGTTTCTTCAGTGAGTAGGATCTCATTTTTCACATTTACCATCCATAATGAAATTTTTTTCATTGGAGGATGATATTATGACATATATAGAATGTAATATGTTTTTCACATGATAAAATTTTACAAATGTACATGTTACGAGATGTGATGTGATATGAGAGTGGTTTTCTATGTTAATTAATGTTCACTATAATTTTATAATGTATTTTTCAAATAAAATACACTTATTTAAAAAATTAAATATATTTATTGAATAATTAGTTCATTAAGTATAAAATAAGTAAACCAATAGTATATAATTAAACATTTTTTTATGCTACATACTTATTATGTGAATCATAATAATTTTACATAATATTTTAGGAGTACACTATGAATAAGAAAACTCAGTTCACATAATGTTAGTTGATTTTTTCATGCAATATTTATGGTTTGATGAAGTAATATTGAATATTGAAGATAATATTACACCTATGTATCGAGAAAAGAGGACATATTGAAGCTGAAAAAAACATTCAAGATGATACTTTAGTATCAAAATATTTAAAATGATAAAAATATATCTATCATTTATGATATTGTGAAAGGAATTCCAAGACCAATAATAATATTTTAGGAAGTTCTTGATGATATTTAATTTCATTATGAACATTGACAGTCATGTTCTTTAGAAGACCTAACATAAATACATGATTTTGTATATGAGTGTACGAGATCCTGTACTCTTGTATTCAAATATCAATATATTAAAGGAATAGTAGTTTATAATATTGGATCACAAAAATAAAAAAATAAATCTTATGACCAGGGCACCTAACCAGTTAAAGAAGTGGATCAAGGCTAGAGTGTCAAACTAGTTGTGGAGAAGAAAAAATTGTTGGGGATCTAACTAAATGTGGTAGAAATAGTGGTTATTGGGATGAAGAACTGTGATCAAGAAGATGATCAACTACTATGGTGTATAACCAATTACGTCTTTATATAAATAATTTTTTTATTATATTATTATGGATAATCTTTATTGAAGAGTACTATCTACATGGAAAGGAGTATGAATTTTTACTAAACCTTTAAATAATGTGTTTTTTATTTCTATAATTATTTCTTTTTATGAATTGAAACTATAAGTTATCTTTGAGTAGATTGATAAAATTTATATTTTATATTGAATGAATTAATTAAATTTATTCATCAATGTAATCCATTGATTCATTGAAATCATTAATGCTCAATCTGGTCTATGTCTCTACAATTGACATATGATAAAACATTACAACTAGTGAGAAAATCTAATTTTTTTACATATTCTTGTAAATGAGTGACATACATCAGATGGAGAAATAGATACTAACTCGTGACTATAGAAATATGTATATTTCTCCAAAACTCACATGAACATGTATAATATATTATAAAGTAATCTGTATGAGTATCATATAATATTGGAATAGACACTTATAAATGATGTAAAATGGTGTTCTATAAGATGATATAATTATTTTCATTATGATTCACTTGAAGAAACATCTTCAAAAAAATATGATGATGTATCACTTAGTGAAATTCATTTTTAACTCAATGAAGATATGATGAATGTTCCTAGTGAATTGGTACATTATAAAGGTGGAACTATAATGTGTCTTCAAGAGGAAATTCTATTGATGTAAGAAGAAGTTAATGAATTTGAATATTAATTTTCTAATGAGAAATCATATTATACCCTCTCATAAATAAGATAGAGAAAACGACTAAATACTTTATCTTAAAAATGAATTATATATGGAAGGAATCAAAGAGTATCAATGTAATTTTTTAGAGATTTATTTATTTAAAATTATACTAATATAAATTTTCTATCCAGGAAAAAAGAATCTCAAAGATATTATTGTTACAAAAACATATCAATTATATCATAAAAAACAAAAGGTCAGTGGTTTAAAATACTATATATGAATCTTGTAAAATGAATTAATTAAAAATAAAGATGATTAATAAAGATTGGGAAGAGTTATTGATATTAGTTAGGGAGGAGAATAACTCCCCCATCAGAAAGTTTATAGATATAGTTGATATTTAAGAATCAAAAATCACTATAAACTAAAAAATCACATATATTAAAAGGAGTGATGTTTCTACAAAATTTCCCATTGAAACTAATTACTATAATAGGAGAATTAGATTATTTTATAATTTTATGAAAATAACCCTCTAATTATAATATATCCCATATCCTAGAAAGTGTCGTATATATAAATGATGTTTCAATTTATGGTATATGTTTTAAACAAATTTTAGGGGATATATGGATTGTGAAAAATATTTAGAAACCCTTCATTCTAAGTGTGGATAAGATATAATGTTTGAACACCCGTTCCCAAAAAATTTTCCTAATGAGTGGTGGATCGACTCAAAAATAAAAATATTCAAAACATGTGATACATGGATAGACTATAATATAAGTAAATAGTGGAAGGATAAAAGGATATGGTTATTGTTACTTTAATTTTTTACAAGGAATAGAAATATTATCCCAACATGCAAATTCATGAGAATAAAATAATTCCCTTCTTTGTTGGGATAAAATGAATGGAAAAGTTAATACATAAACAATAATAGAAAAAATAATAGAAAAAATATATCTATAATAAATATATTTAAATTCCTTAAATATTATTGTATGTACTATGACAAAATTGGTCACTACACTGATATGTGATGTTATTTACCATTATAGAAAAAAAATTAATGTGATTATAACACTACAAAAAGAAACAATGTATGAAATTAAGATGAGATGTCCGCAATGAGATGTGAATAAAATAAGAGGACATTTAAAATTTTTTACTAGGAATAAATGATAGGGATCATATATTATAAAAAAGGTGGGTGAAATATATAAAGAAAATCAATATCCACTTAGAATAATATGTTTCAGTTGAAATATGTGTAGAAATAAAAAGTGTCAAAAAACTACATATTTTATATAAAGGTCTGTGTTCAGATGTTTTTTTTGATGGTTGTAAAGTGTATTTTCATATGTCTTACTCTTTTTAGTATAAAATATCATTTCTTGGAAACATGTAATAATCAATACGGAATAATGGTCAATGTATGAAAACGATATTGTAATGAAATAATATGGTTCCCAAAAATCCATCCAATATACCAATTCAAAATATATTTTAATTATTAGAATATGATGTTGGTAGATTTAACCATGAAGGTCACATAGCTATGAATTGAATAAAAAAACTACTAATAGTACTTACCAATGTTTTGAAAGGGAATATGTTTCAATAGAAAAATAGATTTATGTAATGTGATGATTTGAGGAAGACTGAATATTTTAGGAAAACGTCATAGTTGTTTTTAAAAATAAATTGAAATTATATAATTACTTAAAGGATGTATAAATCCATTCTAAATATAATATAATTTTTAGGATATTGAGGCGAAGTCTGTGAGATGTTTTACACAACTAGGATTGTGGGGGATATTCTACACAATAATGAATTTAAAGGGAATATGTAAGATAATCAATTTTATGAGACTCAAAATAGAAAGAGCATTTCAATGAAATCATCTCATGCACTGATTGGTAGAAATATAATTGACCTTGTTGAGAAAAACATCTCATCGTGGATATTATTCATCATAAAAAATGGTCCATCTTTATTTCCAAATATATTTTTATATTATTTTTTATGAACATGAATTAATATGAATGGTATAGATGGGTCCCTCAATAAGGATAATTAATTAAATGATGATGTTAAAACATCTCTTTAAAAGTGAATCTAGAACATCTAAATATCCTTTTTAAATTAGAATGATATGGTATAAAAATCACATTAATATCCATTCTCTGAAAGAGTTGTTAATTATAATCAATTGGGAGTTCATACTGGAAAAAATAAGGGGGATATATGTCAATTTTATAATTATTTTTTTAAATGATTGATATGAAATGTATAGGCTAAAAATTATTTCTTGAGATATATCATTGAGTATACCCTAAACATGAAGAAATGTGTTATTAGAGTTATATATCTCATAATTTATAATTTATAGTCCTCATTTGTCACTGTGGTTGTATAATAATGTGTCCAAAAAGGGAGTTTTCATGAAGACATAGTGTTTTCTAAATGAAGTGACTTTTCAAAGAAATATAGGTGACTTCATCCCTCCATCACAAGTGGATGTGGGCTACGCATTAAAATAATGGATGATAACAATATTATCTAGTGTAATGTAAAGATTGATTAAATTAGAATTTAAATATTGCAACATTTAATTCATTATCACTATCCTATAAAAAAATTTTGTTTATTATGTTATCATGTATTATAACCAAGTATAAATGGTTATATTGAATGTAATGAGTGAAATATTATAGATTTAATGTTTTTTTTCAATATACAGTAACTTCAATATTTGAGGAATTATGTAAATGAGGGGATTATGATTCATTGGGAACTCAAATTCATTCATGATGAAGAAACCAAGTAAGTCCATATGTTAATTTGGGGACTGAAAACTCATAAGAAAAATAAAAATGTGGCTATTAGATATAATAATTCATGTGAAGAGAATATTTAATGTTAGAGTGAAATTATACATCCTATTGATTATTTTATTTTTCATAATTCATACATTATGGGTAAAATGTGATTGGACTTTGATAAATGTTTACAAAAGGTGAAAAAATAATAATAATAATAGACATGTAATATTTGAGGAGTTTTATTTTTGAACTCTAGGAAAATATATCTTTTTATTTTTCATTATGAATTTTGGAAAAAAAATTTGACATTGTATATTATTTGTGTGAATGTATCAGAATTTTTCTAAGTATTATTATTAAATTTTGTAATAAAATATTACATTCTTGGTTAATCTATAATACTGATCCAATCCATTTCATAGGTGGGAACCTGGTAATCCATCACAATCCAAAGCCATTAAAATAATGGTGTGGTATTCATAGTGCCTATAGGGAGTTCATCTTTGAGTTATTAGGGGAACGTGAAAGGTTGTTGCACAACTCGTGTAGGGTGTGGGAGTAGTGTGTATGGGTGCTGACTCAAGTGGACTGTATAATGAATTGTATTATTAATCATTATGTGGAAGAATATTAAGAAAATTTCATACATGAAACCCACTGAAAATTTAGTCAAAATTAATAAAAAACCACGTCTCTTTATTAAAACAGAACACTGATCATTATGAATATTCATATTTATTATAGAAATATTAATATTTAAATCATACATTGCTATTGATTTTATGGTTTTGAATATGACTATCAAAGTTATGAAATATATTTAATGTGTTTCTTAAAAATAGTTTTTTATTAATTCTAATAACAAATCACTAAATTTTTTATAAATTCATTTTATGCTTTAAATATTCATTTTCATAAAAAAATATAGATTTAATTCTATGGTTGTTATTAATAATTATTGTTGGATTTAGAAATTTTATTTCAAAAAAATAAACCTCATTTTTAAAATCATCATGTAAAAATAATCATATAGTTATGTTATGATATTATTCTAAAAATATAGATTTTTCACTTAATATTGAAAATTACTTATTTTTATTGAAAAATGAATATTCAATTAATGAATTTCAAAGGATTAATTTTTTATAAAACATATATAAAAGAAAAATTAATTACTTTATATAATGAATAATCTAATTATTATCATTATATTTAATATTATGTTATATTTTGGTATAAATACTCCTAATACTTCAGGAATAATTTTTTCTATAAAACTAAAATTCCTCATGTATTATGGGTTAGATTTTAAATTAAATTATCCCCTTTTATGAAATTAATCATGAAAATATAATTCTGTATTTGCAATATGGAGGTTCAAATTTACCAAATCTGGCCTTTATATATATATTTTTATAATGAATCGTATCCTTGCAAATATTTTTCCATGTGGTTAGGGTAAAAGAAGTGAAATAAGGATAAAATTACATGGTAAAGAAATAAATTTTTTATAAAACATGAATTTATTGTCTTGGATGAGTAGAGATCAGTTATACCCATTCATGTTTCTAAAATATTCATACTTGGATCCTTTTTTCATTGAATCTAGAATTTAAAATAATTTTTTAATAGAATTAATACCAATTTTCTCACACATTACATTAATATCTCAATTTTTTTTTACACAATGATCAAAAAAGGATATTTTCAGTTATAAATATTTATCTTAAATTTTAATTATTTCATTATCATAGTATAATAATTTTAAGTTTTAGTTATTTAATAGTTATTTGAAATGCATACGCATCACCAAAAACTACTTATTTAAATGATTGAAAAATAAAATAAATGATTTTAAATATTTTTAAATTAAAATAATTATAATAATTTATTATGTTACATGGATTTTTAGAAAAAATACTTCTTATTATGTATGTTTTATTGGTTTATAATCTTATTATATTACTATTTTGATGATTTTAAATCCATTATAAATGAATAGACTCAAAAAATGATATTATTTATATTTAATAATACATTGTTATTTATTTGATGATTTAAAATTCATAAGAAAATATCATTGTCTAGTTTAATGGTATATGGCTTAAACATTCAAGAATATTCCATTTATTGGTAACTTTTTATGGTAATATTCGTGGATCCTAAAGAGTATAAAACATTAGTAATATCATAACAGTCAAATTGGGTAACTATGGTTAAAACACAAAGATAAGGGTGAAAGTATCAAATAAAATTTCCCAATGTTTATTGGATATGATTATTTAATATCATCGTAACCATATACTTTAAATATATCAATTTGTATCCATTTAACCCTTAAAATAAATTTACATTAATTTAGTATGTTTTGTAATTCCATGAGTGCCCCTCACCTCGGTGATTCAAGAGAACATATTATCCTCTCATCATCGCCCTTTTTGAGAAATAAATCATGACCCAAAACATAATAGTTCACTTATATGATTTCTAATAAATTAATTATAGGTTTTTTATCCTTAAAATGTCATTACAAGGGTTTTTAATAAAGGATAAAAAAAGGATTACTAAATAAGAGGTTAATGTATCATCAACCTATTTTAATGTTTTATTATAATAACACTTATAAATATTTTTTATTGATAAAAAATATTATATTCAATAACATAAATATATTTAAATTTTATTACTATTATATTTCCAACAATATAATCCTTTTATTCTATCAAATCAGATGTGAAAATGTCACTTATGTGTGAGTGTGGACAACCACCCCATGATGGGATGTGACTATTTTTTATTACAATTTCCATGGTTGTTAATGAGGAAATATTTAATAAATAATATATATATATTATATAATATTTATTTCTTTAATGGTGAATTATTATTTACCATTTGATTTTTCCTTCCATATATAGGATAAAATTGCAAGCATTTGTATGTCTTACCATCAACACGGACAGTGTAATACATTTTTATGTCTCTTTATTTTATGGATGAATCTATATATATATATATAATGAATACTTATGTTATTATTAACATGATTAATTTTTTTATTTTATTTAACCATGATATATATATAATGACCAGTACTAGAAAACAAAATATTGAATGAAAATAAAACAGTTATCAAATATAAAAGATGATTTTAATAACGGATTATTATCAAATGTGTGTGGAAATGTTATATTATAATAAGTTTTATTTTATTATGTTATAATTGATTCTATAGTATATTTTTAATAAATTTAAATATATTATATAGGATGTAAAAGATTCTCTCAAAGTAAATCAAACATTATGTAAGGATTTTTCATGTCTCACATTTATTTTTTTAGAAATATTTTATTCTCACCACTTGTTTAATTTTATTTCCCTATATACAAACAATTAATTTATTTTTTGGATGATACCCATGAATATTATAAATATTTAAAATCCTTATAGGTTCTCTCATTGATGATATTTTATTCAGGGATATCCAAAGTTATAAGTGTTCTTCCACTCAATATTTTTTCCATGAGATAAGATTTATATTATGAACCTATTTGTTTTTATGAGGTGTATATTCCTTCCATTTGACATGTTATATAACTATTATTCTTGTTTTCATGATAGTTAATGTTTCATTTTAATTAATTTTTTCATTGGGATTATGATACAAATGTAACCAATATGGTAAGGATTTTTTGTTTAATTGCATTTTTAATAGAAATTATTTATATTTTAATTTGAATTGAAAAAAATATATGATAAAGATTTGATAAAACCAATTAAAAATTATTCTACTATATTTATTTTTAAAAAAGCTATGTTGTAGTACTAGTTTAATTGATTTGGTACAAAAAAAGGCTTAGAAATTTTTTTTTGTAAAATATAGACTTATGGCTCTTCTTCTGTCAGGAAACATTTTCCCTCCATATAAATATTTTCTAAAACGTTTTTTATGAATTTTTTTTAATATTATTACATTATATTTTAATAAATATTTAGTATATATATTGTTTTTGGAAAATTTATTTAAAAATAATATCCTTGTCATTTTCTAAATTGTTTTTATACCGAATTTATCAATATTAAAATTGTTTTAATGATTACATATTGAAGTAAATTTCCCACCATCGTGACTTCTCCATGTTTTGATGTTTTATTTATATTTTTCAGTGTTTATTTCAAATAAAATAGATTTCCTTATTTTTTTTAATCATTTGGGTTTTAGAAATAGAGATTTAAAAATGGAAGGGTATTTTCCTCATGAATTATTCATCATAATAACCGAAGAAATTTTTCAACTGTGATGACATCATTTGATGATAATATTTTTTACGAGGGATAGAATAGAATTATTACTTCATTTCTATATATCTATATGTTCTTTTATTATTTTGATGTGATGTTTATGATATTTACATTTATATAAATGATTTATGATTATGTGGTACATGGGTCAGTTATAGACCTCTAATTAATTAAGTAAAGTTATATTGATATCTCAAAGGAAGATGACTATTATAATAGGAATTATTTTTAGAATATTTTTTCTCATATTAATGTGATAATTTTATTGCTGATATTTATTCACACAGGAATAAGTGTGGATAATATTGTGAATACGCTCCTATATTGATGTGTGAGTATGATATCATTATATATAAAGTCGAAATATTATGTATAAACATGGTTTTGTAAATATATCTTCATAATATTGTCACATTTTATGGTTATGATAGAAAATTCTTATGTAATGACTCTTAAATGATTATGTTACACCTAGAGATGTTAATAAATGAAAAGTATTTTTGATGGGTTAAATGACCCCCAACACTTAACGTAGAAGAGAATGTAATAGCCCGATAAATTATGATATATTTATTTTTAAATAAATATATTCCCTAAAAATTCTTAAGTTATATGTTACCCCTAATGTTTGATGTTATATAGCGTAATAAAGAAGCAACACTAAGCTCAATCAACCCATCATATATATAAATGTTATAACCATGCCATTACCCTGAAAAAAAAAACTGATTTGAATATAATTTCCAGTAATTGAATAATTATTTACTTATATTCAATAATATTAACTACTTTGTAATAATATTTATACCTGTTTTTACTATTTTCATTTTGGGTTTCAAAATGGGCAGATTCTGAAAAATGTATTAAAGTACATAATGGTTTTCCATTTTAATTAATTAAAATATTATATAATTATTAAACATTTAAATTAAATTTATATAATATATATGAAAAATTTATATTTTATATTAATAAAATTATTATCATTATAAATAGTGATTATATAATATAATTTGGTGTTTAAAAATCACTTCTTGAAAACCCCCCTTTTCATCGGGTTTGTAGGTAATGTTTTAAATTTATTATTTTACACTATTATAATAGTGTTTTATAAATAAATATAATTTTTAAAATCATTATTTAAATTTAATTTAATGGATAATTTTTTATAATTTAAAAAAAAAAATTCATTTTCTGAGGAATAGTTAAAAGATGGAATTTTAATTAAAAACGTCTTTTTCATATTAAGTAAATAAAGAGAAAATTATATTATAAATAATTTTTTAACTATGATTTATCCAATTATATATATATATATATATGTTAATTAATTTTATGTCATTTTAATTATTTTAATATTTAAATTGGAAATTAAATCGTTTTATTCTTTGGAACTTATTCTCCTTTAAAACCAACCTTGTCTTCGCATCTACGGTATTAGTTTTAAATTTAAATATTAATATTTTCGAAATGTATGTTGGAAATTTTTTCCATATTTTTAATATGAATACTTTATTTTATTTAATAAGTTCAATAGATTTATTGACCAAAATTAATAGTGAATATGGTAAAAATTATCTACTATGGTCATGATAATGATTATTTTACAAAGTTGAAATAAAATTAATATAAGGGTAAAAAGTACCCATAAACATTTCTAAAAACTATTTCATATAAATATTCCAACAATAATACCTATTAAGTTTGAGGATGGTTGATTTTGGACTCTTTTACAGTTAACAAACATGGGAACACTCAATTCCTTTCAAAAAAATATTAAGTGAGTCCTACCCCACTTATTTAAGGTCCCCGCTCTCCTCTCTTACTGACACTATAGAAACTCCTAAAATCAATTGAGAACTAAAAAATAATTTCCCAAAATCCCTCCCCTCAACCCAAATTATGTAGTTTTGGATGAAATCATACATAGGAAGGCTTTAGTGTAATCCTATGTTGGATACCAAAAGATGATGTAATGTTCTTCAATGCGTTTCATTAATTTTTTCTCTCTCCACATCCTTAAATTATAACCAAATCATGATAATATAATAACCATAGTACCATACATATACTAACATTTTTGATAATAATTTAATAACATACACCCATCTGAACATCCGTCATATATAATATAAAATTATTTATTGTGTGTATGAAATATTATCACCCCATTAACCAATTTCATTTTTTCTTCCATTATCACATTTCATGTTTGGGTATAATTATGGAGATACACTGTATATATTATATTTATAACATATTTATACTTATTTATTCATTGTATCATATTCATATATTTTACATTACTTTCTATATGGAATATGATATCCTCATTTGTGTGTACAGGGGGCTACCACATTATGAAGCGATGTGATTAATTTTCCCACTAATGAATTAAATTTCAGATAATATGGATAAATATAAATATTTTATTTGAAATAAATTAATTAATTGTGACATTAAAGACATATATACCATTTAAAAAATATTCTATTTTAAAATTTAACTAACAAGATGATAACGTCATTCGTGTACATGTTGACTACTACTTGTATGAAGTGATGTGACTCTCTTTTCAACACTACACTACAAAAATGAAATATATAAGTATATTTAAAAATAATACTATGGTATATATGATATTATGAACATTAGGTAATGATTAAATATTACATACCTACATTCAATAATGATCATTGGAAATAGAAATGTCAATCATGTGTAGGTACATCAGACAATCTTCATGATCATAAAAAATATCATTTTTCATATATGTTTTTCAATATTGATTTTTAAGGATTATTTGATGTATAAATATTATAAAAATTAGATTTATATTATTCTAGAGGTTATTAAACTATGTTATAGGATCAATTACTGGGACATTAATAGCAATGAATGTTATGAAACATTATTAACAAAATGGTGAAAAGAGGTTATAATTGTCACAACCTATTCTCAGGACCTGTGTTGTGACTACCCCATGCACACCTTCCATAGGCCAGGGGCTGGCGACTAGCACCAAAAGAATAATTCTCGATATAAGAGAAAACATTGCCTTCATGTAAGAAAAAAACACCACAGAATATGCAAGAAGAAGTAAACAGTAAGTAAACTGAGTACAATAGTAAGTTCTGGAATGTAAATGGGCTAGTATACAAACCCAAACAGAAAGTAAATTACAACTGAAAAGAGAGTACAATAGTAGAAAAGTAAAGCATCGTGTCCAATCCGTTCTCTTGAAATCCCACATGAAGGGTGGGTATAGATAGTCTCCTCTGCTCCTCAGCTCCAGCCGTCCGCTCCGAGCACGTCTCGTCCAGTGCACCACCTCCAGGTACCGTCAAACTCTATGAGCTCCTACCTTTATCAGCGTTGTCCATCGTCTTCATCTAATAAAACTTAGTGCGGGCATAGCCCATGCAGTGGTGAGTATATGCTACTTAGCAGGGATCCTGAGACCCCCGAAGTTCTCCCAAAATCCGCGATGGATAAACCACAAAGTAATGTTACAAACACGAAGTAATAACCAACTCTCCTTAGGTATATGACCATACATTTACCTAAGTCATCAATTCCAGCTCGGATCCAACACAAGAGCCGAAGTACAACCCAGTCCACATAGGAGAACATAACCCATTCCACATAAGAATTCACAACCCAATCCACACAGGAAAGAACAACCCAACCCACACAGGAAAGCACAACAATATTATCGATGATAATGATTATATGTTAAGACATAGCTCACAAAGGTATCCATTTACGAAGAGGTGTGGAGATGATTAGATATAGTCTCTGAATCATCTCCTCTGCCAAACCCACGTAGGATCCAAGCATAGTATTTGTCGCTACCGAACCCATGGAGGATCCAAGTATATTAGTCAACGTCTTTGAACCCACGGAGGATCCCAGCACGGTAGTCGAACTCACAAGGGATCCTAGTATAATAGTCATCATCGTCGAACCCACTGAGGATCCCAGAATGGTAGTCTTCCTCATCGAACCCAAAGAGGATCCCAGTTGGGTAGTCATCTTCATCGAACCAAAGGAGGATCCCAGTACGGTATTCCTCCTCATCGAACCCAAAGAGGATCCCAATACGGTAGTCATCCTCGTCGAACCCACGGAGGATCCTAGTATGGAAGTCATATTCATCGCAGCCAGCTTTAGGGTTCCTGTACACAACATGCTTGATTCTGGGAGGGTCCACTCCATGAGCCAAGGGGGTTGATCTAAAAATTGACACAAAGACTGGAGTTTATGTATCACAAAGTTCCGCCTCGATGAAAGGAACACAACGTGATTGGCGGCGCGTCAATCGGAATCCCGTACTGAGAATTATTGGCTTTTTTGTTCTAGGGGCCTGGTTTGTTTTTAAGTCAAAACCAACCCGACCCTACTCCAACGGTGTCCAAATTTCAAGAAGAGTATTCAAAAAGAACCGTCTCACTAAGAGGAAACCAACAATGTTGATGAAACGTCAATTGGACGTTTGGAGCTCAAGTTATAAGTGTTTCTGCTCCGAGGCCCCTGTTGGTTTCATGTTCGAACCAACCCGGTCATACCCAATGTTCTCCAAGACCATGAGTGTAATATAAAAAAATGACCATCTCAATCCTAGGATCACTACGCAATTGGCGGTGCATAGATCGAAGGTTCGTAGCCCATGTTATGGGCGACTGAACGGATCTGCCCGTAAATCAGGGGGATCAGGCCCGATATGACCCAGCCCAATACCCCTGTGTCGGCCTAAGCCGGGTCGACCCGAACCGGGTCCGGTTCCGGCCCAGACTAGTGAGCGTAACCCAGAAAAATCGTTGTGGCCCGGCCTGGCCTGGGGATCCGTCCCAACACTGGCGGCCCGACCTAATGCGGGCGGTCCGGCACGGTGCGGCCGATCCAGCCCTGTGCAGGTGCCCGCGTGCTCAACAGACGTGGAAGGGGGGGGGGTGATTCCCCCTTGTTTTTTAATGACAGACCCCCACGTGGAGGGGCCCACCCCTGCCTGCCGACGGGGGTTACAAAACCCGGTCTTCCGAAATCCGACAGGCCGTAATGGTCGGCCGGTGTACCATCGTCGGACCCCTACGGCTTCCACATTTCGAAGCACCGGTGGTCGGAAGATTCAGATGCCCTCCCCTGCACTGTCGTGGCCTTAGGCTTCTACCATAGTATGACCGGTGTGGCGTGATGGTACCGCGCCCCTCCGTCGCGACCCGCCCCGGCTGTGGCCCTCCATGGTACTCCGGCACGGCGCGACGGTGCCGCACTCCTCTGTCGCGGCCCACACCAGATGCAGTTCCCTCGTTCTCGTGCAATGCGACGACACTGTGTCACCTCCGTTATAATCCATAACTAAGTACAAAAACAATGGGGATGACGGTCAGCCATGTCTGTGCAATCCGTCTTCCTCTTGTTAATTCGATAACAAGTGGATAATTATTTAACGATGAACACAAAATTATTCACGAACGTAAAACAATCCCCTACCTCCACAATGATGTCAATAGTCGGTGTCGCGGTTGACAGTGTCGGCATACATCCAAGGTGGATGGCATCTCACACTAGCTTCTGAGAGGAGAAGAACGGCATGTCGATCAGTCCTTGTGGTGACAACGTTCTTCGTCGAGGTCTTGATGTTATTCGTGTTCTCCAATGAAGAAGACGAGTTCTATTTCCTACAATTCCCCACACAACCAACCAACCCCAAAAAAAATTAAGACTCTTATTATTATATTACCCAACCCATGCATTTCCAAAATTCAAAAGATGAATTATCTTAACGTAATTAATCTTGAGCTTGTCAAAATTAAATGAAGAAAAGTTGGAAACATTAATGTGAGGGAGTGTCGTGAAATTAAAGTGGGGGGTTTTTGGGATGTTAAAGAATTTGAAGGGATGGGACTCGTGTGGGCCCCACCTCACAAAATCCAATCAAGAGGATTTAGGATCAAGTGGGTTTCACCCATCTCCCACACATGGTGTTAAATCAAATAGAAGTGAAATAAAGTCGTACTCAACATTATTTCACTTTACACTTAATCCAATTTTTTAAAAACTCTTCCTGAGGAAATGAAACTCCAGTAAAGGTCTTCTTAAGAAATTACTGGAACTACGGTTTCATCGGTGCCCTCAGATTTCAATTCCAAGGAACAGTTTAAAAGTTATAAAAACCTGCTCGTTCATTCACTAAACGTACCCGAGCTAAACTTTGAAAAATTGATTCCAGATACACCGGGCCTCAGAATCAGGTATCATCAGAAACTGCAAACTCATAAAATTAAAAATAAATTAAGAAAAATATTTCTTTGAAATTTCAATATATTTACATTACTCCCACCTTAGGGATTTACATCCCACTAAAGCATCAATACACACTAAGGAAATCAATTGTATTGAGCATGCATCTGAGCCATCTGTTCTAATGTGTTCTCCTGGAGGTTCTCGAGTTACTAGTGAAACCGCACCTGAGGAATCGACTATCCATGTAGAACCCGATCCTGTCGATCCTCGATCTCCGCTGGAACCTCGGAAAAAGTCGCCCTGTCATTAATGTAATGCTCCCCATGGTCGGTGATATGTATCAGGTCATGCACGTATCTCCTCAGCTGAGATAGGTCGAAGACATCATGCAACCGGTGTAACTGAGGTGGAAGGGAAAGGTGGTAAGACACCTCACCTACCCTGCTAAGAACCTGGATTAGTCTGATGAATCATTGAGATAGCTTGCTACCCAGGCCAAATCTCCATAATCCATGTTGAGGTGAGACCCATAAGAATACATGGTCTCCACCCTCGAACTCCAGTGGTCTCCATCTCCTATAATCATAGGACATAGTCTGCTCTGTGCAGTTTTCATCTGCTCCTGGAGGATATGCACTTTCTCCATCGCTGCCTGAACCATCTCTGGTTCTACACATACTAACATAAACACTGTCAACAAAGCATATTTAAAAAATGTCTAGATGCTCTGTCTCCACTCCAAGTAGATGGATGCCCGACCTCCTGCTGAGAGCATCAATTACTACATTTCCCCTTCCTAGGAATATAGACTATCACAAAGTCATAGTGCAGGAGAAACTCGAGATATTGCCGCTATCTCAGGTTCATGTCCTTATGAGAGAGGATACACCTGAGACTAATGATTTGATGAGAATCATTAACTGTTCACTCGAAGAACAGCGGGTGAGACTAGCCGTTTTTAAGTACTCAACTCCACCCTACATCGTCTACGATCTACTAGAGCTGATGAGATTCCTCCTCTTCCGAAAAGAGAAATTTGGTCTCATCCCCTGTATGAACCATGTTCTTTGACTAATACAGTCAATCCTGACATGAACGGTACTATTTCATTCCATGGATGATATCGTAAGGCCTCGACGCTACTAAAAAGTGATCCAACCATTACTCTAGACTCCAATGGTCGAGTCACACTGTCGGCAGTAGTGTGTGGTCACTAGGTCACCTACAGTAGGAATCTTGGAAGTGAGGGTCAAATCAACAGTTTTAATCAGAACCTCTCAGTATCAACTACATAATAGGACAAGGAATAAAATTTCATAAGATTATGTTTCTTTTATTACTACAGCTCAAATTAAAAAGACACAAAGCATAAAAAAATCAACAATGCTAGAAGAATCATGAAAAAAAGTATCCAGATCTAGAGCTAGTCCCGCTCTTGTCTATCTGTTCCTGGAGCTCCATAGTCATATGCCTCAAATTCCTGAAGCTGAGCGCTCCCCTGTCCACCTGTTCCCTTCCATTGGGGCGGTCTCCCTGGTGGTGGTGGTGGTAGGGCCTCAATGTGTCGCCCACCATCCATTGTTCGGCCAGCTCCTCTACCTCATCTACATGCTCCCTATGGACCATCAAAGTAAGACCTCTACTTGGGAGGTCCCTCTACCACATTCTTATCATCTTCCTGGTGGGTCAGGTAGTCTCGATCCATATTACCCTGCCCGCCACATGCATAGCACTGCATGCTCCTCATGTGGCTGGCACTCCTTCATGTGCCCCATTAAATCGAATCTGCATATTGAGTTTGCACATTTGGTTACCTGGCCCACTTAGAACTCTGCATCAACTGTCTACTTCCAGCTGTAGAAGACTCCGCTATGGGTCGTCCTATGGAGGGTCTCACTACTGGTGTCTGCTCAGCGAGAAAACTCTCCACTAGAAGTGCACTCTCCAACACCTCTTCCTCCGTTGGGATGTTGAGGGAGATCATCGAAGCCCTGATGTCATGCCTCAGTCCCTCCTCAAAGGTCGGGGTCTGGAAGAATGGGTCTCGTACCATGTCCGTGGAGTAGCGCGAGAGATCCGTAAACCTCGCTGAGTACTTGGATCCCATCATGCTGCCCTGCCACAGTTTTAGTAGCTCATGAATGCGCACCACACAGAGGGTGGCGGGAAAAAACTCTGAGTGGAAGAGGCTCTCAAAGTCCGTCCAAATAAGTGATGCCTCATCGTGCAACTATATCATCAGATTCCACCATCTACCTGCTATTCATGCAGGAGACTCGCTGCAAGGATCACCATGAGGTCAGCTAGTGTCCCTACTAACATTAAGACTCGAACGACTGCCTCCAGCCATTCCTCGGCTGCCTAACGGTCCGTCTCTCCACGGAACCTGTGTGGTCTCTAACGCTAAAACTCGCATAGTGCACTCATGTGATGTGCAATCTCAGCTGCCAGGGCAGGTACTATCAGTGGCTTAGTGGGTAAAGGTACAGCTAGTGCCTCCACTATAAAGGGGCTCTACACCGAGGCCTCGTCACTCGGTGGGATGCCATCTCATACGTAACTGGGAACCCTAACTGGATACCATCGTGGGGCAATCCTAAAAAGAAACAAGTGCACCATAGTTAATACAGTATACCTGGTGAGCTGACACAAGTAATCACATAGTATACATTGAAACACATATGCAATCAATGTTTTCGTGCACTGGGTCGGAATTCAGAAGTTAGGGTCCTCGTGTATGGATAAATCGACCACCGCACCAACACTGGACTCCCTGAACTGATAACCACACTCAATACCATTAAAAATATTTCTTCACATAGAATAAAGGTCTGAGTCCGGAGTTCTGCGGTTGAACCGAACTCCTCTGATACCAATTTGTCTCGACCTGTTCTCGAGACTCGTGTCGTGACTAACCGAAGCCCGCCTTTCATAGGCTAGGGGATGGTGACTAGCCCCAAAGGCGTAATTCCCTAATATAAGGGAAGCCGTTTCCATTATGTAAGAAAAAATACAACAGAGTATGAAAGAAGAAGTAGACACTATGTAAACTGAGTACAATAGTAACTGATGGAATGTAAATGGGCCAGTACACAAACCCAAACTGAATGTAAAGTACAACTGAAAAGAGAATACAACAGAAGAAAAGTAAAGTAGTGAGTCCAAGATGTCCTCTGGAAATTACACCAGAATGGTGGGTACAGATAGTCTCCTCTGCTCCTCGGCTCCAGTTGTCTGCTCCGAGCACATCTCGTCCAGTGGTACACCTCTAGGTACCCATCAACTCCACGAGCTCCTACCTCGATCAGTGTTGTCAATCTTCTGATTCCAACACTACATAGTGCGGGCATAGCCCATACAGGGGTGAGTATACAGTACTCAGTAGGGACCCCAAGACCCCCGAAGGTCTCACAGAATCCACGAACGATAAACCACAAAGGAAAGTTACAAACACAAAGTAATGACCAACTCTACTTTGGTATATTCTAATACATATACCTAAGTCATCACTTCCAGTTTGGCTCGAACAGACGAGCCCAAGTACAAAGCATTCCACACAGGAGAACATAACCCATTCCACATAAGAATTCACAACCCCATCCACACAGGAAAGAACAACCCAATCCACACAAGAAAGCAGAAAAATTTATCGATGATAATGATTGTAAGTTAAGACTCAGCTCACACAGGTATCCATTTACGAAGAGGGGTAGAGATGATTAGATGTAGCCTCTGAATCATCTCCTATGCCGAACCCACATAGGATCCAAGTTTAGTAGTCGTCACTACTGAACCCACAGAGGATCCATGTATTGTAGTCATCTTCGTCCTACCCACGGAGGATCCCACCATGGTAGTCGAACCCACGGATGATCCTAGTACAATAGTCATCCCCGTCGAACCCTAGGAGGATCCTAACACGATAGTCATTCTTATCGAACCCACGGAGGATCCCAGTAAGGTAGTATTCCTCGTCGAACCCATGGATGATCCCAGTATGGTAGTTGTCCTCATCGAACCATTGAAGGATCCCAGTATGGTAGTCATCCTTGTCGAACCCATGGAGGATCTTAGTACGAAAGTCATCTTCGTCGCAACCAGCTCTAGGGGTTGCGCACACAGCATGCTCGATTCCGGGAGGGTCTTCTCCACAAGCCATGGGGTTCGATACATCAATTGACATGAATTCCGGAGTTTATGTATCCCCAAGTTCTATCTCGACGAAAAGAACACAATGCGATAGGCGGCGTGTCAATCAGATGCCCGGTCTGAGAGTTATTGGCTTTTTCGTTCCAGGGTCCCAGTTGGGTTTTAAGTAAAAACCAAGCCTACCATACACCAACTGTGTCCAAACCATGAGTGTAGTAATCAAAAAGAACCTTCTCACTAATAGGAAACCAAAAAAGTCGACGGCACGCCAATCGGACATCCGGAGCACAAGTTATAAGTGTTTCTGCTCTGAGGTCCCTGATGGTTTCGTGTTCGAACCAACCTGGCCATAGCCAAAGTTCTCCGAAACCTTGAGTGTAATATTCTAAAATTTCCATATCAATCCAAGGATCTCTACGCATCTGACGGTGCATCGATCAGAGGTCCGTAGCCCACGTTATGGGCATTTGAAGAGATCTGTCCAGAAATCAGGGGGTTCGGGCCCGGTCCGGCCCGACCCGGTACCCCTGTGCAGCCCGAACCGGGTCGACCCGACCCGAGTCTGGGTTCAGACCGGTTGGGCATGGCCCGGCCTGGACCATCCAATGTGGCCTGGCTCGGTGCGAGGATCTGGCCCTGCGCGGTCGGTCCGACCCTGTGCGGGCGCCCGTGTGCTGATCAGATGTTGAAGGGGGGGGGTGCAACCCCCCCCCCCCCCCCCTCATTTTTGAACGGCGGCCCCCCACATGGAGGGGCCCGCCCCTGCCTGCCACCGGGGGTTACAACCCCCAGTCTTCCAAAATCCTGCCGGCCAGTGTACCGCCGCGGGACCCCCACAGGTCCCGCCTTCTGAAGCACCGATGACTGGCGGATCCAGCCACCCTCTCCTGCACCGCCACTGCCTTAGGTCGCCGCCCTTGTCCGATCAGCGCGGTGCGTCAGAGTCGTGCCTCTCCGCCGCGACTGTGACCCTTCATGGTACTCTGGCACAGTGGGACGGCACCACGCTCCTTCGCCACAGCCCAGCTTTGGTCGTGGCCAGTTTCGGCCTCAACGATGCGGCGCGATGGCATTGCACTACTCCGCTGCAGTCCACACCGGCCGAGGTTCCCTCGTTCCCATGTGGTGCGATGACACTTAATCGCGTCCATTCCAATTCATAACAAATTACAACAATAATGAGAAAGATGGTCGGTCATGTTTGTGCGGTCTGTCCTCCTCCCTTTATTTCAATAACAAGAGAATAATTATTTAATGATGAACACCAAATTAATAATGAATGTAAAACAAACCCCTACCTCAACAACGATGTCAAAAGTCGATGTCACGATTGACGGCGTCGACGTACGTCCAAGATGGATGGAATCTCACACCAGTTGCAGAGAGGAGAAGAACAACACATTGATCACTCCTTGCGGTGACGACATTCTTTGTCGAGGTCTTGATGGTATTCACGTTCTCCAACGAAGAAGACGAGTTCTATTCCCTCCAATTCCCCACACAACCATCCAGCCCCAAATAAAATAAGACTTTTCTTATTTTATTACCCAACCCATGCATTTCCAAAATTTAAAAGTTGAATTAACCTAACTTAATTAATCTTGAGCTTGTCAAAATTAAATGAAGTAAAGTTAGCAACATTAATGTAAGAGAGTGTCACATTATTAAAGTGGGGGTTTTAGAGATGTTACGGAATTTGAAGGGACTGGACTCGTATGGGCCCCACCTTACAAAATCATATCAAGAGGATTTAGGTTCATGTGGGTTCCACCCAACTCCCACACATGGGGTTAAATCACTTGGAAGTGAAATAAAGTCATACACAACATTATTTCACTTAACACTTAAAACATTTTTAACACCTCTTCCCGAGCAAACAAAACTCCAGTGAAGGTCTCCTTATGAAATTATCGGCGAAGTGGTTTCAGCAGTGCCCTAAGATTTCAATTATGATAAATGGTTTAAAAGTTAGAAAAACCTACTCGTTTTTTCACTGAACGTACTCGAGCTGACCTTCGGAAAATTGATTCTGCGCAAATCAGTCATCAGAATCAGGTGCCCTAAAAAATTGCTGACACGTAGAATTTCAAAAAAATTTACAAAAAAATTTCCTTGAAATTTTCAGGACATTACAATAAAATTTCATATATGATATCATATATATTAAAATATTTCTTAAATAAATTCATTACATTTTTAAAACCACTATAAAGTAGGAAAAATGTTTTTTTTAATTTATTATTGAGGTATGTGATTTCAATATCACATTTTTACATAGATGAGGAACATGCAATATTAATCATCTATTTCTTTTATTTGGTTTAGATACTAACAATGAATCTATTTTATGGTCATTCAATTGAAAATAATATATATATCTATATATCTATATATCAACTTTAGGATCTATCATTCATCATGTTTATAATTCAAGTGTTACCAACATGGTAATGTATTGTTTTCACAATTTTCCACTTTGATATTTTTCTATGTTTTGAACCTAAAATATTTTATGAGGAATTTATATATATATTCATTAAAATGTAATACCATGAAGTTTTTTTTTATAATTATGTTTTACATTTCAATTTTTTTATCTATTCATGCAGTTTATGATTAAAATTTACCAATGTGGTATGTGATTTATGTTATAGTCATAAATATTCTCATGATTGTTTTTGATTAAGTATAAAATGGTGAAATATTATTATCCACCTAAAAATAATTCCCATTTCATTTAATCTCATATGGTTATTTCATGAGAATACATTTTTCCTATCATTTTCCTCTCTTTATGTATTCAAGAGTCTAGTTTTTTTTATAAAATATAATAATTATTTATCTCTATGATCTGAAAAGCATATTTATTTCAATAACCATGTTTTATAAAAAAGTATTTAACATCCTTAAAAAGATATTTAAATGTATTTTTTATCAAAAATTTAATTTTCTAGAAATCCTTTGAAAAAATACTCATTTTTTTCCAAATAATTTTCATTTGGATTATATAAAAAAAGTGAATGAAATATTTATTTTAACATGTGTGTCATGAATAGAATATTATGTTATCTTGAAAATAATTTTATTTTATGATTCCTTAATATTAATTAATTTTTTTATGAACATGATTTTAATTTTTCATTAAAATTATTTTTAAAAATTGAAAGGATATTTTCGATTGAAATGTTTTAAATGGTTTTCAATAATTCCATTATATATTTCCTTCATTTTTTCATTATAAAAGAGTTTTATGAATAAATATTTGAATCCTTAAATTATAAAATTTGTTCTTGAAAATAACATTTTTTTTCATCAAATTTTTTTTATTGATATTCTAATATTATTTCCACATATCAATGTCATCAAACCTTGTTATTTCTTATACACCAATGGAATATTTTTTATTCATATCATACTTGTTATTTCTCAGTATGGATTATGATTGTATCTAATTCATTGAAAAAGAAACCACTTATACTTCATAGGGTAATCATGTTTCAAATATATTATTATAAAGCCCATTTTTCCAATGGCATAATCAAGTTGTGAAAGGAATAGTTTTTATTTTTAGGTTTTTATGGGAATATTTATATGATCTATGTAGATTATTTGTGGTTTATGGTCATTATAGATTATGGGTTTACATAAAGAGATCTGATTGAGGATATTATAACTTATATGGAGGTTGTTCCTAGATAAACTCGAGTGAGTCCCTTATAACTTATAAGATGGGTGATTCTATAGAGGACTCCAACGTGTTGGGTAATATTTATGTTATCTGGAGAATTTTAATTCAATTCATTAATATAGTTATTCTAATTATTATTGTTTTGTATGAGTTATATGATGGTATTTTTCCATTGTACTAACACATTTTTATACTATTTCTTACAATTTATAATGTTTCAGTTTATGAAGATTGATAACACATGAATCATGATTATTTATTCTATGTAATATTTTCAATGTTAAATAAATGTACCATGTATCATGTTGGATGGTTATTATATTTATTAGTATGAGTTTTTTTCATCATTCATGCACTCATATTATCTCATTATACCCTGATATACTTCTTATTCCCACTTATTACATTCAATTATTAATTATTTTTTTACACATACATAGAATTTTGGCTCACCATTTTTATACTTAATTTTACTGAGTTTATAATGACCGATGTTGAATGAATTATATCATGATAAGACATTAAATGTATCATGAAGAACCCATAATATTAAATTATAAAATCTGGGTAATAATGGAGAAATTATCTTTTAACAACATAGTTATATTTTTGTAATATTTTTTCAGATTTATATTACACTCTAAAGCTAAAAGGTTATTGAGAATGTAATAGATCATTAATTTATTTTTGATATTTCAAGGTTCGGATAATGAAACAAAATTGAGTTATACATAATCTTATTAATTCTATAAATGTAAGTTAATGATGTCAACACTAGATTTGGGAGTACGTGTTCTAGGATTTTGATGTTAGTATCTTAGGTCGGTTTAGATTACATTTCAAACATGGACATCATTTCATTTGAGGTAATCTTATGTGTTATGGATTATATATTATCAAAATAATATTACGGATGATAATTAGTTGAATTTCATAAAAAACCCCTGTGATTTTTCAAGAAATAAGATATTAATGTGATTAATGACACTTTAGTGGATGACTTATATTATGGATGTATATGTAAATCATCAGTTTAATGTGATGTATTCCATTATGTTTTTTGGATATATGTTTTAATGTATTGATAAAATTTATGGTTTAAATGATCATGGATATTGAGATAATTATGAGATAAAAATATTTATTGTATAGATAACCATGAGATTGAAAAGTGATTTGTTGACAATGTGATTAATAATATTTAAGAGATATCATGATATTTTTGGGAATGGAAGATGAAAGGTTTGAGATAACATATGATGATAATACACCGTATGATTTTAATGTAATTTGGGAAGGATTTATATTAAACATTGGTTATTACCTTTGAATTTTGATGACTAATATATCCTATGATGTTTTACTCATTTTGGTATTTATCTTACAATGTGCTAAACAATTTGTTTTTTGTTAAAGTCAGAAGGTATGTGGAATAAATTATCTACGTATTGTTATATGAAACTTTCTAATATGATTTCAATTCATAAAGAAGGTAAAATATAGCATTCATACTCATTATTTGAATAAATAGATCAATTTTTTGTTCAAATTAGATAATTAATTAAATATTATGTGACAAGTAAGTATATTTTACTATGTATTCAGTCTAGATGGAGAATGAATTCCTATACTCTAAGAAAACTATAATAAAAAAAATTATCTTATTACATTAATATCTAATGAATCATAATTCATTTAGATTATAATAGATTTATGGTTTTAGGTCCCATAAAATTTTATATAATATTCTTTTTCTTTTGATCAATGACCTCATTCACTCCCTATAATTATTTACACATTTTCTTCCATTCTCACCATTGTTCACTTACATGAAATATTAGTTGTGTGCTATTCAATATAACATGTGTGCTTGCATTTTTATCTTATTAAGAGTTTTTTTATTAACACTTTTTTATGATATGGGTTTTGAATAAAATTATTTTCAAATTTTCATTCTTTAATTGTTGAGTTTATGTTCAAATTTTGAGGATGCAATTTATTAAATGGGGGATGTAACACACCTATTTGTTAAAAGAAGAAAAATATGTTAGATATTGTAAAAGAAATAAAACCTTAAGAATAAAAATGAATGTAATATCCTGAGACGTTAAAATATAATTTTCTTAAAATAAAATCTTTCTAAAATATTACACTACATGTCACCCAGAGATTATTCGTTTCGATGGTGTAATGAACGCCCAACACCAAGTTTAAAGGACCATGGATATATATATATAACCATTATATGCATTCTATTAAACTATAGGGTAATAATTGTATTAACTAAATTTAAAAATATATATGTATATGTATATATAAATTTGACAATAAATCTTATTTATTTATATATTTTTAGTAAATATTCAATATTTTTTTAGTAATGTAATTTTACTCTTAAAATATAAGTTTTATAAAAAAATGTTTTTTAATTTCTTGAAAGAAAAATTATAATTAATTAATGGAAATTTTTAACTATTTACATTAAAGAAGTATTATTATTCCTAAAATAAAAATACCAAAATGTATTTTTCTTTAAATTTCTGGATTTTTCCAAGAATAATGATTTTTAATGATTAGTGAAAAACACCAGTTTTTCTAAAAATTTCATTTATTTTTAATAAATTAAATTACTTAAAAGTAATAATATATATTTGAAATATTATTTAATTTAACATAATTAAAATTTAGTTATATTTATACCACAAAATTACTTTTTAATCAAACCTATAATGGTTTTTAGTATAAGTTTCTTGGGTATCAAAGGGGTTTTTTTTCTGAAAACCATTTTCATGTTCTTAATGATCGTCTGATTTAATCAATTAAAATTAAAAAATTATATAATTTTATAAATCAAATTTATAGATTAAATATCATTAATTTATAATAAATATTCAAAAAAAACTATTTTACTAAACATGGAGTTTATATAAAATCTTCTAGTGCTTAAAAATATATATTTCCTGAAAACCCTTATTTTCATCGTGTGTGTGGATTTTTTATTTAAATTTAATTTTTTACACATTTAAATAATATTTTTTTTTAAAAAAATAATTATTTTTTTAAAAAAAAACTATTAAAATTATATATGGTTTATTTATGACAGTTTTCTAAAGTTTTTAACTTTTATGAATAGTTTAATATAATAGATATTAATTGAAAACTACCTTTTCATTTCAATTGTTTATAATGTTAAATTATATATTAAATTTTTTTTGAAGTTTCATTAGTAAAATTATATATATATATATATTTATTTATTCAATTTATTTCCTTGGAATCAATTTTATTTTGAAATTGGATATAATTGTTTTTGCAAACATTTGAACATTATCTCATCAAAACCCTTCTTTCTCTTCACATCTATGGGATTAACTTTCAAATTAGATTTTTTCACATTTGTGAAAGGAATTTTATATAATTAATTAAATATTATGAATATATATAATTTAAATTATCTATTAAGGTCATTTTTTTTACCATAATGAATAGTGAATACAGTAAAAAAATTTACTGTGGTTATGGTATAAATGGTTTTACCACGGTTAAAATAAAATGATAAGGTTAAAATTAAATAAAATGTTATACAAATACTATTTGATAGAAATATTTCGATAAAACCTTAATACACTACATAGTGTTTCATTTTTACCCTTATAACATATATAAAAATTAGGGATCACTCCATTCTATTAAAAAAACCATTTTTGTCTGGTCATCCACTTAACAAAGGCCACCACTTATGTTATTTTCTTAAAACATTTAAAAATCTATTAATTGACCATAAAATCCAAGAAAACAACCCAACATCCAAAAATAATCGATGAATACCAATTTTTGGCATAAATACAACCTATGAAGGCTTTAGTGAATATTTAGGAGGATTCCTGAAGAAGAGGTAATGTTCGTAAATGAGCTTCTAATTTTTATTTCTTTTCCAACTTCCCTAAATTATTTTTAAACTAATATGGTATAAGTACCATATTATATTCCATATAATATAATTTTATTAATATAATTTCCTACCATTATATCATCATCCATCAAATAGGTTATAAAATCATCATTCATGTGTACAACTGACTTCTGCCTCGCAAATAGATATCATTCATTCATCCATTAACACATTTCATGGTTTGGTAGGATGATGGATATAAATAATATATATGATGTTTATGAATTTAATTATTTATAGTAAATATATAATATACTTATCTTTTACATTCTATTCCATAGGAGATATGATAACATCATTCATGTGTATAATTTATTACCACCTCATTAAGAGATGTGATTCATTTTATCATTAATTATTTACATGGATAATAATAAGGTAAAAATATATGATATATGTGTCATAAATTAAATAATTATTCTCTTCCTGAAACTTTTTCACTCATAAAAGTTAATATAACATTTTATTTTGTTCCACAAAAAAGATGATAACATCATTTGTGTATGTGTGGATTAAAACATTCATTAATAGATGAGACTATCATTTAATCACCACACCACATAGTTGATATATATAAGTATATTTAAAGAAACAATATGAAATATATTATATTATGATCATATTTAGTGATTAAATACTAATTACCACTTTTATATTATTATTATTGAAAAATGGAATTGTTAGTCACGCCAATGTACGACCTAATATCACCATGATTATAACATACTTAATTTTTCTTAACTATAATTATAAATTGGTCATAAAATAGATATTTAATATAAATTTGAGAATTATTTCACTAATTCTTTTACATAGTTTATATAACTAAATTATATTCACAATAAAAGGGACTTTCATATTAATGAATGAATGAGGAAAGAAGGCGATAAACACCTAAAACCGTGAAAATAATAAACGAGTATTGATGGATGAGTGAAAAAATGTTTTATAATGGACATATATTATATTATTAATATCAATAATTTTAATTAATAACATAATAATATTTTTAAAATAAATATAGATGGGAAAAATATTTTTTTCCCAAATTAAGTGTGAGGTATGTGATTTCAGTCTCCCCTTTTTTCTCCTATAGGACACATCCAATTTTCACCACCTAAATTTTTTATGTTTTTTATATACATAAAATGTAATGTATATTTTAATTCATCTACTCAAAACTATTATTAATTAAATATCCATTTTATTATCAATATTTCATGGGGTTTATAGTACGAATGTTACCAAATCAGTAATGGATTTTTTTCACAAGTTGACTTTATTGAGATGTACATAATGTTATAAAGAAATATTATTTTATGGGGTTTATATAAATTACATAAGAGATGTAATATATTATATTAATTCTATTCCATTATATTTTTTGTTTCGTTTAATTTAATCTGTTATTCGATCTTATTATTGGATTTTACTAACTTGGTTTGGTTTTTACATTACTATCTCAAAACTTGTCGGGACTGTTTGTGTTTGGGTCTCTAATATTGTATATTATGATCTATGTATATATAATTCTTATTAATTTCCTTATCTAATATTTATTAAATGATAATACATTTTCCGTTCATTTTCATCTCTTTATGTACTTGATATTCCAAATGAATGTTTTTATAAAAATAATAATTATTTGTCGCTTCGGTCAGAAACTCCTTTTTCATACAAAAACCATGTTTTATTAAAATAAATAAAAAAAATATGTTTTTACATTCTTCAAATGAAAATTAATTGTCATTTTGACTTATAATTTTAATTATTATAAAAAATGTTAAATGGAATATTTATTTTTTTATAAGAATTCGTGTTTGGATTTAACCAAAAATGTGAATAAATTTTTTGTTCTTACATGTATTAAACAAAATTAATTTTCAATCGTTAGAGAATTTATATTTTAAAATATTCCATCGTATTTTTCCAAGGTAAATTAAATAAAACATAATTTACAAAGGTCTTATTTTTATTTTTCATTCTTGAAAAGAGATTTTCCTTAAGAAATATCTTAAATGATATTTAAGTATCCCATTATATGTTTCGAAAAAAAATCAATGAAAATGATTTTTTCAATTTCATGTTATTATTTATATTCTGGAAACATTTTTTTGTCAAAATAATAATATTATATTACTCAAAATTTCATTATTTATCATGTACTTTTATTTTCATTCTCCAATATCAATAACCCATTTTTATAAATATGATCTAATGTGGATAATTTTTCTTGGATTCATCCTCAATCATTATCTAGATGGATTATGATTGTTTCAAATAGAATGTTGTTGAACGCATTTCTCTTATATGTCTTAATAGTGTTTCAAATAAATATATGTGGAACCCACTTCTTTTCCATCAAATAGTAATGTTTTGTAATGAATAATGGGTTTTTATGAATTTTATGATTATTTCTGTGATATATGAACTTTATTTGAGGTTCTTGGATATTAAATATGACTCGTAATCCCATATAGCATCTGGTTAGCCCATTATATCGTATATTATGGATGAAACTATATACATATGGGTGAAATATTTATAACCTATGTGATAGTTGTAATATGATTATACACCAATTAATTGAATAATGATTATTTTATTTGGAAAATAATATTGAAAGTTGATTGAATGTTTTTTATAATTGTAATGGTTTTACAAGCGTGATATGATTGAAATGATCCAAGATAACAACATGTTAAATATTTTCTTAATAATGGTTTACAATGTTTTCTTTGTACTAGATTTATATTACATGTATCATGATTATATATAATAAATAATTTTTTTTATGTTAATTCATTATTCTTTGTTTCATGATGGATTATTCATTTTTTGCTGACTCTGAGTCCTCTGATGATTTTATTATAATATATGATTATTTATTCATTCCCTTATATTCTTCTTATATTCATTGATGATATTAAACCTTTATTTCATTTGTTTACTCTTTTTGAGAATTTGATATGGCCCTTCCTATGATTTTTATTTCAATATGTTATAAGGAATGAGGTTGAATGAATTATATATAGAATGGTTTTCATAGGTATGATGATGATGACTTAAAATTAATTAAAAAAATTTGTAATGTGGAAGAAAGTATTATTTAATGATGTGTTCTTTATTTCTATAGGATTTTAACATAATTATATAAAACTCTACACCGAAAATTTTATTGAGAATATATGGTATTCTATTTTTTCTTTTTATATTGTATGGTTTTGGTAGAAAAAAGTGGGTGATATTTATCAGTACCAAAGTAGGTCATGTAATTTTTATGATTTCATAACTAGATACATGAGTGAAGGTTCTGCATTATTATAGATGCGTACTTATTTTTTAGACGTATTTTTCTCCTCCTAGATATGAATTGACCATATATTATACGATATATGATTTTCTGTGTAGTAATATTAAACAATGAAACCTAAAAAATGGGTATGTTTTCATACCATTAGGATCATAATATCCCCTAATAATTTATATCTCACATCTATACCCTCGTAATGTTGTTATTATCACTCTTTAATATCTATTATATCCCCATGTTATGAAGAAATACTTTATGTATGATATTTCTTGAAGGGTGTTATTTCTAAATTACATAGAGATATACGTTGAATATCACCTTCAAAAAAACCTATTTAAATATATATATGGTTCCAAAGAAATTAAATCTATATGATTCTAGTGAGGATCAAATTTTTATGAATTAAATATTAGCTTAACTATATAAAATATTTATTTATAACTTTGTTGTTTGTTTCAAAGCTGGGTAAAGATAATCCGTATAGGTAAGGATTTGATATCATTTATGATAAACTAGGATAGATGTTTATGTATAGTATAACATCATAATGTATTTGTAATTTAGAGACTATATTTTTTAAATATCAATAAATATCTATCTAGATACTACTACTATATATAGTTTTATCACAAATACATCAAGTAGTAATAAACCTGAGAATATTTTTCTGATTATATCATAGTAATCATTCTAGTTAATGTTGATTATAGACATTCTCCACACCAAGTTTGATACACTCTAGGATACTCTTATTTTAATTCTCTTATTTATTATTTTTGTTATAAATTATTTGAATAGATGATGACCACGGATGTCCTAGGATAAACCTAATGTGATATAGATTCGAATGAATTTTTCTAAAATTAGATATCATATGAATTAATTTTCATGATTTCCCAATTTGAATATAGTGTTTCAAACTCTTATTTATTTCTAGTTAAAAGATAGATCTAGGATGAATTTTTTTAATGTTTAATGTGAAAGGAAATGGAATTATTGGCCCCAAGGGATTCCATGTAATAAAACTGTTGGAATGATAAACCTTTTGGTTATTAATATTTACCTTTCTCATTAAATAATTATGAATCTTGATTTGGGTGAAGTTCTTAAGACACATATTATGATAAAAATGGTGATTCATGAAAACTATGGATGGAAGAAAACTTAGTTTCATAAATTTCATTTCTATTATACGAATGACTTAAGGAATTATATTAGAGAAATGAGAAGATGTTTTGGGTGTAAAAATTAAGTATGTAAATGAAATAATTATAGAGGAAGAAGGAGTAGTTTTATTGGGTGATATGAAGTTCATCCAAAGGTACTATTTAATGTTCTACGTGTTATGTGTGGGGGAGATTTTCATTATCTAATTTTATTCCCAAATACAAGGGTTATATCCTATAGCCAATAAGGGACTATGTTATGTTAAACTATTGAATTGGAATGATTAAGGATATTTGTTATTGGTATTCCAAAAATATAAAATTCTGGTTAAAAACATCATGAGAAATATATGTATTTTTCTACTGTAGTTTTCAATTATAAATTTGAAAAAAAAAATTGAATGGTACTAATAACATAGAAAATTGATTTAGGCGAATTTTGATATTTTTTGAGAATATATTTTTAATGGAAAGGTAAACCTTAATTTCGTATAATTTTGATTTAATAATTTTTAGTGTGTATAAAGATATGATTTACATGGATTATATAAATGGGATATTACTGGTAACCTTGGAATTGTTAATTCAATTGATTAAAATATTATATAGTTCATATTGGATTTATTTTATTTTATTTTATTGTTTATTTAATATATTAAATAGAGTATGATTTTATTTGAGGAATAAAGAATTTGTTAATTTCACGAAATAGGATGCCTTCATTGACATATTATGTTTACACACATTGTTAGAATGTTTTATGTAAATATATGATAATGGTATTCACATGATTGTTATGTTTTATATTTTCTGAGGAAAAATTTCGAAGTTGACATAACAAATATTAACAAATCTTTTTTTATATTTTTTATATAAATTTTTATGAGTCTTAAGGTTAACTATTTATGGGATGCATTAATTAAAACATTAACTATTGTTGTTTAGGTTTTTTATATTAATTTAGTTTATTTATCTATATTGGATGACTTTTTATAACCATACTGGTTTTGTTAGATATTTAGAGAAATAATGAATGAATTTGAATTTTCATATATATCATATGTTACACTAAAATTTAATCATAGTTATTTAGCATAAAAAATTTCTCCTTTAACAATCATTTATTGGAATATGTGGAGATGTGAAAATTCATCAAAGTACCAAAATAGGTGAAATGTTTCTTTTGAAATGGAATGAAATCAGGTTTGTATATTTTTTTTCTATTCTCAATCATGATAGTAAAATATTCTCATCACTTTATGAAAATTATAAAAAAATAAAAATATAGTACGTGTACCATTATTTATAATGAATGAATGTTCTTTTCACCCCTCGCCAATTTATGGATTCTCATTTTTAACATTCTCATCACATGGAACATTTTAACTCTACATTAGTCTTTGGGTGAATCCTTTCACTTCTATGGATATATTTTAACTTCTCACCAATTGTATCATTTTTTGGGAACCAAAATATGTGTTATTACGGGTAAAATTTATGCTTACCACTTATATTTTATAAAATAAATTGTATTAACCCTCTTTATAATGTATAATTTCAATAAAGATATTTCAAAATATTACACCATTGATGATCAGGATAAAACTCTTTGGGGAAAATTATTTTTATGGGGTAATCTAAAATAAAAAATATTTAGTTAAAATAATAATATTCTTAATGTATTTCATAACACACAACATAGAGCATTATGGAAATGAGATGTATTATAATAAAAAAATATTTAAATGCTTCATAGCTATTGAATTAGAGGCTTTCAACCGGAGTAACCAAATTATGATTAATATATAAATATATATAAATATATTAGTCATATTCAATGAACTTTTTTGTATAATTCATATAAAATAAGATCTCAATTTCTGGTGAAGCTATTTTATTCTTCTAAAATGAACTATTGTCAAAAAGAATTTTTATTTCATTTTGTGAAAGAAGAAGAAAATTTATTTCAACCACATTTATAAATTTTATCTTAAAAAATGGGATTGATTTTTAAAATAATCATATTAATATTAACATTTAAAGAAATATTTATAATTTTATGAAAATATTTAATTTTTGATGATTAGTGAAAAATATAAATAGATATTGAAAATTTTAGTTTCATTTAAAAAATTTACCGTCATTCACATTGTTTTAAAATTATTTTTAGATAATATTTATTTTAATTAAAATAATATTCATTCAATAATGGTCAGTGAATTTTTTTGGGATTTTGGTATAAACCAATTTTATACTACAAAATGAATTTTTTAGGATAAAAACTTCCAATAGAATTTTTTATGTTTAATATAAATTTATATTTTTTAACTTATTTGAATTAATTAATAAATAATTTATTCCATTTTTATAATCATCATGAAAAAATTATTTATATACTCTCCCTTTATTTTTATCCATATTTATAGTATCCTTGATAATTAATTTTCAACCAAGTAATGGAAAATGGCATAATACATAGTTAAATATTTTGGATTCGAATGAAATATTTTATAACAACTATCTTCCCCAAATTCTAAAATTATCTTTCACCGATACCCAACCATTTATTTAAAATATGAGCACGTATTTCCATTTTTTTATGTTATTTATATTATTTTACGAAATGAATAAATATAACCTTTCCCTCTCTAGAATATATAATATCTAAAAATTTTATGAAAGGATAAAATGAGGATAAAATTGATTCAAAATTTTCATTTTAAAAATAAATTACTTTTATCTAACAATTTTATTTTAATTTTTTGTGGTATATAAATTAACACAATATCTTATGAAATAACAAAACATTATTTATTCAACTAAATGAAAAATAAAATAAATGATTTTAACAAATTTAATAACAATTAAATTTTGGTGAGTTATAATGATAATTTTTTTAGGGAAATATATAATACTATTTATATTTAAATGTTTTATATTTGTGTTACATAACTCCTAAAATTAATTTAATATTATATTAAATGTATATTTCCAGAAATGTTAATAATGATATTTTATAGGAAAAATAATTTTATTAAATGATTTTAAATTCATAAAAATGATACCCCCAGCCATGTGAATGTAAAATGGTGTAAAATATTAACAATGGACCATTTCTTGGTAATTTTTATTTTTTATGGTAACCATATAAAACCATAATGTGTAAGAATCATTGAAAATATATTAATTACAAAAACTGTTAAATGGAGATTAAAGAAGAGTTAAGGGGAAAAATAACATAAATATTTCTAAGTGTAATTATATTATATTATTAAATTCATACTAAAAAATGATAAATATATCAATTTGGATCAATGTGATACTTAAAATTAGTATATATTAATTTATTACATTATGTAATTCCAGGAGGGTCCCTCTACTCACTTTTAAAAAAGAACTTGTTATCATCTCTTCCTCATATCCATTTAAAATGAAATCCTGACCAAAATGTACCCATTTATCTTATTAATATACACATACATGAATTATAGGTTTTATAATCCTTTAAATAACATTCATTGGATCCTTAATAATTTATCTAACATTGGCCTACCAATGAAAAGGAAATATTCTCACCCGACATCTTTCAATTAATTATATATTCCACAACCTCTAATTATTTGGTATTATTTACTAATATAAAACATAATTATCATATATATACAAAATAATATTATGTTTGTGGAGGAACCAATATCCAATCCCTATGGTATCATATGTGAACTGAATGTATCACTCATGCATACGTGTAGACAACCACCTCTATGATGCAATGTGATTCATTTTTTCCATTCCAATAAACATGGAGAGTTGTAAAAAATTATTGAATGAATATTTAAGATATAAAATTTATTATTTGATTTTTACATATTATTTTCGATTATTTTTTTATCCGTCAAAATGCTAATATTCAGTTCATTCATACATGCTTCCTACCGTCTCTATGAACTTTGAAGTTGATTTTTCCATCTCTTAAAATGATGTATAACTCTATATATAGAGAATATAAATGATATTAATATCTTTATTTAAAATCTATATTTTTTATAATCATGATTAATCAATAAGGAAAATAACTACTGAACCGAAACATCAATGAATAATGAATTATTTAACACCTAGAAATAATGATATTAATAAATAATTATTAATGAATGGGTGTTGAAATTTTATAATTGGATTATATATGAAATTTTAACTATGTAAATGATTGTTTTATATATGTTCTATAAATTTTAATTTGATATAGAAGAATATATAATGATTTTTATGCATGTCTATGTTGAATAAAGTGTTTATTTCATCTCACATTTATTTCTATGAGACATGTTAAATATTCAAAAATTATTTACTTCTTGGTGTATATACTTCCCAGTAAATTTTATAAGATTCTTATCATAAAACTCTTGAGTATATGAAAATTGATGTATGTTTCTCTCATTCTTGTGTATTGATTTGTAAAATACTACATTGGTTAGTTTTCCTCTTCTCAATAGTTTTTTCCTAAGACATGATTGATGTTATACACCTTATGAGGTGTATATACATACCCATTGACATGTTTTATCATAAATCTATTTATTTTCATGATATTTAATGATTATTATGATGTTATTGTTTTATGAGGATTAGAATTCATAAGTTACTAAAAAGGTATAAGATATTTGTTTTATTCCAATTTTAATTGGGATTTATTACTCTTGAATTTCCATTGATTAAATTATATGACACTTATAAAAAACCCCATTTAAATATTTATCTCCTCTTGATATCTAATAAATTTAGATTATTTAGTACATTTTTTTGTCTCTTTTCTAAAATAAAATGTTCTGTAAATAATTTTAATAATATTAGACCTTATTTTACCTCTTTTTAGAATAAAAATATATTATCCCATATCCCTATTTTCCAAAATTATTTATAGTAATTTTTTTAATTTTATTCAATGAATTTTTAAATTAATATCGTTTTGTATTAATTTTTTTTAAAATAGATTGAAAAATATATCATTTTTTATTATTTATGAGGAATGATTTAAAAATAGTTTGAATAAAATATTTGTATCAATAATTAATTAATGAAACATAATTACTAATGGAATAACCGATATATGATTTTATAATTCAATTATAACTTTTACTGGTTCTTTAGAATGACAACTGTGTCCATTTTCTTTTGATAAATATTAAATTTTAAACAAGTTATTTTATAAAAAAAAATTATTTATTTTAAATATTGATTCCTTAGATCTCTTGAATAAAATTTTTATCTATGATAACATCATTTCATGTTAATAATAATTTATTGGAGATTAAACCAATGATAAAATCCATATTCGTTATTTGAATGGTCTATAATTGTGATGATGTGTTGTTTGCAAAACCTGTTTATTTTGTAAATCTTATGCTATGATATGATGAATTTTTTATGGTATTGGGACACTTATATGAATAAATTATGACTATTTTATGGTTGGGTATATTGTAGACCTCCAAATACATTGTCTAAATTGACAATCTTATCACATTATATGAGGCTAATATTCCCCAACAAGATTCTTAAATGAATAAATGACATATTGAAGTGTGTCTGTGATTTCATCAAGATATTCTCATCGGAATATGTATGAACAAGAATTTGAAAAGGATTATTAAAATTTTTATATGTGAGAATGATCTATTTCATGAAATTTTGACAAGATTTGTTTTTTTTGTAAATGATTTTGTTTAATTATATACAAAATATTATGGTTTATTATGACAATGAAGTAAAATTCATATGTTATGAGTCTTGAAGGATGATTATATCATTAACACCCATATTGTTCAATCATCAAGAAATTAATTCAAATTATATATTATCATTAAATATTTTATTAATATGAATATTTTTTAATGATAACATGCCCATGAATATGTTGTCCTACCATTATGATAATATTATTATGTAATCATTGATATATGCCTTGATTACCCTTACTAATCACTGTGAACCCTGATTCTTATCCTTATATTCTGTAGGTTATGAATAAATGGTGCATGTATTATATTTCCATGAAGGGTTCTTTTTATGATGAACTTAGGGGGGGAGAAGATGTAGATATAATATTAACATGTTTCTTTAAGTATCCAAGTTCCTCAATATGATAAACCTATATGATTATGGTGTGGAACATAATGTTATGTATTTATTAATCGTTTATTAAGATATAATATTTATGTATGAAATGTATAGTTCATTATATAATCCCCCGTCCTTAAAAATTACATACATTTTTTGAAATTAATCTATACATTACATTCATACATTCCCAAATGTCTTTAAGGGTTATATTTTTTTGAGTTATTTTCATAACTATTACATAAAAAACCTATATATTTTTGAAGTAGACCATTCTAGTATGTATCTATTTTTTTCACAAAAAAAAATTAGAACTGAAGTATGTTTTTTCATGAGATTTATTTATAACATTCAAATTGAAATCATCCTTTCCCTTACCCATCCTTAAACCATTTGAGAAACATTTTAAAGAGATAGATTAAAAATAAAATCTTATTATGAAACCTAAAAAAATAAATATAATATTTGTACATTATTACATATAAAAATAATTCCTTCTAAAAATAATCAATAGGATAAAAATATTTATTTTCTTACCCAATTAATCATCTTTTCTAACAAATATTTTTTTTATAAAAAATTTCTTCTGATATCGTAAAGGAAAAAATAAAACTAATAATCATTTTTTTGACATCATGGAAAATACATAATATGCCTTCACCCTTTAAAAGTACCATATAAATTCCCTTAAAGCTATGATCATTATATTACAATGATAAATGATAATATAATTATAAATAAAAAAATTTAATACTTAATAAAATAATGAAGGTTACAAGAGAAATGATTTCCTTATCTCTCTTGCAAACAATCTTTTAAATGGAATAATAGTAAGATCGGATTCCACACCCAATGCATTGGGGGATACCATGGACCCACCCTTCGTTGGATTATCATGGAACCACCCATAATTGTTTAATAATGTCACCACCCTTACACAGTTTATAAATTATTCACCCATAATAATAAAAATTCCCTATATGCTTAGGATAATATCATCACATAAAATCATTCAATTTAGGACATTATACTCATAAAATATTATTTTCACCCATAGGAAAAAATTTCATGATATTTAAATATTCATTCTATTTTAAAATATTTTATAAAAATTAATATAATATATGGAAAATGGTTTTTTCGTTAAAGAAAACATTTACTCTCATAAATATTATATATATCAAATAACATTTATGGTGGGTGTTAAATTCATTGTCTCTATAAATGATAAAACACGATATTCCTTTTTCATTTTGTAAAGTACTTTAATATATTCCAAAAAAAGATTAAAATTGATTATCTTTTAAATAAGTAAAAGATAAATAAAAACTAAATAAAAAATATATTCTATCCATATAAAATAATCCATAAAGTATCATTTAATAATATGTACTTGTAAGAAAAATATTTTCACGGGAAACATTAAAAGGGATTTTTAAAAATAATTCTCATACCTTAACTATGATTCATCACATAAATTTTTTTATCATACTAAATAATAATATTTTTTTTAATTATATTATTTCTTGAGAACCATTTTCTTGTTTATTATTCATTTTATCTGACTTATTACCATGTTATAAAAATTATGTAATCGTTAAATTTCATGACTTATGTTTTGATGATAATTATTTTAAAAGTCCCTAATGATATGGGTAGGATGAATATTTTAATAAAGATTATCATTACATCATATAGAAAATAATAATAGTGAAATTATTAACATTTTTATTCATAAATTTTATTTTCAAATTCATACATTAATAATGATTATGAAAGATGACACACATTAAAATTATTGAGATGGTAGGCCGTACGTATGCCTGAGTAACACTTCCATTTTTTAAATAATATCTATGGATTTAATATATGTATCATTTAATCATTTTATAATCATATTAATATCATAAATATAATTTTAATTCATTAAATATTATTATATATCATCTATTTGATGTGGTCATGAAAAATGAATCACATCGCTGCGTGGTGGTAGTAGTATACCCGTTTGAACAGACACCACTATCATTTATCAGAAATTGAAAGGTAAGAAGGTAAATGATATATTCTCATTTAATGATGATAAAAAACTTATAAATATCATACATAAACATTAATTCCACTGTTATTATCCAACCATTTGTGATAGTGATTGAAAATGTATTACAACAGTTTGTGAGACAATAGTCTACCACACCCATGAATGATTGTTTAATTTCACAATTGATGGAAGATAACAATGAAATATGTTAATAAATTAACAAAATAACATATAAAAATATGTAGGATAATAATATTATTATTTTTTCATGGTTTATAAATATTTTATGGAGTTGGAAGAAGAAATAAATCTAATAAAATGGTTAAAAACTATACATCTTCTATAGAAAATGTAACATCCCAGGTAAATAACGAATAAGACATATTTTATATTTATTAATATTTGTGAATTAAATATTAATTTTACTTAAATGGGGTTATTATGTTCGATAGTGTACCTGATACGCAACGACGGACTTCGTTAAAATCTTACGTTGCACATTAATAATAAAATATTATTATTTTAAATTGAAGATAACTCCTAGACGTTGTATTGGAGGGAATGAAATAAACCAAATAAAATGTGATTATACATGTTTGTTAGATATATTTACTTTTATCCAATTAATGTTAGAGGCTTAAAATGTTAATGAATCTAATTTTTATCATAATTTATATTAAAAGGTCGATTTATCACCTTTTAATGGAGAACCCTCTTTAAATCTAGTTTATGTCATTTTTATATGTTATATTTGACCAAATAAAATTTTTCTATTGATTTGGGACATTAAATTTTACTTTGGTTAATTTTTTTGGTATTTTTCGAAAAAAGTTCATTTTTTAATGAATAGTGGGAAATATTATATTTAAATTCAAAAGTGCCATTTAATCTAATTTATTTAAATGGTTATAATATCTTTTAATTGGTTTTAAAGTGTAATTATAATATATTTTTACCATTTAATCCAATGTTGTTCATTGGAATTAGTTACAATTTGAAATTGGACATAATCAAGTGTTGATCTTTTGATAGTTATTGTTTCATAAAAACACTCTATTTGTTTTAACAATGGGAATTAATTTTAAAATTAATTAATGAAACATTTCTATTTTGAATTTTGAAAAATAAAAATCACTTTTGAATTCAGAATATCAAATAAATAATCGGATGAATTTTAAGTATTTATCTGAAAAACTTTAATTTATGATGAATAGTGAAACCACTTAGTAGTAGTTAAAAAAATGGATTTTTGATTTAGATGAAATTTTATCGATTCTGTGAATTGAAATTTGATAATCCCACATACACAGTTCTTATCAATAAGTAAAATCTTCTTCATTAAGATGAAAATAATTTTTTGTTAATAGTAACTTTTGACTTTTATTTACCGTGGTTAAAGGTAAATATGGTAATTCAAGGTAAAAAGGATATTATAATAATTCAAAATTACCTTATCACTTTTCCACACCGTATTTTTTGATTCATTAACCACTATGGGAATATATGGGTCCATTTTGGGACCCCATTGAGTCATGGGAGTGATAATGACAATTTAGATTAATTAACTTAAAGCAAAGGAAAAAATGACAAAAGAAAATATCTTTTAGTAATTTAATTTTTAGAAGAGGTTATATAAATTGTCATTTTGACTATAAATATTATTTGACAATATAAAAATATGTAATATATGATGGTATTTTTGTTATAATTTTTAGATCTCATATAATTAGATTATTTACGACACAATAATTATACAATGTTTACCTCATTAATAAATCATTTAAATAAATAAGATTATAATGATAAAAATATTTTCCAAAACCTAACCAATTATTATTGGATGATTTTATTTCTTCCATTAATCATATTATCTTCTACTATTATGATTTTTGGACAACTATAATCGGAATATCATTATATAATAAAATAATTTTTTTGTACATTCCTAAAGTGCCCCTCCTCTCCCCTAAAAAAGTGACCACTTCTAAACAATTCTTCACACCTCTCAGGCCATTTTCCTTGTCCAACATCTGCCCAATTAATCTCCATACATCTCTCTACAACCCCTATATGCCTTACCTTATGAATTATGGAACTTAAATAAGTCCTTTGGTTCAATCCAAAGGAAGTTACCCAAATTAAAGTTAACAGTTTCTCTTAAATTGTTTTCTATTATTTTACTTCTCCAACCCCAAATCTCTTTTTATTCCATTCTTTTGTAACCACACCAATATCCTAAATATACTAGGATGTTTTTATGAGAAGGATTAGGACTAAAATTACACACACCTCCATCTAATGGAATAAGAACATAATGTTTTTGTGGATGGAAAACTAACTCCTCATGAAACGATGATTGTTCAAATATATCCATCCACCTCTCATGGTGGCCATTATGATGGAACAGTTTTTATATATGATATATGTTATGTTTATGTTTTAATTATGCTTCTGTATTTTCCATTTATAGCATGCCTTTAGGGATTACATTATGGGTAAACATGATAATCTCATTAGAGGAAGTGCGGACTACTGCCCCCTCAAAGTGATATGACTCATTAATTTCATATGTGATACGTATAAAGGATGGAGTTAATGATATTATATATGATATTATATTTGAAATTTCACTGGAATTATAATATACCTATGTATCCTTATGTTTTAATTCCATTAAAATTAGAAATATAAATGAAAGTAGTGCTCATTCGTACGCACGGCTTACCGTCTCCATGAACGGTGCATTTCATTTCTTACCTCTAAATGTTATGTACTAATATAAATACATGTATATACTGGATGTATATGATACATATGATATATAAATCCGGAATATAATTCTGTATATAATTAACCTTTGACCACATGAACAACAAGTAATTATAAGAAATCCATTTATGACTCAAGTACTAAATATAAACAAAATGAACATTATTAACGTAAATGATTACATAATGTTTATAACATGGCAATAAGTGATATAAAAGTAATAATAAACTTGAAAAATGTTATTATGAAATTATAAATTAACTTTAGGTTATTATTCAGGATATTAAAGAACAATCGAGTCAAGTCGAACATGAGGTAAGGGATTTCTTATTTCACTTTTAATTTTGGGAGATTTACGTTGTTCCCCACATATTTATTACATGTGGTGTAATGTATACTTCCATTGATATATATTATCATCATTCTAGTTATATTAATTGTATTATATTATTCATTTAGTGGATATTATCTTTTAGTCATATGACAAAGTTAATTACAAAGTGGTAAAGTGTTTTATTTCACTTTTTATTCCTGTGAGATTCATTCGATATTTGACACTATTTCATTTTTTGTGGTGTATGTACTGCCCAGGATTGTACTATTTTTGTAATATAATATTATTTATGAATATTTACATCTTCATTGTATGATCCTTCTTTCATGTGGCATATGTTTTCTATGTTACCAAATCGGTAAGAGAACCTTTCCACCTCCTCTTTTTAAAAGACTTCTTTTTGTTATTCTTTTAATCCACCTCTTTTTATTTTGAGATATGTTATTTTTTATCCTTATTAATATAAAAATTATTTCCATGTGATGAGATAACCTTTTAATCTCATAAACTCAGTTTCATAATTTTAAAACTGTTTGGCTGTCGAATTTTTACAAGGAATCCTTTTAACCCAATTTCAATTCTTTCTGTTCAAATTGCACTTCTTGAATATGTCATCCTATGAATATGTGTGATTGACCTATGATTTTTTACACTTAATTTTAAATTATAATGGGTTTATTTATATTTTCACACATAAGTATGTGATTGATTTATCCTTAATTTAAGGATACCATCTTTATAAGGGATTTCATATCAATTTGTATTTCTATTGAGACTTCATTGTTGTTATGCACCAATTCACTTTTATATGGTGTATATAATGTCATTTGTCATATTATATCATGAATCCCTTTATTATCATGATATTATAAATTATAGATTAAATTTTATTCCTAAATTATTTATATTCAAGAGTCTCTCATTTTGTTAGAAACTCTTTAACTAAAATATATTTTTGAATGTTTTAAATATTTATTATTATAAATCATTCTCTATAATGTCCATGTTTTGAAAATGGTTTTTAAGTATTTATTTATATGGATAGTAATGTTTTAAAATTATAATTCTTTTAATGTCTTCAAAGTGGTATGGGACACTATGATTCAAAAATCTATTTTTTAAATGGGTTTTTAAAATGGATTGATTATTTCAATATCTTGAAATTATATCTTATGATTTCAAATGAAATTTTTTTATTGAAATAATTATATTTGAAATATTTTATCTGTAATTATGGTAATTGGACATTTTACGGGTAGTTATATAATAATCCTTATGACATGTGGTGCCATGAATACCAGAATGTGTGGTTTCGTTATCACCTCCAATGCATTGGGTACGGAATTTGGCCATATGGCTATTCCATTTAGTGATAAGTGTGGAAGTCGACCATATGGTTATTCCATTTATGTATGTTTATTTTCCAAGTTACCTTTATATGTTATGTTTTCTTTATATGGGTTTAATGGAAATATTTTTGTTATAAAAGGGTATGTAATGATCTTTTATTCAGCAAAGTGTATTTACTACTTCATAAAGGTGAAAATTATTATTTATGTTAAAGTTTTCTTGGTTTACATGTTGTTTTGAAAAACTAACAGTTTTCCTTATTTTTGAATCCCTTACTGAGATTTTTATGCTCATCCCATGATTTTGAAATGTTTATCATAAGACATAAGGAGGAATAGGGTCAAGAATGGGATTAATGAAAATTCATGTTGTCTTAAACATGAAACTAGACATGACAATTTTATCAAGAGTTCATGTTTTATGAAATAATGGAAACTATGTTGATGTGTCTACATTGTAATCTTTTGAGATGTAATAGTTATGTCATAATTCTCTAAAACACTAAACCTGAAAATATCCTCAATGTGAATTATTTATTTAATTCAATATTATGTAAGTTTTAAGTTCGGGTCCTTACAGTTGGTATCAGAGGTCGGTTTAGACAACTTTAGGCATTATGAGTTTTCTTTAGACACATTGTTAGTCCCATTTTATATTATTTCAGTTAAATACATTTTTTATAACATTTTATGATCATGGAAAGTCATTTATAAATGTTAGTAAGTGGATCTCAAACGACATTTCTATCTCCTCCTGATGAAATTCATGCAACAATTATTACAAAGTCATGTTCGGATGATGGTGAAGCTTTTTCTAGAATACAACTCACATGCAAGAAGTTTTTGGAGATATCAAACACCTCCAATATACCTTGTTATCATCGTGGATCATGGGTTGTATTTAGACAAATACTATTTTCACTATATTCTCATACCTTCATGAAAGGTAAATATTATCAAGACATTTTAAAATATTTTACTTTATCACAAGATTCTGAAGCTTTTTATGATTTTAAAAAAGGTTCTAATGAAGGAGACCATTTCCCAACCTATTAATATTTTCTTTTACAATATAGTATCTTATCACATACCTATGGAATTTTAAAAGGACCATTAATTGAATGTTTCATCTCAAATTCGGTCCGATTATTTTATATAAATCGTTTTTATCAGATGTTTTGAAATTATATGACATACATGGTTATTTTTCAAAACTATCTTTCTATGAACACCCATATGAGCCATGTTGTACAAGGTATATTTATATGGAGGAATAAAATGATTTTGAAGGATCTCTAAATCATTTTTGTAATGCATGGACCTTCTACCAACGTGAACAAGATGATGATGAAACCAAATGGACACCATGATCAAGGTATGATGTTATTCATTTCAGAGATCATTTAATTTTTCATGTATTGGTAAAATAAGAATTAAAGTATTAAGATGTGTATATCAAAATGAATTTGGATGAAAATAAGAGGTATGAGGGAACCATTGAGGTTCAAACATGATAGGGTTATTTTTTAGTTTTAATAAATGTAAAACACGTAGGTTAGGTTATAACCTATCACATCTGTTAAGGCCGCAGGTATCGAACCCACGACCGAAGGGTGACAAGGGCGCATTGCCTGCCACTATCCTACATGATGTCCCTTGTTAGTATGATATTTATTTTAGTAAAATGATTTTATAGAACAAGAATAAGTTGATTTTTAAAACATATGTTTTATCAAATGGATATACATAGTATGGAAAAATTATTTAGTGATTAAGGGATAAAGGTTGTTGTGGAAGACATTCTCTCTTTTGAGGAAACACTATATTCCTACTGAAGATAGAATACTATGGGATTTCAATTGTGGAATAATGGATATTTTGGTAGAATCTATGTTTTAATTATCGACATATGATGACTTTGTTTATTTAAGAATCAAATTAATCTATCATTGAGAATATGTGATTAGGTTAATTGCTTTTCAATATGAGATATTATGAGTAACTAATGTTATTTGGTGATAAATGATAAGATTTATCTTGGAAGACAATATAATTATATCTTTATGAGATTTGGGTTTCAATCTTTGTTTGGATTACTTTGGAATAATTTTAGGGATAGTTGTTTATTGAATGGTCTTTACTGATCTTTGGGGTTTGTTTGAAAATTTTTGGAGATTATGAGTAGTTTTTCTTCTTGTAAAATATTATCATTTTTGGGTATTATTTGATCTCGCACTAACAAATTTGGTTTTAGTTGATGTCTAAAGACAAGGGAAATATATAGTTCTTTTTTGTGGATTATGTGATTATCAAGTATATTCTTCTTGTACTTTTTATGTGACCATGTCTTTTTGAATGCTCTTTGTTTGGAGACAGGATTTTTTTAGTAAAAACATATTAAAGGATGAAACTCTACATGAAGGTAAGTATATTTCCTTATGTTATTTTTCAATATAGTAAATGAATTCCTCCAAATTATGAAATGTAATGTAAAACAAAAATGTGGTTGATATAAATTTCCTACTGGGTAATCAAAAACCATTTAACCATCACATGTTTGTGAATTTTTTATGGTTAACTTTCTCCTAAACATGTTTTCTATCACTCTTCATTAGAACTTGACCCTTTATTTTCTCATTCATATCCATGTTTTCCTACAAAGAATCCTAGTATGGGTTATCTCAGGTGACCTTTGTGATTTCTCATTCTTTCTTTTAAAGTGATAGTTTTACTAACTCTTTTTCTGATGTGGGATTTTCAATGAAGTTTTCAAGCGCATTTTTTTAAATTAAATTGTGAGGATGAAATTCTGAAAAGGTGGGAAGGATGTAACATCCCAGGTAAATAAAGAATAAGACATATTTCATATTTATTAATATTTGTGAATTAAATATTAATTTTACTTTAAAGGGGTTGCAATGTTCAATAGCGTACCTGATACGCAACAACGAGTTTCGTTAAAATCATATGTTGCACACTAATAATGAAATATTATTATTTTAAATTGAAGATAACTCATAGATGTTTTATTGGAGGGAATGGAAAAAACCAACTAAAAGGTTATTATACATGTTTGATATATATATTTACTTTTATCCAATAAAAATTAGAGGCATAAAGGCTGAATGAATCTAATTTTTAGCACAATTTACATTAAAAGGTCGATTTACTCCCTTTTAATGGAGAACCCTCTTTAAATATAGTTTTATTCATTTTTATATGTTCTATTTGACCAAATAAAATTCTTCTTTTTATTTGGGACATTAAATTTTACTTTGGGTATTTTTTGGATAAAGTGTATTTTTTAAGAAATAGTGGAAAATATTGTATTTTAATTCAAAAGTTCTTTTTAATATAATTTATTTATATGTTTATAATATATTTTAATTGGTTTTAAATTGTAATTAGAATATTATTTTACCATTTAATCCAATTTTGTTCATTTAAATTAATTTAAATTTGAAATTGGATATAAACCAGTGTCAATATTTTGTTAATAATTGTTTCTTAAAAACACGCTATTTTTTTAACAAATATGAATTAATTTTAAAATTAATAAATGGAACATTTTTATTTGAATTTGAAAAAAACATCATTTGTGAATTCGTAATATCAAATAAATCTTAGGCTGAATTTTTAGTATTTTTCTAGGAAAACATCAATTTTTGATTAACAATGAAACCACATAGTTGTAGTTAAGAAAAATTGAACTTTTAATTTAAATGAAATTTTACTACTTTTGTTAATTGAATTTCAAAAATCTGACATACATGGTTGTTATAAAGAAGTAAAATTTAGTTTAGTAAGATGAAAATAATTTTTTGTGAATACTAACTTTTGCCTTTTATTTTCCGCAGTTAAAGGTAAATATTGTAATTCAAGGTAAAAAGAATATTATAATATTTCAAATTAACTTAACACGTGTCCAAATATTATTGGTTTAGTTATTAACGACAATGGGTATCTATGGGTCGATTTTGGGATCCCATTGAGCCACATGGGAGTTATAATGACAATTTAGATTAACTAAAAGTGAAGGCAAAAATGACAAAATAAAATATCTTTTAGTAAATTAATATTTAGAAGGGGTTATATAAATTATATTTATCGACTATAAATATTTTTGGAAATCTATAAGTATTTTCTATATCATGGTATTTTTTTTATAATTTTTAGACATCAAATAATTTAAATTCTTTATGACACAACAATGATGCATTGTTTACCTCAATATTAAATCATTTAAATAAATAACATTATAATGATTAAAATATTATCCAAAACCTATCCAATTAATATTGGATGATTTTATTTTAACCATGAGTCATCATATCATTGACTATGATGATTTTTGGACCATTATTAACTGAATATCATTATATAATAAAATAATGTTTCCACACATTATTAAAGAGCCCCTCCTCTCCCTTGTAAAAGAAGACCACTTCTAACAAGTTCCTCACACCTCTCAAGATATTTGGATTGTCCAAAATCTTCCCAATTAATCTCCCTACATCCATATCCTCCCCCTAGAATCCTTAGCTTAGGCTTAAGGCTCTTCAAGAAGTCCATTTGTTCAATACAAAGGAAGTTACCCAAATTAAAGGTAACAATTTCTCTTAAATTGTTTTCTTTTATTTTACTTATCCAACCCATAAAATCTTTTTATTCCATTATTTTATAACAAAACCAGTATCATAAATATACTAGGATTTTGTTATGATAATTATTACGAATGCACTTACACACACCTCCTTCTAATGGATGAAGAATATAATCTTTATATGGATGGAAAACTAACGATTCATGAAACGATGATTGTTCAAATATCTCCATCCGCCTCTCATGGTGGCCATTATGATAGAAAAATATTTATATATGATAAATTTTATATTTATGTTTTCTTTATGCTTCTGTATTTTCCATATATATAATTCCTTTATGGTTTCCATTATGGGTAAACATTATAATCTCACTAGAGGAAGTTTGGACTACCGTCCACTCAAAGTGACATGACTCGTTAATTTCATATGTTGGATGTATAAAGGATGGATTTAATAATATAATATATGATATTATATATGAAATTATACTTTTATTATAATATGCCTACGTATCATTATGTTTTAATTCCATTAAAATAAGAAATAGAAATGAAAGTATCGTTCATGCGTACGTATAGCTTACCGTCTCCATGAACGGTGCATTTCATTTATTATCTCTAAATGTTATGTACTATTATAAATACATTTATATACTGCATATATATGATACATATGATATCTAAATAATGAATATAATTATGTATATAATGAACCCTTGACCACATGAACAACATTTAATTATAAGAAGTCCATTTTTGACTCAAGTACCAAATATATACAAAACAAACATTATTAACTTAAATGATTACATAATATTTATAAAATGGTAATAAGTGATATAAAAGGAATATAAAACATGAAAAACTTTCTTAATAAAGTATAAATTAACTTTAGTTTGTTATTCAGGATATTAAAGAATGATCGAGTCAAGTCGGACACAAGGTAAGAGATTTCTTATTTCACTATTAATTCTGTGAGATTTCCATTGTTCACAACTTATTTATTTCATATGGTGTAATGTATAATTCCATTGATATATATTATCATCATTCTCATAATATTCATAGTATTTTGTGATTCATTTTTTGGATATTAACATTTGTTCATATGAGAACGTTAATTACAATGTGGTAAAGGGTTTCATCTCACTTTTTATTCCCGTCAGATTTATGATATATTTGCCACTATTTCATTTTGTGTGGTGTATGTACTACCCATGATTTTACTATTTGTGTAAAATAATTTCATTTATGAGTATTTACATCTTCATTTTATGATCTTTTTTTTATGTGCCATATGTTTTGTAAGTTATCAAATTGGTAAGGGAACCTTTCACCCTCCACTTCTTAAAACAATTATTTTTGTTATGTATTTTAATTTAACACTTATTATGTTAGGATATGTTATTATATATATTTATTGATGTAATATTTATGCCCAAGTGATGAGATACTCTTTTTATCTCATCAACTCATTTTCTGAATTTTAATGTTGTTAGGCTGTCGAATTTTTACAAGGGAACTTCTTAACCCAATTTCAATTCATTGTGTTAAACTAGTAATTCTTGAATATGTCATCCTATGAATATGTTTGAATGACCTATTATTGTTTTACACATAATATTCACTTATATTGCGTTTATTTATATTTTTCACACATAATTATGAGATTTATTTACAATTAATTTAAGGATACAGTATTTATAGGGGAAGTCATCTCAATTTACATTTCAATTAAGACATCATTTTTTTAATGAACCAATTCACTCTTATATGGTGTATATACTATCCTTTGTCATATTATATCATGAATCCCTTTATTCTCATGATATTATAATGTTCAGATTAAATTTTATTACACAATTATTTCTATTCAAGAGTCTCTCATTTTTTTAGAAACACTTTAACTAAAATATATTTTTGAATGTTTTAAAGATTTATTATTCTAATTATTTCTCTTTAATGTCCATGTTTTGAAAATGTTTTTCAAGGATTTATTTATATGGAAATTTATGGTTTAAAATGATAATTATTTTATATGATTCAATGTGGTATGAGGTACTATGATTCAAAAATCTATTTTTTAAATGGTTTTTGAAAATGGATTGATTATTTCAATATCTTGAAATTATATCATATGATTTCAAATGAAATGTTGTTATTGAAATGATTATATTTTAAATATTTTATATGAAATGATTGTACGAGGCCATTTGATGGGTGTTTATGTGATAAAACATATGATGGGTGGTGTCGTGAATACTAGGACGGGTTTATACGTTATAACCTCCAATTCATTGGGTATGGAAGTTGTCTGTATCACTATTCCATTTAGTGATATGTGTGGAAGTAGACCATATGGTTATTCCATTTATGTATGTTTATATCCCAAGTTTCCTTCATATGTTATGTGTTCATTATATGGGTTTTATGGTTATCTTTTTGTTAAAAAAGGGTAAGTAATGATCTTTTATTCAGTAAAGGTTATTTACTAATTCATAAATGTGAAAATATTACTTATGTTAAAGTGTTCATGGTTTACTTATAATTGTGAAAAAAATAACATTTTTCCTTCTTTTTGTATCCCTTACTATGTTTTTTATGCTCATCCCATGTCTTTGAATTGTTTTTCACAGAAAAAAATGTTGAATAGGGACAAGGATAGGATCGAGGAAAATTCATGTTATCTTAAACCTGGAACTAGACATGACTCTTTATTAAGAGTTCTTGTTTTATGAAAAAAATGGAAGCTGTGTATATGTGTATACATTTAAATCTTTTGAGTTGTAATAGTTATGTCATGATTCCGTAAAACTCTAAACCTGAAAAGATCCTCAATGTGAATTATTCAATTAATTCAATATTATGTAAGTTTTAAGGCCGATTCCTTACAGAAAATATATATTTCGTAACACCTTAATACCAATGAGATTATAATTATTCCCAAAATAATGCCCAAATAATGTTTCTCGAGATGATAGAAACAGATATGTAAAGATTTTCTCTAATCCAAATAGGTTTTTAAGTGTGAATAATTGTGAATAATTTATGCCCTTTCATAAGAGATATAAGGGAAAATATTTCAATTTCACAAAATAATAATTTAATATAAATTATTTGAGATGTAAAAATGCCTCAACAATTATTATAATCATTTATAATATGGTTTTGAGTAAAAATACAACAATAAAATGAAATAAAAATTTTTATGTCGCATTTTTTCCATTATCGTGTTATTTTAACTTATAGTTAACCCTTTTAAAACATACCATGGAAAAAAAGTTTTTTACACTATGTGTCTATGATAATTTCTATAAACAGAAAAAATCTCATAAAAGGAATTTTTTACAAAATTTTCCAACATATATTAATTACATTTCCAAATATATTCCTTTTTCTATTATTATATATTTTAAAAAGAATTCCCTTAAAATACCAATTAATATCAATTTAACAATTTTAATTTACATTTAATTTTATAAAATAACAAAAACAAATGATATTCAAGCAAATTATTATAATAGATCCATAAAATTTTATATTTCTCTATAGTTTTTTTGATCACCAAATTACTTTCCTATTATAATACTTTTAATATTTTTATATATTTTGTTTATTTAATTTTTTATTAAATGAATACTTATTTGGTGGAATTGTTTATGTACTGATGTTAATTATTTATTCATTAAATATAAATTACTTTTATTTAAATAAAATCATATATCTCTAAAGATACTAATTTTTTATTTAATATGTCCTTTGGTTACCCCATCTTAAAATGTTATATATATTAAACGAAGTCTAATATTTTTTAATTTTCCTTTCATTAGATATTAAAAATGTCATAATCATATCAAAATAGAAATAAAAGTACACATAATAATATAATGGATTATTATTAGAAAAATTTAATCCTTAAATAAAATTAGGGAATTATTTGAGTTCATCTTCATGTTCTAATCAAAATATTTTTAACATTTAATTTTCCAGTGTACCACATTCTATGGAAAACAATTACTAATGTTATTATTCATATTGACCAAAAATAAAAGGTGCATATTTACCACATTTTGACCAAATAATTACAAATATAGAATCCGTTTGAGATTGTTTTTAGTGCCCCAGACTCAGATTTCATGATGTTGGTGTCCAAAATCAAGTACATCGGAAAGATTACAAGGAATCAAGACTTGATGGACCGACCAGTATAGTATTCATGGAAAACTAGATACATAAATGGGAATTTTATTATGAATGGATACACTAATTATAACATTTTTTCCTCTTAAAAAATAATGAACATCATGGATAAGTGTAAATCATCTCGTATATTCTGGAATTTCATTCATCATATGCTTAATAGATTTTGCAGGAAAGAACCTTAATAAGGGTGAGCTAAAATGCTCAGTAAATGTAAAATATAGAGAAATAAATAATAAATCAATGTGAATAGTCAATATGGAAGGTTAATTAACTAAACACGCATGCCTTGTAATCAATAAACTAAATTAATGTACATAAGAAATATGGAATTGTGATAATTGGAAACGCATGGAATTAAAATTACAAGATAATGAAAAAAAGAATATAGCAATGAATGAATCTAAAACCCATTCCATTAATCAATGAACTAAAATGAAATGTATCGATATATTTTCCAATACAAAATCTCATGGATGAATAACAAAGAAAACTACTATGAGGGAAATGTGTTCTTAATAGACATCATGTTTAAGGCACATGACGACCTATTTCCATCATGAATATTCACAAGACACTTTACAAATAAGGGTATAAACAGATTTATGTAATTATTATTCTGATGGGATTATGTTGATGCATTCATGAGCTATATAATTTTCGGTCTCCACTCGTCATTGCCGGTCCAATCCTTCCTCATATTGAATAATAAAAATAACTAATATTCCTTATAAAATAGTTAAATTTATTGAGAAATCTGAATCAATCAAAAATTCCATAATTAATCCTAAAACTATCAAAGTATGAAACTATATTTTAATGGTATATGATTTTGGAATCAGTAATATCCATAAAAATGAAATGTATAATATTGTGAAATTCGAAGTTAAATGATCTTACGAAATTTAATAAATCAATGTGACCAAAAAATAATTCAAGGATTTCAATGTAAAAAAAAAATTTCCAAACCAATAATATAACATCCATAAGATGAATTAAGATGTGATAAACATAAAAAATAATAAGTGGGGTGAAATAGATTATTTTTGGCATTGATGCAATAAGATAACAACTTTTACAAATATTTTTGAGGAAAATATCCTTTTTTTTAAATCCATTTGAAAATACTTTTCATTGAAAATATATATTTAAATCATTTAAAAAATATTCCCTTTTAAACATGAGAAGGATACATTAAATAAATGACATTGGGTAAATCTGTACATGCCGTACAAGGTATAAAAAATATTTTTTTGCAATGAAAATTGTAATGAAAAAATTCTTATTCAGAATGTGATAAAAATATTAATTTTCAAACATTGGTAAAAGAAGAAAAATTGGTTTAAATTTATTTATCAAATAATTTTAAATTATTTTATGAAATTATTTTATTAAAATATGTGTTTTAAAAGAAAATAGGTACTCTGACTAAAGAGAGAAGAGTTGTCAGTTTTTGTTTAAAACAATTTTAAAATAATTTACTTCCAAAAGTATAAAAAAGGTTCTAATACATTAAAATTTTCATGAATAACTGGAGGATAATGAAATGGTTTATTAAACAATAGTTAAATAATTTACTCAAATAGAAATTCAATTGAATTATCAATGTGATAGTTCTTAAAGAAAATAATCATTAAACATTCCAAAGTGTCTCATACCTCATTGAATATTTTTTTAACCATAATCCTCATGAAATAATAAAAATAAATTAAATTTATATGTACCATTAAGTAAAATTAATTCATAATATAATATAAAAATGGAAGTAGATAAACCTCATAAAATATGTAAGTATTTAACATGACTTGTATCTCATTGATGAAAAAAACTGAGATTATAATCCCTTACTAATGTACTAACAAATGGATTGGAAAACCAAACGTAAAAATTTATAAATATAAAATTTAAATACCATTAATATAATATATCTCTGATAATATATGTAAATTTGGAATTAAGTAAACCATATATAATAAATTAGGTGTAAAAAAATTAAGTATGTTGCACGTAATGAATATGAGACAAGAATCTATTACCTTGTGTTTCCTTTTAGGGGAATATCCTTTAACATCCTGTATAAAAAAATTATTTTAATTTTAAACTTGATTTATAATTGTTTTAATGTTTATAATTTTTTTTACTTATTACCATGTTGTGTATAACTTTCTAAACAATTAAATTTATGTCTTGTCTTTTTAGTAAATATGGATTATATGACAAAAAGAAGAATTAAATGTCAAAAATGGTCAAATGAGTCTTTATATAACATATATAAAATGATAAACATGACATAATTATAATTTTTATACACAAATTATACTTTTAAAAACATTCATTTAATATGTTTTTTGAAACATTAATCCACATTAGAATCATGGAGACAGTAGGTCGTACGTACGCATGAGTAACTTTTCCATTTTTAAAAGGTCGTAATGGAAAGAATGTAGATAAAACCATATCAATCCAGAAATATAATTGTATAATAAATACCATATTATTTATCATACATACTTATATATAGATTTCTTATGATCAAAAAGGATTCGCATCATGTCGAGGAGGTGGTAGTCCACACATCCCTGAATAACGTTATCACTTTTTAAGAGTGTGAGTAGGTATTAAAGAAAATGATATATATAGAAAGGTAATTATTTCCATAATATAATATCTATGTCTTTTATGTCTCATATGTTTAATTTAAACATTTCTTTATAAGTTCCATGTTTATTTTGAACGAATCACAATGCTTTGAGGTAGTGGTAGTCCACAATTCGCCAAATATGTTATCTTATTAACATAAAATGAAAATTATTATAGGTGGGTGTAATTAAAGAATATTAGATGTTTGAAAACACAATAAATATCATATATAGAATATTTTTATATACTTTCCTTCATTGTGGTCACCATGAAATCTGGTAATGAAAGAATGAAAAATCATCGTTTCGTGAGGTAACAGTTCACCGTCCACAAAAACATTATGTCTATTACTCATTTGATGGCGGTGTGGGTAAATATAGGTAAAACTTTCAGTATATAAAATACCTGTATTTTTAGGATATTGGTTTCGTTAAAAAATTATATAACATGGATATTTCAGGGGTCAGATAATTGAAGTGAAACTAAATTGACTAAGAAAAGACATTACCTTTTAAAATGGGTAACTTGTTTTGGATTAAAACAAAAGGAATCCATGGAAGGTATCCATATGATAGAGAAAATTCTAAGTCAATGTATATGATTAAGGGAGGCCATTTTGGAAGATCTTTTATGTCCTTAGTTTCTTGAGAGAAGAGGGGAATGGGATGAGGTGGTGGCCTTTTATAGTGAAGGAAAGGACTAACTTTGTATTTTTGAAAATACATTAGGTGTGAAAAAGTTATTTCTTAAAAAATGTCATACGAAACCATAAAAACTCAAGAATGGAAGGTCTATAGATGAATATAAAAATAATTTATTTAATATGTAACATATTTATTTCATTAATATCACTCAGTAATTTTAATTAATTTAATCAATTAGGGTAAAAATATTTGTGATTATAGAAATAGGTTTCTATAAAAATATCCTTCAAATATTAAAACGGTTCTTATATTCATTTTGAATTAATTTTAAAAAAATTATTTAGTATTATAAACCATATATTATCATACGTTATTCAATACTATTCATAACAGTTAGTTTATATCTAATTATATTAAATAATTGGGTTATAATTAAAGTTTTTTTATCAGTAATACATGGTATTACATATAGAAAAATACATCAATGAAGTTTGCTTTGGTGTGTAATTCATTATATAGACGAAATTCATTGTTTTTTATGATTTGTTCAAACTCAGGGTCTGGTGCACTTTATGTTATCTTTGTGTTGAATGTTTTGAAATATATAGAATATATTTGAAATAGTTAATATATTATAATGTATATAGATATTATGTTACCTTACACACATGCTGTTTCATGTCATGCACTCTATTAAACACAAGGTTCATACTATAGTTTTTTGGGGGAATCACATTCTCCCCACATTATTTTATTTGTGTCCTTGCGATTCAAAAGTGATCATGGTGATATATTTTTTTTGTTTATTCCTATGATGGGAATACGACATTGTTATAAGTGTTCTTATGTAATCATATATAAAAGAGATAATGGAATGTACTAAGGTATCATGTAATACCATGTAACTAGGTATCTATGTAGTACAACAACACTGATAAATTAAGATATGTTCTTTGAGAAAATATGAAAATATTTTTGGGATTGAATGAGGTTATCAATCACAAACTAGTGAATGATCAATGGAATGTTGACGCCCTAAAATCCATAAATCATTGATGATTTAGAAATCCAGTGAATCAATAAATATTTATTTATTAGGAAAAAAATAATATTGAAGTCATTTTCATGATGTTGGGTAATTATTATTCTAACGATGAATATAATAAAATATTATTATTTGATAGGTTTCAATATCATATGAACAATCATAAATTTTGGTTGTGCTCTGGTCAAATTTCAATTCATCTGTTTACTCACAAAAATTAAATACTAATATTTGGTTTTTTTATCAATGAAGCACTAAAAGAAACATTTATAGGATCATAAGGCCTTAAAAAAGTTACATGTCTAACTATTTGTCCTTAACTATTATAAAAACTAAATGGTTAATATATTAATCCCTAATCCGTGAATGTTATATTATTCGTTCATTCTTAACAATTAATCATCATAATTTTAACTAAAAAATGAAAAATTAAATAGGACATTGTGTAGGTTATTGGTTGGAATGAGACCCTTATTATCCTTTAGGTATGGGTTCATGTCTTGCATTCTTGCTGGATTTTATTGTTTTTTAATAGTCTTAAATGTTGTCCTTTACTAAAACCATATTAATATAAGTTCCAAATAGAAATATAATAGACATCCTATAAAAGAGGTTCATCAATAAATATAATTTTATATAAGGTTTTCATTCCATCAACTACACAAAAATACATCCTCTATTTTATTTCCACATAGTTCCTTCCTTGGTCTAGTGTTTATCTATAATATCATTAGTAATATTTCTAAATCATGACACCTTATCATTAATCTAACAGTCCTTAGGTTTAACGTTGGTTACATTTAATGTACCCAAATCGATCATAATGTTTTTTTAATGAAAAAGTGTATTATCTTATTCATATCTGCTAGGAGTGTCAAACTAGGAGCATAATAAAGAGCATTGTCATGTATCGGGTTACCCTATGTAAACCCTAGAACACCTTGTTGGAATTGTTATTACTGGATTCATTTGTTCCAGAACCGTTTTTATAAGTAAAATTGAGATAGGGATGTATTTATTGGAAGAGATATATAATATATACATAAAAAAAGATATTTCATTCACATATTCTTCTTAAAATTATACCTTTGGGTAATTTTATCTAACATAGGTTTTCGTAATACATGTTCTCATGGTTTTTACTAAACATCATTTGATACGAACTGTAGCCTCCCAATACTAGGTAAACTAAGGTCGATGACATTTATAAATTACATTAGCATGATTATATGGAATAAATCTTTGAAGCAGTTATCATTTTATTAGTATTGGTATACCAGATAAATAAATGATAATAGTGTTACGAACGGATACTCAAATTACTTGATATTATTTTATAATCAAATAATCATCTTTGATGATAATTATAATCTATCTAGTATATGAATTTATCTAGTTAATAATATTTTTCTTGGAGTTTAGGGGAAATAAACATAATATGGGTGATCTCAAATGCTCATTATGGAAAAAATATAGCATAATCAATAATGAATCAATGTGAATAGTATGTATGGAAAGGGAAATAATTGAACACATCTACTGTGTAATCAATTAAATGAATTGATGTACATAAGAAATATGGAAATTTAATAACTAGAAATACATGCCATTAAAATAACAAGATAATGAAAAATAAATATGGATTGGTATGAAACAAAAACAAATGCCATTAATCCATGAATTAAATTGAAATTTATCCAAAGATATATTGATGAAAAATCTCATCGATTAATAATAACTGAAACAACTATGAGGGAAATTAATTCATAATGGACTTCTTGTCTTTGTAACATGAGGACTTATTACCATCGAGAACTTTTACATGATAGTTTAAAACTAAGGGTAGAAACCCATTTGATCTGTTATATGTCTCATGAGAACATGTTCATGCATCCAGGAGTTATATAAAGTATGGGCTCCACAAATCAGTGAAAGTAAAAATAATTCCTCATATTGAAAATTAAAAATAACTAATATTCCTTATCATATAGACACATTGAATTATAAATATGAGTCAATAATAAATTTCCCAATTAATCAAATAACTTTCAAAGTAGGCACTTTATATAAAATGGTATGGTTTATGAACTAGTTATATCTTCGAAAAATGAAATGGCTAATGAGGTGAAATTAAAATTTAAATAATCATAGGAAATTGAATAATAATAATCGAACAAAAATAAATAAAGTATGTGAATGTGAGTACTATATATGTCCCATACAATAATAAACTATCAAGACAATGAATGATAATGGTGTCAAAATAAAAATTCCCAATATCTTTAAAATAGAGGGTTGTTTTTATTGATGCAATAAAATAATAAAATTTAAAAATATTCTTCATGAAAATATAATTTTATTTTTAAAGTCATTTTGAATATATATTATTTTATTTAAAATCACTTTTGATTTTTTTTAAAAATAATCTCTTTTAAACTTGAGATGGAGACATCAATGAAATGATGGTCAGTAAAATTGTACATGTTATACAAGGTAAAAATAACATTAATTTTTTCATGTTAAAAATTTATGAAAAGTCCTTGTTCGTAATGTGAAAATAAAATCACTTTGAAAAATTATTAAAATAAAAAAAATCCAAAAAATTCTTTTACTAAATAATTTTTTAAAAATTTTCAAACATTTTAACAAAACCTGGTTTTTAGAAGATTACAGGTTCTCCAAATAAAGGGAGAAATGAAGTCAGGTTTTCATTAAAACATTTTTAAAATAAATAACGTACCAAAGAGTGGAAAAATTGTACTAATATATGAAATTGATAATAAATAACTATAGGAGGATGAAAGGGATTATTAAAAAGTGGTTGTGTAATTTCATATAATTGAAATTCAATTAAATGATGAATAGTAATGGACTTGAGGAAAATAATCGTTAAAGGCTCTCTTGTGTCCCATAGAACTTCGAAATATTTTTCAATCATAAACCACATGATAGAATAATATTAAATGAAATATTTATCAAGAATTAAGGTAATAGAACTCATGATATAAAATAAAAATGTAGTTAAATTCACCCCAAAAGGAACTATGTCATGAACATGTCATTTATCTTACTGATGTAAAAAGTGAGATGATAATCCCTTTATAAGGTAGTAACTAATGGATTGGATGACCCAAAGGTAACAAAACATAAATAAAAAACTTAAATAAACTAAAATATATTAGATTTCATGACATTATTTTTAAATTTTTCATTATGTACTTCATATATAAGAAATTAAGTGTACAACAATTAAGTATGCCACACTTAATGAAAATGAGACAAGAATCAATTACCTAGCATTTCATTTCAAGAGAACATCCTTTATCTTATTATATAACAAATTTATATTAATATTCATGTTTCATATGATCCTTTTTTTGTGTTTATAATTAATTTTTTTTCACTTATTACCATGTTGTACACAACTACATAAACAATTAAGTTTATATATTGTGTTTTTAAAAAATTCGTTTTATTTGTAAAAAAAATTCATCAGTCATCTACGGTCAAAGGATTACATTTATAAAATCTATAAACTCATATCCATGAAATAATTTTTATATTTATATATGAATGAAACTTTTAAAATCATCCATTAAATTTGGTTGTGAAAATGAATCAATTTTACAATCATGGATATCATCGGTTGTACGTATGCAAGAGTAATATTGCCATTAATTCAATGGTCACTATAGAAAGAATGTAGGTAACACCATGTCATTTTAGAATGATAACTATATACTATATTATTTAATGATACATACTTATATATATAATTCTTATTATGGAAATGTGATCACATCATATCTAGGAGGTAGCAGTCCACAAAACCACAAATAACGTTTTTACTTTTTTAAGTGTGTTAAAGGGTAATAAAAAAATGATATATATATATATATATTTAATGACATTTAATTATCTCATTAATATCATATATATATATATATGTATTAATGGATAATATTTTAATTAAAACCATCATTTATACATTCCATGATTTGTGTGAATGAATCACAATGCTTTATGGGGGCGGTAGTCCACATCTCCTCAAACGATATTATAGTATTAACATAAAATGAAATTTTATAATGTTTTGTGTGATAAAATAATTAACTAAGTATAACTACAAAATAAATATCATCTATAATATTTATAAACATCTTTTTCATCCTAATGGTACCCATGAGACACATTAATGAGATAATAAACAGTCATAGTTTTGTGAGGCATGAGTTCGTCGTCCCGTGAAATAATATGTTCAATACCCATTAGATTGTGGTGTATGTAAGTGTAGGTGAAACTCTCAAAATAAAAACATCATAGTAGTTTTTGGAAACAAGTTTTTTATAATGTAATAAAATAGGGTGAATTTATGGGTTGGTGAATGGAAATGTTACTAGAGAGATTAAGAAAAGGCATAACCTTCAAATTAGGTTCTTAATTTGGTTTAAATAAAAAAGGAAATCCATTAAAGGTATTATAAAAAAGGAAGGAATATAGGTGTATGGTATGGATTTTGGGAGGATATTTGGGAATATACTATCCTATCTTATGAGGATTGAGATGTGTGTGGAATGGGTAGAAGTGGTGGCCTTTTATAGGGAAGGAAAGGGAATCACTTTGTACTTTTAAAAAGAAGATAAGTGTGCAAATGATCTGACCTAAAAATTGATAAAAACTCAATAATTCAAGTCTCCTGGACTAATTATGGACATCCAATGGGTTTTGGTAAAGTGGATTGGTCTTTTGGGGCCTTAAGATAATGGTTTTCTCCACTATTAAGCGTTACATTAACTTAATAATTATAATTTACTTTAATAACTTTCACATATCATTTTTGTAAAAAAATATCAACTTAATATAATTTAAAATATATCATTATTACAAATAAGTAAAACATTTTTTCAATTTCCAATCACATAGGTGGAAGAAATTTAATTAAAATTAATCTCTCTTTCTGGACGAAAATGCGGGGTTTTAAAGTAAAAATGTTTGAACATTTGATATGATTTTTATCATAAATTAAAAAATAAAATTGATCCCAATTAAACAAAATTTATTAATTTATATAAATTTTATTTAATTATTCTTTAAATCCCATTAAATCTATAATTAATCATTATAAATAAATTATATAAAAAATATGTCTTGAAATAAAATTCATTATTTTTAACTATTCATTTAAAAATTATGCTTGTTATAATACCCCAAAAAATCAACAAAATATAATTATGAATATATGAAATAAAAAATAAAATGTTATTATCAAATTTAATTCATAAATTATTTCAAATTAAAATTTAAAATAGGTATGTCGTTAAATGGTGGAAAAAATCCGTTAAAAATATTTCTTTTTTAGGTGAAATATTGGGTTTTCTATTAAAATATGCCTACAAAATCAGCTGAATGAATATAAAAAATAAATGATTGAATATGTAAAATATTTATTACAATAATATCACTCTTTAATTTTTTTAAATTTACACATTTAGGGTGAAACAACTTTTTGAGAATATAAATAATTTTTTATTGAAATATAATTTTAATATTCGATTGGTTATATATTCATTTTTAATATATTTGAAACCAGTGATTTTTTTTTCTAAATAATATATTTTCATATATTAGTTAATATTATACATAAAGTATAGTTTTTATATTATTATATTAAATAATAATGTTTTATTTATGGATTTTTTCAGTAAGACTCAGTATTGTGTATAGCACAAGCAATCGAAGAAGGTCTCCTTGCATGTAATAAAAGCTATAGAAGTAGGTCATTATTTCTTATGATGTATGCTAACTCAGTGTCAGATTAATTTCAATCTAACTCGGTGTTTCTTATGCTAAAATATATATATAATATATTTTAAATAGTATATATATTATAATGTATACAGATATCATATTGCCCTATTCTCTTGATGTCGCATGTCAGACACGCTATCGAACATAATGTTCTTACATTATTTTTTCGGGCCATCACATTATCCCCAACTTATTTAAATTGCATCCTCAATATTTAAAATCTATCATGGTGATATATTTTTTGATATTTATTATTTTTGAAATTGAACAACTTTAGAAGAGTTTATAAGTAATCCAATATAAAATAGATAATATAATGTACTAAGTTTTCATCGAATACCATGTAACTGTGACTCTATGTTGTAGAACATCGGTGGAAATTTGATATTTCTACTTGGTGGAAAAACATAAATATTTATAATTATTGAATGAGGTCATCAGTCACAATTAATTGAATGATCAATTTAATGTTCAGGTCCTAAAAACCATAAATATTTTGTATGATTTATAAATCCATTGGATCAATAGATAAATAGGTATTAGGAAAAAAATTTATTTGTAAGAAATTTTCCTAATTCAGATAAATTATTTTAATGACCATGAATATAACAAAATACTGTTACATGATAGCTTTCAATCTCATATAAAAAATCACAACATTTTCTTTTTCTCTAATAAAATTCAAATTCGACCTTTTATTACTAAAAATCAATCACTAACTTTGATTTTTTATTCATAAAGCACTAAAATAATATTTTTAAGGATCAAAGGGCCAATAAAAGAGTGACAGATATAACTATTTTTCCTTCAATATCCTTAAAAACTGATATGGTTAATAGAATAATTTTTAGTCATGTATTGTTATATCAATGGATCATTATTAAATTTTATTTGTGAAATTGTTTAAATAAAAATAATTAAAAATTAACGAGGAAATTACATAGGTTATTTGTTTGTGGGAGACCCTTATCGTCATTCAATAATGGGTTCATGTCCTGCAGCCTTGCTGAAATTGATTGGATATTACTTGTCTTATTTTTTGTCCTTTTCTAAAACCATATTAATATAATATCCAAATATAAATATGATGGAAATCCTTGAAATGAGGTTAATCACTAAATATAATTTTTACTAAGTTTTTCACTATATATTCAACACTTAAATACATCATCCATTTTATTTTCACCTAGGTCCTTTCTTTGTATTGGGTTTATCTATAATATCATTAATTGGAATTCTAAATTATGACACCTTATCTTTAACTAAAACTTCATAAGACTTACCTAGGTAACTTTTAGGGATAAAAATTCATCTTAATTGTTTGTAACGAATGAGTGTATTATCCATTGCATATCCCCAAGGAGTGTCAGACTAGTTGTGAAATATGGAATATTGTTGAATACCACATTACTTAGAGTGAAGCTTAGAACACCATGTTAAAGTAGTTATACCAAGGCACATCTGTGCTAGAACCAAACCCACTTGTAGTATATAGATAAGGATGTATTTAATGGAAGACCCAAAAAATCTATACATATAATAATTATAGGGTTTTCACCTATATATCTTTAAATTATACCTAAGGACTATTATTTATAATCCTCGTATTCCAAAATCCAGTTATCAAGGTTACTATTAACTTCCTTTGATAACAACTATAAAGACCCAGCCTTGGATAACATGATGTTTGTGTCTACTATCAATTATATTGGCATGATTACAAGAAATCAATCATCAAAATACTGATCAGTTTAGTTGTCTTGGTAAACCATATTCAAAAAATAAAATTTTTTATGGATGAATAAACTAATTATAATTTTGTTTTCTTGTAAACAAATAAACTGCTTCGATGATAACTCTAATCCATCTACTATATTCATGTATTTAATTTCTATTATGCTTCATGGGTTACTTGGGAATGTAATATGATAAGGGTGATCTAAAATGCTCATAATATGAAAAATATATCTAATGAAATAATGAATCAATGTGAATAGTCATTATGGCATGGTTAATTTCTGAACACACATTCCATCTAATCAAAAAAATTATTGAAATTACATAAGGAATATGGAAAGTTAATAAATAGAAACACATTACATTCAGTTGAATAGATAAGGAAAAGTAATTATGGAAATGGATGAAAGTAAAACACATTAAATTAATCAATGAAATAAAATAAAATATATCAAAAAATATGACAATAAAAAATTTCATGGATGAATAATAACTGAAACTAAAATGATGGAAATTACTTATTAATTGTCGTCGTGTAAAAGGAATATGAGGAATTATTACCATCATGCACATTCACAATATGGTTGAAAACTATGGTTATAACCCCATTATCAAAATTGTTTTTCTCATGAGATCTTATCAATGAATCAAAGAGCTATATAATATTTAGGTTCCATACCTCATTTCCAGTCCAAATAATTCCACATATTTAACAATAAAAATAACTAACATGCCTTTTTAAATAAACATATTTAATGAGAAATAAGAATATATCAATAATTTCACAATTAATCAAATAACTATAAAATTATGCACTACATGTAAATTTGTATATCGTTTAGGAAAGAATAATATCCATAAAAAAGTAAATGGACAACAAGGGGAAATTTAATGTTCAAAGATCATAAGAAATCGAATAATTCAAGCTAACCAACAAATAAATCACGAAACTGAATTTAAATACTATATTTGGACATACCAGTAATAAACCATGTAGAGGAAGAATTTGGATGGTATCAACACAACATATCCCAAGTGTTATAAAATAGAGGGTTATTGTTATTGATTAAATACAAGAATAAATTTTAACAAAATTTATTGAGGGAAAAAACCATTTCTTTTAAAACTCCTTTTGAAAATAACTTTCATTAAAAATATCTTATAAATATGGTATAAAAATAAACCACTTAAATATTGAGAATATTTATTTATTGAAATGATCTTGGGTAAATATGTACTTGTTATAAAAGTTTAAAAGAACATTATTTTTCCATTGTAAAAAGGTACGGAAATTCCTTGTTCGAAATGGTACAGGAAGATTCCATTGAAAAATTGTTCAATCAAATAAAAGGGTAAAAATATCATTACCATATCATTTTAAAACCAATTTCTCTTTTTTTAATAAATCATGGATATTATAAGAAAACATGTTCTCCAACCAAAGGTATATATAAAGACATGTTTTCATTAAGAAAATTTAAAAAATATATAGTACCCATGAGGGTAAATTGTTACTAATACATGAAAGTGGTAATGAATAAATATAGGATAATGAAATGTCTTATTAAACAATGGTTATATAATTTACATGAATGTAAATTAAATTAAAATTTCAATAGGATTGGTCATGTGGAAAATAATCATTAAACATTCAAAAGTGTCTCATACCACATTTAATCAGTTTTAAATCACCATCTTCGTGAAATAATAATATTAAATTAATATATTAATAACCATTAGAGAAAATTAATTCATTATATAATATATAAATTTTAGTAGATACACAACACAAAATATGTAAGTAGTGAAAATTAAATTTATCTCATAGATGTAAAAATTTAGATGATAATCTATTACTAATGTAGTAAAAAATAAATTAGAAACCAAAAAGGTAACAATAAATAATTAAAATGTTAAATATGATGAACATAATATAATTCATGATATTATATTTAAACATTGAAGTAATTAAACCATATAAAATATATCTGGTGTACTATAATTATGTTTGACACAAGAATTGAAAATGGTAAAATATTACATTACCTTGTGTTCCTTTCAGGTAAACCTCTATTAAATTATTATATAAAAAAATGATGTTAATTTTATACTTTATTATGAAATATTTCCATTTTTATAATGAATATGTTTTCACTTATTATTATGTTGTGCACGAATACTTAAACAATAGATTTTACATTGATTTTTTGACCAAATTCGGATTATGTGTCCAAAACAACTTTTGTTGGTCAACATTGGTCAAAAGGGTATGTATATAACATATCTAAAATGTTTCAAATGGAACAATTATCATATTTAAACATCATTTATACTTTAAAATAAATTATTAATTTTTTTTATAAAAAATGAATCTACGTTACAATCGTGGAGAGGGTATTCCATACGTACGCATGAGTAATGTTTACATTTTCCTATGATCGTTACAGAAAAAAAACTAACACCACATAATAACATAATGATAATTATATAAAAAACTACCAGATTAATTATCCTTCAAATCTTATATATATATTTCTTGTTATTAAAAATTAATCACATTATTTTGAGGAGGCGATAGTCCACCTTTCCATGAATGAAATTCTCACTTTTTATGTGAGTGAAAGAGTAATAATGATATATATATATATATCCAGAATTATAATGATTCCATGAATATAATATATAAATTTTATATTCCACATATTTTTAATTAAAAATATCTTTCATATGTTCCATTTTTAGGGTGAACGAATCCCAATGCTTTGAGGGGTTGGTAGTCCAAAATTCCTCAAACAATTTTATCGTATTAATGTAAAAAAAGATGCATTGAAGGTAGATTTAGTAAAAAGATAAAAGAATTTTAAAGACACAAAAAATTTCATATATAATATATAATAATATATTTTCCCACATAATGGTCCCCATGAGAGGCAGAAATGGAAGAAGGAATGATCATCATTTCCAGAGGTGGTTGTTCGCAGTCCACAGAAACATTATGTCTGTTACCCATTATATGGTGGTGTGTGTAACGGTAATATGAAATATCATGATAACCAAATAATATTATATTTTGGATACTTTTTTTCTATACATGAGCATTATAAGTATATTTTAGGGGTTTGATAATGGAAATAAAACTATAGAGATTGAGAAAAGACATTACCTTTTTGTTAGGTAACTCTTATTTGTTTTAACCAAAAGGAATCCATGGAAGGTACTATACACAATGGTATGATTATATGTGTAGAGATTAGGGATGTTGGGAGGCCATTTTGGAAGAGTATGGAAAATTTTAATAGTCCCGAGGGGTGTGAGGAATGTATAGAGGTGGTGACCTTTTATAGGGAAAGAAAAGGTGTCACTTCGTATATTGGAAAAGTAGTTTGGTGTGGGCATGATATTACCTAGAAAATTAATAAAAAAAATCCAAAATAAATAATTGAAGTATTATATCCGAATTATTTACAGTAAATGGGGTTTAGACAAGTGTATAGGTCTTTTGGCCCTTTAAGTTAATGGTTTACACCATTATTAATGCTTTATATCACCTCAGTAATTGTAATAAATTTTAATCACTTTAACTAATATTATTGTTCAGTAACAAATATTTTGTAATTATAAATAATAAATTATTGTTATAAGAAAATGTAATCCATTTTTTTTATTTCAAATTATATAAGTGGTAGAAATTAAATTAAAATTAATTTCCCAGACGGGACAACAATGTGGGTTTTCAAAGTAAAAACTTGTGAAAGTTTGAAATTTTATTATAATCACATTCAATTTTAAATTCTTCTCAATGAAACAAATTTTATTAATTTATAAAAATATTATTTAATTTATTTTCAAAATCATTTAATATTATAATTTAAAAATGTAAATAAATTAGGTAAAAACCCATTTCTGAAAATAAATTCAGTAGCTTAAAGTGCTTATTAAAAAATGTAGTATATTCTAAAAATCTCAAATAATATACCATAATATAAATATGAAATTTTTAATTCAAAAATGACCTTTAATTTATAAAATGAAATTAATTAAATTTAAAAAATTATGATTTAAAATAGGTTTGCCATAAAATGGCATAAAAACATTTTAACAAGAATATAGATACTTATATAAAATATTGGGTTTGCTCTTTTATTATATATAAACAATATATTGGATAAATATCATAAATAATTGATTGAATTAGAGACATATATATTACATTAATATCACTCCTTAATTGAACTTCATTTAATCTATTAGGGAAAATTTTCAATGTGAGTATAAAAATAGTTTTATATAAAAATATACTTTTAATATTCAGTTGGTTCTTATATTCATTTTTAATTTAGTTTTGACTAATGATTCAGTTTTATAAATAATATATTTTAATAAATTAGTTATTAGTATCCACAACGGCTTCTTTATACATTATTATGTTAAATAATAATGTTTTCATTAAATATTCTTTCTCGGAACAACTCGTTAATGCATATAAGACAAGCCGCTGAAGAAGGTTTCTTTTTCATGTAATGCAAGATTTAGAGGAAGGTCCTTATTTCGTATTACTTATTCTAACTTAGTTTCACATAAAATTTAAAGTAACTCAATGTTGGATGCATTCAAATAAATAGAATACTTTTTAAATAATAAATAAATTATAAAGTATATAGATTTTATATTACCTTACAAGATTGATATCATATGTTATACACTCTATCGAACACCAGGTTCTTTCATTTTTTTTACATGGAATCACATAAATCATTGTATATATGTGGAATCATTTATATTAATAATAAACTAAAACAATGCAATGGTAATCATTTTCTAGAAAAAAAAACTTCTATGTTTAATTTTTTTACAGAAAAATAAAACATCAAAATTCATTCTAAAGACTGAAAATATATTAATTTAAATTATAATTGACTAAATAATATTTAAATAAAATAAAAATTATGTTCCCACTTTATAAATACTTTAAATGAAAATTCAAATTTCCATTAAGATCTATATATTAGAAATTTATTAAATATATATAATTTCATAAAATTATTAAAAAAATTTAACTTTAGATAATTTCAAAATTCTGAATAAATAAATTATAATAATGTTTTTAAAATAATTATAAATTAATTGGAAAATAAATATTTTAAAAAAACCATTTAATTCTTGATATCCTATTCCTTTATAAATAATGATTTTTTTTTCATTTGACAAAAAAATCATAATCATTTTATAATGAATATAATTATATAATATCTAACCAATAAATGATTTATTCTAACATTAACTAGGTTTCTAAATTATTCCCACTTTTGGAAATTTTTTACTTTAAATTTCATCAATTATTAAACATGTTGGTCTACTATTACCTTAGAGAATTTTCAAACTCCCATTTTACTTCTTCAACCACATGAGTTTTCCAAAAAAACCACATCTTGGTAAATTAATTTGTTCAAAAATAATTAATCTATATAGTCTATAATCTAAATACATTTTTTCACATATGAAATATTATATTACAATTCTGTTATCCCTGGTCTCAAAACATTAGATATGGTATACACATTCACCCTTAACACTAAATCACAAAAACAATTTGGTGCCTAGGATAAACACATAGGTCGGGTTACATGGTAAAAAAATAAATCAATCATTCTCTTGAATATCATATGGACGAATAATTTATATAATTATATTTCATTTCCAATCAAAATTTATAATACTTCCCCAGGAAGAATCATTAATAATAATATGATCACCTACCACAAAATAATGATCATTACTCAAGTCATCCATAGAATGTTTCTTCTTACTCTGATGTTTCATCATATATTAATGAATTATCATTACCAACTCAACCATTTACATTACCAACTATGGCCCCATAAAATTCCATTCGTTTACATCATCCAAAAAAATTCAGATTCTAACAACACATTTCTAATAATACCTCAAAAGGTTCAATCTGTATACTTGGATAAAATTATTATTAAATTAATAAAAAATTAAATTAATATATTTTTTTTCCAAAATCATGAGTAATACATTGAAATAATTTGATTCATGTCTTCTAAAGATTGATTTTTTGTGTTATCCATTAGATAAATGATGAATAGAAATATGAAAAATTAATTCAGTTCCCAATGAATGTTGAAGTCCATTCCACAAATATTATGTGAACATTAGATCACATCCAGATACTATGGAGAGATTGGAACACCATGTAACCTGATTATTTCCTTGTGTTATAGTTGCGAATTATGATCTAAAGACAATGTATCCTCAAATAGAAATATATTCATATATTTAGTTAATCAATCTAAAGTAACTGAAATCTAATTTTCCCAATTATATGTCATTGTGAATCCCATCATTAAATCCATGGATATATTTTCCCCATTATAATCTAGCACTGGTAAATGATGAATTATCCCCCATGAATATTTTCATTATATTTAACATATTTAATAATCCATAATTCAATGGTAAAATTAGTCATATCACTTTTCATTCTATCCCACCATTAATACTCTTGAATATATATATACAACATAGTTTTCCAAGATGATTAGCAAATGAGGAACCATAAGCTTCACTCAATAATTATCTCTTTAAATAAGAGTCACACAACACACATAATCTCTTTATAATATTAAAAAACCAAAATTTTAAACTTTAAATTAAATTAATATTCCATTATTAATAATTTATAACTTTTTTATACCACATGGTCTTCCTTCTTAGCTTTCATAATTTTTTTGACATCTACTATTGTATTGGAACATGAAACAAAATATAGTTAGTTCCTCCATCCTTAATATATAAGATAAAACATAAAATATAACTAAACAAATCCAAGTGTTTTAAACATAACATGGTTAATGGGGACTTGTTTTTATAATGAAAATAATTTGATACTTTATTTTGTTTTATAAAATGATAATGATTCGTGTAGCTAAAATTCATGATTAGTTATGACCATCTTATATACCTCACATTCAACTCCTTCTGATTGAATATGTAAATAATACATTCCATATTTTTATACATTTCATACATAACTCCATTTAATTTTTTCCTACAAATATTTATTGAAAAAATCTATGCGGATAATTCTAAATTTTTTGTAGGATAATTAAAATCATGATGTTACAGATTACATGAATCATTAGAAATTAATATATCATTCACCATCATGAACAAACCATGACCCTTCATTGAGTAAACATTGAATATGAATAGAACACCACTACTAGTAGGCTATGAAAAATTCTAGCATTAACATATCTTATTTTTATTTCCTAAAAGTAATCGTCAAACGTTTTTCATACATATAAATTTGAATTGTTTTTTATATGACAATGTTAGAGGGATAGAAAAAAACCTAATATTTTAAACAAACATCAAATTGTATTTTTTTAATCCATCAACACTATAAACCTATATTATGTTTTTTTCTCATTCACTCCTCAACTGATTTAGTATTAGTATCTTATGTTGTTATGCTATATTTTTTAATAATATTTCCAATTAATGAATTTTTGGAAAAAAAATTAATCATACAAAATATCACTTATATCTTGTTTTATATTAATGTTTTCAAAACATTCTTTACGAGTTGTCATTATCCTAGTGAACATTAAAATATACCAATATATCCTATATAAACATAACCACAATATTATCCATGGACACTTTGAAAACTCTATATGTTTTATCCATAAATATTTCTGGGGATTTTGAAAATCCAAATGGTATAACTAAAAACACATAGTTCTCATATATAGTCTGAACTATATTATTTTTAATATATTTCTCTATCAACTTCAAAAAATGGTACCCCATCCTGAGATCAATATATGAAAAGTACATCACACCCTAGATCTGATAAAAATCATCTATATTAGAAAAATGTACTTTTTCTTAACTATGATGTTACTCAAGGTTCTATAATCAATTCAATAACTCATTGGACTATATTTTTTTAATAATTTATATAGGAACGCCCCATTATGAATTTATAAGATTATTTAATCCTTTATCAAATACCCCTTTAAATTATTTTAAAATTATAAAGGTTCTACATAAGCTATTTATCAAGGAGATATTGAAATATTCTTATAATCATGTACTAAGTAAATAAAAATATCAACCTCTTGATTAGGAATAAAACTCGTTGAATAATCAAGAAAAATTATTATATTCATTCACTAGTTTGATATCACTAATCTTAATAGTTCTTTCCTATTTAATAACACGTGTTATGTAACTTTCACAACAATTTCTAATCTATTTTTTAGCTTCATGATAGGAAATCAATGGTATAATAGAATGAAAATAAATTTATTGTATTCAAAATATATTTTTTCCTGATAATTACTATAAAATCCTTGCCCAAAAAAATAAAAAACGCTATCATTGATGGTTCAATTTGATATTTAGAAATTACCATTGCATTGATAACAATAAAGAGATTTAAATAAATCTTTGGAGAATTAATGTTTTAAAATTTATTTTTCAGATATTTTATATCATAAATCATTGAGGTAATATTAATATTTTACTTATAAAATTTATTAAAAATGTATAAAATTATTGTTCCATAGTAAAATATTGTATTAGTATAATATGAGTAAAATAGTAACTGACAAATCAAAATGTCATTTTATGGCCCCAAATCAACCATAGTTGTAGGGCAATATTTGTCTACACCATTTTTCATTTAAACATGAAAAATTCCAAACTATATTACTATATTTGGGAACATGTTAATATAATTTTCCAACTCATTTCAATAATGAATATTACTATTTGATTTTCATTATTTGTTTGTACATTTTCCTTCTAGTCACTATACATATGTAGAAACTTTGAAATCAAAATGTTTTCCTAAATCTCATAAGATATTCTATACAGTTCTTTTTTCAACACATATTACATGATCGGAACATGTTTTATTTCAAATTAATATTTATATACTAAATTCATCCAAATACCATGCAAGCAAGTCCTTTTCTCCAACTCATTTTCATGTAATAGATGATCATTAGAAAACACCATTTATACCCTCTCAACAAATTGAATAAGTTTATCATAACATTTAAACAAACAAGAATCCAGTGCGATTTGATATCATAGACACATTAGTGATAAATCTCAATTATTTTTACTATCATTATTCGAGATAAAAATTTCAATACCCATTTACAAATTGAAAAACGTTTTATATATACATGGCCACTAAATCAGACTACTTATTTTCTTAATTCCATGAAATTATTTTCAATCATAATTGTAAAAAATATTATACCATTTTTATTATATAAAATTTACATAATTTTCACTCATTAGAATATATAAATCCCACCACATTTTTTAGTATTCTTGACCATTTTCCACCATTAGTAGGGTTCATTATTGAAACGGTAATTAGAAATAATTTCATTTTCATGATATGTAAACCATTATATATAATAACATCTCTACATGTTTAACCCATAATATAACATTAATTTGTTTAGAATATCCATTGAATGATTTATACTATTCGATCATAAAATTATTGATTTTTTTATTTTCATTTGTAGTAAATTCCTATATAATATCAATTATAAACTACCACGATTTATATCATATGGATACTTATATGTCACTGAAGCAAATTGATCTATTCAAATTCAATCAATTTCATGTTTGTAACTTATAGTGATATCATCCCCATGATTCCATTATACTTTATCTTCCATGTTCATTCAATAAAAAACTATTCTGGTTAAACATTTTTTAGTTGAAGCAACAACATAATCATCAAATGATATATAATTTCCACTTCTCAATAATGTAGAATATTTTAATGTCTTTCTAGTAAAATTATACCATCCAATAATGATATGTAAACATTTCTCTAATACCTAATGAATGTAAACCACATTAAATATTACATAATCATGTAACAATATATTAGTATTAAATTTCATAAATTCCTAATGATCCCGTGAGTATATAGTTTATACATTTATTTCATAAATAAAACATGAAAAAATCCTATATATATATATGCAATGGTTATACATCTAATCAAAATATATTTCTATGATAAAATGAATCATTAAAATGATATAATTTTTCTTTCATGTAATGTTATTCATGACATTATAAAGGACTTCTAATTTTCCCATACACATCACAACCATTAAGAAACGTTTTAAAAATTGGAATGAGAGAAAAATGATCAGTAAGGGACTTAATAACATAATAGAAATTTTTGGTCCTTTAATATAAGTAAAAAAATATTTTTTAAAACTAATAATTCGTCTCAAAAGAACATTTTATTACCCAAGAAATAACATTTTACAGAAAAATGTTTTCATAAAACATTACATAACAAATAAAAATGAAGAAATAAGTTTTATAATAGTTTATTTTAAATCTTGAAAAGTCATATTATATATTTCAAAATGTTATTCATTTCACCCACAAAAATTATCATTTAAATACCTTAAAACATAGGATCATTACCTTACCATGTAAAATCATAAAATTTCCATAAAAACATTACCATGAATAGATTAATATTTATGGTAAATGGGAAATTATTTTTATATCACTCAAATAGTCAACCAAATGGATGGAATCACCATATGGTCTACTAACATAAAGAATCAATTAGTGGACTATCATGGGTGCATAGTCCTTTGATTATCAAAAAATCACCAGTGATCGGTTATCAATGTAATCACCAATAATTTCTATATAAATGAACCACCCATTATCCTAAAAATTATCAGGATCCATAACATAATCAAAACACACAAATTCATGAACTTTTTGACATTATAATCAAAAAATATTCTTATCCCTAATAAGAATGCTTTTCAAAACAATTAAATATCCATTTCATTTTAATACCATTTTTGAAAATAACAACAAATATAATGAAAGGGGGTTTTTATTTGAACAAAAAATAAATTATTGTAATGAATCTAAAAGTAAAAAAAGTATTATAATTGATTGAAATTTCATTTTAACTGTATACTATAATTATAATATTCATTATTTCTATTTGTATAGAATATCAAAAAATACCATTAAACGGTTCCTTTCAAAATCCACTTAAAATAGTAAATGGGATATAAAATAAACATTTTAAATAATTTATTTCATTATAAAAAACTTGTATAATTATTTTTAAAAATATATATTCAATGAGGAATAATATTTCTAAGGGATAGATTATAAAAGGGATTTTAAAAGTGTCCCTTACCTTGAGTTCGACTCATCTGGTAAATTGTTTATGTTACAGAAAAATGAACCTATATTAATTAGATACTTTATTTATAAATTTTTAAAAACATTAATCCATTCATCTAACTTATTATCATGTTATTGTAATTAAGTAACCATTTAAATAATGATATATTCTTCGAAAATATCATGTTTATAAGTCCAAAATGACTTTAGTAGTTTCACTATGGTCAAAGATGTTATTTTTTATTTATCTATAGAACAATAGTAAGGATATATTTATCATTTTTAGATGGAAATTATACATTAATACCAATAAATTATTAATGGTTTTGAAAAATGATGTTCATTACAATCATGGAGTTGGTTGGTCATATGTACACATGAGTAATGTTTCAATTTTTCAATGACCCTTATAGAATGAAGGCAAGACTTATTTTATCATCCCAAAATGATCATATTATAATAAATAATATAAAAATTATTTAAATATTCCATTATATATATATCATCCAAGTGATCTGGTTGTTATAAATGAATCACATCAATTCGTGGAGGTGGTAGTGCACACATATGGATAAATAACATTGTCATTATTTATTAAATGGTAAATTAATAACGAAATGGTATATTATATTATTAGACTAATAAATATGTATTTAATATATTGTATAAAAATTAATTCCATCATTATAATTCATCTATGAGAGACAGTTATAAAAATGATTTACATCAGGTTCAGAGGTGATTGTCCACTTTACACATGAATCATGGACAAATTCACTATTTGATTGAAAAGTAGAGAGATATATGGTATTTAATTGACATTATAACACCTAAAAATATTTTGGATAATGTTCATATAATTTTATATTTATTTTATAATATTTTAATCTGGTGGAAGAAGATATATTATTAAAACATGTTGTTAAAAACTATACATCTTCTTTTGAAAATAAACATGTATTGTCACCTTAAGACCTCATGTTTTTATATTTCACCTAAGTAAAAAATATATAGAACTTGGGTAGTGAAGTTAGTAGGGTATTTTGGTGGATATTTTCTAAACAAAATTGGATTTGAATCCTTAATAAATGGGAATAATTTGTACTCACACATTAAAGAGGGGAGGAAAGATCTTAGTATACCCTAAAATATTTTAAATTACAATTATTTTTATGTTAAAATGAATAAATATTGATAAAATTAGTTGATAAGATTTTTATGAGTCAAAATAATCTCATTTAATAATATTTTAAAAGGGTTTGTTCCCATTTTTTCTATTATTATTTTTAACCCATGGTAACCCTTTTCACACATACAGTGACAATTTGGGTTCTTATTTTTTGAGGGTCCATATATTTTTTATAAATGTTAAAGAACACCATAAATGGGAAACTGTTTATATTTTAATAAATATACTAATAAATTTTCCATGATTGGTATTTTCAGGAATTATATATCATTTAATATTATATTACATATTTAAAATATCAATAATGAAAATTTTATATCTAACCATTTAATTCGACATTAATAATATCAATAATAAAATAAAATTTCAATAAAATATTCAAATTAATCCTAAAAAATTTATTTTTATATTTTAAAAATTTTCTGTCACTTTAATTATTCCATATGATTTTAATTTTAATATTTTTAATGTAATTTTATAATTTTTATGTTATTTGTATAATTATTGAATCAACAATGAATAAGATCTTAAATTAGTCACTTTTTGAAAAAAAAATTATAATAATTAATGTTATATTTTTATCTTATAAAAAACTATTTAAAATTAGAAATATGTACTAGTTATCCCCATGTCAGAAATATTATTTTTATTAAAAATAATTGTTTGATATTTTTGAAATATCATTACAAAAAATATTACAAAGGTCATAATCACATAAAATAAGGAAAAAAACGACAAAAGTAAAAATAATTTATTTGTACAAAGAAAATGTTATCATAAAATAAATTTATGTAATTTTTTATGTTAATTTTCTAGTTCTTATCTCATCATTTTAATCCCTTAATTACATAATTTTCTCTTCATCATGGTATCTAAATTACTATAGATACAGTTTATATTGAAAAAAAATAAAATGGGCATATTTTTTAAATTTTGAACATAGAATTCCAAATAAGGAATCCATGTTTTAAAACTAATAATATATAATCTGTATAATTTAATCTAAAATTAAACAAGAAAACTGTGATATAATAAATTTGTTCAAAAGAAATTGTTTTTTATGTATAAAAACGTTTTTATATTAAATTCAAATTTAAAATTCATTCTAAATAATATAATTATATTTTTCTAACAATAAATAACAACAGAATTTTTAAAACTATTAACATAATAATCTTTCTTTTTATAAACATGAAAATAAAATTCAGTTCTCAATAAAGATCTTCATTTCTCTATTTATTAAGAAAACAATTTTTTTCAAAATAAAATTAATCAATTCATCCTCTTATAATTTATAATCTGTAAATAATAAACGAATTTATTATCTTCAAATTAAAAATTTTTTATTTGGAAAATATTCATTGAAATAAATCCATATATTTCCAAAAAATCCAATTTCATTAGAAATAATGTAATTTTCCATTTAACTATAATATTTCCAAATATTTTAATACAGAATATAAATCATTAATATCAGAGAAATGAATGATTTATTTAATAATTATCATGTTTTATTAGTTTTTCTAACTATCCATTGATGGTTATTATTACCATGTTAAAAAATATGCACATACATGATTGATCATCTAATCTGATTAACTCGAGCTATCTGATTAAATTGATTCATCATATATTACCTTGTAGAATATGATACTATTTTTATATGAGGTCTTCCATGAAAATACAAAGTCAATAACCTAATTTTTTGTTTCATATTATTATAATCATAAAGGGAATTTGGAATTTAGATCTCTATAAATTTTTATAAACCATGAAGAGCACAACGTGGTTCTAGTTGCATATAGAGATGAATACTATGAAGACTAAGAAATAATATTTTGGAATGATACTATCATGAAGTATTAAATGAAGCTCATATACAAGATTTACAATATTTTATGATAATAATAAATTTTTAAATTCAAATAATTATAATATTGTGGCTATTATGTAGTGAATGTAGTGATTTATGCCTTCCAAATATGTATATAGTTTGAAAAATAAATAACATTTCATTCCATGAAATCACAGTTTGTAATATGTTTTGAAAATATAATATTCATTTAGATAATACAATATAGTTAACATAATTGAAATTCTATTCAACAAACATGTGTTCAAAAAATATTATTGGATATACATTTTTTTAGAGAGTGGGGATTTATTTATTTGTGACAAATAAAATCTAATGGATTATAATGTTTTAAAGGTATGTCACATGATAACCAGATGAAGAGTTCAGTAAATATATTTGGTTAACTATAAGATAAATTTATTGGAAATATTTTTATTGAGTGATCATTATGATTTAATTCCAAGAAATCTATATATTTATGATCCAAAAAGTGATTGGTTGTTTTTTTAGGACAAAATTATGAGAAGCAATGAATGTGATCCATTTTGGGAATGATAGAGGTGTATGATGTATTTGTTTTGTGAAGTGATTATTTATATTGATTAAGTATTATTAAAATTATATTTTTCTATAAATTAATAAAATTTTTATCTATATATTGTTGACTTATTAATTTGTTTGTAATCATTAGTATGTAAAATATTAAGGATTTGAAAAAATTGTACATGATAGTTTATATATTTTAGGCAATTAATTTGATGTTCATGTGAATAATTTTGCATCCTATTTGAGGAATAAATAGTTGAGAAGAAAATCAGGATCACAAATCACCAGTTGATATTTTGATGATGTAGTTATTGATCTATTATGTATTAGTGATTAATGAGAAGTGTAATATACCTCATTATTAAGAATAGAGAAGAGACTGAATCCAGAACACACATGAATGAGGAGAAATTCCTTTTCAAATATTTTTTTATTTTGAGAAGAACCAAGTCACTAAATTTATAGCGAAAAGTAATTTCACCACCAACCCAATTTTTCTAGGAATTTTTTTAATATGTTTATGTTTTTGATAATGTCACAAATTCATGTTCTAAAATATAACTAACATAATTTATTCCAGTTATACTTGAGTTGATAAGATCTATTCTGAATTTGGATTTTGAAAACATTGGAGAAAAAAATAAATTTGTAATATATGATTAATAGAAATAAATAAAGGATATCTCAGTATGTTTTTCAAACATACTTTTGAACAGGCTCGATGTCGAATGTCAATAAATTCCCATAGAAGAGATGTTATTTGGGGGGTTCTCCCTAATATAGGTATAAGTCTTCTTTTCTATGGTGGAGAGATGGGATTAACATGATTATTGACAATTAATGTTTATAACCATTTTATTCCTTATACAATATAATAATTGACCAATTTACAGTGTTTAAAAAAATTCAAGTGTCAATCCTATATAGAAATGGGTAGGTATTTGTATCATACCTTTTAAAAATAATGTGTTGTGTTTTATCATGTTTATTCTATATACATGGTGAGATTATGAGATATAATGTATTGGATCTAGAAGCATAATATATTCGGTTGGTTAAATTAAATAATTAGTATTCATAAAATAAAACAACTAATTCAGGCCACTCTTAGTGGGAATTATGTCCTAGGGCTCTATACCCATGAATAATAAAATAGCATGGTCACTTGAGTATATTTATCATGGGGCATTATATTCATTCCACTATTGTTTTTTTATTCCAGAAATGAAATGTTTCATTAATATAAGTTTATAATATCACGTCCCTTTATCTTAATCCAATTTAATAACATTAAATCAATCAATCAATTAATGATCGTGTATATGGAATATTATATTCCTATGATAAACCTAAATAATTATACTATATAGAAATATCCTTCCAATTAATAAATACTATTATAAAATTTAAAAATCTAGCTCACTTAATCCCTTGAAATTTATTTTCTCGAACATAAACTTTGGAGCTATGATTTATCAATGATGTCGCACATTATTCTATTTAAGATAATAATAATTTTTGTTTGTTCACCTCACCTAAAATTATGTTTCATAAAATCATCATCAAAATCATGGGGATAATTCCATCACTAATAAATGATCAAAACCCATAACATAGTGTTTGACCAATAGGTCAGACCAGTTTCCATAAAAATGCCATATAAAGAGATATCTCACATCTATGAGAACTTATAATGTATACCCTATCTTCTCCTTTTCCAGTTCAGAAAATATTTTTCTCAAAAATGGTAAAATGTCAAAGATGTACTTTTATAAAAAATAGATAACACATGAAACTAAATTTTAGATAAATTTTATTTCTCTCATTTTCAATAATACGGCATCAACTATATAACATCATATGAATATCCCAAGGATAATAACTATTGAATATATAAAAATTGATTATAATATTACTCTCTGTCAGTTACTAGGCATACACCATCATCAAAATTATCAAATACAAATCCTTTTATAAAAAGACCCATCTTGTTAACATTTAATATCTATTATATAATAATGAAAAAATTACTCAAAACCATTATAGAATATCACAAATAAGAAAGTAATTGATCTATGATAACAAATTATATAACATATAGGGTGAAACATTTATTATTCATATATATATTTGCGTTGAATTTTTCTCCATGCTCCACTCATTCAAAAATTTATTTTATATAAATGAACTAAGAATTTATAATATCATTATTCTAAATCTACCAATAAAACCTATATTAAAATTGTTCTTGTAACATTAAATAGTTTTCTAAGAGGTACCACTAATTAGATAGGGTAAAACTCACCCAACTAATTTGGTATCATATTCTATTGTCTTTAAATAATAAATAACAACATTATCCTCTCATATGGAATATTCCATAAATGGAAGACCAATAAAGGGGTTATATAGGTTTCAAAAACATAATAGTGAAACCTATTATTAGATATTGATATAAATTTAGATGTGGTTCATCAACATACTAATATTTATTTATGTAACAAAAATATAATCCTATGATTACATAAAAAAATTATTAAATAAATTGAAATTTATAGTGACATAAATTATTTCACTAACAAAATAATCAATAAGTTCTCTGAAAATATGTTATTCTCCCCACCATAAATGTAAATACTTAATATGATTAGGTGGAAATATTTGGTCATGTCCAACCACACCACTAATAATTATATTTATATCAAGTATTTTTGATGAATAATAGTGAATATTTTATATATAAATTCATAAAATAAACCATTACTTTATATATCTTAATTAAATACATAACAGATTATTATTTAGTCATCAACACAATGTGATGGAACTATCCATATTGACAAATTAAAATATCTATAATTGAATTTCATATTAAATAACAACATTATAATAAGAAAATCTAATCACATAATCCTAGGATATCATTCTTTGTAGGCTCACTATAGTATCCTGTTATCATCTGTTTGGAGAAATGAATCCCTAATCAAGAATTATTATTATAATGTCAAACACCATGTATAGTTTGATATAATTTTCATCTCAACTGTAAAAAATAAATTAATGACCAAATATGTATTATTTACCATGAACAAGAACCATATATAAAAATCATCATTATACTATCCTTAATCATGAGTACATTCATCACCAGTCAAACATAGAATACATTATTTTTTTAATAATTATTAATATGGAAAATTCTATCATGGATGTCCTGAAAAAATGGATAAAATAATAAGAAAACATTGATTATTTCTATATCCTTTAACAACATTATTAAAGAGAGAAAACCCATCACAAACCCATACCACTATGTCTGATGTCATTAGTCCTGATAAATACTAGATATAAACAATTTTCTATGTCATTATTATGAAAACTTATATTATTTGGTATTTTCTTTAATAAGTTGTTATATTTTATCAATAATGACACTTTTTTACACATCCTAGGATTTCATCAAACAAATATGACTTCTAATGAATACATTTTTCTAGATTTATTCCTAATTTAAATATTTTATATAACAAAATAATTACTAATATAATATTACACGCTACCATTTATTCCCTATAAGCAAACTATCACTACAATATTCTCTGAATGTGTATATTAGTTTAATATTTCCATTAAATTCCTTATCATTACATTATAAAACATAATAATTGATTGAAATGATAATTTCACCATTGATAATTATCAGACCAGTGGAGGGAATATGATGACTTGTATGATGAAAAACAAAAATTCCTAATATATCATATTCAATAATAATATATAACTAGTCCCCACCCGAATATAACACTCAATGTCATATAATAATTCATTACCTTCAACCATACACAGAGAATTTATCTATGGTATATTATATAATTTTAATGATAATATTATCACAAGGAAGACATCTTGGAAAATAATTATCTTCCCATTACTCCACAATAATATATAACTCAGAAATTATTTCCTTATTCTATGCTATCAATATTGAAAAATAGGATAGTAATAATTAGTAATAGATCATAATGTATCAAGGAGGTTAAAATATCACCATACTATTAAACCCTAATCCAATTGGATGATATTTTATCTAGATCTATCCTAAATACACATTAATTTATTTCTAATGGTGATATCTTTTATTATCTCTGCTACCTATAACTTCTCACATCAATCAATCCTTACAATCACATCTCATAGAATATTGATAAAAATAAAGAAATACATTGATTATTTTTTTATTCATTAAATAGAAAAAATAACACTATCAAGAATAAAATTTTTAGTTAATATCAAAAATATCACAACTAGTGGAAAATTATTCCGATATAATATAATACTCCACCTCCATATCAACTTAAATATCCCTCAGTCCAAAATTATCTTCATATACAACTTTCCATTCAATATAAAACATCCAATTCATATAAAGTATTAATGATAAAATAGATTTTTGGATAGGGGAATGATCCTACCAATATCAAAAAACCCAATCTATTTCAAGATATCAAGAACATTTGGAAATGATGGTAGAATCAAGAACTAAAACACATTCAATATTTCATCAGTTGAAATTATATCAATTTAAAAATTATGATCTATAATAGTTATAGAAATGGTGTTGGATATTTATACACGATTCCTTAGATAATTTATACATTTCATGAACTAAATATGGGCAACCCCTAACCCGAGAACCTAATATGGACCATGAAATACCCTATGTGCATTCTCTGTCATCCCATTTTAGAGATAATCATGGCGGAAAAAAATGATAACCAATGGGAATGATTTCACCAGATATTAATGTCAATATATAAGTGTTTTCACCTATAATATCATCTTGAACATTCCTTCCATCATAGTTCCACACCAAGGAATGAATATGATACAATGAAATATTTAGGCCCTACATGAAATATGATAAAAAATTAAATCACGTTTTTAAATTAGAAACCAATGAATAAAAAATGAATCCCAAATGGATAGAAAACCATATATAGGACGTAAACTATATTACATAACTATAATATTAGGATGTCTGAGTGTATTACATATTGACGATTCTACTAAATATATAATAAATAAAACCTAAAAATAACCACCTTCATATTAAATAGGATCATCTCCATATTCCACCCCAATTAACCCATACTCAAAAAATAGTATCTAATTGTTTCACCCATTAATAATATTTTCAAAATATAATTATTTGTTTCCAAAAACAATTACAATTATGTAGAATCTAGGAACTCCTTTAAAATTAAATAAACTTCATGAAAAATATAAAATCACATAGATAATAATTTATTTGGTAATCTATTAAAAATTCATGAAGTTAAATTATTATAGAAAACATTTTAATCAAAAAATAAGAGATATTCATTTAATATAACTTTATTTGTTTCCATTTAAAATAGAAAATTCAGTTCAAAAGAAAATGTTTAATGAAATTTTATTGTGAGATAATGAAAAAAATGATTTCAATCACAATCATCATAAGAACACAAATGATCACTAAAAAAGGGAAACCCTAACATGACTAATATAAAGGTTGATTGATGTTGAATATCAAGCAACATACCATAAACCTATGTGTTTACCTCTATACCCCATCTATGTAGAATAATATGATATGTATTTAGAAGTTTGTTTTTGGGGTACCGGCCATATCATAATACGGAATAGTATGGATTTTTTTTCAATAATCCAACACCACTACCCATGGATCCCTAAGACAAAAAAATAGAGTTGAGTTAAGAAATAATCTCTAAAAATATATAATAAAAATTCAAAGATAGGTTTCAACCTCACCTAAGTTATTGTGACACCATTAGAATTAAAAACACAATCTTATTATTAGTCTTTTTTTTTATTTTTCCAATATTTTATTTTTATATAAGGATGAGATAGGATGTGTATAGGTATACAAATCTAGAAAATTAATGTAGGAAAAATTTAAATGTTGAATGGAGGATTCACGATGTGAATTGCCCATGGAAAGTATCCTGAAATCTATACATAGAATGAATGTTTCACAGGGTGTTCAATGTTAAAATCATGACATGAAATAGGTTTACTATAGGAATGTTTTTATTTAGAAAATAAAAATGTATTTAAAATGTTTTTCATTGGATGTATCATCTAAATTTACTCTACGTATCGATCTTAAATCATATGGGTCATTATAATTTACTCTATCATATTATTGTAATTTTCTCATTCAATTGATTTCTTCTTAATCGTGACTTCTAGGGCTTCCCTAGGTGATTTCTAGTGACTATATGTTTTGAAATTAATTACAAAGGATATTAATGTATTAGGTTTTGGAAATAAAATACTTTTATCTTTTTCAACCTTATTGTATTGGATCTATTCATATTAGAATAACCAAAACTATATATCAATAAGTAAAAATAGTGTATTTGGGGATTGTTTTCCATTGATGAAAACATATTGTTTAGTAATAAAGGAATGGATGGATGAAGTCAGATTTTTGTAATATTCATAGATCCTTAATTCCAAAACCCTAATATTATATTATTTTCCATCATTCCACATTTATTTGTTGTTAATGTTTTTTAGGTTTCATAATCAATTATCTTTTATTTTACAATGTATATTCCTTTGGTAAAACTTGACGACATTTTTTTACTAGTTGTATTTGAAATTGTACTATGGGTGTCACCCATAATAGATTTGATAAAATATTTAATGGAATTTTTTAATTTAATGGTGGTATTTTTCATAGGTTAATATCAAAATGGTTTTGGGTTCCATATAAAGGCTAATGGGTTTATTATGTTCTCATGATTTCATTGCATTAGGCCTTGATGAAATAGACATGGCACTCAGTGAAAATTTTATATCTATATGGGGAAATATGATACCAATTGATGGGTTTTTGGATGACGTACGTCCTCTCACGATCATAGGGGTGTCATTCAGATGTGTTTTATGGTTTTGTGTGTGTACATGGATTAATATTCATAATTTAAAATTATGATCTGCCTCTATTTTTTGATGTTTTAACATATTTGATTATAGTACTTTTTAAGAACATAGTCACCTAACATATTGAACTTAGTGAAAGATATTTGTGGATTTTATATTCTACCATCATGATTTATATGGTGTGGGATAACTTGTTTTGTGAATTCGTAGAATGTGGTAAAAATATAGGGGTTTTTTAATGGTTAGTGATACTCATCCTCTACATATTGACATTGTTGTGTAGGTAGATGTTATTTTCTAGGATACCAGAAAATGGCTCATTTCATAATATTCCAGAGGCTCTCCATGATGTTACTATTTTATTTGGTGGAGTTAGATCTTGGATTTAGTTCATGTATTGGTTATTAGTGGTACCAGCTTGGTACCTAGGTCTTCTCACAATTTATTGATTTATTTTCCAACCCTTATTATTTTTATGTTACTCTAATTCTCTTCCATGATTCAATGTTATTTGTGGATTTACTAAAAAAAATTCTTGATCTTTGGTAGAAATGGATCATTTATATAGATGAATTTGATTTTAGTATTTATATCTTCATGTATGTGGGTTGTGGGTGTGCGTTTATGAATTGGTAAACATTTGTAATTTTTTTCTAGTTCTTCAATACAATCCATATATTCCCAATCCTTGGTGTCTTGTCAATTTCACATATGGTTTTTACATCTTATATGTCATCTATTAAACATGAGTTGGGGTATGTTTTTTGAAATATTATTAGTGGTTTGGATGAAAGTGAGGACATATGAATTTTTGGACATCAAATGTATAACTTATAAAGACATTTATAAACTTTTTATGTCAAAATTTGTGTTAATAGGTATGTACGGGTACAATGAGTGTTCTAAATAACTTTTTTGTTTATTTTCAAATCGGAATCGTGTTTTAATCAAATGAGAGTTATATATCATGAATTATACAAGATATTCACCACTATGGATACATTTTTTCATAAAATGATTATATTTTTTTTCTTATATTTCGACTATTTTATTGATATATAAAATATTAGATGAAATTTGGTTCCATGAAAATCTGAAAAATTATTGCCCTTTAAAATGGTTAGTATAATAAAAATGAAAGAAGTTAGAAGAACATAAAACATGTGAGAGGGAGAAACTGAGAACATGGTTTCACTAGGACCGTAAACATACTAGGATTTAGTTTACATTATAATTTATGATTTTAGTTTTGTTGAAAGGAAACAATGAAATATAAACCTCATCATGTAAATCACTCATGAGAATTTATAAAACAAACCCCATCAATGTTTAATTGCGATTCCGAAAAAGATAACAAAGAGGTTTGAAAGAGATGGATTATCGTGATTTTTTTAATCCTATGAACTTTATATGAGATGAAGATCAAACTAAAAATGTATAATTTTGAGGACCATTCACTAGTATAGTAGGAAATAGCTATTAAAGTTATGTTTTATTTATACCACATATGGAATAGATTTTTAGTTCTATTTAATAAAAACTATTCGCAGAAGCATTATAGATTAAAAAGATAGAAAAAATTAATTTGGAATAAGGATGAATTTTCATACTAAATATTTTTTAAATTTAAACACAATGTTGGATTTGAGCCAGAGGTGGCTTGTAGTGGAATACTGAAAGATCGTATATTTGAGGCCGGTCTCCAAAATAAGGTTGAAACAATGGTAATAATGTTCTATATTACATACTATATAGAATTTATCAATAAGGAACTAGTGGGGTAGATACGCCGAATAGGGAAGCCAAATGGAAAAAGAAAGATTTTTAAATTTGAATGATGTTTCGAGCATTTAGATGGGGAACAAATGCAAGAGGGAGCGTCGCAACCAGTGCATGAAATTATTAATAGATAAATCAATTAGATTAGTAAATTAACCACCATGTCTCTATAATGAACCATGTTATTTATAGTGTAGAGCATATTCACATACGATAATAGAAAAAATTGAAAAATTAAGTAATTTATACTATTATATCATGAAAGGAAATATAAATAAGTATTATCATAAAATTCAATGAAATATGGGTGAATCCTCCTCATATACACCTTGAGATTCATATTTGTGGATGGCCTAGTCCAATCATACTAGTTCATATCCATAGTCTCAAGTGAAAAAAGACACATCTAGGAACTCTACGTTTGTTTAGGTATTACCTCATTAGGGAATCAAGAGCCATTCTATAGTGGATGACAAAAATTATTATTGAGTACTATAATTAATCCCATTATAGAAACTAGGTACATTAACTATGTGAGGTTTTAGTCCTGTGAATACAGATGTTATGAATTTTTTGTTTCATACTAGTGTCTCACACTGTTTCCTTACCTAACATTTGTTCTGGATTGGCTGGTGGTATTTAAAGTCTATATCTATTTCTATAATAATCATGTGACCCTCTCATCATGTACACAATATATATATATATATACTAAATGAGGATTAACATTAAAATGTTGTTATATAAAGACCTTTAGAGATAGTTTATGGAACTATCGTATCACAGTTAAAAGTATTGACCTTGTCCACTATAGGAGAAAATGAAAATGTGATTATACTGGGTATATTGGATTGATACCCAGATATCATTCCAAAAAAGATTCTTAAGATACCATCTAAGTGGAAAATTTAATTTTTTTTTCAATAAACACCTGGGAATAATACATAATTTTTGTCATTATATTTAATATATCCAACATAGTTGTAAGAATAAGAGATTAGCTAGAAGTGATCAAATTTAAAGTACATTGCCTTGTGATACACTATTTCTAATTGTCAAGATGGAAAACATTTCTCTCTATTTATGAATTGATTATTGGAAATTGAATCATGTTATGATAAAATACTGGAATCCTCTTTCGTTAATCGATAACATATTTGATCAATTAAAAGAGGATATGTGGTTATTTATGATTGATATTTGATTATGATATTATTATATTTGAATAATAAATTATGATATTTCAAATATATAATTTTAGAGTAGATATGAATCTTCTGAATATGTGGTCTTCCACATTGCTATAACAAATACACCAATAGTCTTCATAACATTGAAAAATATTATCTCTCTCAAATTCCATGATACATTTTTCATAGTATTTGTTTAAATTATTATGATTTACTCTCAAAGAATGAATGTCCATGAGGAGAACAAGAAATTATAATGTGTACATTATAGGACAACTGTTCCTATGAAATGTTCAGTAACTGGGACTTTTGTATCAAAGAAGTTATTTCTAGTAGGCATGAAATATATGATGAATGAATCTCATTTGAACCAGGAAAAATCATGGTAGTAATATATTTAGAGAAATAATATAATTTTTTTGAGATACACATTTTTATGTGATTAACTGACTATTATAGTTTAATTTTTCATGATTTTATAGGCATTCTACTCCAATGAATATAGTAAAAAATATTTTTTATTAAAATGGGAATATGAATATCAATAATGACTTCTAAATAATTATTTTAATCTAATTTTTATAGCAATCTTTTTTTTCCAGAACAAGGTAATGCTTATCTGGTATACATGATGCATCAATATTTGGCCATATGTGTGATCTCACACAGTGAGACAATATTATTCCCTACAGTTTGAGGAAGAAAAAAATTCATTAGAATATCTATTTGAAAAATTACTTGAGATTATCTGAAGTTTTATATTCCATAAAGAGTTTCATATATTATCAGTTTGGAGAGAATTTCATGGATTTAACTGACCATAATATTGTGAAATTCATTTTTACTTAGTGAGACATTTACATGAAAAATAAACAGTGGCTGAAGTACCTCCAGATGTTAGATTTTTTACATGGTATTCAAGCCAGATGGAGTTCAATTATTGGAAGATATGTTTTCTTAGAAATCATACAATAAAGTAGGCTAAGAATATTATGACCAAAAACAACTCATGAGCATTATTTATGTCATGCTGCTACATTATTCTACAAAAAAAATAGAATTTATTTTTCTTCATCATTAATTTTATCCCTAAACCAATGGATATTTTATGATAGGTTCATGAATAATAAAATTATATTAACACAATTATGTAAACTTTTAATAGTGGGGAGACATTTAAAAACTATAAAATGGATTGAATTTAGTCTTTACATTTTCTATATTAGATTACAGGACCTCGTCCCTTCTATGAATATATTCCTTTCATATATCACCATTAAAATTTTCTTATTTATTAGGATATTCCTAAAATATACAATGCAATGAGGGATAATATCTTTTGTTAATGTACGAGACCCATGATTCCCTATTTTTTATTGAAATTTCAATTCTTTTTAGTAGATAACGGTTTACCATAAAAGACTATCTAGTATTCTATAATCTAGGCTTATACCTATATGTAAGTGATAAATAATTTCAATGGAATTTTAAAAAGTTATACCAATAATGTTTTAGAATCATGATGTTATTTAACTAATTGTCAACTGACTCACTATGTCATCACACTATCTTCATATCATATTCAAACAATATAAAGGATTTGAAAAAATTATATATATGATATGTTTTTAGGTTGCACAGAGTTACAATTTTTATTGTATCAAATAAGGATCCACAATTAACTTATATATTCTATTGGATAACATAATAGGATCTCATGAACTGACTTAATATAACAACACCACTCAAACCAAAAATAGATGGGAAATTGGAATGAATAGATTAGACATTCGATTATATGATAAGATAATGTGTCAGGAAATTTAGATGCTCTTGGGAAGACTGCATGGTATTAGAGGAATCCTCATTTAGAAATATATTTTAGGTGAAAATATATATTTCTCTATTTTATGCTTTTTATTGATTTCTTTTTCATTCTCCACTATGTGGTATATAAATATTTGGTAAATCATTGATTTGATAGAGTATTTTCAATGAGAGGTTCGAGAAAATTTAGATGATTCCGAAGCGGATTGATATGGGTCAATGGAAATAGAATTTAAATGTGTATAATTATTTTTGAACCATATCCTTTAATCGGAGTGGGCCCATCTTCATGAAATTGTCACCCATATGTAGTCATCGATGAAAGGGAAAATTATATGTTAGAACCAAGATATGTGGGATCTTTAGAGATTGTTGATAAGATTTGAATTATTGTGTATCAATTATCCTTACCACTAATAATAAGTAAAATCTATGATGTATTCAATTTTTTATCAACTAAAGATATATTAGATAGATACAAGTCATACGACTAGTTGGGATCACATTTTTCTTTAGTCTGAAGTTACATTTATCCATGAACAAGTTTTTATTCTATATAGATCAAAAAAAACATGTAGGGGACATATAATTACTTAATATATCTTTTAAGGAGTCATGGTCTTGTTGGAGCGGTATCATGGGAATGAATTTATTTTATATGGGATAAATATTTTTATCTATTGAACGGAAATATGAATTTTAAACTTCCTGGTTTTTTGAATTCCAAAGGTGAGGAGAGTGTAGAACCCCCAGTTTGATGTATTCCATCCTTTTATGCATTTTTTTACATTTGGAATTGTGATTTTTAATATATTAAATTTAACTTAAATTTAGAGGGTATATTTTTCTAGAATATCTCTATCGAAAAAAAATTAATTCTTGAATAGAAGCTTCACAAAATGAATCATCCTGGTAATATGCAATAAAATATATTCAAAGAGTAAAGGTTTACCTCTTGTTTTGGGATGATAGTTCACAATGAGAAAAATGTCTTAAATGTGAATTTGTTTCTCTAGAAAATAAAGAATATTGTTTGGGGTATTTTAATGGAAGTATAATTTTGATAAATTTATGATGTCAATTACCCATTCATGTCATGAATTATTTAGGTCTATCTAGTTTAGTCTAGTATGTGGTTTCAATTTTATCATTCGGTGTCCATTCTATTCCTATAATCTTCTAGAGATACCCTATGAAATTTCTTATTATTTTCAATGTCCAAACTCATATTTCAATGAATCTTTGGGAATTCAATTATGGAGATCAAATGCTCAGATATTGTTTTATTTTATTTTATTGGATATCATCATATTATCTAGATCAAAAATATATGTTGGTGTTTAATAATAGTTTATTTGGGATTGTATTTTTGTTAATAAAAACCATTTTTGTTTTAATAGAAGAACAAAAGGAAGAAGTCAGATACATGTAATCAGCTTAGAAATTTTGGGCCAACATTCTCAAGGAAGGTGGTCATTCCCAATATTATAATATTTTTATCAATAAATATTTAAGGATTCTAGAAGATTTTTTATATATTATCCAAGGGTTTTTTATGTTCAAACTCATCTAAAAATTATATTACTGGTTGGATTTGAAAATTGATTGTAGGAATCTCCCACTATGTACTTGTTAAATTGATGAACAAAATTTTATTAAATAAAATATGTTTTCAATACATGTTTTTGGAATATCATGACTTGGGTATCATATGGGATTTCATGAGTTTAGTGTGTATTAAAAAATTATTTTTATGAGGCCTTGTTAATTATTATTTTTCACCTATGATGATTTTAAAGTATGAAGTTGAAATATGCCATAAAACAGTGGATTTGTGGAGTATTAACCATTGATCACAAGAATATGGGTGTAAATTGACATTATCGGGTGAGTTTGTGGGATAAAATGGATGAATTTTAAAAAAATTATATTTTAAACTGGTTTTACATTTTTGAAGAGAAAATAATTTCATTAAAATTCTTTTGGAAAACTTTTTCGTCTGATATATTTTATATTGTGAAAACTTCTTAGCCTTAGATGTTCATCATGTCTATTTTATAACATATAATATAAGTAGTTTATTTTATTTGTGTTATATGGTAAAAATTTAGGGTTTCCTACTATATATGATTTATCACCCCTTGAATATAAACTGCTTTGTACATACAGATGTTTCTTTTAATGATATTGTTATAGGACATGTTCCATGGTTTTCTTCTAGCAATCATTGATGTTTCAATCATAGATGGTCGATATATAGCATGTTTTTTCTTTATTTCATGGTTAGGAGTGGTTCCACATTTAATCCAATATATTCATATACTTTTTTATTATTATTCTTCGCTTATTATTCTATCATTACTTTGTTTTAATCATTATTTAATTATTACTTCACGAATTGATAACATTTACTATAATTTGTTTTAATTTAATGAATCATTTGTATAAATGTCTTTAGTTCCAATTTTTTTATTTTTCATATGTGTAGGTTGTTTCTGAGAGTTTATTAAATGGTAAACTATTCGGAAATTCAATTTTGTTTAAACACATAGAATATATTTCAATCATTTAGTGTCTGGAGAATGTCACCTAATATAAGTATCACTTCTTCCTTGTCCCATGAAAATTCATTGGGGGATGTTAAAAAAATATATTGAATAAATTTCCAAATTAATCAAAATACATAAACCAAATAAAATCTTCTTTATTATGCATAATTTATATACCAGAAATCTATTAAACATCCATTATTCTATTAACAAAAGGGTTATGACTCAAGGGATTAAAACCATTGAAAATGCATTATAAATTTTTTTTAAGGAACCATGATAATTATTTAATTATTAAATCATAAAAAAAGTATTTGAGAGATATTTTTATGAACATATTAAAATAATTTTAAAAATAGTTAGAAAAACAAACACCTATTTAAATAAAATATATCCCATTCAGAATAACTTATGGAAATTTAAAAAAATACATTGATATATTTGAATTTAAAATATTTATATGTTTTATGATTCCATTGAAAACATATTTGATACCATTTATAATAAAAAAAATATAATTCATTTGTTAAAAAATTAAAAAATACATATAGGCTTTATAAATGTTAAAAAAATCTTTTAAAAAACAAATGACATCATGACATTAATTTTGAAACTCAATTTATGGGATCACTTTCTATCTACATCATCACCTGAAAAACTAGTTTTGATATATCACCTCAATGAGGGCTAAGAAGGACTACGAGACCACAAAATAAACCACCCAAACCATAAATTATCAAAACATATTAATTAAAATTTGTTTATATATGACACATAGGTCACCAATAAATATTAGGGAAAAAAATAAAAAATGATTTTTATATATAGTGAAAGATTGAAGAGATTACCATTATTTTTAAGGAATGAATCATTATGAAATCATAAAAATAAAAATAGAAAACGTGGTATAACCAAGGGCATGTTCTTTTGGTAATTGAGGGGTTAAATATAGAATTAAATGACCCCACACAATATTTAAAATTTACTATGTAGGAAGTTAGACCTTCATTAAGGCATGATATTGATTATTTTATGGATTACATAGCATTAATATGGTTAATAATATGTTTTAAGAGTCATTTCCGAATATCAGGGGTGGATTTATAGTTTTGAACATGAAGGAAGGGATAAAATGGATATCCACTATATGTTTCATGGTTGGTTCAAGGTTAAGCGTTACTGTACACCCTAACGATGCATTCATGGATGAAGGGGTCACAATATCGATTAAACCATAAAAGGTGTTGGGTAATCCATTACCGATTCAATAGAGCCAATATTCATGATTACCACATGATTTTCATGAACGTGTAGTCTTCCTAGGTAACCATCTTACATGACCTCCTCTTAGATAGAGGGTGATGCACATTTGGCACACAGTTTGGACATTGTGTTTCAAAACCATGTCACCCTAAAAGGTTGTATTTTTCTATTTTCCCTCTTGATCTTTAACTATTATAACATTTATTTTACCTACATTATTTCTACTAAAACCCTAGGGACTAACTAAATAATCCAATGCTTCTCATGGATCAATCTACTACATTTTTAAGCAATTTTGAGCACCGTTGATTTTGAATTAATGATACAATTGTGTGTAATTACCCACTTTTTACTATTATTGAAATTTTTTATTGTGTATAAATTATACTCCTAAAAAATAAATAAAACACCCTTTCTCTGTTGTATATTATGTTGGTGATTCATGTTGTATTTGAATCATGATCAAATTCTAGGGTTAGTGAGCATTCATCTTCAGAATCATAATAGGTTGGCAATAAGTTATATCCCATAGTCATATTGTTAATTTATTTATATGTGGATGTGATTTGGTGATGTTATGTTTACCACTTGGGTTTACATTATAAATGATACATTTATCAGGAAAAGGATAAAATTGAACACCTCATAATCTCTGTGGGATGTGTTATGATTCATTTCACTAGGTAAAGGGACACCCATGGGGTATGTTTCTTATAGAACATGTAAATTGAAATTATAATTTTATTATTGAATCTTAGTCACATTAAACCCATGATAAATGTGTTTGAAATTTATATTTTATTATATAATGAAACTAATCATAATTATGATTGCTTCTAAAATTGGAATTGGGGGTTGATTACTATAATGATAATGGGTTAAATGAGTGTCAATTTGAATGGGGGGATTTTGTGGTCTGAATAATAAATGAGAATGAAAATGGGTTAATTTGGTTGATAAATTTAAATGGTAATGTTTAAATAGGACACATAATAATGATAACATTGTATTTAATGAAATCTTATTGTAAATGTCGAATGGGTTTCATGGTTATTATATTTCTTGATAAATGTGTGGTGGTTAAATAATAATTGGCACATGGAATGGATGTATCTTGGATTTTTATTTGATTTTATATTCCAATGGGTCATCTTTGACTGAGGGTATAAGCCATACCACTAGAATTCTTTGGTTACGTAGACAGACTAAGCCTCTATTCCCTTAAAGGATGCATTGGATAAGACTACCATGATTGACGATCTATGTTAAGTGTTATGTAATAAATTATTAATTTTTTTCCTTGTAATATAGGGAACATGACTTATCCTATTATTCATATTAGATGGTAGGAATAGTATATTCACTAATTGAAAAAATTACTCACCCATATAACGAAACATGAAATGGTTTTAAGGTTTACTAAATTCACCTAGTTTATCTATAGTTAATCATGATATTAATTTTAATACATGAATAAAAAAATGGGTAGACATAATATTTTATGAACAACATTGTTTTTGGCCTATTGATTTGTACTCACAACCCACTCAAGGAAAAATAGGTCACCCAAGTAGATTTTATGCTTGTGGGTCAGGAAAAGGGAAACATCCATATTTTAGAGGGTTGATTAGGGTCGGAAATTTCCATGGTTGAGGGATCCAAACATATATTTAAGGACCATTTTGTGGATTTTTTTGTTTATATTTACCATTGGGATTCATTTCACAAGGCACTATACGCCCTGACCTAGCTTATTTACTATTTAGTTGTATACATGTTCCTAGATTTAGGAGTTTTTTTGTGATTCATGTTTGTTTTTAGTCTTTATTTAGGATTTCATTAAATAATTATTTATATATTTGTGGATTACTTTTATAATTATGGTATTGTCTCTCGAACTGATCTATTAGACCCTCACTATAAATCGACATCCTCAGGCATATGGGGAGAGGTGTCTAAGGTCATGCGATGAATTGGATCGGGGAACTAGTTTAGTGGTAGTCATGTTGGGGACGTTACAAAGTGGTTTAACTAGGGTTTTCTTTGTTATTACTATTTGGGGATGGTAAATGAGACAAGATGATGTGTCAGGTATTTGAAATTAGCTCATTCATGGGAGTACCTATTAAATGTACATGGGAAAACCAAGTTCCTAGGGAGGGATTATTGTTCTTGATGTGTGTTGTTATAGTAGAATGATATTTCAACTTTGTGTGAGGTAATATTTGTGCGATGTGACTATTTAATGATATATTTCTTATGGACATACTGGAATGACATTGTATATTCATGTATTATTTTAGGCACTTTGAAATATAGTTTTCATTCATCATAGTAGGCAGGCACAAAGAATATGTTAGAGGTGTGAGGGATTTAATGTATTACACTTATTGAAAACTATAAACAAATAGTGTCTAATAATGATGATAAAAATGGCTAAATTAAAAGAATGTTAAATTATGGAAAATGAATTATTTTAAATGAATGGTTATGAATATATTAGAAAATATTTTGTAATAATTGGTAACGATGTAATGGTTATATGATGGTGAATATTTATGTTTTTAATGTGAAATCATTAAAATGGGTGTTTAATTAATAGTATTGACATTGTGGGAGTGTGTTATGCCATGTTGATGAAGACACGTGGTAGGGATGCATAAGAGTAGTGATAGAGATGTGAATATGTCAAATGGTAGGAGTTTACGGATATTGAGTTGTTTATGGTCATTGTAGAGACATATATTTTGAAAATTATATATGTTTTATGTTATGTGTTCTATGATGTGTTTTAGGTATTATCGATATGTGACCCCAAGATGTTGTGTGATAGTTTGGAGAAAAGAGGATACCCCCATTAATTTTTTTTCTATTTGTGGAGATGTAATCCCCAATTATCCAGGGAGACATTAAAACCCAAAAATATTTAATTGAGACTTTGTATTTAATAGCATTTATGGTACACAACACCAAACATGAAAGGGAATATAATATACTTATAATCTACTATATTTTTAATAAATTAAATAGATTCAAAACATTATATTGATTGTGATGCATGAAAACATTTGTTATATTGTGTGGCCTGAATGATTGACCTTCATCAATAACTTTTTTTACACGAAAGAGTGAACTTCTTTGATAGTTTGCATTACATGCAGGACCGAGTTTCAGAAAATAACAATGTATTATTAAAATATTATTACTTAATATTATATGATATAAAGTAGTTTTTTTATTAGTTGTAATGAATAGTAATAACTAAATTATAAAAGTTATATTTTCACAAATATCAAATTAATTCATTGGTTAACAAGTAATAAAAATTAAAATAAAAAACTGTTTTATATAAAAAGAAATATTATTTTTATGCTCTAAAAGGATTTTTACCTCAGGAGACATAAATAATTTCAATTAGTGAATGATTTTAATAAAAAATATATTTTATATATTCAATAAAATTATTTTTATATTCATCCATTAGGTTTGATATTCATATGATATGAACTATCCATTTTTCACACAAAAAACCATATCTTATTATAAAGGCATTTTCACCCCCTTTTAATGGAGAACCTGTTTTAAATCATAATATTAACAATGATATAAATTTAATTTGATAAAAAAATATTTTTTATAGATTTAATAATATCTAAATTATATTATTGGTGATTTTTGGTATTTTTCTATGAAACATATTTTTTGATAAATAGTTAAAAATAATGCATTTCGTTAAAAACTGGCTTTTTGTTTAAATAATTACGACTGTTAAATTATAGATAAAATATATTATAATGTTAAATTAAATAAATAATACATATATTAATAAAATTTAGTCTAATATATTCAATTTTACATTGAAATTGAATATTAAAACTCTACAATCTTGGGAACATTTTTCGACCAAAACAACTTAAACCATATGTCTTCAAGATTAGCATTAATCTTAATTTTTATTCATCTCTGATTTGAAATTCAAATGAAATACATATTGAATTATAATAAATATTATATTATGATTATAAAAATATCAAATTAAATTTTTATCAAATTTACTAGTGAATGTGATTAAAATTAATTATAATGGTTAATGTGTAATTAAGATTAGAAATAGACTAAACATTATATTTAAGGGCACAAATAACATAGATACATGTCCAAAACACATTGTTTGGATATAATTCGGATTTTAAAATTTAATTACTGATTTATGTGGTCAGTTATGACTTATTATTAGGTAATTACATGTGTATACCTATCATATTTTTAAAAATTTAAGTTGAGTCCTTTTCTTTCCCCATAAAAGGTAACCAACTCTCCCACATATTCAAACATATAAAATCAAATATGTTCCCAAAATATATTCCAAAATAGCTTTCCAAAATCTCCCCATTGACATATAATCCTCCTTATTTGATAAAATTATTCCATGTAAGTATTTTTCTTCAAACCAAAAGAAGTTACCTGATGAAGTGGTAATGTATTCTCTCTAGTTTCTTATATACATTTCCATTATCCAACCCCAAAAATGAAATTATTTTATGATTAAATAAAAAATAAGTATCCTCAATATAAAATGATGTTATCATGTTAATATTTATATGTATATTTATACAAACATCCATCTAATGGGTAACAAACCTAATTTTTTGTGAACAATGAACTACTATCTCATGAAACAATGATTGGTCAAATTTTACATTACCACATATCATGGAGGCCATTAAGATCAGTAGTTATCTTATATATGAAATATATGTTTTTTAATGTCATTATTCTTTTGTAATTTTTATTTGTATCATGCCATTATTAATTCCATCATGTGTAAATAATATAATTCTGCTTGAGGAAGTGTGGACTACCTCCCCCTCAAAGAGATATGACTCATTCATTTCATACATGGAACTTATAAAGAATGGATTAAATTAAACTATGTAATATATATATATATATATATAATTTATTCTCAAATAATTACAATAAACATATAAATCATTTACATTTCAATATTTTTACACGACAAATAAATGAATGTAGCGTTCATACATGCACATGACCTACCATCTCCATGAACGTTTCACTTCATTTCTAATATCAAAATATTATAGTCTAATATAAATACCTAAATAATTGATATATATGATATTAAAATCATTTTTTACATTCTGTAGATGATGAAACCATGAAAAATTTCACAAGAACAATATTTTACATGCTAAATCAAACTCAATGAACTAGGCAATTAACACAAAAAAAGTCAAAATAATGAATGTCTGTTAAAAAATGTGTGTTAAAATATTATAGGAAGATCATATAAAAAATTATAAACATGATTATGGTTCTGTAATTAGTTCGTAACAAATTTTAAATTACTATATATGATGATAAATACCACACAACTGAAATTAAGTTTAAGGTATGAGACTCTTGTCTCCCTTTTCTTCCTCTGAGGAAAACATTATTGTTATTCAGATAATTTATTGTATATGGTGTCTATACTACCACATTGACATGTAATATAATTATTTATATTAAATTAATTGTATATATATGTTTTAATAGAGTATTATTACTTTTTTCTCTTTATTCATTTTTAATAGACACTCATCTAACATTCTACCTTTGTGAAAGAAGTGTCATGTCACCATATACATCTTTTGTATAGTGTATCCACTTCCCCTTTTGATATATTATATAATTAATAATATTATCTTCATGGTATCTTAAATATTCATATAATAAAATACTATCATGTGTTTTATGATTTAGAATGACTAAAAGTTATTCGTGACACTTTGTAATGTTTAAAGAATATTTTTCTCAAAATAAATCGTAATGATCATTAAATAGAATTTACATTCATTAAATTATATAACAATTGTTCAACAATAACATTAATTTCACAATGGTTATTCATAACTATTTTAAAATATTAGTATCATTTTTACAAACTTTCTTTACTCAATTGGATCTAGAAAATGTTTAACCAAAAACCCAGCTTCACTTCTCTCTTTAGTCGGAGAACGTGTTATCTTTTGAAAATATTATTTTATTAAAATGATTTGAAAAATGTTTTTAAAATTATCCAGTAAAGATATGTTTATAATTTTTTTCTTTTTTTAATGTTTTCAAAGGATACGTATTGTCTCATTTTGAATGAGGCATTTTATGAACTTTTTATCATGAAAATTGAATGTTATTTTTTCCATGTATGGCATTTATAGATTTACCAACATTCATTCCATCAAATCAGTCATTTAATTTTTTGAATGTTTTTTAAAACGGGGTTAAAAAAATATTTTTCAAAATAATGTTCTTAAAATATCATCTAGTAATATTTTTATTCATCAATGACATAAACACTTTATTTTAATTCACTAGGGTTATGTTGTAATGATAACATCCTAATACATTGAATTACATAATTTATTTTAATCCCATTAAAATATTCAATTTCATCATATCATTTGACATTGAAATTTTTCTAAATGTCCATATTTGTTTTCATAGATATGATTATTCCGAAATTGTATACCATTTTTTTTACCATTTATACATTTTATATTATTTGATTATTTGGGAAATATTGATAAACACAAATACTTTATTCAATATGGATATTTTATATTGTTTTTTTATTTAAACTCTTTCTACATGAAATATATGGGTTGGGTCCAGTAAATTTAAATCATATGGGTTAGATACTAATTAATGAAAGGTCAATGGGTTGGGACTGATCAATGGAAGCCCCTAGACTCATTAGTAGTGTCCTGAGATGAAGTAGTTGAATGGCCACCATAGATGGGATTTTACCCAATATCTAAACCTTCTTGTCAATGGCCTTGATGGGAATAGGTGTTCATGTTCCATAGTCATGATGTCCAATTAGAATGTATTTTTTTTATTATTTTTAGTTCTTATTTATCCATGAGAGTTTTTATAAAATTATCTATGTATACATTTCATTTTTGTTTATTGATTACATGGAATGTTTGTTCAGTAATTTACCTTACCATATTTATTCTTCCATATGTAGTAATTTTTATTGAATATATATATAGTTATTTTATTTCAATATTTATTATTCAGTAACATTCAGTATATTGATTACATGGAATGTGGTATTAGTTATTTACATTTCTATTTTGACTATTCTCGTTAAATATTATTTTCATTCAGAAAATATTTTTCTTACTAAGAATTTAATCTCACCTATATTATGTTTCGATCCCTGGGTATCAAAGAAGAATACTATGAAAAATATGAATAGATTTACTGGATGGATTATATTTATTCTATAATTTATTTATATTTAATGAAAATTGAATCTTTTAACTACTGTATTATTTTATCACATATGTATATATTTTTCCAAGACTACTAAACTCTCATTACATTGATATTTCATTTCTTGTAATTATTCCAATGTAATTGATAGAAAACAATAGCTCTAGGATAACTACGGTCCGGTCATTATATTTTGTATCTGAGGAAGCTTATTAACAACATTGGGAACAAGATTTTAGAAAATGTAGGTTATAGAGCATAACCCCATGGTAGAATTTGAGAAAAATTATATAAGAACATAATAGAATTTTTATAAAGTATATTTTAGGTGGGTATTCCTATAAAATAAATAATTATTTGGATACTATATGTAAATATGGTTATAGAACACATGTAAAAATGAGTAATTACTCCTACAAACTATTCTATGACTGATTTGGGGTATCCTTGAACATGAAAATGGGAGTTACATTGCCCCTATTTTACACTATGTGGAGATATACTTATGATAATTCACAATTTCTATAAAATCCATTGTGAATAATTTTATTGAATAATCTAGGATAAACATAACATGTTTTAGATTGGTGAGAAGGGGTAATTGTTTAGAAATCCTAAGAATCAAATTATGTATAAACCCTATACCATGTAAGATCTTATGAGAAAATAAATGGATCATTAAATTATTTGTTGAGGTGATATTGAAAATAATATGTAAAAGGATTTTTTTGGTTATTAACCTAATTTCAAGGATATATATCATAGTTGTTTTAGAAATTATATTAATATTGTTTTCCAAAAAGACAACATAGTTTTCTTAGTGACAACTAATCAAATACAACATGTCCATAGGTCATGAACCCATGAATAAAGGATGAAAAGTAATTCATTCCAACCCCTGAACTGTGCAATTTCCAAATAAATTTTTCATTTTTTTTGGTAAAAAATTAGATGAATAATTATTAATGATAAACCGGTAGTATAACATTTTAGTATTTGACATCAATATATGAACCATATTGGTTTTGGATGATAATTAATTGAAATATTTTAGAATTGTGACTCTTTTATAGCCTTTATGATACATTAAAAAAAATTTATAGTGCTTCCATAATAAAAATATCATTATTGGTAAATAATTTTTGCGGTAAAAGAATGAATTATAATTTTATCAAAGAACAATAAAATGTTAGGATTAGTCATGTGAAATTATAACCTGAAATGTATGAATATTTAATTATATTATTGATCAGTTAAAGAATTTCCCTACAATATGAAAATTACATAGAAATAATTTGTTGTCCGAGTAGCTTAATTTATGTTGAACAGATGGTCTCCTAAATTATTGCAAAATTAGGGCCATCAAGACCTCAAATTTTAGTCAACCATTCACATGATTGTAACTGATGACCACATTTAATACCTATTAATATTTATTCTTTTCCTTTAATTATATATCTCTACATGACTCTAATGATCTAATACATAGAAACCCAGATACATGGTATTCCATGTGACCCTTTTACTTCCCATTATCTCTTTTATGGATGATGTTTTATAAACTCTTCCCACGATGTGGGATTTCAATAATAGGATGTATCAAAAAATATATCACCATGATAAAGTTTATATTGAGAGGATGAAATTTAATTAATATGGGGAGAATGTAACAACAAAAAATTCTATATCACTAAATTGAATTTAATAGCTTGTATGACACACAACACCAAACATGAAAGGGAATATATTATCACAATACTCTACTATATATTTATTATTTTTAATAAATTCCACACATGATATTGCATTTAATTCATGTAATACTTTGTTATCTTGTGTTACACACATGAGTGAAATTCTTTAATACCATGTGTTACATAAATGAGATACCTTACTCTATATCTTATGTTACACGGTGGACCGAGTTTCACCAAATAACAATGTATTATTAAAATAGTATTATTTAATATTATATGATATAAACATTCTATTTAATTAGTTGTTATAAATAGTAATAGCTTACTTATAAAAATTATGGTTTACACCAATGTAAAATGAATTCATTGTTAAATAATTAATGAGAAAATAAAATAAGAACCAATTGGATATAAAAAGATATATTATTATTTTTATGCTTCCAATGGAGTCTTTAATCAAAACATATAATTAATTACAATTAATCAATGGTATTAATGAAAAATATTTTTTTTATATTCAATAAAATTGTATTTATATTTATCCATTAGGATTGATATTAATAAGATAAGAATGAAACTGATTTAACACAAAAACCCAATATTTTATAAGGGCAATTTTACCAAATTTTAATTAAGAACCTAGTTTAAATCATAATATATTATAGTCATATAAATTTAATATTATTATATAAAAATAATTTTTATATTTATATTTTAAAAACTATCCATGGGTGAATTTATAATATTTTTCTGCGAATATTCATTCTTTGAAGAATATTTAAAAATTGTGTATTTTAGTTAAAAGAAACCATTTTGTTTATATAATTATTGATGTTAATGTATATTTTAAATAGTTTTATAAAGTCACAGTAGATAAATAATACATAATCTAATACTATTTTTTTTATTAGAATCAATTTCACATTGCAATTGAATATAAAAACTCAACAATATTTTGAAAATCTTTGTTTTAAAACAGGTTAAACCATCTTCTTGCACGATTATCAATAATCCTAATTTTTACACATTGGATAATTTAATTTAAAAAAAGGAATTGAACCATTATAATAAGGATTAAATTTTTATTCAGATAATATCATCTTAATTTTGGACCAAATTGATTAATGACAGCGACTAAAATTAATTACCGTGATTAAGGTGTAATTTGTCATAAAAATAGAATAAACCTTTTATTTTAGTGAAAAAATGTCATAGAATCCTTTATAGAACACCATTTTATTGAAATAATTATTCAATTAAACTTAAATTAATTGGTTTTTAAGTTATTTATGAGTTTTTATTTTTTAATAACATGTGGATACCAAACAAGTTTTCAAAAATTCCACATGAGTCCTTTTTGTTCCCTATCAATGGTCATCCCGTATAACAATTATTCAAACCGATAATACCTCTTATTTTCAGAAAACATTTTAAATAATCTCATCACAACATTACTCCCAAATACCTATAATACTTAATTTTTACATAAATCATTCCAATGAAGTCTTTTGGTTCAAGCCAAATGAAGATATCTGATTAAGATGGAATGTCATCACTCTAGTTTTTTTGTTTAATTTTTATTTTCCAACACCTAAATTTTTTTTATGAAATTCATAAATTACAATATCGGTGTCGTAAATATACTAGGATGTTTTTACGTTTATATTAATACCAAAAAATACACATACGTCCTTTAAATGGGTAATGAATTTACTATTTCTATGTATAGAGAACTAAAACATCACAAAATGATGATTTTTTAAATTTACCTTTCCCACTAATCATAGTGGCCATCCTGAAGGAAACTATTTTTTATATATGATATATATGATATTTATAATATATTTATTCTTCTGTATGTTTTATTTAGAACTTAAAATTATGCTTTATATCAAGTGTATATACGCTAATTTCATTTGTGGAAATGTGGACTAGTACCAACTCAATGTGATATGATCTGTTAATGCCATACATGGAACATATATAAATATCGTTTTGATAAAAATATGTAACATATATAACATATATATCCTAATGGAATTATTGTATATATAATTACCCTTTATCTTCCCTTTTTTTACTAAGAAAAAAAATGAAATTAGAGTTCATGAGTACGTACGACCTACTGTATTCATGAATGGTGCACAACATTTCAAATCTCCAAAAATTATTCTATACTATAAATACATATATATCTGATATATATTATATTAAATCATATTTAAATTTTTTTTAGGATGAAACCAGGATAAACATTATGATAACAAAAAATAAAATGATAAAACAAACTCAATGAGAAGGAAAACTAACACTTGAGATAGTAAAAATATTGGAAAAGTGTCAACAAAAAGGTCAAAAAATAATATTAGAAGATAATATACGATATTGTAAACATTATTATTGTTATGGTATAATTTTTTATCTTATTTTAAACCACTACACAGTAGGATAAATACCACAAAACAAAAACGAAGATTAAGGTAAGCGACTTGTGTCTCAATTTTTTTTTCCGTGAGGCATACTTTATTATAGTGAACCTAATTTATTATATATGGTGTACATACATCCACATTAAAATTTATTATCTTGAATTATTTTATATTCATGTTATATAGAATTTTTAATTTATTATTATTACTTTTTAGTCTTTCTATTCATATGTAAGGGATTCTCATCTCCCATTTTACAAATGTGAGTTAAATTTCAGCTCCACCGCATACATATTTTGTGTTGTGCATCTACATCTTCTTTTAAATATTATATCTTTAATCCTTTTATATTAATGGAATCCTAAAAATTAATATAATATTATTCCTTCCAGGGTTTTATGATTTATAATGTTTCAATGTGGTATGAGATACATTTGAATGTTTAAACATTATTTTCATCAAGAAAAATCAAAATGTTCTTTCAAATTAATTTTACTTTCGATGATATTATATAACCATTTTTTAATAAAAAATTTCATTCCCCTTTGGTTATTCATGAACATTTTCAATTATTAGTACAACTTTCCTACCCATTGATAATCAAAATGATTCAAAAAATTTCTTAATGAAATCCCAATATCATTTCTTTCTTTAGTCAGAGATCCTATTTTCCTCTAAAAACCATGTTTTATTAAACTATTTTCAAAAAAAAAATTTACAAAAAATTTGCTAAGTAAATTTTTAGTCATTTTTTCTTTTACCGTTTTTTATAATTAAATCTACTTTTCTTTATTATAACAAGGCATTTGTCACCTTTTTTACAGTGAAAAATAATTTTTCTTTTTACATTGTATTGTATGTATGGATTTACCCACTATCATTGTTTCAAAGATTATATTAAATTTTTTAAAGGTATTTTCAAACAAAATTAAATAAAATGTTGTTCTCTTCGAGAATGTTTTTAAAATATTTTTTTGGTAACAATTATATTCATCAATGACAGTAACGATTTATTTTTCTCCACTTGGGGTATGGTGTATTGGTACAATCGTTATCCTTACTCTGGATGGTTTATGATTTATTTGACCAAGGATAGTAATCTAATCAAGACCGTTAATTAATTATCATGCCCTTAAAATATTAAATTTGCTATGATCATTTGAAATTAAATTTTACCAAATTATCCATATAATTTTTCGGGGATATTAATATTTCATGAATCGTTTAACATTTTTCATAATGAGTTTATGATGAATTTTATTTGATTATTTGGGGAAATATTTATAAAACCATATCCTTTATTCAATATGGATATTTTATTATTTAATTTTTCTAAATTCATTTTAAATATATACTATACTTGTTGTAGACATGTTAATGAATGTTGTGTCTGTTAGAGACTGGTTGATGAATGATCTATAGGTTGGGGACTAGATAATGAAATCCCACTGATGCATTGGTAGTCTCTTCAGATAAAATAGTTGGCTAGATACCTTATATGGGTTTTTACAGACTAGATAAATCGTTGTGTGAATGTTCTTGATGGTAATATGTTTCCATGTCCCTCAAACATGACGTCCAATAAGAAATAATTTCCTTCATATTATTTTCAATTGTTATTCATCTATGAGATTTTGAATATACATATCTACATATATATGTCATTTCAGTTTATTGAATATATATCACGTGTATTCAGTTATTTACCTTTCATATTTTTTTTATTATCTAGTTATTTGTATGTAATTTATTCCCAGTTATAAACTTACTTTATTGATTACACATTTTAATTTAGACTATTGATTACATAGACAGTGTGATCATTTATTTATCCATACATATTAATTATTCTCATTGATTCTATTTTTCAACCACTATATTTTTTCCTTTATAATAATTTGAGATCACCCTTATTATGTTTCCTTCCCCATATATCAAATAAGAATACTACGAATGATATTAATGGATTTAATAGAAGGATTGGATTTATTCATGATGTTATTTATTTACAAAGATAAAATATGGTGAAATTTGTGTATTCTTTTTTCATGTGTGTATATATTTTACCAGGCCAACTAAACAATCATTCCATTGGGATTTTATTCTATATAATAATGCCAAATTAATTGAGATAAGGCCCCAGTTCCAAGATATCTGGGGTTAGGTCTCTAAAATAATAGGGTAGATGAATATCCAATAATAGGTTAGATGAATAATTTCTTGAGAAATTCATTCATTTTATATAAATTATGGAAAGGCACTCAGGGCAGGTTGTGCTGAGTATGATTGAGATGAATAAATAGATTCAACTAAAACACCATATTACTTTTTCTAGAGAGGAATTAAACTAGGTACATGACTTCTAGATAGTGTCCATATGGTTGATTCTAAATCATAGAGATACTTCTTAGTAGAAGAAATACACATTGGAAATATATGTGTTGTTATTCAAAGAAATGTAGTTGTGGGAAATCATTCTTCAAATTAATATAGAAGAGGAAATATAGTGGAATGTCATCAATGATTTTTTTTGAATAATTTCTATATGTAGGCCACGAGGAAGTGGAAGGATGCATAATTTATGATTTTGACCCAGCGGATAGAATAGTGATATATTATATTTCCGCTTTACTAACTTGAAATTCATTTTTCCAATATTGGGATGGGATGAGGATGTTATGTCAAGATGCATCTATGATGGAATTATACATTATATCAAGTCCTAGGTGAATAATTTATATATAATTTGGATTTATGAATTGGGAGGATCATGCCCATTTTTAGAAAGGAAATATCAAGAAGGATTTTGATAGTGGACTTGCAGTTCCGGTGGGGTGATCTAATGGTGAATATTCCGAGGGTAGGAAGCGATGCATTGAGAGTTTTTATTGGGGAAATAATGTTAAGTGTATTCAAAAAATATAACCATCATTATATAGTATTTACTGAGTTTTCCACAAACAATTAGGAATTTTGGAACACATTAAAAGTCAGTGTCCCCGACTACTAGTTGAGTGACGAGTATGGGGGAGAATGGGGCATGTGTAGAGGATCATTAAGAACCCCCAATTGTTGTGTGATAAAGGGGATCAAGGTTAGTGAGGAGTGTATGTAAGATACCATTTACCCCACATATGCAGGTAGTTAGAGCTTCATCAGCTATACTAGTAGTGGTATTGGTTATGGGGAACAAGCACTGGGAAATCCTCATCTATAGGGTAGTATAACACCAGGATCCTAGACCATAGTTCAAGGAAGATGAAAATGTTTACTTCATGAATTTAACCCTATATATGGATGTGTCGATTCTAGACCATCAATAGTTGTTGTTATCATTATTTAAGATTACACGCTTTCTATAACTATTTTTTATATTGGTTTGTCACATTCATTTCTATCTTTATAATTTTTTAGTGTGTTGTGCCTAGAGGTGGAGAATATGTGTGGGGTTCTGTCAATTTATACACTATTTAGGGAGATAGTAGATTATATTAGTCAATGTATGGTGTGTTATCTTACGGATGAATGTTACTTTTTTACTTTCTAATTATTTATTCTTTAGATGTTAGTATTTTATATGATGGTGGAAATTTATTTTCTAATGTTTTACATGGAAAATTTTCATTATTACTACCATAAAGAAAATTTACCATCCCTATAATGGATGAATTATTCTTTACATGGGAAATGTGATATCATATTAGGTCGTGTACGGACCATATTTTAGTATTTGTGTAAACAAATTTCCTAATAGGATTTTCTTCTACTTGATGATGGGGGAGAAGAGATGCTTTTTATTCCCCCTATGATGGATCAATTTTAGGATTTTTTTCCTATGGAATTATCATTAATAACACTCAAGGGAGATGTTGAGATAATGGTTGTGGTTATTTTTTGAGCTGAAATACTCTATATTCAACCCTATAGAATGAAACCAATATAACACTATGAGTTAAAAACTCAGTTGGTGGAACTAGTGAATAATGGATTTTTTTCTTATGAATATATCAACATTAGATTTTATAATGTTATTTTCAATTAAGGGTTATTGATAATTTTAGTCATGTGTTGATAATTGAATTATATATCTGATGATTATTATAAATTAATACCCTCTTCTTATAATTAATGACATTGTTACCAGTGTAGAGATGCTTCAATGTTCTCCAAATTTGATATGATATTTAGAAATCATTTGCTAAGGTTGAGACCTTCTGATATACCCTAGACTGACATTAGGGGTAGTTATGGTATATATATGTTTTTTGTGATGTTGTTTTATTTGACCAATGTTATAGTAGTGTTTACGTCTCTAATAGAACAATTCCCTCACATGTACCTAGATCATTTTTTAGATATCTTTGTGAATGAAATGTTTTTGTACCCCAAGACACATAGAGATCATATCTGACATCTTAACGTCATCCATAGTACACTAGTAGAGTATAGTTTATAAGCTATAAAATGTAAGTGTGATTTTGGTTTTGAATATGTATATTTCATTGGTCACATCATCTTTGAGGAAGGTGTTTCTGTGGACATAGAGAATTTTAAAGCGGTTTTATCTTCGGAGAATCAAAAAATATATTTTGTGACAGAATGTTTTCTGGGTTTAGTGGGATATTAACAACGGTTCATGGTAGATTTTTCCCATTTTAAGAAACAGTCTTAGACAGGACCAAGAATGGAATAATTTTTGAATAGTGTGAATAATTTGATAACTATTACTAAGAGTTAAAGGATAGGTTGACTACCTACTCAATTTTTTTTTACCTGAGTTAGGTATGGAGTATAAGTTGTTTTGTGATGCATCTTGTATTGGTATTGGGGATGTTTGTATATTGAATGAATGGGTTTTAGTGTATGGGTAAATGTAGTTGATTCCTCATGAATGGAACTACCATATGTAGGACCTCAAGTTAGTTGTGGTGGTTTATTCCCAAATGTATTGGCCTGATTATTTTTGGGAGAGAGGAATACATTTTATATGGATCAAAAGAAGATTATGTATATCTTCCCACAATATTATTTGAATCTTCAGCAGTGATGATGGTTTGAGTACATGATATCCTTTAATTTTGAATTGGAAAATCCACTAGGATAAGGAAAATATTTTGTTGATTCATTGATTCAGAAGGCTCAGAATTAGCTAATTTATCAATCTAGTTCTGGGTGAAGGACGATATCCTTGTTTTTAGAAATTTATCTAGAGGTACAAGATAGGAATTCACTGGTGACCCTTGTGTCTTTTGTAGTTGAGTCCATTATTCTAATCTGGACCAATGATATATGTTATGAGGATATAGAGGTTTTGGATATAAGGGATAGTCTTAAAGTTTGGGAGTCACCTTCCAATTGGAGTATTGGTGATGGTGAGATCTTTTATGTTCATGGACGTCTTTTTGTGCCTATTAGTATGTAGGAAGAGTTTATGCATGATTTTCCATTCCTAAAAGTGGGAAGTGTATCCTAGTTTTTCCAAATTGTATTGTAAAAATTGTGGACAATATTTTTTGTTAGAGATGAAGAAAGAGGTTATAGTTTGCATGATGGGATTATATAATATTCAGCAGGTGTGGATCAAGCATCATTGAGAAGGTGGTTCATTTCATGCTTTTCCATGTCTTGAATGGAAATGGGTTGATGTGATGAGGGATTTTAGGGTGAATATTATTTGTAATCCTAAGAACAATGATATGATCTATGTATTTATGGATCACTTGTCCAAGGTAGTAAATTTCATATAGATTTATGACACCTTCACCATTGATCTATTGGGAGAGTTGTATTTTTGGTGATTATACGATTTCATGAGGACCCATGGACAATATTTTCAAACCATGATACATGGTTTACTTCTATCTTCTATAAGGTGTAACATAATGATCAAGATATATAGGTGTTTTTGAGTACACCATTACACCCACACACAAATGGGTAATCAGAGAATACTATTCATCTATGAGAAGACATGTTGAGGGAACTTGTCCTTGATTTTGATAGATATTCGAAGGTGTGCCATTTTATTTTTGAGTATTCTTATAGAAATAGTAACTATGTGAAGATTCATATAGAAACATATAAGGTGCTAAATGGTAGACCCTGTAGGTGTCTATTATGTTGAGGCTAGGTTCAGGAATCATAGTTTTTGGGATTGAGTCTAGTTTTGAAAACATCTGAACAGGTTCAGTTGATTTGGAAACAAGTGGTTATAGCTTAGTGAAGGTAAAGGTTGTATGATGATCAGAATCATCAAACTCTTGAGATTATAGTCGATGATCATATTTTCTTCGGGTCTCTCCCATATTTGGTAACCATTATATTGAAAATTATGATATGTTGGCACACAATTACATGGGTCTATTTAATATTATAGAGAGGATCAGACTAGTGGTGTAAACATTTTCTATTATATAGTTTTATAGTGGAACGAGAGATGGTTTTTCATGTTTCATAACATCAATAGTATCACCTTGAACCATCTCATGTGATCGATGTTGATTACATTGAGATTGAGGTTGGTGCATCCTTTGAGGAGCCTCTGGTTTATTTTGTAGATCACAGTGAGAAATTATTTTGAGAAAGACTTTTACATTGGTTAGAGTTTTATAGTATCATGGTAATTTTTAGGAAGTAAATTAGAATGGAGATATGGATATCTAGGATCAGAGGTACAATTTTTTTTACTTTGGAAGCTCAGTGGTGTTTGTGAGTGAATATCGATGATGAGAAATTATAAAGTGGGGAGGTTATAAGATGCCAAAATTCCATCAATGATTGTTCAAGAAAAATTATTATTAATATACTTTTAAGATGGTTAATATTATGTTTTACGAGTTTTTTCAGAGGCATTAGGTGACCTAGAGGTTTGGGACATGAAGAAAGGTTGAAAATGGTCTTCTATTGTATGTACTATAGTATGTACATGATTAAGAGTAATTTTGCACCCTAATCATGAATGCCAAGAGAAAGGGTGATTAGTTTTGTTGAAACTGTTAAAGGGGGATGGTGAAACGTTGTTGTCTCCCCATGTAACTATGTGTCCTCGACCCGTCATGGAAGGTGGGTGGGACACGTCTTGAACACGGTTTTTCCAACGATGTGGTCAAAATATACACCCCTTAAAATTGGGATTTTACTATTTTACCCTCTATGTGATGACCTATTCTTAATCATATTTTACCTCCATTCTTCCTCTTATAATCCTCTGGATAAACCTAATCATTCATGGACCTCAAAGTATCAATATCCCTCGATTATAAGTCGTTTGAAGCTTTTTTTGTAGAGAATCAAATATCATGGGAATTCAAACACAAATACATCATATATTTTTTGAATTTGGGCACGTGCATACATGCTTATATTTACGAATTCTAAAAATCAAAATATTCCACTGAATTATTATTTTGTCCTTGGGGTGGAGTTCGAACCATGATCAAAGTCTAGGGTTAAGAGATCATTCATCTTTGGAATCGAGGTAGGTGGTCTTAAAATTATATCACATGGAATTGTTAGTTATTTTTGTGAATGGAGATGCTATTTTTAATGGTTTTGTTTCCCATTTTGAGTTTACATTGTATAAATGATAAATGTTTCAGTTAAATTTTTATATTGAACACCTTAGGATCCCTATGGGATGCGTTGAGGATGATTTCAACATGTTAAGGGAAAACTATATGGTGTTCCATATCAAGAACATGTAAATTTTAATAAATATTTTGTAATTTAATTATTATGACATAAATACCATGTTAAATGATTTGAAATTATATATTGGGGTTTGAAATAAAAATAATAGTAATTGTGTTTTCTTGTTGACTTGGCACAAGGTGTTTTTTAGTATAATCATTCTGGTTTAAATCATTAATCAATTGTATAGGGGATTTTTTTGGTTGGATAAGGAATGAGAATTATAAATGTGTTAATATCTATAAGGCATGTAAATGAGATTATACAAATAGGATATGGAACAATGACGACTATGCATTGAATGAAATTTTGTATTAAATAATGAATGGTTTGAATGGTTATGGTTATTCATGATATATGTGTTATAGATAAATAATAATGTATAAAGGTATTGGTGGTGAATAGAATATAGACATGAGGTTAAATGCCCATGGTTTAGCTTAGACTAAGGGTATAAACCCCAAACTGATATTTTATAGGCTATAGAGTTAGATTGGGGAACTATTCCCCTAACGGATGCACATTTTGGGACTATATGGACTGAGGATTCAATGCAAGTTTGATTTAATTGATTTTGAAATTATTTCCCTTGTCAGACAGCGAACATAAATTATCCTTTTATTCATATTAGTAGGTCATCATTGTATATATCGTAATTGTTAAAAATGCGTAACCTAGAGAAAGAATGATGAAATTGGTTTAAGTGATTATAGTTATCTAACATCACCTGGTTTATCTCTAGTTTTCCTTGCTATTCGTTTTACTAAATTCACACATTGTATATAAACATGTGATATTTTATATCCCCCATTATTGGTGGCTTGTAGATTTGTAATTATAGTTAGCTCAGTCTATTTTTTGTGTACTATAACATATTATATGGTTTCAAGTATAGAAAAGGTAAATGACTCTATGCCAGAGGGTTGATTTGGGAATGGGATTTCCATGTATGATGTATCTGGGCTTGGAGTGATGAATCATATTTGTGATTTGTCTTTTTTATTTTTCGTCAGGTTTTCTTACAATTGGAACTATTCAACATGATGTAGCATATTTACATTTTGGTTATGGTATTGTATCCAGTTAATGGAATTATTTGGTGATACATGTATTTTTTTAGGGAGTATTTATGATTCCATTATTTAAATATTTATACATTTTTGCATACTCTGATATAGAGGGTATAGTCTCCCAATATGACATATTAGACCCTCTCTACTAGTTATAAACCAACAAAATATTTGGAGGTGAACCTATGGTTATGTGGAATCCCATCATTGGGAAACTATTTAGTGTCATTGAGGTTAGGGATGATACAGACGTGGGTTGTAATGTTATTAATTTGTTATTGAGTTTGAGTGGATGGGGAGTTTGGTCTCACAGTTTAAAAAAAATGTATGCCAACCTTGAACCTCATACTAGGTACTAAGATCAGTAGACATAAGAAGGATGAATGGTAAGACTAACATTGTTCTAGTAGTGAAATTTTAATCTTTAAAATATGTATCCATATCACATTGTTTTCTTCATGGTCATCAGTAACATTGCATCTAAATATGAAACAGAAACATAAAACCCAATGTACCTTAATTCCTATGAAATTTAACTTAAATGGAAATATAATGAATAGGAATGAAAAAATAAAATAAAATAGAGTATATTGGGGACAAGGGGTGAAAATTCACCCCACCATATAATTTTTTGTACAATAAATACCTAGAAAATAGGTTGATATATCATTTGAATGATATTTCTGGTGACACATTAAGGTCACATCTCTAGATACAAATAATGATAATGTCAATGAGTCTATTAATAGGAAACTTATCATAGTGATCTATATTAGAAATAAAAAATTGGAAATTTAGTATAGTAATCACACTCATTTGTTGATATTGAAGATACCAAAATAGACCACAAACTTACACTCCTATGATTTATAGATAAAGTATATACTAATTAAAATGGGGAAGTATTAACTCCCACACAAAATATCAAAAAATTATGGAGCACTCAAACCGACATAAAAATGAAAAAAAATGTAGTAAAGAATACAAAAAATGTCAAGGATTATATATAACATGATTCATGATAACATAGAGTAATGAATATGTTCAGGTTGTGTGGGTACAAGTGAGACACTACGAGACTAGAACTTCTATATCCTATATGGAAAACCAATACTTTACATGATGGGTTTGATATCAACATTAAATTAATGGACATAAATATCTCATAATTACATTAATTTAAATAAATAATTCATTACATAAATTCATTTGAAATTTTTTGTATAGTGAATTATAGAATTAGAAAAAATCATAAACTCAGATAGCCCATGACTTCCCACCAAGTGGAAATTCTTTTACACTATATATAAAACAACTTGATCCATAATATTCTGTCAATATATCCAAATAAAATCCCAATAAAAGATATTATATTTGAAATCTCATGTTTAATTTAATTCATCCTAACATAGGGAAATGGAAACAAAAAAATTTTGTGGTATCGAATACTCGGTAATGGTATATTTAATCAATAAAAATTTAATATCATATGTGAGAATAATATGAAATAAAATAATATAGTGTGAATATATATATATATATATATATATAATTTTATAAAAGAATTAAACATGAAGAATAATATATATAGGGATTAAAATGATGATTAAAATGTAACATTAATAACAATAAAAATGAAAAGAAAACATAGATAATAATAATTTCATCCTTAGTGATGAAACTAAAAATGTTGTATAGTTAATTCCATGCCCTGTATACGTACCATGATTTCCATTAAGGAATGGATGATTAATTTCAATAAAAACTTTTTTTTAACTAAATGGTGTTGTATAATGTATTACTGGTGGTTCTAGGACTTTTTAGGATTGGATCAGGTCCCAGTGTAAGGGTTTTTTTAAGAAACAGAATGTTGTTTATAGTTAGAAAATAATTTTTAGTAATCATGTTACTTAACCATGTGGCTCGGGATTGGAGGAAAATGATTTTACAAACCATAGAATAAGAGCTTTACAACCATATGAAATCCACAATAAATATTAGAGGGACAACACATGGTGTGATCATATTTTTTTAATCATATACTTAAACCATGTGATGTGTGGGCTTTGAGAAAGTACCAAATGACAGGTTTTTTCAATATTTGGAAAAAAATGTAGCCAAATCATGTACCCCTTAAAAAATATTTTTATTTATTTTTTCCCCTAACCCTTCCACCACCATTTCTCCTCCTAAAATGCATAACATATCCCATATAGGGATGTATCCTCCATCCCTCTTCCATGTTTTGAAATATCACCTCTATATGGTGTCTATATCATGTTTCGTTCATCATGGTGCATCCCCCTAGGTATTTCATGAACTTTGTTATCTTATTTTCCAATTTTCATTCACCATCATCGGAATTATCTTCATGATAACTAATCTACAATATTTTCAACGTTTTTTCATGTTTTTCATTTTCACTCATTCTAACCCAAAAATTTTCTTTCTCCATTATCATAGGTATACTTATGATCTATAGTTATTGGCCTCTTAATTTTTTCTAATTGTCATTCTATTTATAATTTGTCTCTATTGTTACTCACAGTAGGCTTTATAATAATTTCCACAAAAAAGTAAATCTATTATTTAATTTTGTATATAATGACTCCAAAACATCTTTAGGATGGTTGTAATTATTGGAGGACAATGAAATCAACATGTACCACAAATAAGGGTGGTCTTGATTAAATATTAATGATAAAAGTTCCTTCCTTGTAACTTAACCACCCCTTGGGTGTGTTTATCTTTGAAATTTTATGATTAATTCCACAAGTGAATTTAATATATTATTATATGATTTTTAAATTTCACTTTACCATTTTGATCTCTATTAAGTTAAATGACTAATGGAATGAATGTAATTATTTTATTGGAATTTTAAATCCCTTGTACTTATGGATCAGTTATAAATGATGTAACCTTAATTGGTAAATTTTAATTCATGAATAGAATAGATTATTTCATGTAACATTGACCATTTATAAATTATTCCAACTATTATTATAGATCATTATGAAACTGTTAAATGTATGGACTACCTTTAATAAAACTAGGAATATTGTCTATGGATTCCTTGAGGAAACTCATAAGAAACAACTTAATTCATTGATACAATAGTGATCTAGATCACTAGAATAATGCATGGTCAATATCATATATATCTGAATGTGTTGACATAAAACCAATGATTATTTACATTAATTCTTCACAAACAAAAATGCATTAGATTATATCATTGAATTTAGCTTGATTTCTTCAAATAAATATGCCCCTTTCATTATATCTTTAGTCTCTAACATAGACTATACCAAGGATACCCTAGACATGTTTCTCATAATATATGAGGAAACATTGATAATGATCCTTTGATTCATAGCCTATTGTCCTGTATAAATTTATATATATCTAGAATAATCCAAATCTTGTGATTTTTATCTGTTTGATCTTTATTGTAATATATTTCATCAATATTATACTTCCCACTCCTATAGATTATATTTGCATACTATATTTTATTAGACATCAATATTGTTTCATCTACATTAATATGTACATTAATATTTCTTCTAATATAGTTTACATTCATAGACTGCATTTTTCATTGACATCATAAGTTATTGATTACTATAATTCAATCACATCCTATTCATGGTGTGGTTTTTTTGCAATAAATGTATCACTGATACATGTAAGGATAATTAGATTTTCATTACTGTTGATTTTTTATTTTTCTTTTGTATAGTATTTGAGAGAATACGGATGAAACCGTTCATGGGATACTAGGGGAGATAATATATTTGGTTTTTTTTTGTATATACTGGTACTTTGTTTTATTTTTTCTAAAAATTATGTTCTCTTTATTATATAATCATCATGAAATTACCATTTATATGTGATATTGTTGTTCTATATGTTTTTTACTATTATTTGGATGGTTTATTTTAAATTCCTCATTTATTCAGCTATTGTTCAATTATCTTATTTATACTTCTTATTCATTATTATCAATTATGTTGTTCTTTAATAAGAAGGTATAGCCTCCCAAACATCCAATTATAGACACCGAATACAAGTAAAAAATCTCTTCCATATGACAAGGTTCACATGATTACATGTTCCCAATTGGTTTTAGTTACTAATGAGTGAGTTGAGTCTTGAACGTCACGATATGGTATCAAAGTTCAATTATTTTCCATTGTCTTACAATTTAGGATTAATATATTGGGTACTATGATGTGTAAAAACATGTTAATATGTAATTAATTAGAGTTAAAAAACATATTCAGGGAAAAATCCATGTTACCATTGATGTGACTGTTGTTCTGTATTTTTTCCATTACTATTTTATTATATTATCTATTTAGTAAAACATAATACATTTTAGGAAATATTTTGTTTATTTTAACCGTATTCAAGTATGGATGCAATGGTATAATTCATTCGATCATTATTATAGGCCTTTAGGGATTTATATACTATGCATATTCCAGGTCATGTATACTCATTTCTTTATTTCATAGATATTATCATATGTTCATTTTAATCTAACATTTATTATTAAAAAAATAAGGGAAATATTGTAATATAAGATTTTAATTACAACATAACATGATGGAAACACCATAAGATACCCATTAAGACTTTTTTATTGCATAAAACATTGGATACATGTCCTAAAATGCTTAACGGTTTCATTGAATTGATGCGAATATTAATTTGTAATGTTATGTCCTATATTAATTTAAAATGATGACCTATATAATTGAACCATAAGATGTGGAATGGTTACATACTATAACCGTATGAGAATGAATGGTTATATTTACTATGAATAATTATTGTAACTTATAATGAAAATTAATTTTTAACTTAGGAAAAAAATTCATATTAATTAAACATTATATATATAAAAACACTAAAAAAATATAACTTTTACAGAAAATGGTTTCCATTTTTTTGGGATTCCAATTGAAAAATATATATTTTTTTCCACTATAATATGAAACTTACACTCCATATAATTTAACCTTCTGATTAAAATTTTAAATTTTTTACTAAAAGTTTGAAATTAAAATTATGTTATCGACAAGTGTATCATTAATATTCATTCCACGAGGTTATTTTTTTCTAATCCCGATTCCATTATTCCTAGTATCTATTTTTTCTTATATGGTTTGATCTATTGATATATGACTTTTGGAAAGCCCCAGTTTTAGTTTTAAGAGGTTGGATTTGACCATGATTCAATGATAGTTTGAACCGACCCACTTATATTTTGACCTACAAAACCTCTTGTTATAAAAAATGTTAAACATGGAATGGGAACCATTGAAAAATTTAGAGATTGTCTCTTTCGACTATTTTATTTATGGAGTGATCTGTGTGACCTTTACTGACTTTTTCTGATGTGAAAATAATGTTTCCCAATAATTACTAAAACAACACAAGATTTTAGGGTATATCCTTAATTAAATATAATCTCTTCGATATCTTTTAAAAATGAAATTTTATTATTGTATCATTACAGCCTAGATACTAAATTTAATAGAATATATTGTATTAACCATAATATGAAATTTATTTTTCATATATGAAATAAAATAATTTTACATTTATCCAAACAATTTTTATTTACATATGATATGAATAAATAAACGTTTATGCATAAGGAAAAATTTTAATTACTGGTAGTTTTACCAACTTTTAATAAATAACATGTATTAAATATAAATTTTGGGACTTTAATAAATTCCTTTGATCAAAATAATCTTGATTTTTAGAATCTAATAGTCAAAATTATTTTACGGTGAACTTTTGAAATTTTTCTGAAAATATTTATTTTTTAGTTAATTGAGATATTTAATGTATTTTTTTAAAAATTAAAATAATTTATATTAATATTAAATTATGAATTTTTATTTGAATTCAATTTAACATGATTATTAATTAGTTATAAATAATTTATTTTATTTAATCATTAGAATTATATATTTATATTTGCATTTTTTGGGCTTAAATTTTTTTTAAAAACTACATTGAAGTGCATTTTATCTTCGTAATTTAAATTTAAATTTTCCTACTTATATGATTCAAAATTAGATAAATGGATTTAATTTATATAATATGGAGTTACAAATTTATCGAATATTTCTATTTTATTTTTAACCAATATGAATAGTAAATTTGGTAATTTTTGTTACCACATTAATATGTAAATTGTGTAATTTAGGTTAAAAATTATAGGAATTATAAAATTACCCAGAAGTATTCTAAAATATTATTTTATTACTTATATTTTACCCTTAAAAACTATGTTTCTAATCTGTGAAATTTAATAGGATGTTTTAAATGAATGTAATTTTAATATTATTTAAATTAATGAAAAGCACAAATGTCACTCTATTTGCCTTATATACTTCATAAAATTACACATTGAGAAAAACATTGGTATTGAATGAATATAAGTGTCAATTTAAAACATAGTTCACTTATATTCAGGATTTAAATTTATTCATAATTTTTGGGAACCAGTTAGATGAGGTTATAACATTTATAACATTTTATTTACTGAAATGACAAAAATGTCATAATAAACTTTTAATGGCTATATTTTTTACTATAGTTTTAATCATAAAATATATATGACTATATATATTATTTTTAAATATAACATAATTATATAAATCATGGTATTTTATTTTTATATTTTAGGGAAGAAGTAATTACCTTAATTAATTATTCAATGATGATGCAGTAATTTTTTTGTTAATGAAATATATTGATAAATAATATTACAAATACTGAAATAAAAATAATTTAAATTAATCAAGGTTCTCTATGAATTTTATGGATTATTATAGAATATTAGTTTTTCATTAAATATTATGTTTTGATGTTATCTTTATTCCTTATATTCCTTAAGGACCAAGCAATGAACAATATCATAATAGAAAAACCTAACATTTCATCAAAATAATATATTATAATAATAATTGATAAACATTATAGATTCTAAAAAATAATAATTCATTATTAATTGGTCAAAATTGTAATAAAATATTCAATTTTTTACCAATTTTAATTTTATAAGTAAAAAATTATCATCATTTAATATTATGTAAATTGTCACAATAATTATAAATAAATTATATTAACTAAAGTCAATCAAAATGATATGGTTTAATGTAAATCCAAAAAATGTCAACAGTTTATTTTTTGATTACACTATATTATTATATCCTCTTAGGTTCTAATACATGTAAATTTTATTGTATTCAAACAGAAAATTAATTTATTATAATTTCATATTTTCTAGATTTGCAAGGGTACCCTTTACCTCAATCCTAAAGGGAACTTCTTATTTCATTTCATTTCACCACATTGATCCACTTATCTCGACCATTCGCTGAAAATATATCCTCACAATAACCATATAGATGTTATTTAGATCATTTATTTCTCCAATGATCATCTATAAATCCCTTAAAAAGGGACCTAAAGGACGTTCACCAAAAAAGTTGTAATTGTTTTTACCGACTAAATCATATCCATTTATTCTTTTACTTTATATTTATATATTTTATACCTTATAAAATAATAAATATAGTATAATTTATACAATTAGATGTGATTATTATTATAAAACAACCATATTCTACGATTTATCCACCTAATGAGAAATAGAAGCAATGCATGTACGTACATACGACTTACCGTTTCCACAGAGGATTGTATTTTGTTTTCAATTATCAACAGTAATAAATAGTTTTAAAAATTTATTTTATAATTACATATGATATTATGAATGTAAATTTATTCTGTAAATGTTCTACCTACACTGTATTCAAGAAGTTCAGGACTTGTAAGATAAAAAACATGAGAAACAATGTAATTTGTACTTGAAATAGTGAACCGAATAATTTTTATTAATAAAAGTGTATTAAAAGTTTTAAAGGGGATCGTATTTTATATAATAAACATTAATATGATTATTTTACTAGTTATTAATATTTTTAAAACTACTATATATGAGGTTTTTACATATTTAAAGTAAGTCGTACCTAATGTATGAATATTATCGTCTCACTATTATTTTTGTGATATACACATTATACATGACATATTTCTTATGTCTTGTAAATGTATAATGTTGTTTGATATATCATTTCATTAATTAATTTATAATAATGTTATTTACTTTTTCATAAAATTTTATTCTTCAATCGGGTTTATTATTCAAATTTCCCAAAGTGGTATTGGAAAATTTGGAATGATTAATGATTATCTTACTCAAAAATGTTGTTAATGAACTTTTAGTGTTATTTACATTCATGGTTTTAGAAATATTATCCATTGATTGTGTAATTATATGATTACATTTCACATTAATTATTATTATGTTAAGATGTATTTCCAATTGTTTTATTTTAATTTACACCTGAATAAAATAATTTATTTATTTGGTTAATGATAATACATTATTTTAAAAATAGACATTAAAATGTTTTGATAAAATTATATGAAATTTTTTTAGCATAAACAATATGTGAATATTTTTATTCTTATATGAAACATTAATATCGGGAGGAATCATTGATATTTCATCATGGTTATTACAAAATAAAATTAATTCGTCCATAATTGTACATCTTTTAAAATTAATGATTCCAATGTTAAAAATGGTTTTTAAATTATGATATTTTTAGAGATTATATAAGAGTATTTATATCTATGTCAACACCCTAAATTGAATCTCATTCTGAATTTATTTTGATCACTGATGATACCATCTTCTATATTTGGTTGAATGTTTTATGTTATTTTTTATTTGGGATGTATTATCTCGATAACATTCTCTCTATTATTATTGATCAGTAATTATTATGTTTATTTTTACAAGACAGTTTTTAATATTTAATATGGTAGTTTGAATATGAATATATATATATTTATTATGTTCTACCCTATTAATTTTATGAATACATTGGACTCAGAATGTGGAGGGTGGGGCTCGCTTTAGCCATTCGATGCATAAATAGGTTTCATGAGAAAAAATAGATCAGGTGATTCCAATTTATGTTTGGTGTATTTCCCAATTCCATGACTGTATGTTTATGATGTAACACAATATTCATTCACTAATTATAATATTAGCAATTTATAATCCATGTGATTTTTCGACAGGTATAATATCCATGGATAGGTTTCATTCTCAGGGGATGATTTCTATGACATTATTTATTCAGGTTTTATTAATCCCATATTATTTTCATGTTTATGATTTAATTACATGTTTTTTACATATTTAGTTGGTATTTTTTATGTTTATATTTTTTCTATTTTATACCCTTATTGTATAATCTCATACCCTTCTTATGTTTTATTTCTCCCCAGTATGCCTAGATGTTTATTATGACTGAAATGCGACGATAATATAAGAGAATAATATTTTTCTAAATTGTGTTACAATGTTGTATTACTTTTCCGATTTCAATGTAAAACAGATGTTTTTATCTATTTTACCAAATATACTAAACAATTCATTATTTTGGGTTGTGACATTTTTTTTTGTTATTCTAATGTAAATAGTATGGTACATGTAAATACCCTTAAAAGTCAAGGAAATGTTTATCTTAATTTTCTTGGGAATTTTACAAGAATTCAGTTTTTGACGGCACCTGATTCTGAGGCCCGGTGTGCCCGGAATCATTTTCTGATGTTTGGCTCGGGTACGTCCAGTGAACGAACGAGCGGGTTTTTCTAAATTTTGAGTCAGTGATCGGAATCGAATTCTGAGGGCACCGATGGAATCGCATCGTCAGTATTTCCTTAGAAACGCCTTTTCCGAAGTTGTGTTTGCTAGGGTGCAGTTTTTAATTTTTTTGTTTAAATTAAGAAATAAAATAAAGTGGTGCGACAACATTATTTTATTTCAATGCAAGACACTTAACTCCACTTAAGCTAAGTTAATCGAATAGGGTGGAACCCAAAATATCTTACCCACTTGGTTGGATATTTGTGAGGTGGGGCCAGCAAGATCTCCACCGTTTCTTTTCCTCTACGTAACGCACCGCCAAGAACCTCTTTTAAATAAATTCAATCGTGCATTTATTTGAGTTATGAAACGCCCCAATTAATTGGGAAGTTAAGTCGTTACCATTAATTCATCGAATTAATGGTTCGTTACTTAACTGTGATTTTATAATTGTTTGCTTGAGAACAAAATAAGACCAATACTTGTTTCACTTGAGGGTTGCTCGTTTAGAGGATTGGGAGAAGCTCTCAAGCTTGAAGATCTTCATCTTTCTTCACGAGGAAGACAAAGAAGGTGATGAAGGCGAAGAACACTGAACCCTCGGAGATCGACGCTGAAGATTCTCCTTCCGCGATGTTCTTCCATGACATTCCTTCCCCACGACAACCTTTGATCAACAACCGGTTGAGTTTGACTACGCGACGCCGTGTATCGCGACGACAGCGACACCCCCTTCCGCCACGTAACGATCCTCCTCTTCCGCGACGGTCAATTCTGCGATGAACTCACGTTCGACGACAACGTTGAAGTAGGTGTTTGATTCATTAAAATCTTGTGATTTATACCCGCGGCGTATGATTAAATATTTTTTTGAGACTTTTAAAACTGCTAACGCGGTGGGTGTGGACCAACGAACAAGTCCGAACCCATCGCCCTTTTTGTTTTTGGTGTGCGGAACGGCGGACGACGACAAAGTAAGCCGCACGGGTGATGTGAGATCCTCGCAGTGAAGGACAGACCCGAGGAGGGCTTTTGGCGAAGTAGAAGTGCAATTCCGACCACCAGAACTCGTCTGGTGGTCCGTAGAGCACCCGCCGGCGCGCCTCGCTGGCACGACGACAGGAGGCGGCGGCGACCGGCGCGCTACACAGAGTAGCCGCCGTGGCTGAAGCCACGGCGGCAAGGCATGGTCCCTCGACCGCACAGGACCGATGGGGCAAGGGACGTGGCCGGCTGCCGCGTCCTCTGGCAAGGGCGGCCCCACGTGGGGTCGCGGATCCATCACGCTGGGGCAGCGTGCCCCCCTCCCGCGGCTCGGCCGTAACGACCGAGCCGACCCACTGGCCACCAAGCCAGCGCCAGCCAGGTCATTCCCAGGCCGGGCCAGGCCACGCCGGACGGGCCGGGTCGCGCCATCTGGGTCGGACCCGGACCCGGGTCGGGTCGCCCGGTTCGGGTCGACCCAGGGGGGTTGATCCGGGTCGGTCCGGGCCCAGACCCCCCGTTTTCGGACCCCTTTTCGGTCTTTTGCTCATAACATGAGCTACGGGCGTATGATCGACGCTCCTTCAGTTGCGATGTGATCCTTGGATCGAGTCGGTCATTTCGGTATATCGCAATCAAGGTTTCGGAGTGCTTTGGGATTGGCCGGGTTGGTTCGTACAGGAAACTAACCGGGCCCTCAAAGCAGAAACACTCATAATTTGAGCTCCGGACATCCGGTTGACGTACCATCGACATTTATGGATTTCTCATAGTGAGACGGATCTTTTGGCTTACTCCACCCGAGGATTGGACATAGGCGGAGTATGTTCAGGTATGTTTTGACTTAAAAAACAACCAGGTCCCTATGATGAAAAAGCATATAACTCTCAGACTGCGCGTCCGATTGACGCACCGTCTGCGACGTTGAGTTCCTGTTGATGATACGGAACTTTTGGATACATAAACTCTGGATTTTGTTTCAGTTGATCTATCATCCCCTCAGCTCGTGGAGTGGACACTCCGAAACGAGCTTGCTGTGTGCGGGAACCCTAGAGCTAGCTGCGTCTGCAATGACAACGATGACAGTACGAGAATCCTCCGTGAGTTCGGTAGTGACCACTACGGTACTTTTTAGGATACATCAACTCTGGACTTCATGTCATTTGATGCATCGACCTCTTGGCTCGTGGAGTGGACCCTCTCGGAACGAGCATGCTGTGTACAGAAACCCTAGAGCTGGTTGAGACTTGACGACTGCTGATCGAACGACTATGTGTGTTACGGATAGCCTAGTGGGAAGATCTTGGTTGTAGCAGTAGACCCACAGCGGAGGAGCGCTTGGTTGTAGCGGCAGACCCGTGGTACTCAACAGAAGGAGTACCTCTGGAGGCTATGAGGGGGAGTGCTTGGTTTTAGCGGCAGACCCACGATGGAGGAGTGCTTGGATGTAGCGGCAGACCTATGACGGAGAAGCGCTTGGATGTAGCAGCACGAGGGAGTGCTTGGTTGTAGAAACAGACCCACGACAGAGGAGCGCTTGCTTGTAGCGGCAGGCCCATGGTACTCAACAGAAGTAGTACCTCTAGAGGCTATGAGGGGTAGCGCTTGGTTGTAGCGGCAGACCCATGGTGGGAAGCGCTTGGTTGTAGCAGCAGGCCCACAGTACTCGATAGGTGGAGTACTACAGCAGTCCAAGGTTAGAGGTAAGCTCTTGGTTGTAGTGGCATACCCACTGTACTTGATGGAGAAAGAGTTTCCCAATAGATATGGTTTCAACTTCATGATCGATCCTGTGTGGGTCATTTCAGGGGTTAGTACATACCGATCCTTTGTGGGTCTGACGGATTTGATAAATCAGTGGCTACATTTGATCATCTATATCGTCTTACAAACTAGTATACCTGTGTGAGCTGAAATCCTATTTTTCTTTCTTATGTGGATTTTGTCGTGCTATCCTGTGTGGGTTTACGTTTTTCTTTCCTATGTGGACTGGGTTGTACTTGGGTTCGGATGTTAGATCCGAACGAGAATTGATGACTTAGGTATATGTATGGGCATATACCTAAGCAGTGTCGAATATTAGTTCGTGATTGTATCTTTCTTTTGTGGTTTATCCTTTGTGGATTCTGGGAGACCTTCGGGGGTCTCGGTGTCCCTACGGAGTAGCTTATACTCACCCCTGCATGGGCTATTCCCGCACTACGTTGTGTTGGTTGCAGACGACAGACAACGCTTGTCGTGGTTGAGGATTTCACAGCAGGATTGTACCTGGAGGTAGACCACAGGGCGGGACGTACTCGGAGTGGACAGCTGGACCCTAGGAGCTGTGGAGGCCATCTGTAGCCACCCTTCAGGTGGGACTTCCAGTGGATGGCTCGACACTACGACTTTAAATTTCAGTTTCTATTTTCTCTTTACAGTTGTACTTTACTTTAAGTTTGGGTTTGTATACTGGCCCACTTACATTTCCACACTTACTATTGTACTCAGTTTTTACTTAGTGTTTACTTCTACTGCTTGTTTGCTCTGTGGTGTTTCTTTACATTACAAAGGCAATGCATTCCCTTTTACCGGGATTTACGACTTGGTGCTTGTCGCCAGCCCCTGGCCTATGGAAGGCGGGCTTGGGGTAGTCACGGCACGGGCCTCGAGGACGGGTCGTGACATTACATGCTTCGAGATATTGGGGTCAGGGTAATTATAGTTGGGGTCGTAGAATTATTAGTTGTAAATATGGAAACTATTATTAAAAAAACATATATTTAGGAAACATAACCCAATAACATACATTGAGTGTACTCCCAAGGTAACAAATATTATGACTTAGGGGTTACATATAACAAAATTTTAAATTTATGTCAATTTTTTAACTCATTTTCGATTATACATGTTGTTTCATAATGTTATGAAATAATGTAGTGTTTTACATGTTAGATCATTATATGTATGGAAACAATACTAGAGGGGTGAATATTCTTTTTAAAATTTTAATCATTGTTTCCATAAATTATCTGAGATTATAAAATAAATCCTTGTTTGGCACATCATACTTGTAAATAAAAGGATGAAGTGGAAAATTAAAGATGAAAAAACAAAAAATATTTATAGTGGTATAGATATAAAGATCATAGTCCATTAATCTATATCCTCTACTCTTCAAGGATGATGGTACCCATAAAAAAACACTCTTAATGTGGTGATTACCTATTACAAACTATGCCTCTTACAATACACAATGGTACATCACCGTTTTTAATATATGATACTACCCTTGTATGATTCCGTAATGATTTTTATATAGTCAGAAACTAATAAATTTTATTGGGACTAGAATAACCTAAGAATGAAAAAAACAACATTCAAAGGGAAATCTAATAAACCAAACCATAAATAGTCACAATTAAATGATTACAGAATTACATGATTACAACAAAATAATGAAAATCATCAGCTGATCTGATAGTTTTTTATGTATGTAGAATATGATCATCGATCAATTGAAGGAAAAAATTTAGAATATGTAGTCCTTCTTGTGACCACTTTAAATAAAGGAAGTTGAAATTGATCGCGAAATAATATTGAGGGTAACAGGTATTTTTTTAAATCACATAGTTCTCATTGTATCACTTCTAAACCTTTTTGGGATAATCATCACCCACCATATTATAGGAGTCCCATTGAATGGTTCTCTGGGAAAATTTAAATACAATAAAAAATGTGTTTTTCTATATTTATTCATTGTATGACACTTGTTAAAAAATTAACAAAAATATTTCAGTTACAAAAAGGTAATTCAAAAACACAGTGAATAAAAAAATTGGGATATTAGATTACCTGAAATACAAATAATTTTTTTTAATATAACTATTAATGAACTTATAATAACATTATAATTGAAAACAGTTGAATTAATCAGAAGAAATAATTGTTCCAAACATGCATAAATTTTGCATTAAAATAGATCATCATATGAAAAATCAATCTTCTTATATATAGTATTATAATAACCTTATGATACATTAAAATAATTATTTAAATAATAATAATATAAAAGAATAATTTTAACATTCAAATAATAAAATATAAGATAATATTTTTTGAATAATAATATTTAATTATGAAAATTTATATACTGATGTTTAGCCAGTGTTGACTCAATTGACATACTATTTTTTAAATCCAATAGTGACTCAAATCACCTACCATAGTTATTTAACAAAAAACTAAATATAATTTTACAAAACTAACTAAATCATTATCATCTATGATAAAAAATTATGTTTCTTAAATAATAAAAAATTTACTCACCCTTTGAAGTCCAACTGTGACATACTGGCCTACATGTGGGTGACATACTGACTTACCATTATATGAATCTAACGGTGGCTAACAATATTGACTCATTCTAACAATGACTCATTTAAAAAGTGACTTGTTTCAATGGTAACTTGTTTCAAGTGGTGACTTGTTTTATCTATGATCCATTTAAACGATGAGTCATTTCAAAGGTGACTCATTTCAATGGTGAAATGTTTAAAATGTGACTCATTTCAAAAGAAATTTATTTTCTGGATTATAAAAAAATATTCTTTTAATGAAGAAAAATTAAATATAATTTATCAAAAAATAATTTCAAATAATGAAAAATAATTTAACACTTTTACAAAAATTTAATTTACATTTAACTCCACAATTTTTTAAAATTAAAATATGAAAAATATTAAATTTTCAACTTAAATATCCATCTTATTCAAATTTTTCAAAAATAAAACTCAATTTTAAGAAAAAACAACATTTTTTAAAAAAAAATTAAACATTTTGAAATTTAAATATTATATAATTTTATTTAAATTAAATGAAGAATTTATGAATACTAATTATAATTTCAGTTTTTCAAATTTAAAAGAATCTAAGGGTTTTTTAAATATGTCTTATAATTTATTCTCAGATTGAATAAGTTCCATGAAAAAAATCCCCATTATTAAATTGATCTCTTTATAATTTAAATATATCATCAATAAGAATGGATCTAGAATGTTGAAGAGGGTTTTTAGAAATATAAATATCACTGTAATTATTTTAGTAAATAGTAAATTTATCCAGAAAATATTGAAATCATACAAAGTGTGTTTAATCCATATTCTCAGGGAAAAACAGCTAGTAGAAAAAAACATACTCAACCTCAACAATTTATAGTGATATTGATTGAAGATTTCTGGATCTCTATAAATATAATATTTTATCTAAAAAGTGACACATACATGTGGGACTCTTTCTATCATGTCCACAACCACTATATTTAGAGTCAAAGAAAGACATTAGATCAAAATAGTTTGGTTTTTTGAATAAAAGAAACTCGTACCAATAATACCTTTGATGTGTCTAATTATTATTTTCTCATAGTTTAAGTGAATTTCATTATTATAGATTAATACAATTCTCAAAAGAATAATAAAACATTATATCTGGCCAAGAAGTAGTGAGATATGAATGACTACCATTCATGCCTCTATATTTTTTAATGTCAACAGAGATACCATATTCATTTATGTCTAATTTAAAATTAGTACTCATAGGTGTTTTCATATCATTACTAGAATATTAATTAAATGATTTTACAAGATATTTAGTATATTTAGAATGATTTTTGAAAATACCATCTTTCTTATGATTAATTTTTAATATATGTAAAAACAATAATTCACCCATCATGCTCATGTCAAATTCACCAGTCATAAGTTTTGAAATAACATGCCTCAAAAAATCATTTCTTAAACTAAATATTATATCATATACATAGATATGAATAAGTAGTAAATCAAATGAAACACTTTTGATAAACATGGTTGGATCAATATTTCCATTAACAAAATATTTTTTATGAAAAAAAAATGTATTTCTCTCATATTATTCTCTTAGAGCTTATATGATACCATACATGGAATTATTAAGTTTGTAAACATGATCTGGAAACTCATATTTTTCCAAACTAGGAGGTTGTCTTACATTTACACCCTCTAAAATAATTCCATTTAGAAAATAACTTTTTACATCTTTATGAAATAATTTTATATTTTGAAAACGAGAAAATTATAATAGGATCTTAATTACATCCATTCTTGATACATGAGCCCAATAATTTCCAGATTTGATACCCTCTTCTAGGGAATAACCTTGATCTACTAGTATAGAATTATTTGTAACAATATTTTCAACCTCATATGGTTTATTTTAAAAAATCCATTTGGTTCCTATAATAGTTATAACATTACGAAAAACAACCAAGTCCCACATTTTATTTATTTACAATTTATTAAATTCATCTTGCATGGAATTAATCTCATTTTAATCAGTTAAATCATTTTCAATATTAGTTAGAACATAATTAGATAAAAATGTATAATTAAAAAAATTAAATCATAATATATTTTCTAATTCGATCATTGGATTCAGCATTTCCAACTAATTTGTTAATTGGGTGATCATTATGAGTTTTCTATTCCATTGGATCAGTTTGAGAAGGGGCTCACTCCCCCTAATCTAATGCATCGTCATTATCGTGATATTTATCTTCACAAAAATGGAAATGTATATATTCATCAATTTTAGTTAGAGAACAAGAATCCATATTTTTAGGGAAATTATCATTGAACATTACATATACAAATTCTTCTATAACTAAATTAGCATTATTGAAATCTCTATAAACATTAGTAACCTCTGAAGATACATATAAAATCCCTTCATCCAAATTTCATTTAAATTTATCTAAGTTATCTTTAGTATTTTAGAAAATCAATTTACCCCCAGAAAATCTAAAATATCCTAGTTTAGGTTTATAACCTTTCTAGAGGTCACAAGTACACTTATTTAAAAAGGGTTTAATAGATACAATATTCAACACATGGAAAGTTGTATTTTCAGTTTATGCACAAAAATATTTTTGAATAGTATATTTCATTTATATGGATCAAGCCATTTATTGAATGTAACTATTTTTTCATTGTAAAAAACAATTTGGTTGTGATGTCCTATAATTATAAGAAATGTTTACAGCCATTATATTCACAAAACATATCAAATTATATGTTCATAATCTCACAACCTCTATAACATATGATAGAGATGATTTTTTAGTTTTTCGAAATATTGAATATGATTACAGAATGAATATAATTTGGATAAATAATCATTCTAATGATACCAGAAATAAATCCATAGAAAATATATTTTAATCATCTATAATAAAAAAGTCATATCTTTTTCCACATAAACGTGAAATATTAATTGTTCTAATCAATTAAAGAAGCAATAATTCATTGAATATTATAGAACTAACATTATTAATATATTTAAATCTTTATTTCTTTTTTACCATTCAAATAAGATTCTCATAAATGGGCTTACTTGTTTGATGCTTTAACAATTGTAGAAATTGTTCATGATTTGAAAAATAATTCAACAATTTAAAATTTTCATGTTCAAGCCTTTTATTACTTAGTACATCATCTGTATCAACATCATTCTGACACATTAACTTTTCCTTGGGAAATTCATAAATTTTAATAGAATAAAATAATTATTTTCTAATTGTAGAAAATAGAACTAATTTTTTTGTTATTTTACACAAATGATTTAAAAAAACATTAGAACCATTATCACACAGTCATGATATACTTAAAATATTTTGTGTTTAACCATACATATATAATACTCTTTAAATTATTATAGTTTTATAAAAAACTACCTCACTCATACCTTTATTGTTTCCTTTAGAGTTCCCCCCAAAATTGAAAAGGTCACCATCACATGAATTATGTCATACAAATTTATTGATATCACATATCATGTGCTTGGATCATCCATTTTCTAAGTACCATGAGTGTTTGATACATACAATATTGATTTCATGCAATTAATCAATCAACATATTGTTGTCGCACCCCTTCGAACATGGGTCCAATTTGGATAGTAGAAAAAAAATTGGAACCCATATATTTAATGAATTTATTAGAGGGTTGATTCAATAGTTAATCATTTAAATTATAATCATTTTTCTTCCAAAAATTTTGGTGTGAATCTTAGTGAACACTGATTTGTATAATTCCCATGATTTTTTTCATTTAAAATTAATTACACATGAAATACATCGTTTCATGCTTTTAACAAATGTAGTTTTATTTATACTTGGTGAAAAACAAATATATCAAAAAAAAGTATTATTGTGATTTAATCTCAATAAATACATTATCTTATCATACTATTGATTACCATTTACAAATGTAGACACATATTTTTTAAGATTAACCACTTTATATTTTAAAGACATGTTTTCCTTTTATATAGTTTCTAAATCAAAAAATACATTTCCATGTGTACTAGATAGAGTATTTATCAATTTCTTTTTTTTCCTTATTTAAGATTCATACATTCATTTTCCATTTTTTTAATCCTAAAAATGATGTTAAATCTTTTATTCTGACAATTATCATTAACAACAAAAAAATAATTAAATATTTTATTTTCATAGTTTTGTTTAAGCAGTTCTGAATTTTGATCTTCTCTAGATTTATTATTATTGGAATTACAAATTTCTAGATCAACACAAATCATTTTAAAATAATTAATTTCATTTTACAACTTATTTTATCATGATTACATCTCAATACACTTTTAAAATATTCTTTCTCAATCATACATTTATTCATCAATATCATTAACATTTTTATATGATTTTTTCTATTTAGAATCAGAACAATATGATGAACCCTGAAATATTTTAGTTTCATTTCCAAATAAATTATTTTTATCACTAATATTATGAGATATTAAATGAGTATAAAGGGAGTTATTTACCTTATTATAAATACATGTTAGGGATATTTCCCCTCTATCATATTCACTTATAGAATAATTATTAAAGACAGTAGTATTTGACCAATCCAAACCTCCAAACAATGCTTTTTTTCTTCACTTTTTTTTCTCTTTGTCATTAGTAGCATGTATAAGTTTAAGGTAATTGGTTTTAATATGACCATTATTCCTATACTCATAACATATTAATTTTTTAACAGCATTATTGTTGGTAGAATTACCATTTCAATTTTCCAGACTAAACTTATAATCTAACTACGTTGTAAAACCTTTATTTTTCAGGTATTTGAAAATATTCATACTAAAGTGATGCATCTCATTATCACTATCCTAAGAAACTAATTCATAGGAATTAGAAGTATCTATAATTTTAAATTTAAATTAAACACCTTTACTTTAGGTATAATCCTCATCAGCAATTTTTTTAGCTCATGTTCATATTGCAGTATGGAGTCAATCAGATAATGAATAGTGTTTTCTTTGAAGTTAATAATATTGTAGATGGCCATATTATTTGGTTGAAATCTCTTTGGAATATCCCTTAGTACTATTTCACTTGACCAGTTCTTTCAAATGGTTCACGAAGGCCACTCATCCCTTTATTGATGCTCATAAACCGATGGAACATCTAGATAATAGATTCTTTTTCACCAATCTTGAAATCCTGATATTCATCTCGGATCATTTCCAAAATGTTTCTCATGAGATTTTCTATCCAATAATGGGTCACATGTAGAATCTTCCATATGTAATAGATAGTCTTACATGATGATACATAGTTGAATACACTTTAACTAATAGCATAGTATAAAATAATTTTGTCCTTGTAATTTAAGCAATATCTCACCATGTCATTATCAGTAGTAGTCTATGGATCACCTTCATGTAACATGTATTCCTATTCCATTATTTTCTAGTGTTCAACCCAAAGTGTCTTTAGTTAAGATACAATTTTTTCCTTCTACGAACTGTACTCACACCCATCAATGAATTATGGTTTTCCTGTGTTATTCATACATCACTAGAATTGATACCTTCAATTATAAAAGAATTGTCATCTTTTTATTCATAGACTATTATGTCTATAAATTCAGGTTAGCAAAAGGATAAAAGATAAGTAATATAACATTTATTTTATCAAAAGAGTTATAGATCCAAAAACCCAACCTCATAAGATACCAATTCTTGGACCATTATATGTATGAAAAAATGAATAGAGGGGGTTTGAATAGTTGTTCTAAAAATTTAATAACATTAAAAAAAAATTATTAGTGTTTATAAAATTAAACCTTGTTAGTGAATCATTATTTTATATAAATGGATGTATTGGAAAAACAAATAACAAAAAACCTAGAATATTTTTAAAGTGTTTCATGATTAAAGATATTAGTCCACTCATCAATCTCCTATATTCATCAAGGATACTTATAGCCACTACAAATATCTTTTAATGTTGTCGTACCCTATTACAGAATCTTCCATTTAAAATACCTAGAAGAACAACCCATTATTTACTACAAGAGACTATCCATGTCTGTTTAATTAATTTTTTTTGGCATTCACAACCCAAGCCATTCATTTGTCATGTAAAATAGACATAGATTGAAAAAAATCACTTTTAAATGGAAAATAAAAAAACCAATCATTGAAGAATCAAAAATAGAAAATTACAGAATTACACAATTTAAACAAAACAATAAATAGAAGTATAATGATCTAATTGTATTTGATGAATATATTATAATATATTTTTTTACATGATGGAATCGATGTAGATGTTTTCGTCCCCCTTGTGATCAGACAGATGGAGGAAGTCATAGATGATCGAGGAACAATTATAAGAGAAACATGTATTTTTGATGTATCTCATAGTTCTATATGTATTTCATTCTCTACCCTTTTCAAATGATCCTCACCACCCATTTTACAGGAGTTCCTTTGAAAATTTCTCTTGGAACACTTAAACATAATCCAAAAAGAGTGGATCTATATTCACTCACTACATTCTACATGATTAAAAATAATAGAAATAATTCCATTATAAGAAGGTGATACCAAAACCGATGAATTGAATAATAAAACTACAGTTCTATTGAAAATAAGGACATATTAATCAAAACAATTAATAGAACTAGAAACAGACTTTTAACAAATAAAAAATTGAATAAAAATTTAATTAATTAATTGAAATAACTATTTCAAACATGCAACTAATATGCATTAAAATAGATAATTGTGTGAAATATTAATTTCGTTGTATAAAGTCCTATAAAAATATTTTAAGATGTTAAAATAATTATTTCAATCATAAAATTAAAAATGATTCATTTTAACATAAAAATAATAAAATTTATGAATAATATTTTTGATGAAGTTAATTTATCTATAGGTGGATGGTCAATAGTGGCTCATTTGACATACCTTTTTTTGAAGCCATCATTGACTCAATGGAAATACCATTGTGATTTTATTTAAAACATTATTTAGATTTTTAAAACTAACTACCTCGTTATTATATATGTTTATAATGGAAACATCTTAAATAATAAATACTTTACTCACCGTTGGATGTCCAATGCTAACTTACTAACCTATTATTGGGTGACTTATGGAACTAACATTGTATAAAACCAATGGTTTCTGGAAAAAGAGACTCAATCACATGGTTTCTCATTTTAATGATGACTCAATTCAACATTGACTCATTTCAATGGTGACTCATTTCAATAGTGACTCATTTCAACAGTGACTCATTTCAATAGTGACTCCTTTTGACGGTGACTCATTTACCAAATTTCCAAAATAATTTGAATATTTAAAGAACAAAAATATAAAGTAATTTATCTAAGAATAATTTTAAACATAAAGAATTAATTTTAAAATATTACTTATTTTTAAATCTCATCATGAAATTTTTTATAAATTGAACATAGTGGATGGAACCAGAATTGTATCCATAAATATATTCCATGTAGATATTTTCATATTATAGAATACAATGATGATAGATATATAGATGAATCTAGATATAAATAGATTATAACTATATTAGAAAAATTGTATCATGTTAATATTAATAAAAATAGATGTATAGAGCAGCATGTCCCACAATGTGACATAACAATGTTATACTCCTTTATGCGACAACAACCTCCATTATTCAATGGGACTACAAACCCAATTTTAGTTGATAAATGTATAAGTTTAATAGGTAATTTTTTCTTCTATTTTTTATGTAATAAAATTTATAAATCATAATAGTTTATCATATATTGGTAAAGGTTGATAAACTATGGTCATCAATTCAAAACCCAAATGAAGATGATGAAATTGAAAAAATAGAGTGGATTGATTTTATGAATATTTTCATGGAGTAATATTTTACTTACAAATTCATATATGACATGGAGTGACAATTCTTGATTCCTAGAATGAATGAGGGTGAAAACATTGCTATGTATGAATCCAACATTACATGGTTAGAAAGGATTTCTGTGGACTACATACATAATCCAATGAGCAATATTGGTTGTTTCATTTATTTTCTAAATCCAATTATACGAAGGGAATAATTAACAAAACCTTCTCATTATGATAGAATATAGTATCATAGGATATCAAGACTAGGAAATAATTTCCCAAAATTATGGTATCGAAGGTATGTAAGGGAAGAAGAGGATATAAGAGAAAAAAATAAAGACATGAAATGGAAGAAGGATTTTCACATGTGATAATTGGGGTAATAAAAACCACAGTTATTTCTTGAATAGAATGGTATATTTCTAAAAGTGTGGTGATAATGGACACTCAGAATGTGATTTCTATGGAAAGAAATAACTCTGTAATGTTCAATCCTTTAGCTGTAAATTGATGGGGCAGTGCCTAAATGAATGTCCCAACCATCAAGGGAATATAACTTAGAAAAAGCAAAGATATGAAGGTAAATATTATGATGCTACTATGGTCAAAGTGGAATAACTATAGTATATGTTGTTTTTGAATTATTAATTATGTTATGATTATATGGTTATAGAAATCATGGGATATATAAGGATTGTACTTCCGTATATATTCTTTATTTATTTTATAGAATGCCTTCTTTCATTATCATTTTATGGTGATCAAGGTATTCATATATTTGGTATGCTGGAACAAAATATACATTATATTTTTTGAATATAATGATATGTTTAATTTTGAAATTTTGGAACCTTACATCAATAGTTTTTTTGTTGATTATGGACATAAATGTTTTGGACGAGTCATAGTATTAACTACATTTGGTATGGATTAAGATAATCTTTGGAAATTATTTTCTATTTATAACATGTGATAAACATTTTTAGTAATAATTTAATTTCTAAAAGAAATAATTGACAATATTAATATTTAAAAGTAAATCATGTATAAAAAATTCATCATGACCAGTCATCACCCATTGTACTAAATGAAATGGAAATAGATTAAAGTACAACCAAAGGATGATATTATGCTTATTAAATAGGAAGAAATGGAGTATTCATATTTTCAAAATAGGTTATTTAAATAGTAAAATAATTCCATGACTCTAGGAAAATGTTTTTTTGAATATAAATGTCATTCATTAAGTTTTATTATTGAGAAATCAAAAATAATTTTACGATTCAGATTTTTGTTATTTTGTAATGGTATGATTTATAATTACCATGTTATATCATAATCCTAGTCAAAATTGTATAGTTATATTCCTCATACATATATTCAATTACAACTAATTTTATCCTTTTTGAATACCAAATTAAGTGGTGAGAATCATATTCCACATTTTTTCAATTTAAGAGAATGATATATTAATCCTTTTTAGGTCATGTGATTTCCACAAAATAATTTTATGTATCAGCCATAAATCTTTGATGTTAAATTTAAAATAATTATGATCTAATTTCTTTATGGAGGGTAGAATGTAACACATCACTATTTTATAGTATTTCAATTCTTAATTTTTATATATTCGATATAATATGAAAATGAAATATTATTACGGGATCGTTATATATTATATTTTAAATTAACAGGAATGAATATTATTGGAAAAAAATATGTAATTTTTATATGATATAATAAATAATGTTTTTAATATTCATAAAAATATTTAATATAGTCATAATATAATAATAAATCTAATTCATTTATAAAAAGTTTATATTTTTCAAAAGGTATTTTTTCACCTTTTAATTTCCCACTCCTATTAAATATATAGTTTTACAATTTTATAATCTAAATTAAACAAAATAAATTACATTTTTAAAATTGAAATTTCTAAATTTTTTGAGGGAGAGGATTTTTTATTTGTTTGGAAATATTAATTTTTTAGTGAATATCGAAAAATACTACTTTTTATAAAACTATGAATTCCATTATATTAAAAGTATATTTATAATTTTAATTTGATCTCAATGTAACAAAATTAATATTCAGGTATAAATAATATTATTTATTTCATCTTTATTTGAGATTTTGGTATAAGTACATTTTTGGGCATAGTAATGAATTTAAAAAAACGAGATTTAGGTTGTGTTTTATCAATATAATTTTAATTTAACTAATTCCATCTCGGTTTTTTGAATTTTGATACATGGATTCAATATTTTTAATTATGCGGATAATATTTATTTAATAATTCTCTATTATTTTTTACAAATATGAATAGTTAATTTGGGATTTTTTACCACACTAAATTGTAAATTCGGTAATATCTGTAAAAAAATAAAATGATAAGGATTATAATATTACCCTAAAACATGTCGAAGATGTATTGGATGATTTATATAAGACCCTTATCATATAAGGGTAGAATATTAGTTATTTAATGGAATATTTCCAATGAGAATGTTTTTTATATTATTTAAGTTGAAGAAAATCCACAGTGAAATTTTCTTTGCCTTATATACCTCTTAGGTATCAATATAGAGACAAGTTTTGGTTTTGAATGGATATATGAGTAAATTATGAATTTAATAAAAATATTTTCTTGATTTAAAATATTTAAAATTTTTTAGAACCATTATTATGAGGTTATGATATTTATAATATTTTATTTAACAAAATGACAAAAATGACACTGTCATATTTCAATAACTATATTATTTTTTCTATAGTGTTACTCAAAAGAAAGAATTGAATATATATATATATATATTATTTTGAAATATAATTGATTTAATTACATCATGGTACTTTATTATTATTTTTGAAGGAATAAATAATAACCTTAAATAATTATACATTGATGATGCATTAATTATTTGTAAGAACCCATTTTTTGAGCCTGTACGACTTTGAAATTTTCATGATGTTATTATTGAGCAGGGAGTTCAGATGGTGTGCGATTCTGAGCCCCGGTGAGGCTGGAATTAAATTTTAAGTGCGTTCACACTAGGAACGCCAAATAAAAAGAATAACTCTCAAACAGTTACTCGGATGTGAAAACAAATGACACCATTGAGTCATTAGCATTCTGTTTACCCTCTGAGGGGTATAACATTCATGGGTGCGACCCTTTTGTGGAAAACACAACTAGGGGTGTTTCGTAATTTAGCTGCATTAGGCGTAAACATTATTTCTTTTGACCCGATGCTCGGATAAAAATTTTGAGACCACCATTGTGCACAGAATGAGGATTTTACCATAAGAGAGGCTTAACCTCACCACGTCCATAGTTCAGGTACGGGCCTTCTGGTGGGAGTTGAAAATTAAATAATTTTTTCCCTACTTAAACACATCAACCCCATCCTTCTTCCCCCTTACAATCGTCCTGGCGGAAGATCTCCCAAAAAAGGATACACCCTCTTCAAGCTCCTCTCACCACCTATCCAAGGTTGTTGTAGCTCTAGCAGATTATTTGTGAAGTGAAGGGCTACACCCTACAAGGTAGGGTCGTTGCACTTTCATTTTAAATTTCTATAAATTCTTCGAACTCAAATTATAGCATCAAAATTTTGTTTAATTGTCAAGCGAAGTCGATAGATGCGTACTGTTTCATCTAAGAATTACAACGCTCTTTTTGGATATAAATTCTGAGTCTCGGGGCATCCGGTGTTTCCCTAGGATGTTTTCTGGCCAAACCCCTTTTTTCAGTAGTTCTAGGGCGGTAAGGCGGCTACGTGCAACGGTCCAGTGATTCAGGGCGGCAGCTCGGCTACTCGGCAGACGGTGCGAGAGAGAGAGACGGCGGCTCGGCACCTCGGGGGTCTAGGTGACATCATCAAGCGGTGGGGCGGCCTGTTTTAGGTGAGCGGCGCAGGCTCCCTAGGCTGCACGAGTGGCACATGCGGGAGACCAGGGGCATGGGTCGGCCGGCCTGGCTGGTCGGCCTGCAGTGGGAGACTGGGGTCTTCATGACCCTAGGAGCAAACCGGGACACATGAAACACGGTTCCATTAGAAAATTGCCGGACCAGATTAAGCTGGCCCAGGAGAAGAGGTGCAGAACGTGCAGTGAACCGTGGGCCATGGTGGACTTGGCAGTCCTGGTGGCCGAGCTGTGGACTACCGGTCTAAAGTGGTGGACTGGCCAAACCGGTCCGGCCCACCCCGTCTCTGTCCGTTGGCATTTAAACGCCTCTAACATGAATTTTTTTTTAATATTCATGTATTGTCTATGGTGATGTGATCCTCGGATAAAGACATAGGTTTTGAGATGGTTTCAGGGATTTTTAGTTCCCGAGATGGGGGGCTTGGTGGTGCGACATGCCCCTTAAGTGTTACTTATCACCTCACCAGGATTCTTGTTTCAGATGGTGCGAGCATATACAGAGTCTGGTTTTGGCACTGTTAGTGGCATTGTGACCCTGGCGTCATGATGAAGTAGTCCAAGGTGGTTTCAGGTGTTGAATCCGGAGTTGAGGCATGGGCCCCATGGGCCATCTTTTAATCTGTGTGCAGTGTACTATGACTTTTTCATCAGACATCCATTCGGGGTTAATGAAGAGCTTATTTGGTGTTTTTTTATGAGATAATCTTGATGGTGTAGTTCCACCGACCTTTTTTGGAACGGAGGTATGTGCCCCACAAGACGTCGTATGGGCGTGAAGCAGCGTTGACTAACATTTTTGTCAGGAGTCCATTTCAAACGAGTACATAGTCTATCTCACATGTTTTTTCACGAGGATTGAAAATGTGAAATATTTTTGGGAATGTAAATCCTAATTTGAGATCTAATTAAATGTGAAAACATGAAATGGAGTTAGTTGGAGGTTACATTGATGCACTCCAGACCAACACAGGGTAGCGATGTTAGTGACAACCAGTGATGGCACGGGCAGTGTGGACTTATCGGACCAATTCCGTGTTTACCCTCCAGAGTGGATGGGCAGTGGGTTACCCATTCACCTTAGAGTTTACCCTCCAGTAGATATGGGAAGTTGGTTACCCGACGACCTCTTAGGGATTACCCTCCAGCTGGGCTTGGTAGTGGGTTACCTAAAGACTTCTTTCAGACTGAGCCCTTTCTATGAGGCTAGTCAGTGACATTTATCTGTGATTACCAGAGCAAGGACCTAGGTTGTACAGTTCAACGACATGAATTTTTTTTCATCCAGGACTTTTGGGAATTAGTGATGGATAACCATAGAACCATTGGCGTCTTTTCCTGAGCCGATCTTGGAGATAGAGATCCCCTTACACACTCAATCGGGTTTCTTATTTATCATATATATATATATACTAATTTTTTTCCCACTCCCATGGTTCAGTTACTCTCCTTCTCGGAGGGGTGAATATGCGTGGGGTATGCCATGTGCTTTCCCTATCTAGCATCTCATGGAAGGATGAATATACTTCCTTTCTTTTGTTGGGTTGAGCTGCACTCTCTCTATTGCACTCTTACACTATTCTTTGTTTTGTCTAATGCTCACTATTTTAGTACCTCCTTTGTTGGTCCCTTGAGCTTTCAGGGAATACTACTGAGTATCTTTGTACTCACCCCTTCTGGGGCCTTTTCGGCACTTTGTGTGCCCTTGCAGATGACAGACATGTCGATCGAGACTACAGAGGAGCGTAGAGGACACAGGAGCATGGGCTACGTTCAGTGGTCGTAATAGGACTTTCAAGTGTGAGACTCCCCAGCTATTTACTCTCTTTACCTCTTGTCGGGTGGTGGCACTTGTCTAGTTGGGGGCATGTTTGTCTACTTTACTGTTCAGTTTACTTTTCCTCACTTTACTTATTCTGTTTTTAGAGGTCAAGGCATGAATTTTAGTTGGTGTAGTCATACATAGGTTTCCTTTTTTACATTTCACATCTACATTGAGTGGATTGTGTTTGTGTGTGTACATGTACTTAGGCAAAGGCCTCCCTGAGATTTTTACGCCTTCGACTCTTGTCGCCAGCACCTGGCCTATGGAGGCGGGCATGGGGTAGTTTTGGCTCGAGACGGGTAGGGTTGGGTCGTGACAAAGTGGTATTAGAGGCATGGTTTATTCCATGGGGTGTTGTTCAGATGTCCCTAAAAATGAATTTTTTGGGATTTAGGGAAAGTGTGTTGATGTGTATCGAGAGTGGCTCTTATAACAGGGATTCCAGTGATGGTATGGGTAGCCGACGTATACATTCAACAGGGCCCTGATAACCCTCTTGTCAAATAAACACACTAAGAAAATTGTTGTAGTTAATTTGGAACATTCATCTGGTCGGATTGAGTCTTTGACTATCCTTTTTACGTCATCTCCCTTTTTTATTACTGATATATATATATATATATATATTCTCATCTGATCACGGTACTCCTTGATAATTTTCTGGATTCCCCCATGACATAAGCCAGCCAGGTTACCCTCCCCAGTTCATTTCAAAGACCTAGTGAGTGAAGAGGCATCTGTTCAGGTACCCTCACGTGATCCCCGTACAACCAATTGTTCATTTCTATCCCCTCTATCTAGAGAGCGGCTGTTAGTACTTGCAGCATAGGCTGAGGTTGAGCACAGGCTATGTGCGCTCTGTGACATCCAGCATCATCGGCCATAGAAGTTCCACGGGGACATGGATCCCCATGAAGCGGAAGAATATATAGAGTACATGGACCACCTTTTCAGGCTGGTATGGACACCATCAGACCAGATGGTAGACCTAGCTTCCAGACTTTTCTTCGAGATGGTCGGGCGTTGGTGTGGGTTAGTTACGTAGACCCACGATGAGTTGTCTCTCATGTGGGATAGATTTTAGTAGATCATTTGGTGGATTAATCCCCCTCTTGTTTATTGTATGTTCGAATTTAGGAGCTACTGGATCTGAAGCAGGGGGAATGACCGTTGCGCAGTACTCGGCCTGGTTTAACGATCTGATATGCTACTCATAGGATATGATCCACGATACATACTTTTGGGTGTAGAAGTTTGATCAGCGTCATCGTAGCGAAATCTGTGCTAGTGTAGTACCCATGTGCATCCCTACTTATTATAGGGTGCTATTGTGGGCTCTAGAGAAAGGGAGCTTCTTGGTTGAGGGATGCCTGCTGGAAGGGCCTAGTAGTGGCCGCTTCAGAGAAGAGTCTTCGGTAGCAGGCAGGTTACATAGAGTAGGGACTTAGTCGAGGAGACCCATCCATGAGTAGACTCAGGGGTAGGGTCATACAATGTTGTGGCGCTGTAGAGCATCAGGGCAGTTAGGATAGATCCGGTGCTATTCTTGTGATGGACAGGGTCACCTAGAATGGGTCTGCCCGACCAGTCATACCAAGAAGTCGTGGTAGGCCGTGGGCGCACTACAGCGGCAGAGGCAGTGTCGTGACCAAGGATCTTGCAAGTGAGGACATGGTGGTCTTTAGGGAGGTGGCACAGACAGAGTGGTAGGACCTGGAGGTGGGGGATGATGTTATGAGGTACTTAAACTGCCACCACCAGGAGGCCCACTTCAGGCTCAGGGAGCTGGAAGTAGGGGCTACGGGTAGCTTCAATCTATGGGTGTTCGTGACCCCCAACACATGAGATGGTCCGAGGTAAACATTGTATTTACTCTAAAATTCCTTCAGTCCTAGTAGACATAGGCTCCAACCACTATTTTATATCGCTGCTTTTTTTACAGGAGTTGGAGCTCCCAGTAGAGGCGCTGACACCTGTGCTTAGCCTCGAGGTTTCTACAGGAAGTGCCTCGTCAGTGACCTTTGATTGCAGACAGTGCGAACTGTCGCTCGGAGGATAGAGATTCAGGTGGGGCCTAATGGTCATCATGATGGAACCATACGATATCATCCTGGGCAGGGATTGGCTTTCTATGGTACACCCCCAGATCAACTATCATCGCAGATGAGTCAGATGAAAACATTCTCATTGGACGAGGCTCACCATCCTCAGTGAGCAAGACCTCGTGGAAGATTAGATGTGTACTCTGAGTAGGAGACCACCACCTTTTTCTCACAAGTTGGAGATAATGTCTCTCAAATAAGAAGAAGATATAGGCACCTGGATCCCTACTTTTGTAGAGGACACTATGGATGTTTTTCCTAAGGATGTCCTAGGACTACCTCCGAGGTGAGATATGGAGTTCCACATTGACTTGCACCCAGGGAATCTCCCGATATCATGTGCAGTATATCGGATGGCACCCATAGAGCATCGGGAGCTACGACTTCAGTTTGAGGTCCTTCATGAGAAGGGATTCATTAGTCCTAGTGTGTCCCCTTGGGTAGCTCCAGTTTTTTTGTGAAAAATGCGGATGGGAGTGTGCGACATTGGGTGGATTATTGTCACCTGAATTAGGCCACGGTAAAGAACAAGTACCCTATGCCGAGGATTGATGACCTCTTCGACCAGTTGAGAGGTGCGAAGTGGTTCTCTAAGAAGGATCTTAGATCCGGATACCACCAGTTGTAGGTTCGTGAGGTTGACATCTGAGAGTTGGCATTCCATTGTCGTTATGGGAATTAAGAATTTTTGGGGATGCCCTTTGGCATGACAAATGCCCCCACCATTTTTATTTCTCTGATGAACAAGATATCCAATCCATACTTGGAACTATTTGTGGTTGTCTTTATTTCTGACATACTCATCTACTCTGTGACAGATGGTCCTATACTTACTCCTAGAGAACCTACAGTATGGGAAGCTCTCGAAATGTAAGTTCTGGATTCATGAGGTTCACATTCTGGGGCATGTCATTTTGGAACAGGGTTTAGCCATAGATCCCACAAAGATAGAGGCAGTGATTTCATGGGATCCACCCAAGAATGCATTTGTGCTACGAATCCTCTTTGGTTGGGCAGGGTACTATAGGAGGTTCATGAATGATTTCTCCAGGATTTCTGCCCCTTTAACCTCATTGACGTGGGAGGGATGGCCATTCACCTAGACTGATCAGTGCATGAAGGCCTTCGAGGTGTTGAGGCAGAGGTTGACTATTGCTCCAGTGTTGAGGCTTCCAGAGGAGGGCATTGATTTCATGGTATACAGATACGCTTCAAGAAATGGCCTCAGGTGCATGTTAACACAATAGTGGGTAGTGATTGCATATGGGTTGAGGAAGTTGAGGCCCCATGAGCATAATTATGTGACTCATGATATGGAGTTGGCAGCAGTGGTCTTCGACTTGTGGTTATGGAGACACTACCTTCTTTGTGAGTATTTTGTGGTCTACTCAGACTACTAGAGCCACATGTACATCTTCACTCGGAGGGATCTAAATCTTAGGAAGAGGCGCTTTCTAGAGTTTCTATATGACTATGATATCAAGATACTCTACACTATAGGGAAGGGAACGTAGTAGCATATGCCTTTTTTTAGGAAGTCCCATGCTCGTCGAGTACAAGAAACTTCAATGCAGTTGGCTTCCCTGCATCTGACCTTGGACGATCCGGATGGTACGACTATTCTGAGGTTGATGATGTTGACTCCATCACTACTTTAGCGTGTTTGAGAGTTTCGCCTAGAGGATGTTGACAACGAGGTATTGAGTGATTAGATATCCACGTTCGATGCACCCAATGGGTATTCTGAAGGAGGGAATTATAAGATCATGTTCTAGGGGTGACCTGTAGTACTAGTGGAGATGTGGGAGGAGGTGATGTGGGAATTACACATTTCTCCCTTAGTTGTACATCCTGATGTTGGGAAGATGTAAATCGACGTTCAAAAGTAGTTTGTTGGTCTGGCATGAAGAAGAGCATAGCTGAGTTCGATTCTCAGTGCCTTACCAATCAGTAGGTGAAGGCATTGCATGAGGTTCTGGCAGGGTTGCGGCAGCCCCTTGAAATACCGGAGTGGAAGTGGTACGAGGTATATATGAATTTTTCACATGGATTACCCACACAGTAATGGGACATGATTCCATTTGGGTGATAGTGGATCGACTGACAAAGTCGGTGTACTTCCTTTCCATCAGAGAGAAGAGATTGGTGGAGAGTTAAGGACAGTTGTACATTCGGGATATTGTCCACCTTCATTGAGTACACTCGATGATCATCTCTGATCATGATGCACGGTTTACTTCTCAATTTTGGAAAGTACTGCAGGAGGCATTCGGGACTCAACATTAGATGAGTGCATATTTTCACCCATAGATGGACGGGCAGACAGAGCACATTATCTAGGTGTTGGAGGATATGCTCAGGGCGTGCGTGTTAGACTTTTTCCTTAGCTGGGAGTATCACCTACCCCTTGTGGAGTTCTCATATAACAATAGTTAGCACTCTACTATCGGTATGGATCCTTTTGAGGCCCTATACAGAAGAACCTTCAGGTCACCATTGTGCACGACAAAGGCTGGGGAGACCTCCCATGTGGGCCTTGAGTTCATGCGGCCGACAACGGAGAAAGTGCAGATCATTCGTGAGCAGATGAGGATGGCTGAGAGCAGACAAAATTTTTTGCATACCATCGTCGTAGGACTTTGGAGTTCGAACTGGGGGACCATGTATTTTTCTAGTGTGTCCCAGCAGTGTGGAACATATATGTTCGGTCGGGGAGGGAAACTATCCCCAAGATTCATCGGGCCTTTTTAGATCATGCACAGGGTTGGAGAGGTTGCCGACCATCTCGCTCTACCCCCACTGCTGGAGAGAGTTCATGATGTCTTCCATGTGTCACAGCTGAGGAAATACGTGCATGACCCCACACACATCATCGACTGGGGAGAGGTGGACAATGAGGATGGAGGCACCTTTGCGGAGCACCCGGTGGCGATTGAGGACCAACAGGAGCAGACTTTGTGTGGATGAACCATTCCTTTGGTTCGAGTGTTGTGGAAGCACGAGAGGCTCCAGGAGAGAACCTGGGAACAAGATAGCCAAATGTGGGCTCAGTATTCCGAGTTGTTTTTATAGTTTTTATTTTCGAGGAAGAAAAACTTGAAGGAGGTAATGATGTAAGAACCTGGGTTTTGAGCCTGTAAGACATTGAAATTTTCGTTATGTTATTCCAGAGAAGGGCATTCAGATGGTGTGTGATTCCGAGCCCCAGTGTGGCTAGAATTAAATTTTAAGTGTGTTCACACTAGACATGCAAAATAATTGGAATAACTTTTAAACAGTTTCTCGGATGAATAAAACAGAGGGTACCTTTGAGTCAAGAGCATGCCTTTTACCCTAGGAGGGGTGAAACTTTAACGGGCGCGAACCTTCTTTGGGAAACGCCACTAGGGGAATTTTCATGATTTAGTGGCCTTAGGTGTAAACTTTATAACTTTTGAACAAAGTGTCGGATTAAAATTTTGAGACCACCATTACGCTCAAAATGTAGATTTTACCCTAGGAGTGGCTTAAACTCGACCCTGTTGAGAGTTTGAGTACGAGCCTACTAGTGGGTGTTTAAAATTAATTAATATTTAATTCATTTTTTTCCCTACTTATACACATCCACTCCCTCCTTCTCCCCCCTTATAATATCCCTTTCATAATCTCTCCCAAAAATGGATCCACCTTCTTCATGCTCCTTTCCCCACCTCTCCAAGGTGGTTGCGGCTCCGGTGGATAGTTTGTGAAGTGTCGGGCTACACCCTGCGAGGTAGGATCATTATGCTTTCATTTAAAATTTACACAAATTGTTAGAACACAAAATATAGCATAAAAATGCTTTTTAATTGGAAAGTGAATGCCCAAGATTCATATGGTTCGATCCAAGAATTCCAACGCTCTTTTCGTATCAAAAATCCGAGTCCATGTGCGTTCGGGGTGGCCCCGATAAGTTTTCCAGCCAAAACCCCTATTTTTCGGGGGTTCTAGGGCAATCTGGCAACTCCATGCGGTGGTCCGGTGAGTCCAGGTGGTAGTGGGGATCCTTGGAGGTAGGTGCGGGTGAGCTGGATGGCGGCCCGGCACCTCGTTGGTCCAAGCGGCGTCCTCATGTGGTGGCATGTCTGGTTGCGGGCGAGGGGAGGGGGCTCCGTAGGTGGCATCAGTGGCGCATGTGGGAGGCCAGGGGCATGGGTAGGCCGACTTTTCCGGATGGCGTGCAGCGGGAGACAACAGTTGTTGTGCCTCAAGAATGGACCAGGACCCACGAAATGCGGGTCCCAAGGAAAAGAGTTAAACGGGCTTAAGACGTTCTGGGTGAAGCGGTGTGACCCGTGCCGTGAACCGAGGGCTACGGTGGTCTGGGTGGTCTGGGTGGCCAAGCCGCGGACTTCCGGTCTAAATGGGCGGACCGGCCGGACCAGTCCAGCCCACCCTATCTCCATCCATAGGCTATAAAACACCTCTAACATGCAAACCATGTGTCAGATTTGAATGCCATTTGTGGCGATGTGATCCTCATATCGAGGCAAAAGCATTGATATGGTCTCTGGAATTTTTAATTCTTGAGAAGGGGGCATGGTGGTGCGACACACCCATTAAGTGTTACTTAGCGCCTCACCTGGATTCTTGTTTCTAATGGCGTGATCACATCCGGAGTCTGTTTTATGCACCACCATTGGAGTTGTGACCCTAGAGTCATGAATAAGTTGCCCAGGGTGGTTTCAGGCATTGATGCTGGAGTTGAGGTGTGGGCCCCATGGGACGTATTTTAAACTTTGTGCAGCATACTTTGACTTTTTCACCAGAATTCTGTTCAGGGTGAATGAATAGTTGACTTGCTGTGTTTTTCTGAGAGCATTATGATCGCATAGTTCACCTGACCTTTTTGGAACTGAGTTGTGGGCCCCACGAGATGTCAAATATGTATAATGTAGTGTTGAATAACATTTTTGTTGGGGGTCCGTTTCAAGTGAGTAAAGAGTCTATCTTGCATGTTTTTGCTCTAGGATTGAAAAGGTAAAATCGGTTTGGGTGGGTGGAGCCTCATTTGATATCTCATTAAATGTGGAAACATGAAAGGGCATTGGTTTGAGGTTCCACTAATTCACTCTGAACCAACGCACCTTGGTGATGTTAGTGACACCCAGTGGTGGTACTGGCAGTGCAGAGTTATAAGACCAGTTTCGGGTTTACCCTCCATCGGGACTGGGTAGTGGGTTACCCGCCGACGTATTAGGGTTTACCCTCCAATGGGGCTAGAAAGTGGGTTACCCACCAGAGTATTAGAGTTTACCCTCCACCAGGGCTGGGCAGTGGGTTACCCGTTGACCTTAGGGTTTACACTCCAGTCAGGTTGGGCAATGGGTTACCCGTTCACATTAGGGTTTACCCTCCAGTAGGGCTGGGAAGTGGGTTACCTGATTAACTCATAGGGTTTACTCTCCATCTGGGCTGGGCAGTGTGTTACCAAATGACTTCTTTCAGGCTCATCCCTTTCTATGAGGTTGGGTAGTGACTTTTCTTATGATTACCAGAGCGAGACCCTTGGTTGTACGATTTTGTAATGAGATAGCTTCGGCATGCAAGAATTCTGGTCATCAGTGATGGATATACATAGAATCATTGGTTACTTTTCTTGACATGATCTTGAAGAATGATATCCCCTTACACACTTGTTCGGGTTTCTTACTGATCATATATATATACACCCTACTTTTGTTCCCACTCCCTGGGTTCAGTTACTCTCCTTCTAGGAGGGGAGAAGACACATGGGGTATGCCACGTGCTTTCCATGTCTAGCTTATCATAGATAGATGAGTCTACTTCCTTTCTTTATTTGGGTTGAGCTGCACGCTCTCTATTGAACTCTTACACTATTCGTTGTTATGTCTAATGATCACCGTTTTAGTACCTCTTTTGTTTCTCCCTCGAGATTTAGGAGAATTCTACTGAGTATCTTTATAGTCACCCATGCTTGGTCTTTTCCCACACTTGGTGATCCCTTATAGACAACAGACAAGTCAATCAGGACTATGAAGGACAGTAGATGACATAGGAGCTTGGGCTAAGTTCAATGGACATAGTAGGACATTCATGTGTAAGACTCACCAACTATTTACTCTCGTTACCTATTGCCGGGTTGTGGCACCTTCATAAATGGTCCCATTTTTTCCCCTTTACAATTCAGTTTACATCATAGTTTACTTTTTAGAACTTTACTTTTCTGTTTTTAGAGGTTGATGCATGCTTTTTAGTTGGTATATTCTAGTCCATAATTTGGTTTACTTTTTACTCAGCACTTCTACAATGAGTGCGATGTGTGTGTGGGTACAGGTACTTAGGCAAAGGCCTCCCCAAGATTTTTACACCTTGTTCTCTTTCTTCCAGCCCCTGGCCTTTGGAGGTGGGCTTGGGGTAGTTGCAGCTAGAGACCGGTAGGGTTGGGTCGTGACATTATTTTACCAATGAAATATTCAAATAAATGTTATTAAATATATTTAAATAAATATAATTTAATTAATTAAGGCTCTACAATGACATTATTGATTGTTATGACATATCAGGGGTGTGTTAAATAATTTTTCTTATGTTATCCAACTTTCATGTTTTCATTTTTTCCAATGTAATAAATAGTGTCAAAATTGAAGGTAAGGATATTTTATCAAAATGATATATTATTAATTTTTTTAAATTTTTTAAATAAATATTAATAGAAAATTATTATTAATTGGTCTAAATTGTAATAAATTATTCATTTATTGTCCAATTGAATTTTTATAAGTAAAAAATTATCATATTTTAATATTAAATTTTTTTTACCAGAATTAAAATTAAATTATTTGAACTAAAGTCAATCAATATTAAAAGATATAATGTAAATCGAAAACATGTCAAAATTTTATTCACTTATGAAATTATAATTTTATATCATCTTATATTTGAATACATAGAAATTTTGTTTTATTTTAATGGAAAAATAATTTATTTTTATTTAATATTTTGATGATTTCCAATGGTGTGTCTTACCTAAATCATAACAGTGCACTCCTTCCTTCATTTCATTTCTCCACCTTGAACCTCCTAGCTCACCCAAGTCCTACCCATATTTTCCCCTACTATCCTTATCCAAGTTTTTAATATCCTATATTTACATTAATACAGTCTCTATATCCCTTATGAATATATCTAAAGGAAGTCTATTGAAGAAGATGTAATTTTTTTTTACAAAGTTATTCAAATTTGTTTGTTCTATTAATTTATTTTGATGTGTGTTTTCTTTTATAAAATAATAAAACCTCTATCATCTATATAATTAGATGTTATTATGATTATGAAAAAAATGAAATTATTCCTTTATCTATCATACGAAAAATGGATGCACCACATGTGCGTACGTATGACTTTTCATCTCCACAGAGCAGTGTAAGAAATTTTAATTGATAAAAATTAATGGATACACAATAAAATGTATTTAATGATTAAATATGACAATTATGGAAATAATTTTATTCATTAAATGTTTAGTTTATTCTGTATTCAATAGAAATGATTCTTTTAAAGAAAAAAACATGACAAACAATATAAATAACACCCAAAATAGTGAAATGAATAAATGTTATTAATAAAAGAGTGCGAAAACGTTATAATGGGCCCATATATGATTTTATAAATTTTAATATGAATTTTTATAGGTTAATAATTTTTCTAAAACTACTATATAGTAGGTTTAGATTACCTTTAATGTTATTTGAACTTGGAGTAATGGTTTTCTCATATTTCTGTTATTTTTGTGAGATATGCCTTATTCATCACTTATTTCTTGTGTTTAGTGTATTTATAATACACTTTGATATGTTATATCAAGGATTAATATTATATCATGATAATTAATTTTTTACTAATTGTTATTCCTTTATTGGTATTATGATTAAAATGTTTTAAATTAGTATGGGACACTTCAGAATGTTTAATGATTATATTCCTCAAGAATTTTATTAATGATCTTATAATAGTATTTCCATTATTTGGGTTAAACATATACTCCGTTAAACATTTCATTATATCACTATCTGTCAAATTAATTTTTATTTTAATAAGTATATTTTAAACCTATTTTCAATTTATTATTAATTTATATATATAATCGATTCATTTGGTTAACGCTCACACATTCTTTTACGAATACTCTTTTAAATAACTTTTATAATTTAAGAAAACTATTTCATAATAGTTATATGGAATGAGATGATTCTTCTAGATTCATGACACCGTTATATCATTAGCAATCCATTACAAATTTTCATCATTATTTTCTAGTGAAAATTTAATTTTTTTTCTACTTGCGCAGGTTTTTAAATAATTGATTCCATAGTAAAAAAACCATATTTGTGTAAATAAATTTTCAATGATTTTGTTGGATTAATTTCAACTATGTCAAAACACTATATTTAATCTTATAATTATATTATTTTTATCTCTTATGACACCATCTAGTCTATTACATTAAATGGTTTATAGTCATTTTTACTATGGGTGTACAATCATGATAGAATTCAATATATTACACTATATTTTTATAATTATGTTTATTAATTGTGTAAGGATTTTAATAATTCAAATTATAGTTTCGAATTGAGTACATGTGATTATTATGTTCCACCCCTTACTGATGAAGTATAAATTGGAATTTTTATGTGATGGGAAGGGATTGTTACAACCCCTAGATGAATCAGCGTGTCTTATGAGACAAATTATACTAGGTTTTTCATTATTTATGTGTGGTTCATGGCATAAGAATTAAAGGTATATTTATGATGTCCTTCACTATGCATTACCTCATTATGATAACAATAATTGATAATCCAAGTTATTATTATAGTTTTAGAATATCCTTTGTCATGTTTCATTCTCATGTAATTATTTATATGGTATTATTTATTTAGATTTTATTCCTCCCATATTATGTTCGTATTTATGATTTAATGACATGTTTTGTAATACATTTACCATGTGTTATTGTTTCTCTATATAGATTCCACATTATTGTTTACTCATATTGAGAATTTGATCTCACCACGTACTATATTTAATTTTTCCATATTATTCTAGGATATATATTATAACAGACATGTGGGGATAAGATAAGAGAATATGATTCTTCTCAGTGAAGTTATTATGTTGTATTTATTTCAGATTTTTTATTTAAAAAATATTTTTTTGTCTAGTTTTCCATATGTACTAAACTATTCATTCCTTTGGAATATTAAATCCTTTTATATAATGACAATGTAATAAGTCATATAATGTCTTTGGGATACTGGGGGAGGTGTATTTAATGTACCCACAAACATTTTTGGGGGAAGGTAGTCCCTAGGCCAATGAATCCAGGTGTTTGGTCATAATATACACCCTTAAGAATCTAGATAACCCTTTAGAATATAGGGTGAATCTAACAGACTATATTATTTTGGGATCTACCACTAAATGGTGGGTTGTTCTCATATAGAAATATCAGTATCAGATCATGATTTGGAGGGATTTCTAGAATGGTTACTATGAATACTACATTGTTTAAAATTTATGCCTGGTCGGGATATGGATTTCATGCATTAGGTGTATGGTTATTTGTCAATCATTCTCTACATATCACATTTGAAAAAAATTCATTTATTTATACCCACTCTTATTGGTGATGATCTGCCTTGGATGATATGTTTTAGGTATGGGATTCTTTATTTCATCAGATCACTAGTGAACATCATCTAATTGAAAATTAGCACTATGATAATGAACTATTACATTATATTTCAGAAAAAATATGAGGAAATATATTTTTATAGGGCATGGTCATTCTGATACATGAATAGGTAGTGGATCATCTAATGATAATATGAATCACTTCATGATTCATTATGAGTGATATAAAAATCATAGTATTCAAAATGAAAATTTAATGGTATTATTTTAGTGTGGAATGAAATGCCACATGAAGCCTCAATGTGATAGATACATGGTTGAGTGCCATCAATATCGAAGAATGTTCCATAGTTTGAGTTTTTATGGACCATTAACCAGTACCCAATGTGATTGAATTTTCTATAAGTCTGAATTATGGAGTGGTAATAGTAGCTCTATGCTTGTTATGAAGTTGTAGTACCACTAGAAAATAATTATAAGGTATTTATTATGGATAGGAAATAAGTAATTTTTACCTAAAGAACCCATAGAGTGGAACTATGTAGGGAAGTTAGGATTTCACACAGTTCTATGGATCATTCTATATATGTGTATTAAAACCCATTCTAGAGGATAATATTTAATGACTATCCATAGGTTTATGGTAAAACCATTATTTTCAGAACATAATTACAATCTTATTTAATAAAGGAACATCACATTAATTATTATCTATGGATTTATCATAGATTCTTAGACATGAGTTTGAGTAATTTTATAGTGTAATGAATCATGATACTCCATTCTGAGTATGGTCAGAATATGTATACCAATTCATGGAATTCCTACATGATATTAGTTATTATCATATCTTATTTATCCATTTTAACATTATGATGATAGAATTTGATATAATTTATTGGAAGGATTGATTATTTACTTATGGATCCCATCTAAATATTTATTTTTTGAGGGTATATTTTATACTCACTGAGGGTTGTACAAATGATCATATGGAAGAATGGTAAGTTCATGAAAGTAGAAATGGACTAGGTCATCATGGGCTAACTGGAGTGTTTTCGCAGGATTTCAGTCCCTTTCTTAATGATCCAGGAATAAAATAAGATATTTTTTTTCTAGTGCTAGATCCTTTTAGAAATGTTTCTCCAACTGAATTTATTGGGAACACCATAGATAGAGCTTGTAAGATCCCATATTTTATGTGGAGCTTCCTCGAGATAGAATTAAGGTAATTTTTTTCATTAAGTACCTTTCTATTGGGATTTACCTTAGGGTTTTTCAGGTGAAAAATAAAAAAATGGAATAAAGGGAGATTCTGTATTGTTGGAAAATGGTTAAAGAAAACAATGTGCCCATTCCTATAAACTGTGGAGACTGGAAAATGAGGATTCAGATGACTGGAGTATAGTTTTACAAACTGTTCACCAAAAAATAATTGGCGTACTATTGGTGTATAGCTTAGGAAAACGGTGTAACCTTTCATAACAGACCATGTGCACAAATTAATGAGGCCTAAAAATTTGTTTTAGGATTCCCCGAACCCATGAAACTAAAATTTTTGGACACCATTTGATGCTAAGAGTCATTTCACGTTTTAGGAGATCTCTATATGAACTCAAGTTCTTATGAACTCCTTTCATCACAATTTGAATACTTCAAAGAATATCTTTAACCCTCCTGGTATGTGGATCTCATCCCATTGCTTTCGGGTTCATCAATATTCTTTCTATTTTTCTTTTGATGAGAATAATCCACTATTAATATAGATCTAAATAAATTTAGTGAGATCTAGCTCAATAATTTTGTATATATTTTATTATTTAAAAGATTTTTGTTTGTTTCGATGATGATTTAGGGATATAGGCTCTAATCTTGGTCTACATCATTATGCCACTAAATTTTTAGGATTTCTATTGGGTGATCAGTCATTGGAGAATCAAGGTAGGTGGCATAATATTAATATCCCATAGTCATGAATTTGATTATGTGTATGCAATTTTATATTTTCTAAGTATTCATAGAAAATTTGAATTCATATGCTGAATTAATAAATGTGGTTGTCTAATTAACTGGGAATTTTAGAAAATTTATTGAATAATGAATTGTGTGATTTTGGGATAATTAATTGTTAAATTAATTATGAGAATTAATAATTTTTATTTAAATAATTAATTTTTGAATTAACTATTTCCAAGTAATGTCATGAATCAATATAATTTAGTATAGAGTGAATTACATGATATTGTTGTTATATCCAGAAGATTATAAATTGATGAAGTAATTAATGGATTTAACAAACTAAATTAATTGGAGAATTAATTATGTTTATTTATGTACTAAACTAATTGATGAATTGGTAATGATATTACTATTGAATAATTTAATATTTCTTTATTTATTTTTGATATAATGTGAAAATTTTTATTCAATTGAGATGTATCAATGGTAACACGATCAATATAAAAATGAGTAAAGGAATGGGAAGATAAAAATTTAATTTATTGTATAAATAGTAAAATTATCATTATACTTGTGGGTACTGTAATTATACGCTGGTGATTCTATTGATAAGTAAGAATGGAAAAATGGTATCTTAATTAGGTATTTAATATTGAAAAATTTGGAAATCATGTATGGAATTAAATAATGAGACAGATAGTAATGCATGCTATGCCCACATTTTAGAATAATTCAAACTCCATCATTAGCCAAAGTAGGTATTGAGACATAGTATAACCATTGAAAACATCTGTTTACAACATCAACCAAATAAGGTATGAAGATATGATATTACTAGGGAACACTTCGAAATTCGTCTTGATTCGAAGATGGTATTGAGGTACGCGTATCCTCTAGCACCCGGGAGTTAATGTAGTTAAATAAATACTAATTGATAATGTGGTAACTATTTACTAATGCATTATATTTCATTATCTATACAACTACATACACTATTTGAATATCCTTTTTAAAACAATATTGGTGGTGGCCTACTAAGTTGTACTATCACCTTTCTCAGTCAGCCTTATCAGTACCAGAATACACATTCAACTTTCTGGACATGTTAATGGAAAAGCCCTTAGATAGATGGATAAATTGGGGAAGGATCATGGATTAATTAATCAAACGTGATTTGGGACCATCTTGGAAGTCATTATTGTCGTTATTTTTAGTTTTCATTTTAGACACATGAATGACACATTAAAATGGCATGTTTCGATTTCAATTTGATATTTTATTTATTGTTTTGTTATCATGATAAATTATCATTATTATTTTTTATATATGCTTCTATGATTTTTTATTATTTTTGTTCGTGTTTACTAAAATCAAAGAGTGTATTGTCTCCCCTTGATTGACTTAATAGACCCTCGATACTAGTTAGAAGACCCTTGTGTATGGTGAGGCACACTTGAGATCATATGGATGACCAGATTGAGGAAATATTACTTGGAACCTGGGATGGGATATTACAAAGTGGTGTAAGAGGTCCAATTTTCTTTTCTCCTTATTTAGGCTTACTAATTTAAAATTGTATATTGGAGAGTTGGAAGAGTCATGGATTAGTAATGATATTTTTTTTCTGATTCAAAATCCCAGGTATATGGTAATAAATGAGTACCCACTATGGGATTATTATTATTATTTTTTTCTTTTGCAGTAGAATTTTATTTCATCTTTGACAAGGATCTTTTTTATAATGTGAAATTTTTATTTGAGATTTTATGAAAAATTTTCTTGTTGATCCGAATTAAATGAGAACTGATATTTCATGCATCATTTTAGGCACTTCGGGTTTTTGTGACATGTATCATTTTATGTACAAATGAAAAAATAGGTTATGGGTATGGTTTTGAAGTCAATGTTTTTTCTTTTTATGTAAAAATAAACAATAAAATGTTCATAATGTGAAATTTACAAATAAAAAATGATAAAAGATGAAAATAATTTTTTTTCTAAATATAAAAAATCAATAAGGAGAATTAAAATACCCTTTTATAACAAATAACTGGGTGCATAATAGTAAAGGGTAGTGTTAGAACCATGGTTTTGATCGTGTGAATGGATTTTGGTGATTTAATTATTGAGTCTTATTGTTTTTTCCCAGTTACATAAATGGGTTAATTTTATGGATCCCTTTCCTAAGGTACGTTTTTTGAATTATAGATAGTTTTCCTCTACAATGATGCTTACTGAGATGTTTACCAAGGAGCATGGCTAGGAAGGATCCTCTAGTGAGGGAACATTAGGTACCAATAGTGTCATGTTATGGAGGGGAGAGGTTACAAAATAATATTTCTTGATTCATGTAATTCATGGTAAGGAACACAAGGTGGGTTTTGATTCATGTGTGTAGTTTGACGCAAGAGTTCTACTTGTAGAACCCTATAACATTTACTATGGAGGGTATAAATGTGGGAGATAAATTTTAGGTTGAATCTATTGAGATGATATTGGACCATATGGATAATCCTGTTGAGGGGAGTGCAATGTTGTATACTTATATGCTATGTGGATCAGAGATTTTTTGGAGGGACATTCAGGCATGGTCTGGACAAACTGAATGAATGAGATGGAATGAATTCTTTAAAATGTTTTTGAGAAATTCTACCCAGTGATGTTGAGATAGGATAATGTAGTGGATTTCATGATGAAGAATAAGGGGAGCATGTCTATGTTGGAATATGCTATATTTTTTAAAGAATTATTGTCAATCTTTATATAATTTAAAGGATATGATATGTTTAAACTGGATAATTTTAATAATGTAATTAAGTGACATAATAATTTCCAAGTTAACCTATTTCCATTAATGATGTTACCTAATGTTGTGGATTATACTATAAATTCTAGAGGGAACATGAAGGAAGATTTCAGTTCTTGAAATACAGTTTCAATTGGTTGATTATGATGTGTGACTTTCGAGAGTAGGGAGAATAGTTTTGAGAACTTCATCAAAGGTAGTAGAAAACTGAGTGGCCAGGGTGAAAGTTCATTTACACAAGACCCTACTGGAGTGATCTTTCAACAGTGTGGTTGGTTAAGAAACCATCAAAGACATTGGAACAAGCCACAAGTAGTGTGTGATTATTGATGTAATTTGGGACACCAAAAAAATTTATATAGGTAACAATGATAGAAGGTTAGTTATGGTGCATCAAGAAAAAGTCAAAGTGTGGGAAGGCTATATTCTATACCATATCTGGATGGAATCTATAGATCTATAAGATAAGCATATAGAGGAATAAGTTGTAGTTCTTCTGATGATGGACTTCCATATTACATGGTTGATGCAACTTAGTGATGTAAGAGGGAATCATTGGGGATAGGGGTAGTACAACTAAATGTAGTGAATCTATACTTGTGGATAGCGAGGTTGGGCCATCGATAATAGGAAGAAATTTTTTTTGTAGCTTCTACATTATCATGTTCTTTAACTTATACGGGTTCCTCTCATTCCTTTATATATGAAATACTTGTTAATATTTGGAGCATGGTGGTGAAGTTTGTTAATGGGGTAGTTATTATTGATACACCATTATGAGTTGGTCAAGAGATAGCTGTATTTGGAAGAGATATTCTATTAAGATTGTGGACTATTTTTTTTCTTTGGGATCTCTATATCCATGATATGATAAGATTAAACCTAGTTATGGGAATGGAATTAATAGTCACCTATTTATCCCAATTTTATTGTTTTCACATGATATTGACATTTACGTCTCCTAAGAGGGATGGTTACATTCATCAAGGAGAGTGAGATATCTAGGCAGGCCGAGCAGGGCCAATTTCTCAACAACTTACAGAGAAAAAATCCTATGTTTCAAGTTTATTAATATATGATGGGTTGTTATGTACGATTCCATTCCACCTATAGTAGATCTTTTTTTTTCATAAATACTCTCAGGATTTTCACCTAAGAGAGACGTAGAATTAACTATTGAGATCATGTCCGGGACTGATCAAGTATTTATTCCACCATTCAGAATGGAACTGACATAGCATCAAGAGACAAATAACCAGATATAGATGCTAGAGGATACGGTGATTATCCATCAATGCATGTTTCCTTGGGGTTCACATATTTTGTTTGAAAACATGTCTAATAGGAGACTTCACCTATCTATAGATTACCAAAAGCTGAACAACATGACTGTAAATAACCTCTTTGTTCTACAATGTATCAGTTAAATTTTAGACCAGTTGTGGGGAGAATTTCTTTTCTGGAAGATTAAATTTAGATTAGGGCATCATCAGTTGAGATTTCAAACTTTTGATATACTGAGGAATGCATTCATTAGTATGTACAAACAATATGAATTTATGGTGATGTTTTTGAGTTTGATAAAAACATCAGTTGTGTTTTTGGACATGATTAATAGAATCATCCACCATATATAGATCATTTTTTTGTAGAATTCATTAATGACCACTTGGATTACTCTATGATTCCTGATGATCAACCCAACATGTTGACATCGTATTGTGTACATTAAGAGTGAATTGGTTTTACACCAACAAATCTCTATGCCAGTTTTGGATTAACCTGGCACACTTTTTTGGACCCATTATTTCATAGGAATGTCTGTTAGTGGAACTAGAGATGGTTCATGAAATTGTGTCATGGGTTAACCATAAGAATAATTTTGATTTACATAGGTTTATAGGATTATCATTATATTATGGGAGATTAATCCAAGAAATTTATTGTTTGGATCTGACAGTTTTGTGTTTGACCAAAATGTGTATAATGTTTCTATAGTCTGAATCTCTTGAGAATGACATCCATGTGTTAATAAACCACTTAACAATAGCACCAATATTTATACTACCCAAACTAAGTGAGCATTACGTAGTGTATTACGATGGTTGTTGGATAGGACTCGGAGAAGTGTAGATGTATGGTGAATGATTTATGTGGAATGGCCCTTAGCAGTTGAGGCTACATAAACATGAATAACCTATGCATGACCTCGTGTTGTAGCTATAGTTTATGGATTAATGTTTTCAAGGAACTATCAGTTTTTTTAAATTTTATATTGTTTACCGATCAAAAGAGTTTAAACTACATATTTTCTCAAATTAATTTGAATATCTAGAAGTATAAATTGTTAGATTATATGAATTCATTCGATTTCGAGATATCATATATTCCCAAGAAGGGAAATTTTGTTGCTGACACATTGGGATTGAAATATCGTACTCAAAAAATTCAGGAGACATGTGTTAAGTGGAAGATGATGACTTTACTGGCTGATATGAAATTTTTGGTTTGGGAGAGTCCAAAGGAGATGTCTCTCATATTAGTCTCAGTCATGTCTAAACATTTGAAACTAATTATATAGTGGATGTATGAGGATCTAGTGTTGTTGACCTTGAGAAAAATCCATGAAGGTGGGTAGATACCTTCATATTTACTGATATGCGAGGACGACACCATCTACTAGTTGAATTAGTTGTTGTTCCTACTAGCATCCAAGAGGAGATCATTCTGGAATTCCATGACTCAAAGTGGGTGGTACATCAAGGTGTGTCATAATCCACAGTGATAGTTTTGGTGGTTGGACATGAAAAAGGAGATTAAAGGTATCGTGACATGATATTACACCTATGAGCAGGTGAAGGTCGAGCATCAGTTAATTGGAGGTTTTTTAAAACTATTTATTATTTTGGAATGGATGTTGGATGATGTGAAATTGGATGTAATGGCCCAGTCCAGACCTTGATCATGATATTGTCTGCTTTGGGCCTTGCCCGCATGGTTTTGTTTTCCCTGGGCTCTACCCATCAGGCAACCCCACGGAAAAGTCATCATGATGGGAGAGGAATCCACCCCACCTTATATAGGGGTGCTTCATGCTCCTCCTCCTTCAATGTAGGATAGCCATAATCCACCCCCTATAAGGGACCAACATCACCATTGTCACATCAAATGGACAATGGCTCTGATACCATTTGTAATGGCCCAGTCCAACCCAAGATCATGATATTATCCGCTTGGGGACTATCCTTGATGGTTTTTTTTTCCTAGGGATCTGACCAGTAGGAAAACCCCAGGAAAAGGCCTCATCCTGGGAGAGGTATCCACACCACCTTATAAAGGGGTGCTTCGTGCTACTCCAACTTCGATGTGGGATAACCACTGAACCCGGTTGGTCACATGGCCTCAATTGAATTTCCCCAAATACCAAAGGAAACTGACTATCAACGAGGGCCAAGGACTAATAGTGGGGAAACTATGCCCTCATTTGTCAAAGTGTAATGTAGTGGAAAAAATACAAGCATACAAAAGTGGATGATGTAAAAAATTCCAATGCCAAAATAGATAGAGTACTGAACTAAGGAAAAGAACAACTATCATATATAATGATGCAATATGTCCCTAAGTCTAAGAAAGAGGCCAAAACAAGATACACTATAATCTAAATCAATATAATACATGGGAAAAATAAAAAAAATCAAAATAAAATAGTTCTTTAGGAACTCAGCATCATCACAAGCCTAAGCTCGGTCCCATGCTCTTCTATCCCTCTACAACAATAAAGTACCTGTATATGGACTCTTACCCTTATCTACACCTACAGTAATATAACCTGTTTGGGCCCACAACATGACCCAAACAGGGTGTGAGAAACAAATCACAATTGCTACACCAATGGATCATACCCAAATGTTAGTGAATTTGTGAAAAAGTAGTGTGTAGTAAAGAAAATTTAGTGAAATAGAAAGTACGCAAAAGAAGCTACTCTTACCAATTCCATTTCCATGTAATTATTATTTATCAATTCTTGATAATTGAATTATAAATTCTCGAGACTCAGCCTCAGCTGACTATATTCTAAATACTTCCACAGTAATACTACAACAAGTTATCTAACATGTACAAGGTAAAACAATACCAAGCCTATATTATAGCATGGTATTTATAACAGGTAAAATCACCTCAGTGAATATACGTAGTAAACAGTTTCCTCAAAAATAAATATCATCTCCCTCATGAAAAATAGAATCCTTCCATCGGGCCAAAAAAACCTTCCCCTCGGGCCTTTCCGTCAGTAGAAATAGAATATTTCCCATATGACAAATAGAAATGAAACCCTTAGGTGATTTCCCTTAGACATGGAAGCTACATCCCTCAAGCATATGAAACGTTGCCCTTAGGCTAAAAAAACACTTGCCCTCAGGCCTTTCCCTCAAGCGAATAGAATAGAATCAAGTAACTGAGCCAATCCCAAAACATTTCAAGAAATTTTATACATTTCCACTCCAAAAAATTCAAGGCATGCAAAATCATAGCATACCTTTGGGTATCCTGTCCAAACAGGTAAACAAGAAAAACGCACTCACGGGGTGGCCCTGGAGCCAAGGAATGATCCCACACAATAGTTATACAAATTATTTAAATCAGCTATGAAATTCTAGGTATTTAGTTAATCAAGGACTTAGCCATACGACACCCCAACCATGTGCGCATAGCTCCATAGTATAGAAAAACACTGTGCAGTTGGAATTAAACATTAAACCACCTACCTCGATATCCAATGATCGATATACATGAAAAAAACCTCCTGAATCAACCGAGAATGGTGTAGATATGGGATAATTGAAAATGTGTTCAAACCCAAATAACATCCCCTCTGGAAAGAATTGGAAGGAAGGGTTCAAGAAGAGTGAAGAACTCACCGACGTGTTTTAATGAAGAATCTTAGCGAAGGAAACTGAGTTACGGTGGACGATCAGGACCTCCTCCAAGATCGGGCCCTCTCTCGAGCGCTCTTCTGATGTCCTAATCTTCCTCTGTTGAAAGAGGAGGATAATGCCGATTTATACCAAAAAAACACAACAACATGGCATGTACTCTCAAGTACATGGCGTGTACTTGCCATTTTTTAACTGTTCCTCAGACGATTACTTTTCACCGCCGCACTATTCATCCATTGACATGATTACACAACACTTATTTTTGAAGACACATCGTGTAATCCCATTCCACTGGAGGCTACTTCCACAGCCTTATTGTTCACTTTCCGACAGATTACATGGCGTGTATATACTAAGTACACAACGTGTAGTTATTTTTTACACCCTAAATCATCGAAAAGTCATCATGCCCTGTATTCTCATCCTACACTGCCAAAGTACACGGCGTGTAGAAAAGTACATGACGTGTACCCTCAAATTTTGGGATTTTCCCCATTTTTATTATTTTCTCAAAAACACTTAAGGACAAAGGAAAAGAAGAAACTCGAACCTCAAGAATAATAACCGGGTTCATACAAACATCCCCCCATAAATTAAATCTTCCCTGATTTTCCCTTCCAAGGGTGGTGAAGATAAAGCTGAGAAAAACTCTGGCCATAGAGCACATACATTGGACTCCCACTCCCATGTATCTTCCTACACTAGGACATGATTCCATAACCCCCATACGAGTGGAACTGATCGGCCTCGAAGAACCTTCGTGCTTCTATCAACAATACAAATCGAATTCTCCTCAAAAATGCATCGGCCTAATGCTCAACCTCCTCTGGATGAAAGATGTGAGATGATTCCGAGTGATAAGGGCATAACTAAGAAACATTGAAGACGTCGTACATGGACCGGTACCTCTGTGGTAACTGCTACCAATAGGAAACCGGCAAAACTCTCTCTAGAATCTCAAACGGCCCCACATACCTCAGTGAATGTTTACACTTTTTCTTGATCCTTCTATGTTCTCACCTCAGTGAAACATGAAAGAAAACATGATCCCTAACCAGTAACTCCAAGGGTGATCTCCAGCGATCAGCATAAGATTTCTGACGAGACTCTGCAGTATCCATCTGCTTCAAAATCAGCTGGACCTACTATGTTGTCTTCTACACGAGACGAGGTCCAAGTAAAGTTACCTCACCTACCTCCAACTAGCATATGGGTGATCAGCATGGGATACCATATAAAGTCTCGTAAGGTGCCATCTCAATAGTTTCCTAAAAAGTGTTATTGTATTAAAACATGACCAGGGGTATGTGCTTCTCCCAAGAGCCCCCAATGTCCAGGTTGCATTCACATAGCATGTCCTATAGCACATGTATCCTACGCTCTAACTGGCCATCGGTCTGAGGGTGGTATGTTGTGCTCAGAAGCATCTTTGTACCCAGTACCCTCTGAAAACTCATCTTCAAACGAGAGGTAAAATGGGCATCCCTATCTGAAACAATAGACCTAGGGACCCAATAAAGACGTACTAAATCTTATATATACAACTTCCTGAGATCATCAGCAATTAAGGTCTCCTTTATTGGATAAAATTGAGCAACCTTTAGGAGTCTGTCCACAACTACCCACATGACATCATTGCCTCGAGGTGACCTCAACAACCTGGTCACGAAGTCCATCGCGAAATCATCCCATTTCCGCTCCAGGATGGGTAACTATTATAATAGTCTGGCTAGCCTTTGATGAACTTCCTTCACCTACTGATGAGTGGAACATCTCGTAACAAAACCAACTACCTCTCTCTTCATACCCAGCCACCAATACTAACGTCTGAAGTCACGATACATTTTGGTAACTCTGGGATGCACTTCTCAAGATGAAGCATGAAACTCCTACATCATATCCTCGCGTATGCCCCCTAGAACACACACTCATACATGGACATGCAGTACCTCTTCATCGCCCATCATCTAACCATGAGGAGGGTCCTCACTTGCCACTGAATCCCATAGAACTAGGCCTTCTGAATATGATAGCTTTATCATCGTCACTCTATTCAGAAGGGTAGAATTCATAGCTAGGGATGAAGTATAGGCTCTCCCCTAACTATCTTGCACCTCCAAATGCATCTCAGAGAACAAAGATATAAGCTTCCACTCACCACTTGCCTCATAGACTTCATGTATCTGAGACCTCCTACTCAGTGCAACAACATCTGTGTTACCCTTACCAGGTGTATAGGAATGCTCAAAGTCAAAGGACTGAAGGTATTCAACCCACCTTAGTTGTCTCAAATTCTAGTCACGTGGGGTGAAAATGTATTTGAGACTTTTCTGGCCTTTTATCACCACAAAATGTTCTCCCAAGAGATAATGTCTTCAACAGCATAACACATGAACAACTGCAGCCAACTCAAGATCATGCGTCTGGTAATTCCTTTCATGTTGCCTCAACTGCCGAGAATCTTACTCCACTACTTGATCGGCCTACATCAACACTACTCCAAACCCAACACCTGATGCATCACAGTAAACTATATAGCACATCACCTGATCTGGAAGTATCAGGACCAGTGATAATGTCAACCATCCCTTCAGCTCCTGAATGGTTTTCTCGTAAGCTTCTAACCAAACGAACTTCACAACCTTCTTAGTCAGACCCAAATATGGCTCTGCTAAGTGGGATGTGTCATTTATAAAATGCATGTAGTAACCTGTAATCCCCACGAAACTCTGTATTTCAAACACATTATTAGGATGCTCCAAGGAAACTACTGCTCTCACATTCTCTAGGAACACTGCAACTCCTGCCTCTGAGATAATAAGACCCAAGAAGTGTATATGGTCCATCCAAAGGTGTCCCTTTAAGATCTTAGCATATAGCTGATTATCTCTCAGTGAACTCAGTATGGTCTCAAGATGGGTGGAATGGTTGTGTTGAGTGTTGGAGTACACCAACATATCATCCACGAAGACTACCACAAAAGATTCCGGATATGGGTGGAACACACGATTCATCAGAGCAGTGAATACTACTGGAACATTTGTGAATCTGAACGACATGAAAAAGTACTTGTATAGACCATATCTGCTCCAAAAATCTATAAGTGGTATTTTATATGGTCTAATGCGTGACTGATGATATCCAGATCTCAGGAAAATCATTGAGAACACTCGTGCTCTTTGAAGTTGATCAAAATGATAATCAATCCCTGGAAATGGATATGGGTTCATGACCATCAACTGGTTCATCTTCTGATAATCCACAAAAAGTATGAGGGTCCCATCTGCCTTCTTCGCAAACAGGACAGGTGAACCCCAATTAGAAGTACTGGTTTCGATGAAACACTTTTCCTGCAACTTCTCCAACTACCTCTTGAGCTTCTGCAACTCTGATGTAGCCAACCTATAAGGAGGAGTGGACACCGGTGATACTCCTGGAACTAGCTCAATAAATAAATCCACCTCTCACTCTAGAGGAAGACCTGAAAATTTGTCAGTGAAGACATCCCTGAAATGATCAACCACTAGAGAGAAATCCTTTTGACATGTTCCCTAGTCATCTAGATACAAACTAGCAATCTAGGTCGTCACTCCACCTCACCCACGACGCTCAGGTCCAGCTCGGAATTCCTAGATATCCCATTCGTCTTTGTATAGAAACGTTTCGCCCTCTAGTGTCGTGAAACTCACCCTGCGATGATATCAATATACAAAGGCTCAAAAGTGTACCAACCAGTCTATCCCGAGAATGACGTCATAGCTTGTCATCACTATGACATAGAGGTCCTATAGAATGTGACACCCAACAAACTCTAGAGGGAACTCCATGCACTGACGCACACCTTCCGTTCTAATCCCCAACAGAGTGTCTAGCATCATGACATCAGAAGAAGAAGAAAAAGAGATCCCAAGTCTCCCCACAACAGTCACATATGAAATTCTATGTGTAGCACCAGTATCAAAAATTACTGAAGAATAAACATAAGCAACAAGAATAGTAACTCTGAATGTTGAAGGTTTATAATTTTTCTCTTATTAAGTCTATTTCACTGCAAATGTCTGCCTAGTGCCATGGCCCTACGACATAGTTTGGCTACCCAGAGCTGACCTACCCTATTATCTCTGTGATCCTAGTGTCTGGCTACCACGCCCACGACCACCACCTCAGCCTAAACGTCCTAACGTATTCCAATTCCTTGACTGGTAAGAAGCTATTGGCCTTTCTTATGTAAGCATATTCTTCACAGAACCCCACTCACTAAAAATTGGTGGAAACAACCTACAAAAGCAGTGCAGATGACCCATCATGCTGCAAGCTCAACACTTCACTAGGTCACGTGGACACTATAGTCTCTTGTGCCCCTTTTTACCGCACTGGTAGCACATCACTGGGCCCCCTGAAGAAATATTTTGACTAGTACTGCCACCTTGGGAGAAATCCCTCAGTCCCATCATCTTACTGGAAGAAATAGTACCAGATACTAGTGCCGAACCGCCTTGGCCTACACAACAAGCCTCCCGCAGGTTCCTCTCATTAATCAGTGCCTGGATCAGAATAGCATGCACTGTAGGTGACCTGAAAATGTTCACCTATTCTCGGATGTCATTTTGAAGACCATCATCAAAGAGTTGATCCCTCAATGTCTCATCTCCCACCAGAATAGGTGCAAAATTCTTTATCTCGGTGATGTAGGCAGAAGAGTCCATCACTGACATGGAGCCCTGTTGCAGATTCATGAACTCTTATGCCCGATCTTCTAGTAGCGACTCTAGAAATAAAAAGTCACAGAAGACATCCTAAAATTCATCCCATTCCATGTATCATTGATGCTCAGTCTGGGTGGTGACATCACACTATATCATGGTGGAATCACACAGCATGTATGTAGTGATCTTGACCCTCCACCCTGGAGGCATCCTTAGAATCTCGAAAATAGTCTGCATAGAACCCAGCCAAGACTCTCCTTCCTATGGTCTTCCATCCCCTGAATAAAATAGGCAGATGTTGCTACTATAATGTATTAGTATGATCTTCCATAGATGTGGAAGCTGGTGGTTCTCCCTGGAGGTCTGCGTAAACCACACGAAGCCTTCACAGAACTACGCCTCTGCACACGTGTCCAGTATAATGGTTGGTGCCACATCTGGCTCTGCTGTAGGATCCATCAGTAGCATGTGGCATACCATCTCTAGAGTTTACTCATTGCCACTCTACATGAGAACAACTCATGGTCCTCTCGGTGGCATGAATCGACAAGGATGAACACATGCCTTAGATTAAGATTATCAAGGACTAGGAACATGAAACATAAAAAGGGGATTGTAGAAACAAATAATTTACATTTTATAAAACAAGATTACAACGCATGTATAATAACTACACGACGTGTTCCCTTAACACTTTCACATGGGCGTGTACCTCTACCAGAGCTGGTCGTGTAACACCCCAAACACACGGCGTGTTGTCCACACGCACGTCATGTACTTGAACATTCGTCCCCTGCCTGATTCCTTGTACACATCTTAGTTGCATGGAACTCTTTTAAACGAGACTACACTGCATGTATAAGATCAACATGGTGTGTACTGGACGAGCTTCACCGACCAGTGTAGTCTGCTACACCATCGGGTACCTGGATCACACTACACAGCGTATTCCCGATGGACACAGCGTGTATGGAATATATTCCAACTGCCTGTGATGTAAGTGACAAGGTCAGCTACTTGGCTAACACTACACGGCATGTTAAAATCGCAGACGGGGTGTACACTGCTCTGTTTCCTCATCCACATGGCGGAGTCCACACGGTTTCTCACCGGTTAAGACTACACGGCATGTCCCACAGGTGCACGGTGTGTCAAAGAAGAGGTAACACTGACCCATGTTTGTTAGTGACACGGCTGGATCCCCAGGTCAAACAACACGGTGTGTTTTTTATTGACGCGACTTGTATAAGCTCGGATTTTTGTCCATCTGTGTTGTTAGTTACACGGAGGACACAGGGTTAACATGCACGACATGTACAACCAGTACACGGCATGTTCCTTCTAGACCATCCTCATCCCATATCTCTTCCAACATGACCAATTACATGGTCAGAGACTACACAGTGCGTACATAGGGTACACATCGTGTACTTAAATTTTTTTCTTTTCTTCCCGAACTGAAGAGTATATGGTGTGTAGTCAAAACAACACGGTGTGTTTTCTGGTTTTTCTAGATAGTAAGCCTTAGAAACTACTCCAGAGCCCAAAAAATCATGGAAACCAACACCAAAGTCCCAAATTCCAATCTGTGATGGCCCATACTCCCCACAAATCAAAGCTTGTCATCTTATATGTGTTATAACAAGGTAAACTAGTCCATGATCAATCAAATTCTTGTTGATGAGGCCCCATACTCCTCAAAAACCAAAGTTTGGCATTCATTCATAGAACCATACATAATGATTCCATATCCAATAGCAGGTATTTTATCAAGGCATCTATCACAAAAAATGCATTTTCTAGCACAACATCTACCACAAAAACATGCAATTTATAATGCACCTATGTGGAATGGAAACTATGCATAGAATGTGATTCTAACATGTGCCTAAATGATGCATGTGATGTAATACACTCATCACATCAGGTTTCAACTAAATAGTATCCAGATTGAAAAATATAAACAGTACACCAAACGTGTGTCACCCAATGGTAAAAATCTAATGAATTGAATTAATCATAAATAGAAAATAACAATTTAATCCGAGGCAATCCAGTATTTACATGTACACGAGGTAGCTACTCTCTGGCACACTTATTAAAAAATCCCTTATCAATCTATATTTCTTTCATCGCCAAATAATAAAATAACTCAGAAAAAAGAAAATCCATCTGATACCACTTTTTAATGTCCCAGATCTGGGTTCCACTCAAGAGGTTCCCTGAACCCAGTTGGTTACATGACCTCCAACACATTTCCCAAAATGCTAGAAGATACCGATAAGTAGTGAGGGCCTAGGTATGATAGTGGGAGTATTATGCCATCATTTTTCAAATTGTAATGAAGCAGAACATATAGAAGTATACAAAAGATATGGTAGGAAAACAATACCAATGCTGAAGTAGATAGGGTACTGAAGTAAAGAAAAGACTAACAGTCATATATAATGATGCAATATGTACCTAAGTCCATGAATGTAGCCAAATGAAGATACACTGCATTCTGAATCAATACAATACATGGGACAAATATAGAAAAGCAAAATAAAACAGCACAACATGAACATCGCAGCATCTCAAGCCTAAGATCGGTTACATACTCTCTTAATACTCTGAAATAATCATGTACCTGTATAGGGATTCTTTCCCTTATCTACACCTACAACAATATAATCTGTTTGGGCCCATGACATGACCCAAATAGGGTGTGAGAAATAACTCTCAGTAGGAAACCACCAAAGGCTCGTGCCCAATTGTCAGTGACTTTGTGCAACAATAGTGTGTAGTAATGAAAATGAAATAAAATAGTAAGTACTCAAAAGAAGATACTCCTACCAGTTCCATTTCCATTTAGTTATTATTTAAAAATTCAGGATAATTGAATTGTAAATTCCCAAGATTCAGCTGCAGCCGATAATCTCCTAAACAATGCCACAACAAAACTACAACAAGCTATCTAACAAGTACAAGGTAAAAGAATACCAATCCTGTGAAATATCTTGGTAGTTATAACATGTAAAATCACCTCAGTGAATTTAAAAAGTAAACATTGTCCTCAGACATAAGAACCATTTCCCTAGGGTTAAATAGAATCTTTCTGTCATGCCAAATAGAAACTAAACCCTCAAGTGATTTCTCTCAGGCATAGAAGCTACAGACCATAGGTATATGAAATGTTTCCCTCTAGATAAACAAACACATTCCCTTTAGCCTTTACCTCAGGAGAATAGAATAAATGTAAGTTATTGGGCTGAGCCCAACACATAGCAAAAAATTATATACATTTCCTCTCATGAAAATTTAAAGAATGATAAATCACAACATACCCTCCAGTATGCAAGCCAAACGACTAAACAAAGAAAATGCACCCACAGGGTGGCCCTGGATCCATGAAATGATCCCACACAATAGTTATACATATTCATTATAGTACCTAAGAAATTATATGCGTTTAATTATTCATGTCCTTAGTCATACAACACCCCAAAAATGGGCGCATAGCACCACAGTACACAAAAACACTCAGTAGTAGGAATTAAACATAATACCACCTTCCTCGATCTCCACTGATCGATATATATAAAGGACGCCCCTGAATCAACTGGGAATGACATAGATTTGGGATAATAGAAAATTATTTCAAACCCAAATAACTTCCCCTTGGGAAATAATTGGAAGCAAGGGTTCAGAAAGGGTGAAGAACTCACCCGCATGGTTCAATCGAGATAGTCAGCGAATGAAACTGAGTTCCGGTGGATGATTGGGAGCACCTCCATGCTCCATCCCTCTCTCATGTGCTCTTCCAATGTCCTAAGGTTCCTCAGTTGAATGTGGAGGCTAATTCCAGTTTATAAAAAAACACAACTACACGGCGTGAACATTCCATTTTTTAACTATTACCCTGAGAGCTACTTTTCACCGCCTCATTGTTCATCCATCGACACGATTACACGACATGTATTTCTAAGAACACAGCATATACTACCATTCCACTGGCGGTTACTTCCATTTCCATACTATTCACATACTGACTGATTAAATGACATGTGTATACTATGTACATGGCCTGTAGTAAGTTTTTACACCCAGAATCGTTGACAATCCTACCCACCCTGCATTCTCATCCAACATGGTCAAAGTACATGTCATGTAGAAAAGTACATGGTGTGTGCCCACAAATTTTGGGATTTTCTCCATTTTCCTTATTTTCTCAGAAACTGTTAAGGAAAAAGGAAAAGAAGAAACTTGTACCTCAAGAATAAGAACCGGTTTCTTACAATGGACATTGTGGTAGGTCTCATTAATACAATAAGGGAAAATAAAACTATCTATGTTATTGGGGATGCACTAACAAAATTAGAACATTTATTTCTTATATGAGAAACATTCTAATCAGATCCATTTTTAAAACTATATGTTCATGATGTAGTGTGTATGTATGGAGTGACATGGACTATTATTTCATATCGTGAGTCATGGTTTACATCATTATTATAAAAGGGATTTTAGATATATATTTGTTCTGAGTATTAAATTCCTTCATAAGATTATGGGAATTCATAACTTATATTACATGTTGTTGAGGATATGATGAGAACTTCTATTCTTGACTTTAGTGGGATTTGCGAGAGACACTTGGATCTATTGAAGTCGGTCTATAAAAAATGTTTTCAATAAACTATTTCAATGAAACTATATAGAGCTCTCTAGGGTAGGCCATAAAGATCCCCACTATTGCAGATTCAATATGGTGATTCATAGTTGTTGGGACCGCATCTCGTGTAAAAGGCATTAGAGAAGGATCAATTGATTTGGAAATGTATGGATATAACATAGAATATATATATTCCATATGATTATATAGAGAGAAACCGCATAGAGTTTACATAATGTGATCGTTTATTCCATCGACTGTCACCTAAGTTGGGTCAACATAGGATACAGAGTCATGGAATGTCGTCACCAAAGTTAGTTAGACCTTTTGAGGTTGTGGATAGAATCGGGATGGCGGTGTATCGATTGGTTGTTCTATATAAATACATTGTTATGAATGATGTTTTATATGAATCAAAAAATTCTTTTGTATCACCAACAAACTAATCATTTTATAGGTGGGGATGAAGAATAACTTGAAATATGTACAACCTTTGTGGAGAATCTGATACGTGTATTTATTTATTGTGAAAATATTTTATAAGAAAGTTTGTGTTGATAGATCATGTGTTTGGGAAATATGGATGGGTGTGGAATGAGATATTGGAATGTGTTACAGTTATGAGGGCATAATGGCCCGATCTTTTTTGCTTGGAATCTTAAAAAAGTTGGGAGGGCATCCTGTGGATGTGATGTTATAAGGTGGGAATGTTGTAATATCCCAACTGCTTTTCAGAGTTGACTCGGGAAAAAATTCTGGTAAATTTTTTATTTATGTAATATTTTTTTTATTTACATTGTTGTTTGTTTTGGTGAAAATTAAGAAATATGGAATAATTTGATTTTTTTCATGGGTGGTTAAAGGTTAGAAAAAATTGTGTGCCCACCCCATGAAACCATGACATCCAGGATAGTGAGGGTTCACATGGCTGACATAATTTTTGTCAAAATAGATTAACAAAAAAGATAAAAGGAAAACTATAAAAATAATTACTACATGGTTGGCGCTTGGATATGGAAAACATTGCATACATATTGAGGAAAACTTGCACTGGAATTAATTTGAATTAATTTTTTTAAATTACCTAATCCCCATAAACTCACATATTTCGACACACATTTGACCATAAGATATATTTAACATTCGGGGATCTCCTACAATGTATTCCAAGGTCATATAGCCTCCTTTATTTATGATTATAATCTCAGATAAAAAATCTTCATCCCACCCATTAAGTGGATCTCATCTCGTAGTATTCTTGTTCATCGTTCAACCTTCTCATACTCATTATATGAGATGTATCCACTACTTAGATAGATTTGAATATATTTTATGATATATGGGTCTACAATTCTAAATCTAGATCTATATTTATAATATATTTATTTGTTTCAATCATGATTTTGGGTAATCGACTTGGATCTAGATTTATGTCATCTTGATGCTCAATTTTTAGAGAATTAAATACGAAAATCAATCGTCAATGAATTGAGGTCAGTGTTCTAATTGTCACATCAAATAGTCATGAATTAGTTCACATGTAAATAATTGTAACTTTTCTAGGGTTTCATATAAAATTGGAATTTTTTATTAATTAATTAGTTCGAATAATTAATTTAAAATTTAGAGAAATTGATTGAATAATGAATTGTAGGATTTATGGATAATTATTTGCCTAATTAATTTTGATATTTACAGATTCTGATTTATATAATTAATAGTTGGATTAATTATGTTCTTTTTATTTCATGAATTGTGAAACTTTTTTATAGAGTTTACTATGAGATATTATGTTTTTTTTCCTTGAAAAAATTAATTCATGAATTAATTAATGAATTTTTACATAATTAATTAATTAAGGAATAGATTAATGTAATTTATTTAAAAATTAATTGTTGAATTCTTAATTATATTTATGTAGATAAATTCATTGATGAAGTAATTATTTGTGAATGAATGTGAATGTGGTCATCAATTGGGATGTATCAATGGTAACAAGGTCATTGTACTTATGAGTAAAGGAATGGAAACATGTTCACTAAATTAACATGTCTAAATGGTGACATTGTTATTATAATTTATAGTAGAGAAATAGTAACATGGTCATTCAATAGAAAATTTATTATGGTAACATATTAATCTTAATTATTAATTTAATATTAGAAATTTTGGAAAACAAGTATCGAAATAATGAATTTTAAAAATAGAACTCTGAGTTTTGGACATATTTGAGGATAATTTGAACCCCAGCGTGATTATATATTTGTATTGAGATATGATATCAGAATTTAATACATCAAGATCCATCATTAGTTGATGAAGGAATTTTTTATTTGATATTACTTGGGAAATCATCAGGATTCTGCTTAATCTGATGTCACTATTGTGTTATAGGTATCATCAAGAACCCCATAGTTAATTTAGTCAAATAATGAATAAATGATATGAAGTTAAAAATATATTTATGAATTGTATATATTTTTCTATACAATAGTAAACACTTTTATATTGGACTGGTATTAGACACTAATTGTGGGTCCTACTGAGCAGTACCCACACCCTTCTAGGGCAGCCTAATCAATACCTGAATAGACTTCTTGTTTTAGTGATAGGTTAAGGATAATGACCCTTCTATGGACAACTACATTTTAGAAGTATCATTAATGTGGGAAATAAATGAGGATTAAGACCTTCTTAGGATTTTTTGGTGTCCTTAAATTTAGTTTTCATCTTGGACACATGATAGATAAATTTGAAGGTAATGTTTTCTTATTCATTTTAATATTGTATCTCCCGCTTTATTTTCATGATATATTAGCACTGTTGTTGGATAAATATTCTACTACAATGGTTTATAAATTTTACTTGTTTTTACACTGTTAAAAGATGGTACAGTCTCACTATGATTGACTTAGTAGACCATCGATTCTTTTCAGTTGCATTCGTTGTATGGGGAGGCGTGCTTGAGTTCATGTGACTGACCGGAAAGGGGCACTAGTGTGTGGCACCTATTATGGGGTGTTACTGATTTGGATCTCACATATGATCAAATTCCAAGATCCAAATTGGAATCTACTCCTCTATATAGGATGGATCCTATTGATCTTAAATAACATAAGAGGCAATTAGAGGACCTAGATTCCAATGTGTTTATGTGACCTAGTACTTCTCCTTGGGGTTTACCAGTTACTTTTACCATGTAGGAGAATGTAATTTGGAGGATACTTGTGGACTACCAGTGGATAGAGTATTTTATGGTAAAAAATCTGTACACATAACCATATATTAATTGTCCCTTTCAGAAACTCTACAGAGCTAGGGACTCCTCATAAATTCATTTGATATTAGGATCAATTTTTTTGTGACTTGGGACCTCGAACATACATTTTATAGAACTAAAAAGTGGGTATGGATTTTATGAGTTTTTTTTTCGGTATAAACAATAAACCTACAATATTTACAGAAATGGTGAATAGGGTTTTCCACTCATACATGGATTCCATTATAATAGTTTTTGTGGTTGTTATGATAGTTTGGTGTCAACTGGGATATTATCATTACAAACACCTCCACATTGTATTCATTACATGAAGAGAGTATATGTTATACTCTAATATCAAATAATTCCACTTGTGGATTGATAAAGATCACATTATGGGTAACATTATATCATATGTAGGCATACATGTGGACTTGGAGATGATGACTGCCATTTTTTAATGAGTTTATCCCAAGAGTGTCTTTCATATATGGATTTTAATGGGGCTAGATAGTTAGTATTAGTATTTCATTCAAAAAACAAATCATTCCTTGCAATACCACTTACAATAATGGCCAATAATGATGCAAAGTGTTATTATTAAAATGATTTTGAGAATTTCTTTTAAGAGTTAAGAGAATGGATAAACATAGAACTTATATTAATTCAACCAACGACCAATGGAATCTATAAAGTTTATTATAATGTATCAAAAATTGGTATATTATCCTCTTTGATTCAAGTTGAATGGATCATGATATACAGGTCTCATCAATTAAGACAAAAAAAATTGTAATTATCCAACACATGATCACAAAATTGTCATTTTTTCATATCATACCTTTACAGAGACATTTATTTTTTGGGTAATGTTTTATTGTATAAAATGTCCACAATAGAATCAAGTACATATTCCATTAGTAAGACATAAACCTATAAAATTGAATATGGATTAAAATAATTTAGTCCATCACATATTGTTGTTATTATATGTCGGGTATAGGAAATATAAAATCTGATGTTATACGCTAAAAAAATAAACATAATATATTCTAGAATAAAATATTAAATAATAGTTTATGTATCTAATTTATAAAATATATATTTATGTTAAGAAGCTTCACAAGTATCCATTTACAACATTAATATTAATTATTTCATCACTACTAAAATGACTAAATAAAAAAGAAACATTTTCATCATGAAGGGTTAGTATTGAGGGAGATAATTTCACGTATGGACCAATTCCATGTTTGGTTTGATGATGAAAATTAGATATTCCAAATCAATTGGGGTTTCATGGTACCGTTAGTCATGTAAGAGGAGTTTATGTAGGAATATCATGATTTTATATGAGAATTACTTTCGAGACTCCCTAACATTTATCATGACATACACCACCTCTATTGGTGGCATGGGATGAAAAGGGAAATTATATGTTTTTCAAATTAGTTCCCCATATGTCACTAGATAAATGTAAATCATTATTATCTTGATGATATTTTATTACCATTACCCATTCTATATTGGGAATGGCATGATTCATCTATATATGATCATATGGTATTATCGATTTCACCTTGAGTTTTATGTCATTTTGGAGATTGTGGAATGGAAGAAAAATATTTCACATTTTTTAAAACTTTGGAATATATTCTTACACGATGAGAAATGGGAAATTTATTTATGATATATTATACACCTTTATGAGGATCCACATACACTGTATCATATAAGGAGACTCAGATCACTTCTCATTTTGGGTTGGGTTTTCAAATTTCTAAGGGAGCATTGGTGCTTCTAATTACATAATTTTACCCACAAACCAATGGTTAGTTTGAGAATTCTATATTAGTAATAGTGAAAATGCTCCCTGAATAGATCCTTGATTTTTAATTATCAGGGAAAATAATATAACACTATCATAATTCTCATAAATGAATATTTTCCAAGTTACTATTAAAATGGATCAATATAACGTGCTCTGTTGTTTTTAATGTCATTTACCCAAATGATGGATATAGGATTGCATAAAAATGCTACTATAACCATGTATCAATCACGAGAAATTAGAAATGGTAAAAATAATAAATATGTGTTGGTATATGACTCAATCTAGGTATAATCCATATGCCAATCAACCTCTCTAACCAATGGATTTTGAGGTGGGATATTGAGTCTTTTTTTGGTTCTCCATAAGAATATTTCATAAATGTATTACTATATCAGGGAAGTGGACACCATGGTTTTTTGGACCCTTAAATATCATGGAGATAGTCAATATGGAATCTTATTAGATAGCACCACCTCAATGTTATTGGGAAAAGAATAAAATCATCCATGTTTTTTAGCCACTCAGTTTTAATTCTGATATATTTCTTTTTTATTATGAGTAACATTTGTTATATGTCAATGATACTTTTGATAAGTAACATGTTTACATCATTGATCATAGAAAATATAATCTCTTTGTTAGGGTTTTCCTCTACTACATGTTCTAACATATGGAATCCTTTTAGAGGATGAAACCTCGAAGTATGAGTCTAATATATTTTCTCAGGGCCCATTTAATGTTGTACAACCACCCTTGGAATGAAAACATGAGGATTAGTTGTTATAAGGTGGGGAGGTTGTATGATTCTAGATTTTCATTGAGTTATATATGGGTACTCTAATTTAAAATTTAATCATTTGTTTTATATAAATTTTAGTATTTAATTCATTCATAGTGGTTTCCTGGGAATTTGGCCTTGGTTCTGGGCCTTTAGTTGCGGTTTTTTAAAAGAAATTGGTTGACGTGCATGATTAGTGCAATGATTTTACTAATTATATGGATCATCCATGTGGCATTGAAATACATGGTCAATATTTGTAAAATCACACAATGTGAGCCACATTACTATGAGAATCCTATAATAAATTACATAGGCCCCCTGATGATTTTAACTTTGTTTGTATAATTGTGCACCCAAATTGTGTGGGAAGTGGCGTTCAAGATGTTAAAAAATTACTATTTTTTACACATTTTTTCCATCCATGGAAATTAATTAGGAGAGGGTTGTGAAACTAGATAGTAGGTGATCATGGATGGTGCACGGTTTTGATAACCCTACATCCAAATTGTTTATCCCTTTAATAAAAGCTGAAAAAATGTTTTTTCCATTCCTCTATTAACCCTTCCACCTCACTTCCACCTCATTAAATGAACAATATATCCACCATAGGCATATAAAATACATACCACTTCTATTATATGAGAGATATCCTCCACACAAATGTTGACATGAGTGTGGGGTGTAAAATTACTCTATCCTTTGTAATTCTAGCACATTTTTCCTTAATTTCTTAATTTAATTCCACATCTACAGTTTTATCTAATTGCAACCTAATATACCATATTCTCCGGGATTTGGTATGGTTATTCATTTTATATCATTACATCACATGTTAAAGGTTTGTACAATATGAGGAATAAAATATCGAGCCATGGTAAGTGGTATATTACTTATCCTTAAAAGTCATTATGATTATAAAATCTCATTATTGTGAATCATGATGGGATTTCTATGCATTTCCTATAAAATATTTAATGCATTTTTTTTAATTTCTTATAAATTATCCTAGACCGATCATTATACATGTTGATATTTTTTAAGATTAATACCTCAACATGAACCACTAATTATGGTGGGGTTGATTTAATTCTAATGACAACAGTAAAATCCAAGTAACCAAACCACTCATTGGGTGTGTTGTAAATTATACATGCTTGTGAATGACAAAAACTACATTTAAAAATATTATTAAATGATACTTATATCTAAATTTATAATTTTGATCACTTTTGAGTGAAATTAATATTTATATAAAAGTTTTTTTTAAATTAACACTTACCTTAGTCCTCTTGCTGGCATATAAATGAAGTGACAATAATGGGACAAATTGACTTAACGAATGTCATGGATTCCTTCTTGGTAATTTGACCATTTATAATATTATATTTTTATTATTATGGAACATGATGACAACATTAATGTCGTGTCCTTCCATGAGTAAGACTTGGATTTTTGACCATGTATGCCTTTAGAAAACTCGTATGATGACAAAAAATTCTTTAACCTAACATCCGTGTGGTACACTGGCCTCAAACTCAGTAAATGTCATAGATACGTGAATATGTCAGACTAACACTGATCATTCACTTATGTAATCTAGAAAATATAATTTCATGGATTATCTCACTGGATTTGACTCGATTTACATAGAAAATGACCACCATGGATTATCTCTTTGGGATCCAATGATGACTATATAGAGGATACAACAGACACGTTATTTAGACACGAAGAGGATCCCATGACGATGAACATTTTCTTCTCAGCCTAATGGGATGCCTATAGTCATAAATATCTAGTATGATATAATTATTTTGTTTTTTATCTTGTCCATATTCATTGTATACTTTTACTCATTATTATACCACACAATACTACTACTTTTTTATTTGACATGATTGTACTAGAATTAGACATGATAATTTCTCCATTTATATTTATATTAATATTACACACTATGATACTTACATTCCCTAGATTAATTTATATCATACACCATTGGTTTTGGCTGGATGTGTTTTGATCAGGCCATACTCCGACCAACGTGTTGTACCTATAATAACAACACAAACAGATGTACTAATAAATAGACGGACATGGATATAGGTGCTTCATATTCATTTCATATAAGAGAAGATATTATATGAATAATAATGCTATTATTATTTTCCTGGTGATAATATTTATAGTCTTTTCATTTCAATTTTTATATATCATTACCATGTTGTATTCTAGTTGTCATGTATTCCTTCCTCATTTGTATCAACATGACATCATCATCTATATATGATCTTGTTGTGGATTATGTTTGTTTTCTATTATACGGATGGTGTATTTCCTCTTAACAGGTTAATATTTTTTCCCCTATCTAGTTTCGTCTAATTTTCTTTTTTAACTATTTTGTTTTCTCTAATAAAGATGTTATAGTCTCCCTACCATAATACAATAGATCATACTGCGAGGTGGTAGCCTTTAGAATACTATAATGTTTTTAATGACATGTGGGAAAATGGTATTGGCTACTGATGATTAATCTGTTTCTTAGGCATGAAACCCTAATCCTATACATCATGATCCAAAAATCATAATATTTCCATCAAATCTATGTGTCTAGAATATATCTTATTACACACATGCATGTACGAAAATATCAAAACTAGTTTTTTACATGAAAAATATCCATTCATCGAGAGTCTATTATTGGCACCAACTATAACTAATTATGTCCAAAAAATCCATTATTTTATTGAATGAATAAATAATACAATACAATACATAACCAATATCCCTCTATAATAAAAAACATCCATATTGAAATAATGAGTATATGGATTATCAAAATATCCCAAATCCTTTAATGATTTACATTTACATATAAGAATACCTCAAAAATAAATCCATAAATAGTAGTTTCCATATGGTTATGAAAATAATTTTAGTAATCAATTGATGTATGGTATATAGGTGTGAAATCCATCAATAAATTTAATAAAATATATAGTGAAAAAATATGAATCGTATTGGAAGAAAATTTATTTTATAACATGGGATGATATGGAAAAACAAAGAATGTGATAGTTTTTTTCATGTTTTATCCCCCAAAATAAAAATGAATATATTGGATTTAGAAGGAAATACAATAAAAATATATATATATAACAAAAGTAAAACAATTGGAGACTGTAAATAATATCTCAATAAAGTAAAAAATGAGATGGAAAACCCCTTATGCTGTTGGTAATGTAAGAATCAATATTACATTATACAGATACCATTAAATTGAAATATAATGAATCAAAAAATATTAATTATAGATGAACTAAATATAAAAGAAAATTAACAATATAATAAAAAATATGGATCATAGTTTCAAACTTGTCTCATCGAATTGAAAAAAAATAAAATTAACACATAAAAAATTAGAAACATATTAATAAAAATCCTTGAAGGCTGTAATTTCAAATGGAACAAAAAATGTAATGTATAAAAATAAATAATTATACATAATATCAAATATTTTTTATGTAAACCATAAAATATAATAGATGGTGTATGAGATAAATATTTCTCAAAGAATTGAAATTTGATTAAAATTACCCCATATAAAATAAAAATATTCAAGTCAAGAACAGTTGAATTATATGATTTAAAATTAAAATTTTAATTCACCAAATAAATAGAAGATTATGATACCAAAATATTATAGGGGAAATAAATAATAAATTTTAATGAAATAATGTTGTATAATAATAAATAAATCAAAATGGGTGAATATTTGACATAAAACCCCATACATGTGAACTTTTCATTGATGTAGTAATAATTTGAAAAATGTGGTAAAGATAATAATTTTATAACCATAGAATATAATTAAGATGTAATATATACAGTATTAATTAGGTATAATAAGTAAAAATTGAATAATATATTTCAATAAGATTGTTTTAAAGTTAGTGGATAAGAAATTCATTAGCACAAACCTTTATAATAATTCATAACTTCACCTATATCAATTGAATATCTTGTCAAAATAAAATACTATTTAAATCACATATTTTATTAAATTATTAATATGAAAATCATTTTAGGAACATCATTTATAATTATTCATTTCATTTTTTAGATTATTATTACCACTTTTTAATATAGTTTGTGAGTAATCTTAATCATTGTAAATTTTTTTCATAATTGAATTGTGGTTCTTCATTCTTCTCACAAAGTTTATCACATAAATGTAATGCTGTTTATTTTAATTGATTGTTTATATTTATTTATAATTTCACAATTTCAATCTATTTTGTTATTACATATTATTCTTAAAATAATTATTTGATTTTTTTGTGATTTTTAACAACATGACATTGGTACTTTAGTTAACGAATTTTATTATAATTTTACCATTACCCAGAAAGGTTATATTTTTATTTGTATAATTCATTATCGTTAATTATTCCCTCATAGTCATATATGATATTATATTATGGAATTGTTTATGAATATTGTTAGACTGACACAAACACAAGAATACCATATTTAATGGATGATTATGATTAGAAGAGTGAATTATTTTTTGAATAATATCATTATTATGTAAAAATTATGATAAAACTTATAGATTATTAATTTTTAGAAAAATATTTTATTACACATTAATAAATAATAAAGAAACTAGATGAAAAATGAGACATATTACTTCATGGTGGTTGTAGTCAACACAACACCTAGTTGGTGTTTTCATTTCTCAATTAATGGGAGAGGAAAAGATTGAATAAAAATTTTCAATTATTAATAACAAAATTTTTATTATATATTTGTTTTTTATTACTAAATTTATCCCTTATAATTTTTTAAAATATTTAGTAATGTGTAATGATAGTATTTACTATTTGGAGGTGGTAGTCTACCCAATATATAAATTATGGTAACATTTTTCTAAATAGAAAATGGGAATTGTTGTTAATTATTTCTCATAGAATAATAAAATTTAGTATAATAACAATGTTGATTTCATTATATTGTAAATATATAATTAGAAATGAAATATTAATATAGAGGGGAAAATAAGTCAATAATATGGATTATATATAATGAAAACATGTATTTTCCACATAGGATTACATGAAAATAGAGGTTATTATCCTTCTAATTCTGACCAGAGGATCAATTAAAATACATAAATTCTATGTTAACTAATAAATTATGTGTTTCAATAGGAAAACATAATTAATTTCTAGTATTCAATGAGTGTTGATATACCCCATATATAATTGTTTATAATGGCACATTTAAAAATATTTTAACATAATAAAATGAGAGAACATGATTAACATGTAAATAACATTCCATAATAGAAAAAATGTAGTGGATTATGAAATATGTTGTATAGTCCCTATATAATATTTAAAAACGGTGTGAGTTGGTCCTGCGAGGGGGGTTCGGCGGCGGCGGCAGCGTGCCAGCAAGCAGCTAGGGTTTTTGATAGGACAAAGTTGGATTCTATTGGGTTGAGTTCATTTGTAATGGGGTATCCCACTGGGCTCTTTGAGCCATTGATTTTTGTCCTTTGAGACTTTAAGCCAGTGGGCTTGTTACGAGCATTTGGGTTCTCCCTTCTCCCATAAAAGGGTTTGTATGTTTTCACTTTTTTTAATAAAGGGGTACGCCCCCAACTTTCGTACCAAAAAAACATTATTAACTATTCAACTGAAAATAAACTATTTAAAAAAAAATACAAAAAATCATCTTATGTTTATAGTGAGATATTGAATCTTATAATAAATTTTATTATTTTTAAATAAAAATAAAAACATTTCAGTATCTAACATTTAAATATAAAATATAATTATAAGAAATTTATTTTCATAGAAAAATAACAATTTTAAAGTAATAAATATTATTAATAATATTGATTAATATTAATTAAAAATAATATTTGGGTTAATATCATATTTATATCATCAATATAATTTTTCTATAATAAATTTATTTTTTTAAAGGAAAATAAAACGTCAATATTTTGAGTGGATTCATTTTACGGAATAAATCAATCTTATTATTTTTGTAGAAACACTAATTTAATTTATTGATGAATTATAATTGATAAAGTTCATTATTTTTATTTTTAAACATATTTCATCATTAAATTAAATCTATTTTTACCCAGAAGTTCAATATTTTTATTTTAATAGTTACAATGTTGTTCCAGTTTTTTGGGTTTAGTGATTCATTAATCACACGATATTAATAATATTAAGTCATAAAGGAATATATTATATAAAGTCACAGGGTATTACATTATCCCCCCTAAAATAAATTCTTCCACCATAATTTTAATTGTTACTCACTAATAATTTTTTTAGGGTCTGAAATATAGGAAATAACTAAGATAAAATATCAAATGAGATGTATCTGTTAATATAAAATGCTTGACTAGGAAAAAAATCTTGTCACACCAATTTTTTAATATATGTATTTATCATTACATGTAACTTTTTCTTCTAATACAAATATTTCCAACCATGGATAATCATTATGTTCCTTGGAAACATTCCCTCGGGTGATCCTTCCCACATTTTTAACATGTAATAAATTTAATAATCTTTATTTAATCATATATGTTTCTTCAACACTAATTTAAAACCATTGTTGTAACACCCCAAGTAAATAAAGAATATGACTTTTTCATTTTTATCCATATTTGTGAATGAAATATTAATATGACTTTAAAGGGGACGCTATGCTTAATGGCGTACCCGACACGCAACAATGAGTTTCTTGGGAATCTTACGTTGCACTCTAATAATAAAATATTATAATTTTAAATGGTAGTTAACATGTAGCCTTTGTATTGGCGGGAATGTATAGAAATAACTAAAATATGATTATAAATATTTTTAAATGTTTTTACATTTATCCAATAAAATATAAAGGCTAAAAATATGGAAAGAATTCAATTTTAGGCATATATGCCCGGGTTTTCAATAAAGGGTCACTTATCCCCTTTTGATGGAGAACCGTCATTAAATATAGTTTTGTTCACTCTTATACATTCAATTGGACCAAATAAAACTCTTCTTAAGAATTGGGACATCAAAATTTACTTTGTGTAAATTTTTGGTATCTTTCTGATAAAGTTCATTTTTTAATGAATAGTGTAAAATGTTGTATTTTAATTCAAAACCTTTTTTTAATATAATTTATTTATATGATTAGATTATCTTTTTAACTGGTTTTAAAGTGAAATTAGAATATATTTTTACCATTAAATCCAATAGCGGTCGTTGAAATTAATTTCACTTTGAAATCAGACTTAAACTAGTGCCAATCTTTTGATACTTATTGTTTTATAAAAACACGCTATTTGCTCTGACAGCGGGAATTAATTATTAAATTAATTAATGTGACTTATATGTTTTGAATTTTGTAAAATAGACTTCATCTTTGAATTCAGAAAATCAAATATAGATTAGGTTGAATTTTTGGTAATTTTCTGAAAAACTCCAATTTTTGATGAATAGTGAAACCACTAAGTGGTAATCAAACAAACTGATTTTTCAGTTAAATGAAAGTTTACCACTAATGTGTATTGAATTTTGAAAATCCGACATGCATGGTTGTAATTAGTATGTAAAATGTGGTTCAATGGGATGAAAATAATTTTTTGGTGAATAGTAACTATTTTTCATTAATCGGGATTATAGGTAATTAGTGTAATTTAAGGTAAAAATGAAACTATAAAAATATTAAAACACCATGAAACTTATCATACCCCTATTGGATGAGTCATGGACAACCCAGACAACCCATGGGTCAACTTGGGGACCCCATGGAGCCACTTTGGTTGGGAAATGACATAAATAACTTTTTATTTAATGTAAAAGTAAAAATGACACAAACATGATATGTTTTACTAAAACAATTTTTAATTGGGGTTATACAATTAAGATTTTTTATTATAAATAGTCATTGGAAAGATAAAAAGATTTAATACATCATAGTAATTTTTTATAATTTTTAGATATTAAATAAATTAAATTATTTATGACATCATAATGATGCTGCGATGACATCATTATCTGACGATTTAGATAAAATGAGAAGATAATGTAAACTATATGAACTACACATGTCCAAAACTTACTGGATGGGTGTATTTAGAACCGTTATCACCTTATACATGAATTCTATCAATGTGGGACATTTTAAAACCGAAACACATTTTCAAACAAAGTAATATTTCTTACTTTCCAAAAGTGCCCCTCCTCTCCTCTTATAAAAGGCCCCCACCTCTACCTCATTTCACACACTCCTCAAGCCTTTGGCTCGGCCAAAACCTGCCCATTTACTCTCTACACATCCCTCTCCTCATCCTAGAGGATTCCCTTTTGGCATAATCCTTTCAAAGGAATCCTTTAGGCTCAAATCAAAAGGAGTTGTACTTTTAAAGGTAATTCATTCTGTCATGTTCATTTGTATTATTTTGCTTCTACAACCCCCTAAACTCTTTTTATTTACTTCTTTTGTAACTACACCAGTATCTTAAATATACTAGGATGTTGTTATAAGATTTATTCGAGCTACACGCTCACACAAATACATCAAATGCTTAAAAAACATACAGTTTCCGTGGATGGCGAAATTCTGCCTCCCAAAACGATGATTGTTCAATACACATTTAACACCTTCAATAGTGGCCATTATGATGTCACTATATTTATATATGATATATAATATGTTTATGTTTTCCATAATCTTTGGTTTTTTTTCATTTGGGGCATACCTTTATGGTTTCCATTATGGGTAAACGCGATATCTTCATTTAAGGAAGTGCAGACTACCGCTCCCTCAAAGTGATTTGATTCGTTAAATACCATATGTGGGACATATAAAGGATGGAACTATGATATTATATATGATATTATACTGGAATTATAATATACTTTTATATCATTATGATTCCATTCTATAAAATACGAAATAGAAATGAATGTAGCATTCATGCGTACGTACGGCTTACCGTCTCCATGAACGGTGCATTTCATTTCTTACCTCTAAATGATTAGGTAATGTTATAAATGCATGCATGTACTGGATAAATATTACATATATGATATCTAAATCATGAATACAATTCTGCATATAGTAAACATTTGGCCACACGAACAACATGTAATTGTAAGAAGTCCACTTTCGACTAAAGAACCAAATATCGGCAAAACAAATATTATTAACTTAAATGATTACATAATGTTTATCACATGGTAATAAGTGATATAAAAGGAATAATGAACTTGAAAAAGTTTTTTAAGGAATCAGAAATTAACTCACGTTTATTATTCAGTAGATTAAAGAACGATCGAGTCAAGTCGGACCCGAGGTAAGGGATCCTACTCCTCTCTTTCTTTTTAAGTACACTCTTTTATGTAATTCCTTCTAAGCTCATCTTTCTTGTTATTGGGATGTTTTTTTATATCACTCTAACTGAAATTTTTATTTTCATATGATGAGAGACCCTATTCTCTCTCATCAAACAATTTTGGAAGTTTTGAGTGGCGCCTTTTGGCTGCTGAATTTTCGTAAGAGATCTAACCTCTCTCTTTCTCTTTAAGTACTCCCCTCTATGTCACTTCTTTTAAGCTCTTATTTGTTATGATGGGGGATGTTATTTCATAATACTCTTGCTTTAAATTTTGTTGTAATGTGATGAGATAACCTATTTGATCTCATCAATCCATTTTTGGACGTTTTATGTGGTGCCATTAGGCTACCGAGTTTTCATAAGGGATTTTTCATCTCACATTTATTCCTGTGATATTCATGCTACATTTGCCACAATTTCCTTTTAGTGGTGTATGTACTGCCATTATTCTACTATTTGTGTAATATACTTTCCTTTATGATAATTTACATCAATGATTTATTGTCCTTCTTTCATGGGGTGTATGTTTTGAAAGATACCCAAGTCGGTAAGGGAACCTTTCACGCTCCTCTTTTTTAAAAGACTTCTTTTGTTGGGTCTTTTAATTTACATATTGTTATGTTGGGATATGTTCTCATATATCCTTATTGATGTAAATTTTATGTCCATGTGATGAGATACACTTTTTTATTTCTCATCAACTCATTTTGATGGGATGTCGTTAGGCTGTCAAGGGAACTTTTTAACCCAATTTCGATTTCTTTGGGTTCAACATGTAGTCATTGAATATGACATCCATTGAATATGTGTGAATGACATTTTATTGTTTTACACATAATATCCACTTATATTGGGGGTATTTATATTTTTCACACATATTTTTGAGATTGAATTTTCCTTAATTTAAGGATACCTTATTTATAAGGGATTTCATCACATTTGACTTTTCTATTGAGAGTTCATTGTTGTTATGCACCAATTCACTCTTATATGGTGTGTATACTGTCCTTTGACATATTATATCATGAATCCTTTTATTCTCATGATATTATAAAGTTTGGATTAAATGTTATTCCGCTATTATTTGTATTCAAGAGTCTCTCATTTTGTTAAAAACTCTTTAACAAAAATATCATTTTAAATGTTTTAAAGATTTATTATTCTAAATATTTATCTTTAATGTCCATGTTTTCAAAATGGTTTTCAGTATTTATTTATGTGGACATTAATTTTTTAAAATTATAATTCCATTAAAAGCTTCAATGTGGTATGGGACACTTTGATTCAAAAATCTCTTTTAAATGGTTTTTGAAAATGGATTGATTAATTCAATATCTGGGAATTATTTATTGTGATTTCAAATGAAATATTGTTATTGAAATGTTTATATTTTCCATATTTTATGTGTAATAATGGTACTTGGACATTATGACGGGCGGTGCCATGAATACCAGGATGGGTGGTTACGTTATAACCTCCAATGCATTGGGTAGGGAAGTCGGCCGTATGGCTATTCCATTAAGTATGTATGGAAATTGGCTGTATGGCTATTCCATTAAGTGATATGTGTGGAAGTCAACCATATGGTTATTCCACTTAAGTATGTTTATGTCCCATGTTACCTATATATATGTTATGTGTTCTTTATATGGGTTTTATGGTAATCCTTTGGGTACAAAAAGGTATATAATGATACTTTATTCAGTGAAGATTTTTTACTACTTCATGAAGGTGAAGGTATTGCTTTGATAGAGTATACATGGTTTGCTTGATGTTTGAAAAACTAACAGTTTTCATTCATTGTGTATCCCTTACTGAGATTTTTATGCTCATCCCAGTTTTTTGAAATGTTTTTCATAGGTCATGGGAAAGGTACATGATAAGATGATAGAGTCAAGGATGTGTCAAGAAAGAATCCAAGTTTTATTTTAAATATCTTTCCGTTGTTGGGAAGAATGAATCCTGTCTTTTATGTAACCACTTTGTTTAAAGGTGGAATGTAATGCAAGTTTCATGATCTAACTCTCTAAAACTCTAAACCTGAAAAGATCCTCAATGTGTAATCTTGTAATAACTCAAGATTATGTAAGGTTTAAGGATGGGGCCTTATAGTTGGTATCAAAGGTCGGATTAGATAACATTAGAGGTTAGGGTATTCTCTAAGCACAAGTGACATTACCATAATGGATAGGATTTCAGAAAGAATCCTAGTTTTAGATAAAGTGAATGAGTAAGTGTATCTTAGTGTTTACCTTCCTCATTAGTACATGATGGTTTTGTTGATATACTCACACTGACCTTTTTGGTTTTAGTAAATGGCTGGATCTAGCTGGCACCAAAGTGACAATTGGTTTGAAGGAAACTGTGGTGGTTCTCTGATTAAGAGACTGGATGAAATGGGGTATTCAATGAGGAAACTCGTGGTTGTTCTAAACCAACTATCAAGGAGTAATGATCAACCACTTGACCCTTGGTTTGTTTTATAATTCATCATGTACGACAATTGATGTGGAAGTTCAGGTAATAATTATAAAGGTAACCATTAGAATTTATATGATCCTTACTTTTGAGGTAATTGTTGCTTATTATATGATATGCTAGAAAATGAAAGGCATGATATAAAATTTAGGTTAAAATATGTTATGATAATCCTTGATGATTTTATCTCTTTTTGGGGAAAGATTTAAGAATTATATAGTTTTGGAAAAAGGAAAACACGCAGACCGTGTGACTACCCATCGCGTCGGACAAAGCTGTGGAATCGAACCCACAACCAAAGTGCGACTGGTATTTATTGCCTACCACTGGACTACGTGATGTCCCTGGTTAGTTTGAATGATTCCTTTTAGTTATATGATTTTATGAATTAAGAGTAAGTTGATTTTGGGATATTTATGAAAATTATTAACCTATCTTGGAGGATATGTGATTAGGTTAATTGCTTTTCAATACGATACTTTAGGAGCAACAGATGTTGTTTGGAGATAAATGATACGATTTAACTTTGAAGACTATGTGACTAAATACTTCAAACATTTGGGTTTCAAACATAGATTGATTTACTTTGAAGAATTTTTTGGAAAATTTTTTTATCGAATGATCCTTGTTGATCTTTGGGTTTTGTTTGACAAATTTTGGAGATTAAGAATAGATTTTGTTTTTATAAAGGGTTATCCTTTTCTGGATTATCTGACCCTGTACTAACGTTTTTGGTTTTGGTTATGGTTAAGGTCTAAAGATATGGGAAGTATATAGTTCTCTTTTTTGGATTAGGTGATTCTCTAGAAGTTGATTATAGTACTCTTAATGCGAACAAGTCTCCCTAAATACCTGCCTTTTGGAAAAAAATATGAGTTTGACTAAGGAATCTAGTAAAAGTTGAAAGTCAACATGATAAGTGATTATGTTTCCTTATGAATAAATTCCTCTACAAAAAGTAATTTAAAACAACATTTTTTTCTATTAACTTTTCCTACTGGGGAATAGAATACCGTTTAACCCATCACAAGTTTGTGATTTTCTTATTGTTAACTTTATCCTAAACATGTTTTCTATCACTCTCCATCAGAACATGACCCTATGTTTTCTCCTCCATGTCCATATTTTTCCTACATGTAATCCTAGTATGGGTTAACTCGGGTGACCTCTATACTTATCTTTCTTTATTTTAAAGTGATTGTTTTACCGACTCTTGTTCTGATGTGGGACTTTCAAGGATGTTTCCAAGCCCAATTTTAAAATTGCAAGGACGCAATTTCCAAAAGGGGGGAAGGATGTAACACCCCAGGTAAATAATGAATATGAAATTTTTTTATCCATATTTGTGAATGAAATATTAATATGACTTTAAAGGGGACGCTATTCTCAATTGCGTACCCAACACGCAACAACAAGTTTCTTGAGAATCTTACGTAGCACTCTAATAATAAAATAATATTATTTTAAATGGTAGTTAATATGTAGCCGTTGTATTGGCGGGAATGGATAGAAATAACTAAAATATGATTATAAATGTTTTTAAATGTTTTTACATTTATCTAATAAATGATAAAGGCTAAAAATATTGAAAGAATTAAATTTTAGGCGTATATGCCCTGGTTTTCACTAAAGGGTCACTTATCGCCTTTTGATGGCGAACCATCATTAAATATAGTTTTGTTCACTCTTATACATTCAATTGGACAAAATAAAACTCTTCTTAAGAATTGGGACATCAAAATTTACTTTTTGTAAATTTTTGGTATCTTTCTGATAAAGTTCATTTTTTAATGAATAGTGTAAAATGTTGTATTTTAATTCAAAACCTTTTATAATATAATTTATTTATATGATTAGATTATCTTTTTAATTGGTTTTAAAGTGAAATTAGAATATATTTTTACCATTAAATCCAATAGTGGTCGTTGGAATTATTTTCACTTTGAAATCAGACTTAAACTAGTGTCAATCTTTTGATACTTATTGTTTTATAAAAACATGCTATTTGCTCTGATAGCGGGAATTAATTATTAAATTAATTAATGTGACTTATATTTTTTTTAATTTTGTAAAATAGACTTCATCTTTGAATCTAGAATATCAAATATAGCTTAGGTTGATTTTTTTGTAATTTTCTGAAAAACTCCAATTTTTGATGAATAGTGAAACCACTAAGTAGTAATCAAACAAACTGATTTTTCAGTTAAATGAAAGTTTACCACTAATGTGTATTGAATTTTGAAAATCCTACAAACATGGTTGTCATTAGTATGTAAAATGTGGTTCAATGGGTTGAAAATAATTTTTTGGTGAATAGTAACTTTTTTCATTAATCGCGATTAGAGGTAATTAGTGTAATTTAAGGTAGAAATGATATTATAAAAAAAATGAAAACACCATGAAACTTGTCCTACCCATATTGGATGAGTCATGGACGACCATGAAAACCCATGGGAAAACTTGGGGACCCCATGGAGCCACTTGGGTTGGGAAATGACATAAATAACTTTTTATTTAATGTAAAAGTAAAAATGACACAGACATGATATGTTTTAATAAAACAATTTTTAAGTGGGGTTATACAAGTCATATTTTTTATTATAAAGATTCGTTGGAAAGATAAAACGATTTCCTACATCATAGTAATTTTTTTATAATTTTTAGACATTAAATAAATTAAATTATGTATGACATCATAATGATGCAGCGATGACATCATTATCTGACGATTTAAATAAAATGAGAAGATAATGTAAACTCTATGACCTAAACATGTCCAAAACTTATTAGATGGGTGGATTTAGATCCCTTATCACCTTATCCACAAATAATATCAATGTGGGAACTTTTAAAACCGAAACACATTTTCAAATAAAGTAATATTTCTTACTTTTCAAAAGTGTCGCTCCTCTCCTCTTATAAAAGGCCCCCACCTCTACCTCATTTCACACACTCCTCAAGCCATTTTCTTGGCCAACCCCTGCCCATTTACTCTCTCCAAATCCCTATCCTCATCCTAGAGGATTCATGTTGGGCAGAATCCTTTCAAAGGAATCCTTTAGGCTCAAATCAAAAGGAGTTACACTTTTAAAGGTAATTCATTCTCTCATTTTCATTTGTTTTATTTTGCTTCTCCAACCACCTAAACTCTTTTTATTTACTTCTTTTGTAAATAAACCAGTATTTTCAATATAATAGGATTTTGTTATAAGATTTATTCGAGCTACACTCTCACAAAACTACATCAAATGGTTAAATAACATACGGTTTCCGTGGATGGCGAAATTCTGCCTCCCAAAACGATGATTGTTCAATACTCATTTAACACCTTCAAAGGTGGCCATTATGATTCACTATTTTTATATATGATATATAATATGTTTATGTTCTCCTTAAACTTCTGTTTTTTTTTCATTTTGGGCATACCTTTATGGTTTCCATTATGGGTAAACGCGATATTTTCATTTAAGGAAGTGCGGACTACCGCCCCCTCAAAGAGATTTGATTCGTTAAATACCATATGTAGGACGTATAAAGGATGGAACTATGATATTATATATGATATTGTACTGGAATAATAATATTCCTTTATATCATTATGATTCCATTCTATAAAATATGAAATAGAAATGAAAGTAGTGTTCATGCGTACGTACGGCTTACCGTCTCCATGAACGGTGCATTTCATTTCTTACCTCTAAATGATTATGTAATGTTATAAATTCATGAATGTAATGTATATATATGACATATATGATATCTAAATCATGAATACAATTCTGGATATAATAAAAATTCGGCCACACGAACAACATGTAATTGTAAGAAGTCCACTTTCGACTTAAGAACCAAATATCAGAAAAACAAATATTATTAATTTAAATGATTACATAATGTTTATCACATGGTAATAAGTGATATAAAAGGAATAATGAACTTGAAAAAGGTTCTCAAGGAATTATAAATTAACTCATGTTTATTATTCAGGAGATTTATGAACGATCGAGTCAAGTCAGACCCGAGGTAAGGGATCATACTACTCTCTTTCTTTTTAAGTACACTCTTTTATGTCATTCATTCTAATCTCATCTTTCTTGTTATTGGGATTTTTTTTATATCAATATTACTGTAATTTTTATGTTCATATTATTATAGACCCTATTCTCTCTCATCAATCTATTTTGGAAGTTTTGAGTGGCGCCGTTAGGCTGCTGAATTTTCGTAAGAGATCTAACCTCTCTCTTTCTCATTAAGTACTCCCCTTTATGTCACTTCTTTTAATCTACTATTTGTTATTATGGGGGATGTTATTTAGTATTACCCTTTCTGTACATTTTGTTTTAATGTGATGAGATACCCTATTTGTTCTACTCAATCCATTTTTGGAAGTTTTATGTGGCGTCGTTAGGCTGCCGAGTTTTTGTAAGGGATTTTTCATCTCACATTTATTCCCGTGAGATTCATGATACATTTGACACAATTTCCTTTTAGTGGTGTGTGTACTACCATTATTCTACTCTTTGTGTAATATACTTTCCATTATGAGTATTTACATCAATGATTTATTGTCCTTCTTTCATGGGGTGTATGTTTTGAAAGATACCCAAGTCGGTAATGGAACCTTTCACCCTCTTCTTTTTTAAAAGACTTCTTTTGTTGGGTCTTTTAATTTACATATTGTTATGTTGGGATATGTTCTAATATATCCTTATTGATGTAAATTTTATGTCCAAGTGATGAGATACACTTTTTTATCCCTCATCAACTCTTTTTGATGGGATGTTGTTAGGCTGTCAAGGGAACTTTTTAACCCAATTTCGATTTCTTTGGGTTCAACATGTAGTCATTGAATATGTCATCCATTGAATATGTGTGAATGACCTTTTATTGTTTTACACTTAATATCCACTTATATTTGGTGTATTTATATTTGTCACACATATTTTTGAGATTGATTTGTCCTTAATTTAAGGATACCTTCTTTATAAGGGATTTCATCACATTTGACTTTTCTATTTAGAGTTCATTGTTGTTATGCACCAATTCACTCTTATATGGTGTGTATACTATCCTTTGACATATTATATCATGAATCCTTTTATTCTCATGATATTATAAAGTTTGGATTAAATGTTATTCCGCTATTATTTGTATTCAAGAGTCTCTCATTTTGTTAAAAACTATTTAACAAAAATATCATTTTAAATGTTTTAAAGATTTATTATTCTAAATATTTATCTTTAATGTCCATGTTTTCAAAATGGTTTTCAGTATTTATTTATATGGACATTAATGTTTTAAGATTATAATTCCACTAAAATCTTCAAAGTGGTATGGGACACTATGATTCAACAATCTCTTTTAAATAGTTTTTGAAAATGGATTGATTAATTCAATATCTGGGAATTATTTATTGTGATTGCAAATGAAATATTGTTATTGAAATGTTTATATTTTCCATATTTTATGTGTAATAATGGTACTTGGACATTATGACGGGTGGTGCCGTGAATACCAGGATGGGTGGTTACGTTATAACCTCCAATGCATTGGGTATGGAAGTCGGCCGTATGGATATTCCATTAAGTATGTATGGAAATTGGTCGTATGGCTATTCCATTAACTGATATGTGTGGAAGTCGGCCGTATGGTTATTCCACTTAAGGATTTTTATGTCCCAAGTTACCTTTAGATATGTTATGTGTTCTTTATATGGGTTTTATGGTAATCCTTTGGTTACAAAATGGTATGTAATGATACTTTATTCAGTGAAGAGTTTTTACAACTTCATGAAGGTGAAGGTATTGCTTTGATAGAGTATACATGGTTTACTTGATGTTTGAAAAACTAACAGTTTTCATTCTTTGTGTATCCCTTACTGAGCTTTTTATTCTCATCCCAAGTTTTTTAAATGTTTTTCACAGGTCACGGTAGAGGTACATGATAAGATGAAAGAGTCAAGGATGTGTCAAGAAAGAATCCATGTTTTATTTTAAATATGTTTCCGTTGTTGGGAAGAATGAATCTTGTATTTTATGTAACTAATTTGTTTAAAGGTGGAATGTAATACAAGTTTCATGATCTAATTCTCTAAAACTCTAAACCTGAAAAGATCCTCAATGTGTAATCTTGTAATAACTCAAGATTAAGTAAGGTTTAAGGCGGGGGCCTTATAATTTTTCTATTAATTAATGTTTTTAAGAACTCACGTAATGTGACATTACTATTAAAAGTTCTTGATATATGGGTTGGAATAATAATTATATGCATGCTTACATAACCTATCTTGTTAGTTTACTCATTATGATAAAATTTTTCTTATCCATGGAATCTATTAGTATCATGGTTTCATCAGTCCCTACCAAATACTAAATCAAAAAGAAGTTAATGTGAATTTTAAAAATTTACCACTACAAGAGAATTATTTTATGATAATAACATTATAAATTGAATATTATAATCTATTACTCTTTTAAATTATTACATCAGGTCTATTTTCAACCTTAATCACTCGTTGTTTATCTATTTTTTTGGTTGTGTTCTCCCATATTCCATAACATAATAAATCCTTTATATTGGATTTTATAGAAAATTGTTAAAATATTCTTTTCCCCTAGTGTATTCCATCCAGATGTGTTTTCTTAGGAAAAATCATCATGCACCAATATAAATATTGATTTTATAATCAACAATGCTTGTTCAGTGTTATTACACCTAGGTGAATCTAGGAAATAGGGGCATCGAATTTAAAATATTTAAAACGATATGTATGTTATGGGATAACCAACCAATTTTTACATTAACAAAACATTATTATATTATAAAATATGTGTAATTATTATTTAATATTATCCTCACGGTTTTACTCATTATATCAAATATTGATCCTAAAATGTCATAAAATATATAGTATTACTTCTTCGGAAATTGAGGTTTATCTATAGAATTAATATTTTGAAAAAAACGTATCTTATCACCGCATAAATTATCACTAACTAACATCTAATCTTATAATGTTTTTTGAACCCTCTCTTATACAATCATAGATTTTCCAAACCGTAACTCATGTGTTTTTTGCTAAAACAAATCTATACTACGGAATTGATACCAAATATAGAATCTTTGATAAAAAATTCCTAAAATTAAATTATTTAAACCAATTATCAACTTATATATATTATCATGTCCATGTAGTTTTTGAGATTTTATAAAATATGATAAATCATAAACTAATAAATAACATGAATTTTTATACATATATAAATTATTTCCCACTAAATAAAAAACTATTTTATTTATTTTATGTCTTAATCATCTCTAAAAATTACCTAGAAAATCTTTTCTGTTATCCATATCATTTTTAATTTATTTATTCATATACTAGGGAAATGGAAGCATAATAAATGGTGGGATAAAATGAAAAGAAATGGTAAAAATATTGATGATAGTAGAAGGTCATATGTGAGTAAAATATGAGAATAAATAATACAAAAGTAATAGATAACAAAAAAACATCCTAATAAAATGAAATTGACAAAATAATATATCCATTGATTATATTAGAATTAAGAAGAACAAATGGAAAATAATAAATCATTACATAGTGATGAACTACATAGTGTCTTACAAATATATCAATTATATAATACAAGATATTTGGATCATATACGTCATGATCTTACCCTAAAGGCCCTCTATCAAGGTAATTTCTTATACTTTTTTGGAAGAAAGCAATGTATCGAAGATATTTTTTCATATAAGGATTTTAGATGTATTAAGGGGATATTATGGGCCCAAAATGTCACCACACAATTATCATTAATTTTTAATATAATGGAATGAATGAAAGATATGATACATATCCATATTTTATTCATAATCATTAAAAATTAATATTTAAATAATCATTTATGGATTATCAATATATCCCATATCATGAAATAGAAGAGTTTTCTATGAAATCTTCCCTCAAACTCACCCCGTATAGGGAAATGGGTATAATATTAAATTTAAAATTCCCCCAATTGGCCGATTTATTTAATATACATGAACAAAAAACAATATTTGGAAGGAAATACATATTTTTAATATAAGATTTCAAATGGAATATAATTTATTGCTATGCAAGAGGATGATTTGGAATGAGAAAGGAAGTGTTAGACTGGAAAAATTTTAATCCACCAAAATAAAATTGTATAATAGGCACTAGAGAGAAATCCTAAAAAAATATATGGAATCTACCTTAAACCTTAAATAATCCTAAATTAAATAAATAATTCACATTGAGGATATTTTCAGGATTATTGTTTTATAGAATTAGGACATAACTATTACATATCAACTTGAATATTAAAATAAGACACTACTACTTAGTATCCATTTTTTTATAAAATAAAAAAGAAACATATCTAGTTCCATGTTTTAGATAGCATGAATTTTCCTTAATCAAATCCTTGACCCTTATTCATCATTAATTCCTGTGGAAAACATTTTAAAAACATGGGATAAGAATACAAATATCACAATGGATATAAAATAAGGAATAAAAACATTATCCATTAAAAAAAATAAAAAACAATGAAACTATACATTTAAATCATAACATACCTTATGAAATCCTAATATTTGTGAATAGCACATAGAAATAATAAATCATAAATGTAACTTATGGCATATATTAAATACATACATTGTAGCTATCATAGCTACGTAGAGTGTTACTTTTTAATAACCATCACAGTATATTCCTTACATTTCTTAAGTGAAACATTAACATTTACCTCTGTCACAATACCCAATGCATTATGGAGCTATCTCAGGCTCTCACTCCCTAGGTTTATCACGAAACCACCCATATTCCTAAACAATTATGAAGAACCATAACCCAGTCATAACATATAAAACAAGAATAATGTAAAGATAAAATTTCCAAATTTCCATCACAATATACTATTTAATGATATTGACATAATCAATTTTATTTCAAACCATTTCCAAAAACCATTTAAAACATTAAAAAATGAAATTTTTTAATCAAAGTGTCCCATACCATGTTGAAACATTTAAATGAATTAAAATTTTAAAAAATTATTGTCTATCTAAATAAATTCTTAAATCCATTTTTAAAATAAGGACATTAATGATAAATATATAAATGAATAATCTTTAAAACATTTAAAACAATATTTTAGTTAAAAAGTTTTTAACAAAAAAATAGACTCTTGAATAAAAATAGTTGTGGAATAACATTAAATCAGACCTTTATAATATCACGAGAATAACGGGATTCATTATAGATTATTCTAAAGGACAATATATACAACATATACGATTGAATTTGTTCATAACAACAATAAAGTCTCAATGGAATGTAAATTGAGACGAAATCCCTTATAAAAACTGTATCTTTAGATTATATATAAATCAAATATATAATAATGTGTGAAAAATATAAATACACTGAATATGATTGGATATTTAGTGTAAATCATTTGGAGATAATTAACACATATTTTTTGTAAAAACAACACCAATGACTAGGATGTTTAACTAAATGAATTGAAATTGAGGTAAAATTACTCCAATCAAGTTCATATTGATGACTTTAGAATTTATAAATGGATTGATTATGTGTATGGGAAGTATATAACAACAAAGGGGAGTGTAAATTATTACATAAGTAAATAAATAGTTATTTTACACATAATCTTGGAGTAAATTATCAAAGAAGTATGCCTGAAGCCCAATGAGTGGAAATTGAAATTTGAAATTCCCTTACCGATTTAGTAACTTATGGAACAAACACCCAATGAAAGAAGGATTATACAATGAAGATGTAAATAACCAAAAATTAAATTATAATAAACCAATAATATAATAATGTGTAGTCCATACACCACACAAAATGAAATAGTTTCTAATATAGATTGAATGTCACAGGAATAAAAAGTTAGATTACATACCCTTACCATGTTGTAATCAATCGAGTCATATGAAAAAAAGTTAATAACCACCAAATTAATCAAAAAATACCATGAAAATAATGATAATAATGATACTATATATATCAAATGGAAGTACATCATACACAACATGCAATAAATTAGTGGTGAATAATGGAAATCTCACGAAATTAAAAGTGAGATAAGAAACCCCTAATCTCGTGTCCGAATTGACTCATTTGTTCCTTGTTCTTCCTGAATAATAAAAATAAGTAAATTTATAATTGATTAAGAACCTTTTTCAAGTTTATTATTTCTTTAATATCTCTTATTATCATGATATATACAGTATGTAATCATTTAAGTTAATAATGGTTGTTTTGTCGATATTTGGTAATTGTGTCAAAAATGAACACCTTATAACTATAAGTTGTCCATGTGGTGAAGATTATATTGTATCGATAATGATATTAATTAATTATATATCATATTTATCATATTTATCTAGTATATATATGTAATTATAATATTATATAACATTTAGAGGTAAGAAATGAAATCCACCGTTCATGGAGATGGTAAGTCGTACGTACGCATGAACGCTACATTCATTTATATTTCGTATTTAATGGAATGAAACATTAAAGATACATAGTAATATTATAATTCTAGTATAATATAATAAATAATTTAATTTACTCCATCCTTTATATGTCCCACGAATGGCATGAATGAGTCATATCACTTTGAGGGGGTGGTAATCCGCACGTCCGCAAATGAAATTATAGCGTATACCCATAATTGAAACCATAAAGGTATGATATCAATGAAAAATAACGAAGAATATATAAAACAAAAACATAATATATATCATATATAAATAAATTTAAATCATAATTTCCACCATAATATGTGGTAGGAGAGAATTCAATAATCATCATTTCGTGAGTCGTTAGTTTGTCGCCCCCAGAAACCATATATTATTTACCTATCAAATGGAGGTGTGTGTAAGTGTATTTTGAATTATTATAATAACTCCAACCTAGTATATTTAGGATTATTGTTTTTATAATGGATGTGAATAAATATATTTTAGGGGGTTGGAGATGGAAAATAAAACAAATGAACTTAAGAGAAGGTGTTACCTTTAAATTGGGTAACTCCCTTTGGTTTTAACATAAAGGGTTTTTTCATGTGCCTTATGCCTAAGTTAAGTCTTCTAGGAATAATATAGGAATATTTAAAGCTTATTTGGGAAAGGTATATACGAGCCAAGGTGCATGAGAAGTGTGAGGAATGGGTTAGAGGTGAGTGGTTTTTACAAAGGGAGGAGGGGCTCTTTGGGAATGTGTGAAAATATTTTTTTATTATATAATGATTTTCGGTTTTTAAAGGACCAAAACAAATTAAATTAAATGATAAGATTACTAAAGGTCGAAATAAACTAATCATATAATATTTTACAGGTTTTCGATACGGTTTTAATCATTATAATCTTATTAATTTAAATTATTTATTAATGAGGTACACATTGCATCATTAATGTGTCATAAATGATTTTATTTATATGATATCTAAAAATAATAAAAAATTACCTTGATATAGGAAATATTTTTAGATTTTATAAAAATATATATATTTGATGAGATAAATTAAATAACCCCATTTAAAAATTAATTTACTAAAAGATATTTTTTATGTCATTTTGCCTTTACTTTATGTTAATTAAATTAAAGTGTCATTAGAACTTTTAAGTGGCTCCATGGTGTCCCAAATTAGAACCAAGGACTCTCGTGGTCGTCCATGACTCATAAAATACGGTTAGGACTAGTGTTAAGGTAATTTTTATTATTATAATATTCTATTTACATTGAATTACCTATTTACCTTTAACGAGGGTAAATAAAAGTCAAAAGATATTATTCACCAAAAATAATTTTAATCTTATGGAACGAAATTTTACTTACTAGTAACAAACATGTATTTGTTATTTTTTATATTCAATTAACATAAGTGGTAAATTTCATTTAAATGGAAAAGTCATATTTTTAACGACCACATAGTAGTTTCAGTATTCATCAAAAAATGAATTTATTCCGAAAAATACCAGAAATTTAGCCTAAGCTATATTTGATATTCTAAATTCATAAATTATGTCTATTTTAACTATTTAAAAACATTGAAGTTGGATTAATTAATTTAATATTAATTTCCATTGTCAAAACAAAAAAGCATGTTTATAAGAAATAATAAATATCAACAGATTGACACTTGTTTTTGTCAAATTTCAAAGTGAAATTACTTCCAATGACCAAAATTAGATTAAATGCTACAAATATAATCGAATTAAATTTTTAACCAAATTAAAAATATAATATATCCATAAAAATAAAATATATTAAAATGTATTTTGGAATTAAAGTACAATATTTTTCACAATTCATTAAAAATTGAATTTTATCTGAAAAATAATGAAAATTTAACCAATGTAAATTTCGATGTCCCGATTCTAATGAAAAAATTTATTTTTTCAATTATAACATACAAAAGTGACCAAAATAAGATTTAAATAGGGTTATCCATTAAAATGTGGTAAGTATACTTTCTAAATAATTTTAGAGTATTTATGCTTAAAATCTGATTCTTTCGTATTTTAAGCATATAAAATTTATTGTATAAATGTAAAAAATATTTAACAAACATGTATAATAATTTTATAGTTAGTTCTATTCATTCCATCCATTACAACATCTAGGATTTAACTACCATTTAAATTGATAATAATATATTATTATTTTTTAGTACAACACAACATTGTGTGTCACGTTATATTTCAAAGAAACTCATTGTTGTGTATCATGTACTCCATAGAACAAAGAATCCCTTTGAAAGTAAAATTAATAATTAATTTAAAATATTAATATATATAAAAATTCATATTCATCATTTACTTTTGATGTTACATCCTCCCCCCCCCCCCATTAGGAATTTTGTCCTCGTAAATTTAAAATTTGGTTGAGAAACTTCTATAAAAGTCCCACATCAGAAAAATAGTCAATAAATCTATCACTTTAAAATAAAGGAATAGAAGTAAAAAAGTCACCCAAGAGAAATGATACTATGATTCCATGAATACATTGATGTGGAGGAGAAAACAAAAAATCATGTCCTGATAAAGAGTGGTAGAGAACATGATTAGAATAATGTTAACCACCATAAAATCACAAACTTATGATGGGTAAAATAGTCTTTGATTTCCCAGTATGAAAAGTTAATAGACAACATTCCTATTTTAAGTTACTTTTCATAATTTTTTGGAATTTATTTATAAGAATAACTAAAAACATATGGAAACATACTTACTTGTCATGTAGACTTTCATCCTTTACTAAATTCCTACTGCAAACTCATTTTTTCTTCAAATGATTAGTATTAAATATTACTTGTTAACATTAAAAGTGCTATAATCAACTTATAGATAATCACATATTTCACAAAAGATGAATGATATTTTTCACATGTATTTTGAAATTAACCAAAACCGAAATGGATTGTAGAAGATCAGATAATCCCCAAAAGGATAATCATTTACAAAAAGGAAAACTACTCTTAATGTCCAAAATTTGTCAAACAGTACCCAACGTTCAACAAAGAACATTCTATAAAAAAATTTCCATTAAACTTTTCAATGTAAAAAAAAACTACGATTGAAAATCAAATCTCATAAGGATTTATTAACATAGTCTTCCAAGATAAATATTATCATTTATCTCCAAATAACATCAGTTACTCTTAATGTGTCATATTGAAAATTAATTAACATAATCATATATTCACCATGATAGGTTAATCATTTCCATAGATAACCAGAAATCAAATTATTATTGATTCATGAAATCATCTATCTTAAAATAATTAGTCATACTAACCAGGGACATCATGTAGTCCAGTTGTATGCGATTAATCTCAGTCACACTTTGGTTGTGGGTTCGATTCCTATAGCTTTTCCAAAATGACGGGGTGTCATGCAGTCTAAGTGTTTTCCATTTTCAAAAAATATATAATTTTATAAGATTCTGAAAAATAGATAAATTCATCTAAAATCACCATAAAATATTTTAACCACAATGATTATTTAATTCCGTTTCTTTTCATATCAAAATGTATTAACCTTTAATTGCCTCAAATTCTAGGATTATATAAACCCAAATGGTTCTTCATATCTATTTCTACAAAGGAAAAGATAATTATTCCTTAAATAAAATTGTCATATATCATACTTTAGGGTTACACATACTATAAAAATTCATCTAATGTAATCCCATCATCAAAAGGGCCTTAATAATTTTATGCATTCCATGATCCTAAAATCTACCATAACACTTGAATCCCTTATATGTTAACTTCTTACTCATTCAATGTTCTTAATGATCCAATAACCATTCCATTCCAACTTATACTAATATAATTCTTTCCTACAAACAAAATCATGAATCATATCTTATGATTGAATAATGACTAAACATCAGTTAAGAAATAATCCATACCTTTCATTGGTCATTGACAGTTTCCTCATCATCAATTGGAATGGGATTTGGTATTTGTAAAAATATATTTGTATGATCTAGATGATCCCATTCTCTAACCTTTATCATAGAACATCTGTTTGTATAATGGTCGTGAACCCCATTTAAAAGATTCAATTGATCCCTCATAAAGATCATCGTTCTCTTTCCTAGATTCAACTGGATGCTTCCTTTTTCTATGACAGTTTATTGCTTTATGGAATTAATTTGGACATATATATCATCATAATGTCCCTTTGAAACATTTTCCTTTGTGTTTCTTTCAACATCCTTAAAACATAGGTTTTGAATATATTTACCTTTATGATTATTACCTGAACTTTTGTGGGGATTGGTTTCTCGCATATATGATGCCTTATAAAGATCACCAAGGTTCATGTGGTCAATAATGACTCCAGATAGTTGGTTGAAAATAACCACTAGTGTTCTCATTGCAGCTTCCATTTCATTCAGTTGCTCATTTAGAAAACCATCATGGTTTTTTTCACATCCACTGTTACATTGGTGACACCTAGATCCATCGATTTACTAAAACCAAAAAGTTATGTGTGCGTATATCACAATAATAATCATATAATATCTTATAAAGTGAGTAAATACTATTATTTACTAATTCATGTTATCTTAAACTCATTAACCTTATCTAAAATAAATATGACTCTCACTAAAATCCTAACCATTATGGTAATGTAACTTATTCTTAAAGAACACACTAACCTCTAAAGTTATCTAAACGGACCTCTGATACCAACTATAAGGACCTGACCATATACATTAGATAATCTTGAATTAAATGAATAATTTAAATTGAGGATCACTTCAGGTTTAGAGTTTTATATAATTTGGACATAACTATTACATATCAACATGAGTATTTCAAGTAGACACTACTACTCAGTATCCATTTTTTTATAAAATAAAAAAGAAACATGACTAGTTCAATGTTTTAGAGAACATGAATTTTCCTTGATCTCATCCATGAATATTATTCATCTTTAATTCAAGTGGAAAACATTTTAAACACCTAGGATGAGTATAAAAAGATCAGTAAGGGATATAAAATAAATAATGAATACATTAAGCCATCAAAAAATACAAAGCATTGAAACCAAACTTTTCAATTATAACACACCTTATGAAATCATAAGATTTATGAATAACACACAGAAATAATAAATCATAAAGGTAACTATTGGTACACATAAAATAAATACATTGTAGCTATCACAACTACATAGGGAGTTACATTGGAATACTCATCAAAGTATATTCCCTAAATCTCTTATGAGAAACATTAATGTTTACCTTATTCATGTTACCCAATGCATCAGAGAGCAATCTTGGGCTCACCCATAATAGGTTTATCACAGAACAACCCATATTCGTAAACAATTATTATGAACCATAACGTACCAAAAATATATAAAACAATAATAAAGGACAGATTACATTTCCACATTGATATTACAATATATTATTTCAAGATATTGACATTATCAATTCCTTATCAACCAAATTTCAAAAACAATTTAAAACATTTTATAATGATTTTTTTTAATCAATGTGTCCCATACCACTTTGGAACATTTAAAAGAGTTATCATTAGAAAAAATTAACGTTCGTATAAATAAATCGTTAAAAATATTTTTATTTCATGAAAATTAATGATGAATGTTTTGAAAAATAAATCTTTAAAACATTGAAAATAATATTTTAGTTAAAGAGTTTTTAACAAAATGAGAAACTCTTGAATACAAATTATCGAGGAATAAAAATAAATCAAAATATTATAGTATCACTTGAATAATGGGATTCATGATATAATTTCCAAAGGACAATAAATATACCATATAAGAGTTAATTAGTGCATGACAAGAATAAATATTCAATTGATTGTAAATTGGGGCGAAAACCCTTATAAAAATGTATCCTTAGATTTATGATAAATCAATTACATAATAATGTGTGAAAAATATAACAACACTAAATATTATTCGATATTCAGTGTAAATAAATCAGAGAAAATTTACATTGATTTTTGTAAAAACAACACAAAGGACTTTGATGTTTAACTCAATTAATGGGAATTGAGTTAATACTACTCTTATCAAGTTCATATTGATGACATTAGAATTTATCAGTGGATTGATTATTTTTATCAAAAGTATATCCACAAAAAATGAGTGGATATTACTACATATATAAATAAATAGTGATTTTACCCATAATCATGGAGTAAATAATCAATGAAGTATGTGTAATTCCCAATGAGTAGAAATTGAAATTTGAAATTCCCTTATTGATTTGGTAACATACAATACATACACCCTATGAAATAAATATCATATAATAAAGATGTAAATACCCATAAATTAAAATATATTACACCAATAATATAATCATGGGAAGTACATACACTTAACAAATGGAAATATTAGCTAATATAATATGAATCTCATGAGAATGAAATGTGAGGTTAAGAACCCTTACCATGTTGTAATCAATCGAGTCATATGAACAAAAGTCAATCACCACCCAATAAATCCTTGAATTCAATTTAAATAATGATAATAATGATAATATATATATTAAATTGCAGTACACAATACACCACATGAAATAAATAAGTGGTGAACAATGAAAATCTCACAGAATTAAAAGTGAGATAAGAAACCCCTTACCTCGTGTCCGATTTGACTCATTTGTTCCTTGTTTTTCCTGAATAAAAACATAAGTTAATTTATACATGATTAAGAACCCTTTTGATGTTTATAATTCCTTTTATATCACTTATTACCTTGTTATAAACATTATGTAATAATTTATGTTTATAATGGTTGTTTTGACGATATTTGGTACTTGAGTCAAAAATGAAAACCTTATAATTACATGTTTTCCATGTGGAGAAGAGTCAATATCCTCTAGATTGATATTCATTATTTATATATCATATATTTATTATATATCTAGAATATATATGTATTTATAATATTACATAACATTTACTGGTAAGAAATGAAATACACCGTTCATGGAGACGGTAAGCCGTACGTATGCATCAATGCTAAATTCATTTATATTTCTTATTTAATGGAATAAAACATAATTATATATTGTTATATAAAAATTCCAGTATAATATAATATATAATTTCATTAACTTTATCCTTTACATGTCCCACATATGGCATGAACAAGTCATATCACTTTGTGGGTGCGGTAGTCCGCACTTCCTCAAATGACATTATTGCATTTACCCATAATAGAAACCATAAATGTATGCTATAAATGAAAAATAGTGAATCACAAATAAAACATAAACATAATATATATAATATATAAATACATTTCCATCCTAATGTCCACCATAAGAGGTGGTATAAGAAGATTGAACAATCATCATTTCGTGAGGCGTTAGTTTGCAGTCCACATAAATTGAATGTTCTTTATGTGTGTATGTGTAGTTAGAATACTTATCATAACAAAGAACTAGTATATTAAGTATAATAGTGTTGTTATTAATAAAAGTGAAATTTTTTTATGGGATTGGATAAGGAAAATAAAACAAAAGAACTTAAGAGAAGACATTACCTTTAAATCAGGTAACTCCCTTTGGTTTGAACCAAAATGGTTTTTGATGTGCCGTCTGCCTATTGCAAGGCTTCTAGGAGTAATAATGGGATCATGAGAGCTTATTTGGTTATGTTATTTACGATTCTATGTGCTTCTGAAGTGTGAGGAATGGTTTAGAGGTGAGGAATTTTTATAAAGGGGGAAGGGCTCTTTAGGAAAGTGTGAAAATAGTATTTTATTATAGAATGAATTTCAGTTTCTAAAGGACCAAAACTAACAAAAGTTCAAGATAAGATGATTCATGGTCGAAATAAAATAATCCAATAAAAATTATACTGATTTTGGATATTGTTTTAATCATTATATTCTTATTTATTTAAATCATTTATTAATGAGGTAGACACTACATCATTATTTTGTGATAAATAATTTTATTTATTTGACGTCTAAAAATTATATAAAAAATCAATGATTTAGGAAATCTATTTATATTTTAAAATAATATTTATAGTCGAGTTGATAACATATATAACCCCATGTAAAAATTAATTTACTAAAATATATTTGTTTTTGACATTTTGGCATTTATTTTATGTTAATTAAAATGAAGTGTCATTATCACTCTTAAGTGAATCCATGGGATCCCAAAATAGACCCAAGGATGCCCATGGTCATACCTGACTCCAAAAATAAGTTTAGAACATGTTTTATGTTCATATTGAATTATTATAATAATCATTTATCCTTAAATTTCCTTATTTACCTCTCACTGCGGTAAATAATAGTCAAAAGTTACTATTGACCAAAAATTATTTTCATATTACTGAACAAAATTTTACATACTATTAACAACAATGTATGTCAGTCTTTTGAAATTCAATTCACCCAAGTGGAATTTTTTTTAAATGAAAATGTTTGATTTTTAACTACTACTTAGTGGGTTAAGTATTCATGAAAATTTGAGGGTTTTCAGAAAAATACCAAAAATTCAGTCTAAGCTATATTTGATATTCCAAATTCAAAAATTATGTCTATTTTAAAAAATTACATACATAGACATTCGACTAATTAATTTCAAAATAATTCATATTGTCAAAACAAAAGATGTGTTTTTAAGAAATAAAAACTATCAAATGATTGACACTTGTTTATGTCCAATTTCAAACTCAACTTAATTACAGTGACAAACAATTGATTAAATGGTAAAAATATAAACTAATTACACTTTAAAACCAGTTAAAAATAAAATCAGACCATATAAATAAATTATATTAAAAAGTATTTTTGAATTAAAATACAGTATTTCTGACTATTCATTAAAAAATTATTTTTATCAAATAAATACCAAATATTTACCCAAAGTAAATATTTATGTCGTTATTCTAAAGAAAACTTTTATTTTATAAAATAGAACATATAAAAGTTACCAACACTAGATTTAAATAAGGTTCTTTATTAAAATGTGTTAAATAGACTTTTTCAAGAATATTAGAGTATTTATGCTTTAAATCAGAATCATTATTATTTTATGCCTCTATAATATATTGAATAAATGTAAAAAAAAATTAACAATAATGTATAATCATTTTTTATTTAGTTTTGTTCATTCCATCCATTACTACTGCTAGACGTTAAATACCATTAAAAATAATATTATTATTTTATTATTTTTCAGTACAACTCAATGTTGTGTGCAATTTATGATTTCAAGAAAACATGTTGTTGTGTATCGGGTACCCCATCAAACATAGAATCACCTTTAAAGTAAAATTAATAATTAATTTAAAAGTATTAACAAATAGGAAAATTTAATATTCTTTATTTACCTGAGATGTTACAAAAATATAGATATAGTATGAATAAAATTAGTGGTGAATATAAATCATATCTCAATATATTATTATTCATATGAAAATACCTGTAAGGTAATGGTGGTGATATAATCAACAGGGAATGCTAAGGATAACATGAGTTTAAAATATAATTTAATGAATGATATTAATTATATATTTTGTAAATATATAATTAAATACATTATAAAAATTATAAGAATGTATGAAATATAAAAAATGACACACATTATGAAATTGGAGAAAAAGCATGCTTATGACTTTAGAATCAGTCAAATAGAAACACCATGAAGGATAAAATTTCAAATGAAACATTAAATAAAACAAAAAATAAGATAATAAAGATATAAAATAAATAATACACTATATTTATACTATATAATATAAAACATAGAATATAATACCAAAAAGTATCAAATAATTGAAATTTTAGATGAATAACCCCTTGAAAATTAAGAAACATTCATGTCCAAATCCCTTTAAGGATATGAAGTAAAATAATATGATAATAATGAGAGTATCAAAATAAAAAAAATATAAAATGGATCTTTTTTTCACCATTCCATTGAAAACATGAGGAATAATAATAAATAATTCATATTTGGAGAAAATTTAAGATATGAAACCCATACAAGTAACAAAATTTTATAGGTTTGATTAATTTAATTATAATTTTTATTGTTGAATTCTAGAATTCCAGAAATGAAAGAGGAAAAAAATAAAAAATATTTATATGTTAGAATAAATCAAGAAAGGAAATAATTTATTTCCAAAGGAAATCATGTAACTCGAGGGAATAAAATTGAGTTATTAAAAACACATACATTAAGTCATGACTTCAAACTAATCACTTGATTCTAAAATATAAATTAATAAATATATTAATCATATATTTAATATCAATATTAATACACATTAAATTTTGTAATAAAAAATTATAATTATTCTCTATTTTTATATTAGTTAGTCATTACAAAATTTCAATATTGGGTGTCAGTGATATTGATTGTTATGAATTGGTTTCATAATATAACGGTTTTCATTTATTATCCCATAAAATTTCATCATTATAAATTAAAAATGGTAAATATAATTAATATTTTATAATAATTAGAAATATATAATTTCATTATTTTTTTTAGTTATTTCCAAGGAATGGTCTATGGCTCGGGCAAGCCCGATCATAGAAATTTATTAAAGAATAAATAATAGAGAGTACAATTTCAAGATACATAAGTAAAAATACACATCGGGGAGTGGAAAACCCCACACATGTCATCATAAACAATAGAAGTACAATGATCAGGGGTTATGAACATCCACAATGAGGTTTCCTCTAGAACCACCCTCTTAGATAAAGCATCTGACACCCTTTTGGCCACCCTATAAGCATGTGTGATATGTAGGTTATGTTTATTGACCAAAGTCATTCATTAAACCTAATGCCATAAGAGCTTCCATGGAATATTCATCATTTTCAAATTTAGAGCAGCAACAGCATTTTCAGAGCCTTATTCAATCCATTGTTCATGCCAATTATGATGCACTACGTGCTTGACCACATAAATGATGGCCTACAATTCAGCTTCTTGGGAAGTACCTATTCCAATACAGTGAAAAAATAATCCCTAAACAAAGACACAATGTTTTAGAAAAGTCCTTCCACATCCTAAAGGACCCAGCATGCACAACGCCACACCGTCAACATTCACTTTTATCCATGATTCAATTGGGGTATCTATCTAACTGATTTAAGGAACAATGGTGCCTTTGACTTCCCTGCCACTCCTAATCGCCATAGGATATTCAGATCATGAATGTTATTGTGCATCGTACCAACCTAAAAGTTGGAAGCATCATGAACCTCCAGGTGTAATTACATAATTCCAGCATGAGTTTAGGGGACTTGATTCTCAAACAACCTGAGATTTTGGGCCCTCAAAATGGCAGCAAGTGTTGTCGCAGTGGCCGCAAGCAGTAAGAGATGAATCTTCTCACTCTTCCATTTGCAGCCAATGATGGGTAGCATCCCATCAAATGAGCGAACATCAGTATAATCCACCACAAACATAACCCCTGCATTCACCCAGAGGGACCTTGAAAAGATACATTCGAGGAAGATATTCTCGGTGCCCTCAGCAGCCCTCAAGAAAAGGAAACAAACCGAGGCAATTCATTTCCTAGTCCATCTCGTCTGGTCACTTGTGGGAAACATCCACTTCCATAATTTCCATAATAGGACAAAGCATGAGGGTTGGATAAATGTATCCTTGAACATGGAAACACAAGAATTTATTTTGTCAGAGCACTCAGTTCTGATCCAATAATAGTCCTTGGGAGAGAACTGCCTGTTGACACGAGGCTTCTAAAAAAGCGTGTCAACATCCATGAAAGAATAATTTTGAAAATCTAGAACAACCATTGTGTGAATGATGCTGAGTGCACTATGCAGTTCTAGGAAATCCGAGATGGTTAGCTGCAAAGGCTCGGATGGAATAACCATTCTATCAAGAAGCTGCTGGTCAATCCATCATGTATTCCTGAAATTCAGATCACAATTTCTACTCATAATCCATATAGCCTTTTGCATGAGGTCATTAAAAGAGATCCCGATTGAAGGTGAATCTAAGGACCAAAGGTGGTGCGGTCATCCATTGAAGAGCATATCCTTGAACCTATAAACTAAAAAATCATAGGATGGCTCACAGGTAGTAATAATATCACATGAAAATTTTCTAATCAAGTTATCATTGAAGACTCTAAAATCATTAATGATAAGTCCCCCCTGCTCAACGGGATTAATGCAATTCTTCCAAGGAACACTAACCTGCTCTTTCTCATTCCCAGAGCGAGTCCACAAAAAAAGTATGAATCATACCTTGCAGTTCCTTGATGATGCCTCATTTTTCATTATTCTAAAAGATGAATTTTAAGATGATCATTTTTCAATGATTTTTAACGAATGGACATTGATACCTAAATTAATGAGTTTAATTTTAATATTACCTTTATAGAAAAAAAATTTTACTTGATTATTTAATACTTATATTTTTTCTATTATTCTCTCATGACAATCCATGTTATTATTTTTTGAAATTTTTCATGTTAGTGGTTTGAGAGAGACAAATATGAACATTCCATAATTAATGGATGAATATGATTTCGAATGTTATCTATTTTGAAATCATATCATTATTATAGAGTTATAATAATTTTAGTTTTTTATTTTTAATGTTTGAAATTATATATTATGATTTTTGAAAAAATAATAAACAATCCAGTTGAAAAATGAGATATGTTACATCATATAGGTGGCAATCCACACAACACACGATTAACATTTTAATTTCATGATGAATATGAGGGGAAAAAGGTTGATTAAAAAAATTGTCTTTATAAAAAAAATTATTTTATATAATTCACATTTATTCTTAAATTTTTCCCTTATATATAGTGAATAGAGGTAGTGGTGAAAATTTGAATTTTTTTGTTCATAGAAGAGTTAGTCCACACATTTCCTGAAATATTGTTTCATTTTTCTTACTAGAATACAAGAAATTTATATCAAAATAATTATATTATATGAATAAAATTAATTTAAAAAATATTTATGATATTATATAGTGATTGTAAATTTCTAATTGATATAATAATATTCAAAAGAAAATAAGTTATTAAAAATCAATACTCATGTTGAAATCGTTGTGTTTACCTTAGAGAACACCATGGAAGTGGAATCCTAAAGAAAATATAATGTTTGAAGTGGATTATAGAAAATAAATTTTCATCTATGGAAATTTATAATAGAATTATCTTGAAAAGAACCAAAAAATTATACTAGAGTATTAAAGGGGTGGTGGGAGGACAATTTTATAAGTGGTGATAATGGTAATTCTGTAAAAATTTCCAAATAAATAAATAAAGGATAATATTAACATTACAAGGAGACTCAAAAAATTAAAATAATGTAGTGTGGAAAGTTATATGTTCTATTATCCATGAAATTTTAATTATAAAAAATTGATTTTACATATATCTGTGTACGATACTATTTCTATTTCAACATTTACAATTTTTTTAAACATGGTAACCAGTTATTACCAATGTAATTTAATTATTATGAAAAAAAATTAAATTGATCATAAAAGATAGATTTCAACTACTAATTCTATATATGGAATAAATTTTATTTTATAAATTTTAAATTTTTATTAAAATAATTTTTTTTACATTAGACCATATAATTTATAAAAACATTTTTTTTAGAAAAATGTGATTTTTAGCTTAAAATTTGTGTGTTGGATAGAATTTTAAATGCATTTTTATTTTCACATTATAAATTTTTTTATTATAAAAATATTTATATTAAAGTGGATTTAATATAAATCCAAAAACTAAATTTATAAAAATAATACTTATTTAGAAGAAAAGGTCAAACAATTTCAGTTGATGTAAAATATTACTTCTGTTATAAAACATTGATCATAGGTATTTAAATTTCATAGTGATACTTAAGATTGAATATTTTTACTCATTAAAAAAATATTCTATTATTTAAATTGTTTTATAAAAATATATGAATCTATTTTGTAATTATAACATCATAAAAACAATATTTTGGGTAAAAACAATACCTTTCAAAATTAACGTAAATGTAATGTATTTCAGAAAATTCTAAAAATTTATCTTAATATATTATTGACATGATGTATCTAAAATTTTTTATATATTTTTCAATTTCTAATTATATTTTTTTAATTTATGTTTTATGAAAAAAAAATATTTTTAAATGAAACAATTAAAATAAAATATTTACTATACTTATTCTTATATCCTCTCAATAGTTAATTGAATTTTTTTTATAATATTATTAATATCAAAAGTAAATTTCTTCCATAATATATTTTTTCCTAAAAATACACATAATAAGAAAATTATAAGAATTATTACATTTTAATGTATAACTTAATATTATTAGTAATTTAAATAAACTAATATAATTTACAAATTTCAAATCATTTACAATGGAATTTTTTATTTCTAAATAAAATCATAATTTTTTATATCAATTATTTTCTAATTATTCTATGGTTATATATTATTTTCTTATTCATTTTTATTTGGTGTTTACTGTATTACATGTTATCTAACGTATTAGGTCTTAATGGAATATATAATTTAAATTACTAGGGTGTTACAATAGGGAATATCTAAAAATCATGGTACCCTAGATCTATTTGAAAATACATAATGGAATACACAGACTAGGAAAACTAATGGATTCCCATATGGGTGTCACCCCCACCAAAATAAGAATCATTATTACACCTCAACAACAAAGATAAAAAAATAAAAAACCTAGGTGAAACTAATAAATTTATATAAGAGAGACACAACATAAAAAGAACAATTCACTAACAATTCTATTAAAAAATACTATAATAAATCCCAATTTTAGAAAATATCCATGATTGGAAATGAACCAATATACCAAAACACACATATCTATAAGGATACATGATACATTAAGAAAAATCGTAGACATATTCCAAATCAATATTATGACATAATTTTCAATTCATATCATATCATAGAGAGAAAGATCTATATCCATGCCTCTTACATGAAATGGGTTGCTCTAACTTTTATGGATAACCCAAATAACCAAATATATAAAAGGTATTAGGTTTTTCCTAACATAAAGACATTTTGTGTTTGGAACTCCCACACTTATGGTACAACAAGTATGATATATTAATGTCTAGATTCAATGAATGATTTTCACAATATCCAACCAGAAATACATCCTCCAATTATGAATTTTTGTATCATGAAATGAAGAAGGTGTGAATTTCATATCTCTAAATTTTAATCATAATGTTGTGTAAGAAATGAATCACCACTAGTCCCCAAGAATGATGTAAGTAGAGTAATAGGATTCGATGTCCCTAGATTAACCAAAGGATATTTCAGTGTTGAACTACCGAAAAAATACTCACAAGAGTTTCTTGAGACTATGGGGGTGTACAAAAAAATGAAAACAAGAATCAAATAAAATAAAAATACATAATTCACAGAAGTATAATTTTTAAAATATAATAATAAATTAATCTCAATGTACTATAATGAGTTTACATCAGACTCAATATTCTTTTAATAACTCATTTGAAAATAAAAATCATCATTTTAATTCATCCTCTTTAACACATATTATATCATATTTTAAAACCACTCTAACATCCCTTTAAATAAATTGGGTAATTTATCTATTCCCCAGAACATCTGGGATAATATTCCTTAAATATCCATATAAAATATATTAAAATATTGTTCTCAATATCTCCATCTCATAAAATTATAATATTTGGAAAATATTTTTTAAATTAAATCTAAAAAAAATATTCAAATTCAATAATATTTCATTAATTCACATTCCTCCATAAAACAAATCAAAGGATTTAGATTGCTAAAAACTATATTAAATCAATGAAATCATTAATAAAAATCTATAATAAACCACTCATTTCTCACTTAATCAACGGAAAAAATAATTTAAATACAAATAAGACAATGAATGACAATAGAATATGATATTTTGGGATAAAATAAAAAAAATCATGGTTTGGATACATGTTATGGAAAGTTCTAAGACATGTATTCCAATGTCACTTGATAGTCATATGATTTTAATGAACTGTTTATACCTAATTTACCAGACCATGAATAGTAATCATGTGACCTTTTATTTTTTTCCAAATTCAAATTCAACCCCAAATCATTTCAATTTTCATTCAAAAATTCTTTGTTCATAATTAACAACATAAATAAATACCCAAAATCTAGTAGAAATCTATGACAAATGCTCAAGTTCAAGACATAAACAACCCAAATACTATTGGTAACTCATGTTACTTATTGAATGGTAGTGTATAGGTACCTACTCATGACCTTTCACATGAATTATTATGATCATATCATTTTTCTACCTAAGACCCCCAAAAGATATAGGTTTAATTTGAAAAAAAATCCATCTCAAGAAACATTCTTCAAATATAGTATTCTCCTAATCCAAACATAGGCCACCTTGATGCAGGCATCTGATCTGGCCCATGAAATACCCAAAGAACATTCTCGAAAACCTAATACTATATAAAAGAACACAGTAAATAAATAGTAATTGATATGAATCATTTCTCCCTATATTAATGATAGTAAATGAGTTATTTAATCTAAAATACCAACATCACTATTTCATTTAATTGAGTTCCAAGTCATAAAAATAATTTATTTTAGTGTTGTATATATATACATCATAATATAAAAGAACAAACTTATAAAATAAAAAATTTCTAATCCAATGAGTAAAATAAAGTTCAATCCAAGATAAATGAACACGGCCTAACTTATAAAGAAGATTTCACAATTTGTAGTCATGGTGGTCAATTCACAAATACAATGATAATATAAACACAAATAAATGAAAATCAACACACATACAACTACCTCCATCTATAAGAGGATCATTTACACTTAGGTCCACTATTTATGAAAACCAAGGACTTGATATCAAACCATAATGTCCATATTGAAATACATATACATATAATGATAGGTGTGAGAAAACTATTCCACGTCATTAAAATACATGTACATCATTTCAAAAACAGGAAAGTCATAGAGAATTTTAATTACATATATAAAATTAGTTCAATAGGTTTCTATTGAAAAACATTATCAGGTTTATTAAATCTATAATCTATATTTATTTTTTAAATTAATGACATCCATTTTATAAATCATTTAGAAGGACCATTAGAAACTAAATTTCTCTAATATATAAATTTTTAAAGATATAGTGTTGTCAGAAAAAGGAAAACAATATTGTATAAAATTATAGTCATAATGGAATGCTATGATATTTGGGAATGATCAGTGAAAGGTATAACATGAATAATATAAAGGAAGACTGGCATTGAATATCAAATGGACTACATAAACTGCCAATGTTTCCCTCAAAAACCTAATAGAGGGGAATAATCCCATAAATTGTGAAAATCCTATCGAAAAATATACTGAAAAGATCATGATCATATACTAGTGCATCATGTTCTTCTAGTCTTCCCCCTTATCTACCTTTTTCTCCCCTTGGAATGTTAATAGAGTAGAGTATAAAAATAATAAAATTTTAATATGTAACAAAGATCATAAAAAAGTCACACACACACCTTTGTTTCAATTTCCAGCAACTTAACATTCCCTCTAAATACATAAAAAAAATAAAAAACCCTTTGCTGTGAAATCTAAATATACCATACACCAATAAAAAAATCCACTATTATACTAACATAGGGAAAATGTCTCAATGTAACACAGGGGGATTCTCAATGTTATAATACCATCAAAAATACATTTTGAATGTCCCAATAGAGCCTCATTAGTATTTTTTAAAGACTAAATCCTTAAATACTACGTTGATAGTGAAATACATAAACCTCTTCTAATACCATTAAAAAATTAGTTATAGGACAAAAAAAGCTATTTAAATATAAGAAATCCATTTAAAAAATAAAATGATAAATAATATATTACATGGGTGTAATTTTATTAAAAATAGACTTATTAATTGTGTTTCAATGGATGCCCCATTTTCTCAACAATAGAGATTCATAAGGAGAATATATTTATTTATTTAAAACTATTAACCACATTATATTTTTTAATAACTGGCACTCATGTAACCCAATGTAAGTGTATAATTTTTTACATTGTTAAAATATACAAGGGATAAAATCACTAAAGATCGATTAAATTTCTATTCATAAAGAACTAGATACAAATTTACATAAAATTAATATATTCTAAATAAAATATATATATTACATAATGAAGTTAAATAGTTTGAATCTTTTAAATCATTATAAGTAACCTTAAACATACCATGGGGAATTTAAATCAAACAACAGTGGTCTCATATTCTTAATATGGGTAAACTATAGTGTAAGAAATAATAATCTAATAATATTAATCAATATAGAAAGGTAAATAACTAAAATCACATACCAATTCATCAATATATTGACCGTGAATAATAATAATGTAAAAAATAAATGATACTCAAATAATTTAATAAATATAATCACACAAGCATGAAACAAAACCATAGATATCATAACAATTAATGTAATCACATGGAAATCAAATAATTAAAAAAATATTATAATACCAATCAGGGTCTTGTTCCAATATTTCGTACGCAAATGGATAAGGCGATAGCAAAATACCCAATGTGTTTTTCCTCAAATGATTTACTAATACATCGAGAGGTAATTTTATTTTGGGCCCACTCATCACGTAATATGTCCTATGGATTTGTCAATTATTTAATTTTAAATTTTATTTATTGAAAATAATACTTTTAATAAAAATTCATATTAACTTAAAATTATATAGTTCCAGGACATCCTCGGTCAATAAAAAAATATTCACAGAAAAACACTATATGTTGAAATTGTATACGATTTTTCAAATAATAATATTCTTGATACAAATAATATTGATATTTAAGATAAATGTAATTTCTAATAAAAAATAGTAAAAATATTTTTATTGTGTCATGATCATGTTAGTTACAACAAAATTAATAACATATAAAATATAACTATCAATTCATCAAAAATATTGATTATATAATGAAAATATTCTTGTAGAGATAATATAAAATGGAAATGGAATTTTTTAAATAATCATTCATTAAATATTATTCTTTATAAAAAAATTCATATCGTTTAGAGGATTGTAAATAACATAAAATGGGTATGGGGGTGGGAAAATATATTAACACCATATACGTTAAAATTAAACATCACATTAGAAATTTTATAAACAATGTAAAAATTAATCCTTTAGGAAAAAATTATAATTATTACATTCGGTACTAAGAAAAATTATTCGATAATGTAAAATATCATTTAATATAATTTTTCACAATAATTCATTTAAAATATATTATAATAAATTTAGTAGAAATGTGTACATCATCAAAAAGATAAATAAGTTCAGATAGTATTTCAGATATTTCATGGATTGAATAAGATGAAAAAGATATGAAAATTTGGATAAAAAATAGATACTTTGTAATTATATAAGTTATTATAATATATAAGGATTATTTTATGGATATAATATATCATTCTGTCATGAAAAAATATAATCAATATAATAAAAATGAGATTATAAATTTATTTTTTACCTCTTTAGAAACTTTTGAATTGTTACCCCTTCGATGTGTATGCATTTTTCAAAACATTAATCAAAATGAATAGGTATATAATACCATTAAATATATATTATGGGTAGTCTATACAGCACATAAAAACAAATAGGTTCAAAATACAAAATATGTCATAGTATAGAGGAAATTGAGATGAACCAATTTAGATATCATATCATTAGAGTTATAATATAATCATTGAAATGAGTTTTTTAGATATTTAAAAAAATTATAAATAAATATTAACACCATAATATTATATTTTACGGATAATCATTGAAAAAATAGATGATATAGAAGTACAACACACCGAATTGAATTTGAGTTAAGAAACCCCTTACCTCATGCTTCAACTATGTTTGACATTATTTAACCTAGCATATAATGGTTTTGTACCTAATTAATTTATTTTAGAGCCTTATTAATATTTATAATAGTATATATTAAATACATATATAATAGTTTAAGTAATTTCTGAACAATCATTCATTGTAATCATTTTTTTGTGTAAACAACATATTTTTCTGATGTTTCATTCATCACGAAGGTTTCAGTTCATGTAAATATGTTACTTTCACCATATAAATAATTGTAGTAATGTTATAAATATTATATTTATTTATAATATACAAATTTATAATCCATATTTAATGTATTACATATAAAATTAATCTCATCGCTTCATGGTGATGGTAAGTTTTACGCACGCACAAACAGAATTATCAATTTTTAATAATTGAAAGGGTAAGGTAGTGGATATGATATTAAATTTACATATTCAATTTTCTATTATAATTATAATATATAATAATTATTTATTTCATTATTACTATCCATGTGAGGTAGTGATTGAATAATATACATCAATTATTGACGCCATCTTCTACTATACAAACAACAAATAGTTTTTTTCATATTTGATTTATATGTAGAAAGATAAATATTTCTACCCCAATATAATAACATCAATGTATATGATAGCTAGATGTGTAATTATTATATACATTTTATAACAGAATTGTATGTGGTAAAAAAATATGTAACAAATAAGTAGAATTGTGCAGATCAATACATTCTCTGAGAGAAACATGATTTGAATATCTTCTTATAGACTCTAGGACGGTAATTTGGGAAGAAAAAAACCTATGCAATGTGTCCAATCATGTTTAAGTGATATTTCAATTCTGTTTGTATGAGCTAAATTAGTGAATGTATATGAAGAAGTGATGCTAATAGTATCCCATTATTAATTATGTTCAATACCATACCTATAATTTTTAAATGTTTTATGTTATTATTATGTAAAATTCATGTAAAATGGCTCTAAAAGGATTAAAATTGTAATTTTATGAGTTTAATGTAGAAATAATTGAATCCAATTTGTATTAATAATGTGTTTAGGTCATTATAACCATTAACTTTGGGTTTAAACTCTCTGTCTATATTTTTAATAATAATTGTGGTAAAAAATTTAAATCATAACTGGTTTTAATTTTACTAAAAATGTAGGAATTGGATCATTACTGGAAAAGGGATGAAATTTTAGACTACTTCTCATCATTCTTTTCCACATTAAATGTAAAGATTTTTCCTAGAAAATTTCTTAATCTAGTGACATTAATCTAGAACTCACTTTCATATAATCCCAAAGATCATATAGGTATGTGGTTATGCAGTGTTATGTCATAAATATTACATTAAAAAACATTATATATATAAATGAAATAGTCTAATCAATGCCCATTTTCTTTATAATATAATCCAATTAAAATTAAAATTATTTCCTTTCATGAAAAATAATCATGAATTTAAGCTTCACATCACCTTTTCCGTTTCCAGTCCATAAACCATGTGAAAAAAAATTACAATTTGGGAAGAGAACAAAATCATTGAAAAAGACATAGAAGAAGAAACCAACCATTTTTCCATGTGCACAAAGATAAATTTTCCCTTGAAATAAAATCATTATTCACATAACAAACATTTCTTTACCCATGAAATCACCTTTTCTACCCCAATATTTTGATAAAACATTTCATAAGAAATATTACATGAAAATAAAACTCATAAGGTTTATTTGAAATCATGAAATTATCATAATAATTTTTTTTAGAAATATAATTCTAACCCTAATAATTATTATATACTTTCCATTAAACAATGTTCAATATTTTAAATTGAGATATCATAATATTATGATAAAATCCATAGAATCTATTGGAAAAACATGTTGGTAACATATGAATTCCTTTAAATATCACACGTATAATAACTATAATAAATTAACTAACCATAAACTCGAATTCTATATCAAATTAATTGGTGGGACTATCATTGACCCACCCATCAGTGGCTTATCTCGAAACCACCAATCATTGTTTAATAACATAACCCCCATCCTTGGATTATAATATAACCACTCTTACTCATAGTAATTCCAAATAACTATAACAAAATCACCATAACAAATCCATAAAATTATGCCATTATACACATAAGAATACTCTTTTCACCCATATGTAGGTATTTCAATAAATTATAATATCCATTCCATTTTAAAACCATTTTTTCAAAAACCAAAATATAGAAAAGGATCATTTTTCATTGAATAAATCATAAAATATTATAATAAAATCATATAACTAGATGACATTTATGGTGGTGGGAAATTAAATTTTTACTAAATACAATAAAATAGAACATTCCTTTTATAATTTTGTAAAGAATAAAAAAATATTGCAAAAAAATATTCTTTTATAAAAACATCGAATGAAGAAAATTAAACATAAAATTTACTCTATAAAAATTATATCTCTGTATAAAATAATACATTAAATAACATATAATAATATGTACATTGAATTAAAATAGTTGGAAGGGAAATATTAAAATACATCTTTTAAAATAATGTCCCTTACCTTGAGTTTGACTCATCATGTACATTCATTTTATATTTAAATAATATTAATATATAAATTATTTACTTTATATAGAAAATTTTCTTGTTTATTATTCCTTTTATCTCAATTATGTTCCTTTTCTAATAGTTACATAATCATTTATGTTCTCATCAGATATTTTGAAAATATTTTGTTAATAAGTTAAAAATGACTTTTGTAGGATAACTCTAGTAAAAGAGGCCATTGTTCCCAAATCTATATAGTAATAATGATGAAATACAGATATTTTTTAAACATAAATTATGTCATGACCCCCATCCCCCGAAATAATACCCCACCATGGACCATAATGAGATAATGGAAATGGTAACTGCATAAGTCCCTAATCCAATAGGCTTCAGGGTGGAGGATAGTATCTAGGGTATAATAAGAATTCATATGGGAACCATTACCCTCATTGTGAACAAATAAAAGTGGGATAAAAGATAGATACACCAATAAAAACCTACTCAGTCATAAATATTAAGGGAAACCCAAGTGCGTACATGGAAGGTCATAGTGTAATAAATAATTTTAAAAATGAACAATAAGATACAAAAAATGTGAACTCCACAACAATGAGGGATCAAAAATAACACCTCTAAGACATTGATCTAGTGATATCTATCCAAATTTCAAAACATATCCTCATTATATAAAAATAGATTATTTATTCATGTTGTGAGAAAAATAGCATACTATGTAAGATCCTCCACATAGACTCCTATGAAAAAGAAAAAAATATGCTAATGTATAGTGAGAAATGTTGAAACTAACTCATCAACTAAACATGTATACTACGGTCTTAGACTCACCAAGTATGTCTATCACTATTTATCTCATTAAAGATATCATATAATATGGTGATGAAGTGTGAAAGGGAACTATACTACTATATCCCCACTTATTTTCTACTTTGTCCCAATAATGCACATCTTGAGACATCTATCTCCAAAATTAATCCTTCCCACTGACACATGAGATAAGTATAAAAACAATCAACACACTAATCACTTCATCTCATCCTCATATATAACAAATACACTTAGTAACCAAGTATTTTACATGATCCATAACATGACATATTTCAGATATCATACTTCTAGTATTGTACCTCAAGCCATCACTACCTATACACCGAGTAAGTACCTCATGCCATCACATTTAATACATGTAATACCTATAATAAAAAATTTTATATAGGTTTTAGAGTCTAATGTCTATAAAATAAATATAATCCATCAACTCTCTTTACACACATCTATGGACAAATATACCATTGTGTATACCATCACATATTACTACCAAGATAAGTGAGTGGGGATAGAGGGGTATTCAGTAATCAATCATTCTATAGGGATATATGGGAAAATACACTTCAATAGTACACATCTAGTTAGTTTCCTAAACTGACATGTGTGGGGTAGCATATCAAATCACAAAAAAATACATGATATAATATATATCACATCCAAAATCTGTAATACCCAACTATTAGACTCAATTATATCTAATTCCTTTCAATATATTTTTTACCACAATTATGACCATATAACCTATAAGTATCAAATAATTTTAAATAGATACATTGAATTACATACAATTCATTTAAATGTTCACCTTACATTAATTAATTTTGTAACCATCAAAAAACCATTAACATTATTATTCATCAAATAAACATTCATTTCTTTCTATGATTATTCCACATAGATTCCCAATATACCCTACAGAAATATAGAATTTGTTAATAGAAATTAAAACACCATTGGTAAAACATTTATAACTCATTACTAACATAATTCTATAATCCATGCACACATGGAAAAAAAATTTATGCAACAAACAAGAAGAAACATGCAACCAAGCTCATTCGTCTACCATAAGAAGTAGGGAAAGTAGTGTAGATAAGTTAATAAACTCATTAATCAACCATTAATAAGATTCATATAACAAGAGAATCCCAACTCTCTACCTCAAATTAATGGGTAATCCTAGAATCAACATATTCTATTATATAAAATGTCATCACTGACACCCATTTTCCTATCTAGATTCATATCTCGATCATATGCATAAATTTCAACCATATCATCTAGTACACTACACCCCAAACCCATATAATCTATCGAAGGATCATAACACATTAAATAGAAAATCCCCCATCTAGAAAACATCCAAATTTGAAAAGAAAACTGAAGTAATCAATTGGGAATACATGGCTGTAAAATAATGCATCCACCCTTCACATGAATATAGGCTCTCTTGAACCCCAACATAAGGAATTTAGGCATTATAAACAAGGCGGAACTCTCATTCCACAAGAATAATATGACAAAACTATCTTTTTTAATCAATATTAAATGAGGAAAATCAATATTTATAGGTTCCAACTATAGGAATCCTAAGGCATAAATCTATATCAATCTTTCAAAAGATAACAAGCTCATATCATTAATTAAAGTATCGAAAAACATATTATAATTTATTATTTCTTTTAATTTTTTTCATCATTAAGAATTAACATGCTTCATATTAATTTTAATTATCCAGTAAATCATGGAATAGAATACTAAACTGAGATGAATTTTCATTAATTTGGTTATCCTAAAATTACAGGGAATAGATGATTTATTTAAACATGGATCATCATTATCTATTTAACAGAAAAATTAACAATTACTATAATATTTTTATATAACATTCTAAAATTAAATAATAGTCTTAAAAAAATAATTATAACATGCTACAAAATAATATAATATATATAAATCTATAATTAAAATTAAGAGGTAAGCCATTATAATGTTATAAAACATCGACATGTAAACTCTATAAACATTTTTTTTATTAATTTAATTTAATATATATTATTCTAAAGAAATGAACCTCTAAAGTTATAAACAATGATAAAATGATGATTACATGTAAATAAATTTGGGAATCAATTAATACTCAACCACAAAATCAACTATGTTCATCACTAAATAAAATACCAACATTGTGGATTTGCAATCACATATTCGAAATGGTAGTATGATATTTTTAATATTCCATGGAATTAACATATAGATATAAAAAAAACTCATATGAATAACGGAGATTGTGATTCTGGGTATAGTGAGGAGGAATGGGAGGAAACAATATCAATTAGAGACAAGTCTGAAGGCAATGGAGGTAGAAATTACCACAGATCCCTACATAAATATATATTGGAGTCGAGGAAAATACCAATTAGAAGGGAATTGAAATATATTGAAAAAAATATCTAGGATTCCTATTGTTCACATAGAATAAGTTAGTTAATGATAGTGGTGGGTGATATTAATATATTTTTGTCCCACATAAAAACTAAAAACCATGACGAATCCCAGTGGACCATAAGAAAACCTATTGAAAAAGAGATGTATTGTGGAGTGATTCCCTTATATAATTACACATCTCATTTTAGTCAAATAAATTTTTGGAATCTTATCTAGATCTTGTTAAAGTTTATATTTGGGCTATATCCCAATAATAATGACCACATAGAATGACCCTACTATAATGAAAGGGAAAATTCCACAACCTAAACCCATTACACAGTGACCTCATAATTTGGTAGTAGCTTGTAAAATACTCCAAAACTACCTTACACATTAGTTTAGGTCCACTATGATAAAACCTACAACAGTATGATTCAATAAATCTCTCTACCCCTAACCTTTCCATTTATTGATGTGGCTCCCCAAAAACTCCTCAAACACCCTTCAAATCATGTTCCTCTTCCTATGCACACCTCCAACACCCAAAAATTTTTAAAAATAAAAGTCTATAGAATTCAAATACATTTCATTAGATTCATGTAAAATAATTATAACCCTTGGTAATTTGAAACTAAAATCTATAGAGAATGAATGAAATATGGGTAATTTTAACAAAAACTCCATGAGATACCTCTCAAGGATCACCTCATCATAATAGAAAAACCACCTCATTAAAGGAACAAGGGAAACCCCATGAATCACAAACAACCTACTAATAAACACTCTCTCTTGAGATGTAACTATCAATGTTAGTAATTCCACAACAAGACAATAAGAGAAACCATGATTGTGAACAAATTTTCTATCATCCATAAATCAAAAATCATTTAAAGAGAATATGTAAACATCAAACAACTTGGGATACTGATCATGTATTTTTGACTCAGGTTCCCGACTACTCTCCTCTATTACACAATTCTAAACAAAATGTGAATTACCATAATATCATGCATTCAAAAAACATTCTCCTAGTAGTATTGGATTACCACAGACCACCCATTGATTATCACGTAATCTTCATCCTTGATCTTCCCCTACTAGATGGAAAGAGAGTCGCCATAAAGATAACGAAAGAGCTTCGTCTTGTGGAAAACAATATGTATCCAATTTATCTATCAAGGATGTTCTATCTGATAAAACACTATTCCTATTCGGACCAAAACCTTTAAAGGATCATCAGACTTCGGAGAAATCTTACTCCCATGACCAATCCTTTTATCTTAATAACAATTATTCCCCTTTATGAATGTATTATTTATAACATTGAACTAATGAGGTATCATCTTTTGAATGGAATCTGATTTCAAATTAACATTCAATGAAATTATTCTTTCTTGAATTATCTGAACCATATCATCCTTATTTGTTACTACTTTCCACCTGATAAATTTTGACTCTCCAACCGTATACCATCACAATAGAGAATGAATTGGTCATCCCAAAAATGCTTCAAATGGGGAAATTCCAATAATTTATTAATAATATTATTATAATAAATATAAAAAATTTAATTGTCCTAAAAAATGATCCTCTAAAATTATAGAGACAATAATTTTTCATTTATCTAAGATTATGGATGGTTTAATCAGTTTGACCATTCCTAAGTGGATTAATAGCATTTTTAATCATAACTAAGAGCTAAAATCCTATTAGAGACTTCTCAACACCCAAGAGGTAGAATAAGGATCTTTACATAGATGATCACCCTCAGGTTTCCATGGATTCTTACCATAGTGTCTAGATACTACATTGACCAAGCCTAAACAAATAAGGACTCTCCAGTATTTTTAAGTTGGTTTATTTCATCAAAGGATCCATTTTTACTAATATAACTTCATATATTCCCTATGATAATGGTTAAAAATTAATTAATCCCATTGAAATTTCCTCACACATCTATTGGGGAATATCTAATGGCTGTATAATACCACTAAAAACATAGTTCACTTCCTTCACATTCAAGTAGTCCAAACAATGAGACACAAATAGTGTAAATGATGTCTTCAAAAGTGGACACTGAAACAGACCTCCCATATCATGATACATATTTTAATAATTGTATGTATTACAAAGGTTAAGATAGGGAACTCTCATATAACCATCTCACACATAAAAAAAGTGATAATTAGACTCCCCTATAAAAAAACCAATTATTATCCTTCATTAGACCAATGATTAAGTCTATCACAGAAAACGACATTGTCTCTCTAGACCACTAAATCAGAATCATATAGTAAGGAATCATCCTCATAATACACCCAGGATGAATTCAATATCATATAAAAAATGAAATATCGATCTCCAATGTCTGTACAATATAGATGCCTCACTAAAAGTAGATTTTTTACTCTATGGGAATCCCTAAATTCACACACGACATCACTATCTGAAATCATATTTAGTATATCATATAAAAAAATTCAATTTAAAGGTTTATATAAAATCCATATGCATTAATATAATAATAATTTCCTCCATAATCACCTATTTATGTTCAATTCTCTTTTAAATAAGACATGCATCAAGCTATTAAGAATAGTAAACACGCAAAAAAATTCATTGATTAGTTAATTCCATTACAACATTAGGTTGAACATCATAATTTCCAACTCGATATAATGGGTGGAATAGTTATGCTCATGGTGACATAACTCCCATGAAAACTAAGAAACAACCAATATCTACTAAATAATAATATTTCCCAATGTATGATGAGAAACATCCCAGGGAAAATCAAAATGAGCTATATCTATTTTTAAAACAATGATATAAAGAACTAACCAACCTCAACACTAGGTAATAAAAATATTCCTCATACTGCTCATTCCACAGGAATGTATGTTCATTTCATTTCATGGTGGTTATAGTAGTGGAAACTCAATAGAGATAAGCTACAAACCTCTTGTAACACCTCATAAAACCATAGAAACTCATTACCTATTCAACTATCTAGGGGGATTCCCATTTAACAATTTCCTTTAACTTCGAAGCACACACAACTACTTCTTGCTATGATATAACATTCTCCATGAAAAAAACAAAAAATCATAGAAATAAAAATTATATAACATATGGAACATCTACTCATAATAGAGAGCTCCCAAAAAACATTTATATACTCTGCATGAAATTCATCAGAAAAAGATTACACAAGGATTCCATAAATGAAGTCTAACAAAATTATATAGGATATCATTGAAGAATTCATAAATAAACCCCATGAAAATGTCTGCATAAATTTACATACCAAACAACATCACAGAAGACTCATAATTCCTAATGATCGAAACAAAATGTGATTTTTTTGAATACCCTTATACATCACTTGCATCGTATGATTTCCTAACCCCAAATCATCCTTTGAGAACCAAATTTAACTATTAAACATGATTAATAAATAATAAATTCATAGAATATAACATCGGTTATTCACTGTCACTCAATTCTGTTGATAATAAATGATGCGAAGTAATAAAATTGATTCAACCTTCATCATGAAAAAAAGTGAACCCCAAGATGAGATACATGGTCAAACAAAACCTCACTATAATTGATCCTCTTGATTTATTCATATATCTAGGAACTTATAAGTATGCACCCTCTTTTGAGTTATCCTAATTGGAGACACACTTGGTTCTAGCTCAATCCCAACTATGATTTCCCATCGAGGGAGTGACACTACATTGTCTTCTTGAGAGACAACATCGTACTATTCCACAACCCCAAAAACGCTAAATATTAAACCTCTAATGAACAAAAAATCAACATATAAATCAAGTAATTCAGGGACAAAAATTCATCTAACCCATCCATGGGTAACACTTTCCAATGAAAATGGATGAATCTACAGAGATATTATTGAACACAACCGGTCTCCTAAATAAATCCATGATAGATTTCACAAAATAAAACCGTTAGATGGTGATGAATATGTTGTATGTTTTTATATGTCAAATATAGGATGTCATCAAATGATAATTTCTACCCTAATATTATCTCAATAGTTCATCATACTTTATGCATGTAAAATAAATGTCCAACTAGAATAGTAAATATACAGGGAACTAAAAGAATCTACACATCAAGGATCAACTCATTAAAAGGGAAGTATATATGGAAGATTAAATTTCTACCAAATACCAAAAATAATGCACCATTGTGGAATGTAAGAAAATTGTACCTCAAATGATGTCTATCTCACCCATCACTGGTATGGATAGAGCATAACTGTTGCAACAACCTACTCCATGAACTCTATGACACAATTGATGAGATCCTCAATGGTCACACTCTATTGTCTGAGTATGAGGAGAATACTAGGATTGTCATATACCCTCCCCATATCCTCTATTATTATGTTAAGCTGGAACCCACTACAACTACTCCATTATTTGAAACTACCTCAATATAGTAACCTGAGTGGAAAACCTTGTTCATGCTGACTACTAAAAATGGCCATGCACTATCTCCACTGATTACCTCATCCTCCACAATAAAAACAAATTTGTAATCCCTTTTAATAGGTGTGAGATCCACCAACCTTTGTGAAATTAGATAATGAGGGCTTAGACATACCCCCTGCAAATTGAAAACATGTCTATCTAGGAAATAAGGAACCCCTAACCATTACTATAGTTCATGAGAAATCTTATTGATTCGCCTATTATTCTAATCCATTTCTGTCCAGCTTCCCCTAAATAACAAAATTTCTCACTAGTACCTCATGATAAGTTGACAAAATGAATGGGGTGATCTAGTACTTGATATATTGATGTAATACTTCTTAGAATTTCTACACCCTTTCCTCCTCATATAGAAAACAATTGAAATCATATCTTTTTAGAGTCTTGAAACTGATGTTGAACCCTCACACACTAAAACACCATTATCGAGGTGAAATAATCTTTAGGAGACTGGTCGACCTCCTAGTTAAAGAAAGAATCTCGGATCAAAACTATCCTCATATCTTCTCTATCGATACATATAACACCTAAATATGTCAATGGAATAAAATCCCCCATATCTTCACTACCCTAATAAGTATCTTTATAAATAATGAAACCCACGTATCCTTCCAATAATGGATCAAAATGAAAGCTACCTCATGCTCATACACCCATTATTCAATTACTGAATATGAAATTGATCCATCTTAATTAAATGGAATCCTACTCTTAAACTCTCAATGTTTCCACCACCATGTTTCATTACCATCAACCACCACTATTTGGTAATCTAATAGAATGTCAAAATGAATATATCTTTTTAAAAACATTACACTGTCATCAACCTCGATCAACTTTTTAAAAAAAGTAAAATTATTGGATCCTCTAAACCCCTTATATGGAATTATCAATATTAGTTAATTAATTAATTAATCATTGTTATATATTTAACATATCATTAGGTCCACCCAATCAAATCATTTGATTAAGGAATAATGATGAATGACCCTTTCCTATGTCTCTACTCCAGTACCATCATCACACAATTTAGTGGAATTAATAAAAGTAATGGTTTATACATCAGATCATTGGAGGCCCTAAATACATATGTCTCAACTCATATCTTATGTTCATATTTATTACTTAACTATGCTGAAATAATTTCTCTACCATCCCATGTATTCTAACATGTTACTAGCTATAAAATACATCATATTCCTTACCATGAACCTTCGATACCAAACATTAAAGACCCCCACAAAATAAATAGTACTAGACTTGTGGTGTGAATGGGATAATGGAAATGAAGACTACCTGTGTCCTATCTCTATATTTCCCCAGGATGTGAACTATCATTGAGATTATATTAAGAATATTATACCCTCTGAGAGGACATGCATAAGGGAGTAATAAGATAGATAATCCAATCATAAATCTATCAAAAATATATATGATGTGAAACTCAAGTTCATATATGTAATTTCATTCAGTAGAAAAAATGAAAAGTGAAATACAATGTATAAAAAAAATTAAACTCATCAATGACCACGAATCCCAAATAGCTCTAGAAAAACAACATGACACTAATATACATCCCAATCTCCAACCTTCTTCTGCAAACCTAAATTTGGTTTATATATATGTTTTGAGATAGTTAATGTATACTTAGTAGCATCCTAAATAATCAATCTCATGAAAAATGAACAATTGTGAAACTAACTCATCTCATAAACATGTATACTATGTTATATGCCTCGCCATGGATATCCCTCACCAATTAATTAATACAAGAGAGTGTATGGTATAGTAATTAAACATCTGGTATTATTCTTCTAGCTATCAAAACCAATACCAATATTATGTTAACTCAAGCCATCATATCTTTTACATGTCATAACAATAATAACCATTTGCTTAAAATATCAAGAGATTCTTTTGAATTAAATAACTAGAATCCATCACCTACCAATAAAAATATATATGGGAAAACTAACTTAAATTTATACCAATACATTTATCAAACAAGAATAGAGAGAGGGACATAAGGGGTAGTTATCCATCCACCCCCAAAGATATTAAGGAAACACCCAACAAGATTCTTCTAGCTGTAAGTATGTCTACTGATCATGGGTGAGGTGGAATTTGAAATCATATAATTTATTATATATAATATAAATCATAACCCAAACAAAAACATAACCTAGTATTAGACTCAAATATAGCTAAAATTTCTAGGAATATAAAATTCCACTACTCTAATTAGATATCCAATATACAAATATTAATTTTTATGTGCAACATTTAATTACATTCCTTTAATTGAGAAATTGACTTTATGTTTATTTATTCATTGACGATTAATAAACCATCAAAATTTAAATTAATAAAATCCCAGTCAATTCCCACTAGGCATAATGAAAATTGAGTTCTTTATTTATCAAGAATAACATCCCATTTTTATTCCAGAAACACCCATTTAATTCCAATGAAATTTATTATTCCTTATAAACATTATTTCTTATTTTAATAACTTTAGGAAAACTATCTAAATCTACCATGAAGAAGAAAAAGGAAACCATTCACATCTAGATACCTGAAGTAGTCTAAAAATGATTGTTTCTAAAACATGAAACCTTACTATCAACCATTAATTATATTCACATCAATGAGAATCCCAAATATTATTATCACATAAATGGGTGAGAAAACATCAACAGATTCCACCATCTCTAGTATAATCCTTGAAACCCACATGTATATTCTAATGTTTCTTATATCCAAAGTCATTATATATTTCCGTATATCATTCCCTACATCCCATATATGATATCAATAATCAAATTCTCAGGATACATCACATGCAATATCATACATCTAGATCAATAAACATGTATGCTTCAAAAAATCGTAATCGTTAAGGAAACCTGGCCCTATAACAAAGAATTCACTTATCACGTGAAATTATCTCCCATGGATTCCAACACAAGGAATTAGAACATTATAAACAAGAGTGAACTCAGTGCCATAATTATTTATCATTAATAAAAAATCATTTTTTATTATATCTTGAATTAATAGATTCATTATTCACATGTTCCATCTATATGCAACCTAAGAAGCCAATATATATTAATATATCAATGTTTCACATGGTCTTAACATTAATTATGTTTCAATTAAACCTATTATAATTTATAATTCCTTTTAATTTTTATCATAAACATTATTCATTTTCTTAATCATGTTCCATTAACACTTGGAATAGCATATTCATGTAACTGGTATTTTTATTAATTTTATTATCCTCAGATTACAAGGAACACAAAATGTATTAAAACGTGACTCTTATTTAATTAATTATCCATCCAATTAATAAATAGTGGATAATTATTAATTACCACTTTCAAATGAAATATAAATTTTATAAAAATAACAATAACATATTATACATGCATATTATATAGAGAAAAATATCTACCAATCAAAAGGAAAGGTTTTATCATAGTATCAAACAATAAAATTCCATCATAATAAATAATCCATTTTTAAAGATGGATCGATATTTATTAGGTTAAATAAATTTCTATCTAATGTGATAAACCATTCTAAATTTATTATTTCACATAAATAAATAGAATAAGTAATGAATCCCCTACATTAATAGCATCAATTTTCTTCCCACCAGAACAAAAAAAAATGTTGTGGATCATTGATCACCTCAATAACGGGGAACTATGTTATATTAGATATAGAGTTCCATGAACAAACCATTAAAATATGTAAACCCTACAAGAACATCAGATATGAAATAACCATTCATTATGAGATAAAAATTGGGAAATGTGATCAAATAGGTAGAAATCTCTAGAAAAAGAAGGTAGAACTCACATTGGACCACTGTAGACTGATCTCTAGGATCAAGGGATCAATATATATTTGGAATATCATAAAATAAAATGAAAGTTACATCTAATTCCTCTTGGTTTTATATAGATGAATGGATGAAGGGTTTGGGTTTGGGGGTCTTGGGGTATTTATAAACCCACTTACAAACTAAAGTGTAGTTTTTAGCCCAATGGACCACCCCTCATCCTATTAAATATTTGGAATGGAATAGAGTAATCCCCTTGACCAGGTAACATCCACCATAGTTCAATGGAATTCAGGGAGTCCAATTTGGGTCATATTAAAGATAATCTTGGGTTTATGGAACAATCATAAGCACCCTACTTCTTGACCGCAAAATCATGATGGGGGATATGCTGTAACATATAGCCCACAAAATAACTACCCACCAATTGGGAATTAACCAAAAAAATATCCAATGACCCAATTATTCAGCAGCTAAGGTCTACTATTCCGCAACCTCTGGCACTATGTCAAAACGCCTACCTCCACACTACATTCATTCCATTTGGGAATTGGAAACCCCAATACACTTCAAGAACTCTCCAAAAACACTAGAGCATCCTCTCAGAACCACCAACACACAGAAAAATAAATGGGGATATAAAAAATTATCCCATAAAATTCTACTTTTAAATAAAACCATTAAATATGGTTATGAAAAATTTAATATGTTGTAATCATGGAGATAGTAAGTCATAAAAACACATTAGTAAAGTATCCATTTTCCATCGATCGTTATGGAATAAAAGTAATTAATATTTTATATTTCCTTATTGATCTTATAATTATAAATATAATATTACTTATTTTAATATGATTTCATTTCATCCATGTAATGTGTTGATGAAAATGGATAAGATCACTTCCTGGAGGAGCTAGTCCACACATGCACATGAATTGCATTATAATTATTCAGTGTATGGAATGGTAAGAAATTATATTAAATATTATCATTTAATAATGATAAATATATAATTAATATCATAAATAAATATTAATTCTATATTTATATTCCACCCATGAGGGATGGTGATGGAAAAAGAAATACATCGGTGAGCAATGCAGCAATCATTCTAACACTTGAGCGATGGATTCATGTCCCAATTATTTAAATAGCAGATTTATATATGTTGTTAAATTAACATAACAATATCTTAGTATATGTAGGATATCAATATTGAATAATATATGACGGAGTTTTAGGGAACAAAACTAAAACATATAGTTAAAGTTATACCTCTTCTTTGAGAGATCTAATTTTCTCAAAACCTCTATGATTGGTATTATTCTCAAAATAACACATCTATAATTTGGGTTGTGATATTACGAATGGTTTTTGGTAGTTATTTTATAATATAAATTGGTTTTTCTGTGTAAATAAATGATTTTATGTTTTGGCCATTTATAAGATAGGGGAGGGGCACTCTTTTAATTTAGTAAAATATTCAATTATTATAAATTATTTATTTGTCAAATTTTTTTAAAATCTATATGAATAAAATGAATAATTATAATTTTTAGAAATAATTCAATCCATTAAATTTTTGACAAGTTTACATCACATTAATACACATAAGTTTTTATTTTATCCCTTATAACCCCGTTTTACAGTTATCGTGACAATGAGGTTTTTAAATCAATAAGGGTCAAGATAATTACTATAAAGGTAAAAGAAGTCCATAAATGGATCATGGATTTTATTTTAAAATATATAATAATAAATTGTCTAAATAAAAGTTTTTTTGGATTTCTATATAATTTAATCAAATTCTTACATCCATAAAATATCAATAATGTAAATTTTAGAACTATTCATTTATATTTACAATATAACATTACAAAAATAAAAAAAAATTAATAATTTTTTTAATACATCCCTAATTTGTTATTTTTATCTATATAATAATTTATTCAATATAATTATTTTATATTACATTACATTTAATATTTTTTATACCATTTGATTTATTTTATATTAATTGATTAATTGTTGTGTCATTGTTGTGTAAGCATTTTGGGTAACTATTTCATTGATGAAAATTAAAAATAAATCACATTAAGAAATCTAAATATTTTATAATTCAAAATATTATTATTAATAAAATATATCTTCTCATTATCCCCATGTTAAAAATTACTTTTATTTAAAACAAGAGTGGGGTAGTTTGTACTTTTCTTTTAAAAAATATTATTAGGGTTAAAATTACATCTAAAAAGAAAAGAATAAATATATAAAAAATTTGGATTCATATGGAAGAAATATATGCATCCATTAAATTTTAAACAAGTATTAGGTTCATTTAATAGTGGTTATCCTTATATTTTGAACTTTAATTTTCTGATTTACCATTTCTAGTGGTAACAAAATGAAAAAGATTGTTATTCATATTTTCTAAGAATAAAAGAGGTTTATTTAAAAAATTGATATTATGATTCAAAATATTTAAATTTTATTAAAAATTTAAAAACTCATGAAAATAAATATATTTTAAAATTAAACATAAAAATTTAATTAAAAATGATTTTCTTAAAAAATATTTTTTCCTGTAATAATGTTTTATACAAAAGTGAAGATTACAGTTATTTACAGATAATATAATTATATTTTTCTAACAATAATTTATTGATTAAATTTTAAATATAATTAATAACACAATTTTACATTTTGAATAAATGAAATGAAAATTTAATTCTCCTTAAAAATAATTATTTTCACTATTTATATAAAAATAAATATCTTCATAAAATTATGAGAAAAATATTACTAAGAAAAGTTTTGAATTCTAAATATAAAAATGAAATATATTTATATTTATTTAGAAATATATTATTTGGAAAAAAATATTTTAAATTAAATTATATGGTATCTAAAATTCATATTTGGTTAAAAATAAATCTTTTTCCTTGTAACAAAAAAATTACATAATATTTTTATATTTAATATATCTATATAATATCTAAATAACGAATGAATTATACTAAAATTATATGTGTTGTTACAATCTACAAAAAAACATAACGTTCATCTGTTCATTTTTTTGACATAAAAAATAAGTGGTGATACCTTCCTCACAAAAAAGTTTTTAGAATACCATATTCCTTCTTCAACCATATGGTTCTTCTACAAAAGAAAAACCTATTGAACTAACTTGTTCCACATTATATTCTCTCTATGGTAAAGAAAATGAATATTCTATTCCCCATAATAAATATTATGTTCCAACATAACTAACTTATGGATCAAAACATGATATAAATAATGAACATGCTTTATTGAAATCAAAACATGAAAAATATTATGTTCCTATGAAAAGAATGGGGTCAAGGAAACTAGGTAAGAAACTGATCAAACATAATAATGGATATCATATGTTCTATGGAAGTAAGGAATTAGTTTCCCATTTTTAAATTAACATATAACAAATTTACATAGATACAATTTAATAAAGAAATGATTATATACCTTGAAATTGTGGAATTTGTTTCGATTATGCACCTAAATTTTTCTCCTAGAAAATGCTTTTTTCATATGTTGAAAAATTTCATTCACATTAATTACAATTTCCTCTAAAATTATTGTCACATCAATAACCTTTTAGCTAATTCAATCATAAATATAAATTCTAAAATCACTTTCTATAAAATTACTCAAAGCATCAATTTATAAGGTAGAATTAATACTATTTTTATAAGAAAACACTAGTACATAAATATATTCATCCCATCATCCCTTACAATCTATTGAACAATAATGAAGCATGTATTCCACAGTGTGAATTCATCATTATGTCTATCCATCATACTGATGATGAAAGGATGTATTAAAATTCATTTCAAAGCCCAGATACTTTTTAGTTCCATTCCAAATATTTGATGATAACCTTATACTAAATTTGGATATAATTTATAGTGACATAACATGTAACCTGATTATTTCATGGATGAACTGTATAGAATTATGTTTCAATGATATTGTATCTCAAATATTATATAAAGTCATATATTTGGTTAATCAATCATTAATCAACAAAATATCATTATAAACATGAGATTTATTTGAAAATAAAACCATGAAATCCATTGATATATTATTCAATTTACAATATAATACTATAAAAGTACGAGGCATTCCTGTTTTTAATTTTTATTCTGATTTAAATTCTAGAAATGTAAAATAGTTTGTGGTAAATTCAAATATGTCTCTTATTATTATTTTATACTAGTACTACCCTATAAGATCATTGATAATAGTTATTACATGATTAATGGAAATTAGGGAACTATGATCTTCACTAATCAATTATCTATTACACTTTGATTAACACGACCCACATATTCTATTTAAAAATATGAAAAAATATTCTTGTAATGATTAATTCATGAAACACACCCTTCTTAACCAATTATATCATTTACTATAACTCAAAATCTTCCATTTGAGCTTGTATAATTATTTATAATAGATAAAATTGTACTCAAACCTAAAATAAAATAGAGAATGTTTTGTCATCCTAGTCTTATATGAAAAAATTCATCAATTCATTAACATGAGTTTCATTTTAAGAACATAACATTTTTAGTATAGAATTATTTTTCTAACTCAAAGAATGTACTGATTTTTTTACAAAATAATAATAGGATATGAAATCATGTTTCTTAATTAATTCTATTCATCTTATTTTCCTCATGTTAAACACATTTTAAATGAATATTTCCTTCAAACATTTTTGATCAGTATATACTATAAACATTACACTATATAAATGATACTTGTAAATTTTTTGAAAAAAAATCATATAATATAACTATAGATTATATATATGATTATTTAACTTTTCTGGGTTCAGTTTTCATAATTTATAAACAAAGACATGATCACTATGCATTATCTTGCAATTATGTCCCCATAAATAAGTGTCTATGTAGATGAAAAAATAACCATTTCTAGTGGTAAAATCATAAACTATAGTATTAAACCAATATTTTTTTAGTCCTTAAGATCAATGGTCACATTATTTTGTCCTTTTCAAATTTACTCCTTTTTAGTGAACAATGTCAATGGGACATACAAACAATAAACTTTTTAGTATACCACTGTTACTAAACAACTACTACAAGATAAATAAATATATATTGGATAATTTTTTGTTCCTGGACATTTCACAACAACAATATATTTAGTAAGGTAAAAATTATTCCATATTTTGTAAAAATGTTACTACTGAATGAAATATGTTTCATCCAAAATTATACTTATTAAATTTTCCATATGCCTTATTTTCTTTTTTGTTTATAGAATAATCCTTTTTTTACATTCACAAACCTCATAAATTTTAAAATATACCAATATATAATCAATAATAAAAACCAAAAACATATCCAAGAACACATAGAGAGAAATATTCATTTGACACAAAAATATAGTATACCACCTCAAAATTTCATAGTATGCTATCTCATTAATGTAATACAATAGTTTGCGCTACTCGCAACACCGAGTTCGAGTGCATTAAAACTTACCAAACTAGCCGTTCAAACAACATTTATGAATAGTGTTAACAACATTTTTAATCTTATATACTCCATATAATTTTGTCATCAATATTATGTGTTTCTTAGACATAATATAAAAACAAAATCAAATTTTCAGATAAAATAAGTATATTTCAAAAAATTCAATCCTACCACCTTATAAGAGAGAACACTATTTAAAACCAATATTGGACACTTTTATATATTAAATTTAATTTAATTAAATTTTTCTATAGAAGTAGGACATAAAAAATTAGTTGGATAAATTTTCGATACTTTTCTGATAACATTCATAATTTGACGAATTGTGATAAATACTATGTTTTAATTGAAATTTTTTTTTAAACCAAATAATTTATAGTGTTAAATTATTAATATGTAAGGTTTTGAAGTATAAATTGATTATATATTTATCATTTAATACAATTTAGGTTGTTATAAGTAATTTCACATTTTAATTTGACATAAACACTTGTCAATATTTTGATAGTTTTTACTTTTTAAAAACTTGATTTTTGGTTTTGACAACGGGAATTAATGTTAAATTAAGAATGGAAATCCTATAATTTTAATTTATTAAAATAGACTTCATTTTTAATTCTGAATATCAAAATTAGTTAGGGTTAATTTTTGGTATTTTTCTGAAAACATTCAATTTTTGATGAATAGTCAAAAACACTACGTTATTGGTTAAAACAAACTTTTCATTTAAAGAATTAGTTATTTTATTTTAATTTATTTTTGTTCCAAATAGATACATAATACCTATATATTTTAAATGTAATTAATTGAAGTCATTTTATAATAAGTTTATATATATAAATTTTTATCGAACTTTTTATAGTCTTGTACTCACTTCATAGGAGCATTTACAAATTTGAATAAAATATAATTTTATCGCTTCTATGAGTTGAATTTCAAAAATCCAACAGACTCGGTTAATATAAGTATGTAAACAATTGTTCAATAAGATGGAAATATTTTTTTCGTGAATAGTAACTTTGGACATTTACTTTTCGTGGTTAAAAGTTAATAGAGTAATTAAGGGTAAAAATGATTTCATAATTACCCTAACACATGTCCTAATTCTATTAGATAAATATAAATATACACAAAAGCCTTAGGAAGATACTATGATCACCTTTTGTCCACTTGGATTAGATTATGACATTTATTATTATTTTATTTAAAGAAGAGTTAAAAGAGTTAAAATCAAAGTTTAATAATTAAAACATTTATAATATAGTGTTATACAAAAGATAAATTAGACTATAAATATTAATTTTAATGCTAAAATTTTTTCCTACATAATGGAATTTTATATATAATTTTGAGACAGTAAAAAATTAAATTTATTTTTGACTCAATGATGATGTATTAATTACCTTATTAATAAAAGAATAAATAATTGATATTATAATGATCCAAATAAATCTAAATTGAGAATTTGAATGAATTACAATAATTTTCTAGGATAATATAAAATTTTGTTGTTTTTTAAATGAATTTTGAACGAATTAATATTTTTTTTATTATTTTAACAAAAACAAAATACCAAATAGTGTAAAAATTGACATAAAGGGGTTTTTAAAAATATATATTATATTATTAGTTGATATTATTTTCCAAAAAATCTATGGTTCTAATAATGGCATTAAATAATATTATATATGTCATTACTGAACCACTTAAGGTTCACATAGAAGATTATAATATGTTTATTAACCATATAATATAAAAAAACTAATAGACATGGTAAATGTCAAACTATTTAACAAAGAGTTATATCTAAAAGATAAGTTTAATATAGTGACCCAAAACTGTATAAAACCTATTGGTCGAGTGGTGTCCAACCCATCCCCACATAAGACATTAAATATTTCAATTTGTATCCATTTGAAACCGAAAATTACTTTATTATAAAAAATATTTCAATCTTTTCCTAAGGTTCCCCGACCCCTCTTATAAAAGTGAACATCCACTTCTCTAAGATTCATACCTTAAATTCCATTTGGCTCAGCCAAAACCTGACCAAATATCCCCTAGACTATACAACCTTCATCCTAGAGGCCTTCCTTTAGACATAAATCCATCTTATAGAGCCCTTATGATAAAATAAAATGGAAGAACCTGAAGAAGAGGTAAATATTTCATCACCTCTTTCTTGTTCTTTTCTTCTTCTACATCCTCTTTCTTGGTTGTTTCAATTCTAAAATAATCCCTCAAATATATTTTATATAGTTTGATGTTATTAAAAAAAATTTACAACTGTATTCATTATTCTATCCATCCTATAAATGAGAAAGTCACCATACGTGCGTATGTACTGATTACCGTATCCACGTTGTTGTGTAGTTTTTTATTAAAACACTTCATTATTTGTATGGGTATAATAATGTGTATGAATGATGTAAATAATAAATTTAATATTTTAATGATTCTTTATATATGATATAACATCCAATTACATATGATTTCACCGTCAATATAATGATATTATCGCTTGTGCGTACGTATAGATTACTGTCTCCATGAACGTGATGAGATTCAATCCCCATCATAATTATTAAAGAATAAATTGAAATTTATGGTTAAAAATAATGTTTCTGAGCATAATATAATTCTCTATATGAGTCAAATACATTCTCTCTATAACAAACATGGCTTACGTAACCAATCATATAAAGGAAAATGAATCAGTTAAAACCAGAAACGATGGTACTACGAAAATATTATTAACAATGCAATATTATAATATCATATATGATATCATATTTATGTATATAGTTCATATATAATTTAATAAAAATGTTTTAACTATTATATTAAAGGTTAACATACCATCTACTAAGGAAACATACAAAGTAATGGTTAATTTCATAATCTATTTATTATCCAAGACTGTTTTTACGTTAGTATCTATTAGGACCTCTTTATCATCCAGATCCGTGTTTTCATAAAAATGTATTTAAAAACATTTTTACCATTTACTAGAAAATGTTTTAATGCCATTTATACCCTTATATGATCTTATATGTTTTTAATGTAATCATTCCCCCATTTTCCAAACAAAGTACTTTATGACATTTTTGACAAAATTAATGTAAGAATTATTTTTAACTTATACTGCTGGTGCAGCTATTTTCTTGTTGTTATAACATCGTCGAAGATTACCTTGCAGGATTATAATAATATTTCAAAAATTAATATTTTCTTTTATAATTATATTACTTTTACATGATTTCAAAATATACTGAGATACTTCTATAAAAAAAGGTTTGATTTCATCTATGTCAACATCCTTTGATGGATTTCCAGATTATTTGAAGTTGATTTTTTATGATACAAAACATCCAAATTGTATTGAAGGTTTTTTAATATGTTTTACTATGGATGTATTATTTTTACACATTTCATAGTCTATGGATAAGGTATTGACTTTTTTTTATTCTATTTTTAATATGAATGTTTAGGTTTTGTTTAAACCTTTTCATATGAGAAATGCATTTGTCATAGAAACTGATGGGTGGATCCCTCTATAACTCCATGATGCATCATTAGGTATCATGAGAAAAACTAGTGTCTTGGAATATGGCCTTGAAAAAATATTATTTTTTGTCTTGGCCTAAGGACTTGACTATGTGGGTATGAAGTCTGGAATTATGTATTCCATCATTAAGAAAGTGGCTTCTGGTATTACATGTGATTATTCGACTATTAGAATTTCCATGTGAATATGTAAATTGAATTATTTGATTTTATATTTTACATATTATGATGAAGTTTATGTTTAAAAGGATTTTGTAATATTCTTATACATTTCCATAAATTTTTATACTTATTTATGAAAGTTCCACTATATTGTTATCCTTACCGAGCATCTAATCTCACCCATTTCTATATTTTATTTCCCTAGAAGAAAAAAAGTATATTGTGACTAACCTGCCGGGATAGTCTAAGGGATGTGAGTGTGGCCAAGGGAGACTATGTCATTGTCATTTTTTATTTTATAATGTAATGTAAAACATACGAATGTATCTAGTACTTCTAAGGCTACTTAAAAAATCAGTATTTAAAGTCATGATCTTTTTTGATCAAGAAGATGTTATGTAATAATGCACCGAATCTAGGTAACTGGGGGCGAGCCATTACAGTTGGTATCAGAGGAAGTTTATTTCAAACCATGGAAGATATACGTAGAAAAACACTGATTATAGAACACTACACAAATATTAACATTAAGGATATGTATAGAAGAACTTCTAAGAATAATGATACTATAGATATTTTGTCAGTTTGCCCTGAAATAAATCCCTGTCTGGATATGAGTAGGTAGAGGTGGCTCTGGCATAGAGGTACCTAGTTGTAAATCCTGAAAAACCCACATTGATCTAGACTCGAATGGGAATTGGTGCATGACAATGGGGCTTGCTGCACTCTTGGTTATGACATTCTCGGGGGATATGCTTTGGATAATTCCCATTGTTTTACAAACAATTATGGATGGTTTATGAGTATATACATCCTCAAAGAAAACATTTTTATGATTATGGGTTATATCCATAAAATTTTCCTTTTATTTTGATTTTTTTTACAAGTTTCGAATTTTGTATTGTGATTCCTAAACTAATCTAGTGTATGCCATTTTTTAGAAATGGAACCTAGTAGAAGGAATGAGAATTCTAGAAATACACATGATCAAATGATTAAAAAGGATCATATATTTCACGGTATTAATCCATCATTTAAAAGGGAAATATTCTCCTATGTATTCTCATCATATGAAAAAAAAAATTATCATGTGTTAGTAATATAAGTAAATAATTCCATGAGTCTTAGGGCTTTAAAGGGAAGAAATATAAGAAGAGGATGGAAGAGACAATGATGGATAAAGGAATGTGGGGAAAGAAGTATTTTTCCCACATGTGATAACTATGGAAAGAATCACATTGGTAAATTCTTGAAGGGAAACAGAGTTTGTTTTATGCATGGATAAAAAGGACAACAAGTAAGCAATTTCAAGGTTATGAAAAAGGATTAAAATTTACAATGCTTAATCTTCATGGAGTTTGGACAAATCATCAGAGTAATCTTCAAATGATGCTATTGGATAATAATCAAGTTATGATACTACCACAAATGAAGTGGAATGACTAGTTTTCTTTGGTTGTTATCAATGAATTATTTCATTTGAGTGTTGTATAAATGATTTACTACTTATACGAATTATGGAAATAAATATGGATTGTACTGCAATACTATTTCATTGAGGATTTGATATTATATTATTCTATGAAAAGTAACTCAATAGAAAGTTAAGATTCTTGGAAAATACATGGTTAATGTAAAGATAAACCTTAATATGTTTCTGATACTAAGGTTTTGATTTCGGAATGAGATATGACTGATTTAGATAAATTATATTATATATTCTTGACTACATTCAATCTAATTAACTGTTTGTTTATTCAATTTTTTGTTGGAGTATACAACATTATTGGATATAATGGTTATATAAAGTATTCAGTAATGAATAATGGAGAATTAACGTAATCAATATAGTTTTATTGTAATCTAGGGTGTTACCGTTTTTTAAAAGAATACATGATTAAGGTATTCACATGATATTACGTGGAAAAATGTTCTTCATTATGTTTTCCTTCCTTATAAATTTGGCATTGTGAGTTTGGATAGAAGTATTTTGGAAAAGTATAAAGGTTGGAATGGATTAATTTAAAAATTGGATACTATTGTATAATGTTAAAAAAAATCTTCTTGATATTGTTTTTTGGATTATTATAAAAATAACAACCTACAGGTCGGGTGACAATTCTTCACATCTGTCAAGGTCACAGGACTTGAACCCATAACCAAAGGGATACAAGGGTGCATCACCGACCATAGGCCTATGTGATATCCTTGTTTGTATACTTTATTTTTTATAAATACTCTGAAAAATTAATTATAAATTCATTATTTTTGGAACCCTATATGATTATGATAAAAATAATATCATTTAATTCTATTATATTTATGAAGTCAATGATGAGTTTTCAGTACGAATTAGTTGAAGGATGAAACTCTACTTATTAAGTATTTTTTTCACTTCTTCTATGAATTATTTCATTCATAAACTTTAGGTAAGGGATCTTTAAACCAAAAATTTATTTTCCTAATACCTTTTTTTGTTGAACTGATTATATTTTATATCATCTTAGATTGATGGCTTTGAGGCCCTCAATTTTACACTTGTTTGTGATTGATGAACTCAGTAACTCCATATAAATATTTACATTTTTCCTCCATTTATGAGCCTCTAATTCCCCCCAATATTCTCCAAATAGATATCATAATTTGGTTATGACTTTTTCATTTCCTTTTCCCTCTTATGAAGACTAAATTTTATTAAACCAATTTCCGATATGGGTTATCCGAAAAGGTATTTTTTCTATTTTTAAACTTTTTTCGAAAAAAAATTCAAATTGTGAGGAAAAAATTTATTAAATAAGGGGAGAATGTAATAACCCATGAATCATAATACTTTATTTCATTAATGTAATTCAATAGCTTGTGCTACAAACAACACTGATTTCGAGCGCACCACAACGTCGCAAACTAGCCATTCAAAAAGTAGTTATGAATAGTATTAATTTCATTTTTAATCTTATGTACTATATATAATTTTAACATCGATCTTATGTGTTTCTTATATATAATATAAAATCAAAATCGATTTTTTAGAAAAAATATTTATTTCTCAAAAAATAAAATTTTACCTCATTTTAAGGGAGAACCCTTTTAAAAACCATTATTTCACACTTTTATATATTCAATTTAATGAAATTAAATTCTTCATTAGAAGTGGGAGATAAAAATTTAGTTTGGATAATTTTGTTGATACTTTTCTTATAACATTCATATTTTTACGAATAGTGAAAAATATTGTGTTTCAATTGAAAAAAACTTTTAAAATCGAAATAATTTATATTGATGAAATAGAAATTTGAAAGGTTTTGAAGTATAATTAGATTAAATTCTTAACATTTAATAAAATTTAGGTCATTATAAGAAATTTCACATTTAAATTTGATAGAATCACATGTCAATATTTTGATAGTTTTTACTTTTTTAAAACCCGATTTTGGTTTTGAAAATGGTAATTAATTTTAAATTAATAAATGAAATTTCCATGTTTTGAATTTGGAAAAATATACATCATTTTTTAATTCATAAAACTAAAATTATCTTAGGTTTAATTTCCATTATTTTTCTGAAAACATTCATTTTTTAATGAATAGTGAAAAACATTCCGTTGTTGGTTAAAACTGACTATTTATTTAATTATTTTTTTAAATTATTTTATTTTAATTTTGGTAGAAATAGATACAAAATACTTATATATGATCAATTTAGTTCATTGGAGTCATTTTATAATATGATTATATATGAAAATTTATCGAACGTTTTACCGTCTTTTACCCACCTCCTAGGAGCATTTAAAAATTTGCATAAAACATAATCTTATAGGTTTTATGAGTTGAATTTAAAAAATCCAAGATACAAAGTTAATATCAGTTTGTAAAATATGGTTCAATAAGATGAAAATAAGTTATGGTGAATAGTAATTTTTGACTTTCATTTACCACTGTTAAAAGTAAATATGGTAATTAAGGGTAAGATGATATCATAATTACCTTAATAGATGTACTAATTCTATTGGATAAGTATAATTCAACCAAAAACAACCTTAGGAATAATATATCATCCCCTTTTATCCACATGTACTAGACTAGGACATTTATTATTATTTTATTTAAAGAAGAGTTAAAAGAGTTAAAATCAATGTTGAATAACTAAACCATTTTTAATATTGGATTATACATAAGATAAATTAGACTATAAATATTAATTATAAAGACAATGATATTTCATACATAATGGTATCTTATTTATAATTTTTAGACATCAAATAACTAAATTTATTTATGTCATAAGGATGATTTAGTAATTAACTTATTAATTAATGATTAAAATAATTGATATTATAAATATCCAAAAAAATCTAATTTGAGACTTTTGATGAATTACACTAATTTTTTAGGTTAAAATTAAATTTTAGGGTTGATTAAATTATTTTTTTAGAATTAATAAATATTTTATGAATTTATCAAAAACAAAATACAAAATAGTATCAAAATTGACAAAAAAGAGTTGTTAAAACAAATATTTTATTACTAATTGATATTCTTTTCCTAAAAATATAAGGACTGTAAAAAGGGATTAAATAATATTATATATGTCATTAATTAACCACTATAGGTTCTCTTGGAATATTATAGTATGTTTATTAACCATATAATATAAAATTACAAAGAGAAATGGAAAATGTCAAACTATTTAACTAAGTGTTAAAACTAAATGATATGGTTAATATAGTGACCCTAACTTGTCTAAAACCTCTATGTTGAGTGTCTTCCAACCCATCCCAACCTTATCCTTTTAATAATTTATTTTTGAGCCATTAGAAAGCGAAAATGATTTTATTATAAAATAATATTTCAATCTTTTCATAAGGTGCCGCTCACCCCTCTTATAAAAGGGAACTTCCCCTTCTCTCCAATTCACACCATCAAAGCCATTCAGCCTCTCCAATACCTGACCAAATATCCTCTCAACTTCCCTCTGTTAATTCTAGAGGCCTTACTTTAGTCATAATGCTAACTGATGGAGCCCTTTTGATTAAATCAAAAGGAAGAACCCGAAGAATAGGTAAATATTTCATCACCTCTTCAATGTTCCTTTCTTCTTCCACTTCATCTTTATTTTTTGTTTCAATTCTAAAATAATAACTCCAATAACTTCGATATACTATGATGTTATTATAAAAATTTTACAACCATATTTATTATTCTATCCATCCTATAAATGAAAAGGTGACCATACATGCGTACGTACGGATTACCATCTCCACATCGTGGTATAGTTTTTTATTCAAACACATCATTATTTGGAAGAGTAAAATATTGAGTATAACTAATTTAAATAAAAAATATAACATGTTAATTATTATGTATGTATGATATAGAATCCAATTACATGCTATTTTTCCATCAATATAATGATATTATCACTCGTGCGTACGTATGGAATACTGTCTCCACGAACGTGATGAGATTCATTCTCCATCGTAATCATTCAAAACTAATTTTCAGTTTGTGATTAAAAATAATTTTTATGAACATAATATCATTCTATATATGAATAAAATACATCCTATCTATAATAAACATGTCTAAAGTAACCATGCATATAAAGGAAAATGAATCAGTTAACACCTGAAACGATGATACTACTATAATATTATTAACAAATAAATATTTTAAGAACATATATGATATCATATTTATGAATATAATTCATGTAAAATTTAATAAAATTGTTTTAACTATTAAAAAAATTGTTAAAATACCATTTACAATAGAAAAGTACAAGGTAAGGGTTAATTTCACAATCTCTTTATTATCGAAGGTTGTTTTTATATAAATATCTACTTGGACCTCATTATCATCCACATCTGTGTTTTCATAAAAATTCATTTCAAACCTTTTTTAATATTTTCTAGAAAATGGGTTAATGTCATTTATACCCTTATTTGAACATATATGTTTTTAAAGGAATAATTCTGTCATTTTCCATACAAGATACATTATGAATTTTTCAAAAACGATTAAGGAAAGAATGTTTCTTTTAAACTTATGGCGGGTGAGGATATTTTCTGTTGTAATAACATCTTTGAAGATTACCTTAAAAGATTACAATAATATTTTAAACATTGATTTTTTATTTTTTATTTATATTACTTTTAAATGATTTAAAAATTAACAGAGATATTTCTCTAAAAAAAAGTTTGGATTTCATCTATGTCAACATCCTTAGATGGATATCAAGTTTATTTTAAATGGATTTATTATGATAGAAAACATCTATATTGTATTGATGGTTTTTTGTTATTTTTGACTTTGGATGTGTTATTTTTACCTCATTCATGGTTTATGGATAATGTATTGAAATTTTGTATGCTTGTTTTAATATGAATGTTTATGTTATGTTTAAACATTTTCATAAGAAGAATGCATTGCACATATTAAGTGACTAGTGGAGCCCTCTATAGCTCCTTGATGGATCAGTAGGTCTCATGAGACAAACTAGTGTCTTTCCACAAGGCCTTGAAAAAATATTACTTGTGGTCTTGGCACAAAGAATTGACAATGTGGTTATGAATTTTGGCATTATGCATTCCATCATTATGAAAGTGACTATTGATATTGCATGTGATTATTCGACTATTATAATATCCATGAGTATATGTAAATGGAAATACTTGATTTTATCTTTTCCATATTATCATGAAGTTTAATTTTAATAGGCTTTTTTTAGAATTATAAGTTTCTTTAAATTTTTATGTTTATTTAAGAAATTTTCCGCCATATTATTATCCTTTTTGAGTATCTTAGCTCACCCCTTTCTATGTTTCATTTTTTCAGTATGCGAAGATGTATATTATGAATGAGCTGCAGGGATAGTCTATGAGATATGAGTGTGTCCTATGGAGACTATGTTGTGGTGGTTTTTCATTTTATTATGTAATGTAAAACTTATGAATGCATCTAGTACTTCCATGGAAACTAAACTAATAGTTATTTCAATACATGATCTTTTGTGATCATGCATATTTTATGTAATAATGAACTGACTCTGGGTAACTGGGGTTGGGGCATTACATATAGCTTGTGGGTTGTATAATCTATAGGTAATGTAAAAACTAATAGTGCCCGTATCTTGTAAAAAAGTGTTAAGAATATTTTTATCCTTCTATTTAAAATTATGGTACCCTAAACTATGATACATATTTGAAAAGCACTTCCCTACCTAGATCTCACAAATTAAATCTTTTATATAAGGAATAAGATACAATATTTTAATATTTATGTCATTTTGGGATCCACATACAATGAAAATTCTCTTAGAGCATTATTTCTTCTTAACTTATATGATTTGGTAACCCAATGGAGATGTTCTAGGAAAAATAAATCCTTTCTCTAGAAATTTTTACAATAAGTTATTCAATTATAAAAGTTATATTTTATCCATCAGATATGGGGGATTTGAAATATTTTATGAATCAAGTAATTAGGCAACAAAATTTTTTACCTCATGATCACAAAAAAACACATGGTAAATCATTCATAAATGCATGGATATATTCATTCACTAATAGAAAATTACAATACTAAACAATTAATTTCATTTTAAAATCATTTTTTTAATAACATTCACATCAATTTCTATTCAATTTATTTTCATCCAATTATGTTATCAAAGGTTTGAAATAATTGAATAAAACATTATTGTATATAAAATCTATATTATCATGAAAAAAAAATTATATACTATTTATAAAATAAAAATCATATAGTACAATGGGACTATCAATAGTATTTGTTAGAAGTAAAATTTCACTGATAATAATAAGAAGAAGCCTATAAATCTGGGTCCCTTTAACTTCTCTACCTAGATATATGACCAAAATTCCTACCATAAATTCCTTAGGAATTATTACAAATTTAAAAAAAATACTTATAAATGAATGAATATAGTAATGTAGATTCAACCAGGGTATTGGCATAATTTGAATAAACCAATAACATACCTATCACAAATTCATTTTATTACCTAAAATTGAAAATAATATTGGAAACAAATTTTGTCACAGAAATTTTATTGCGATGTTGAGGATTTCCTTTTTGAGTTATTAAATTTGAAGACACCATAGAATAATCCCAACTCATTACAATTAAATAATTATACTGTCATCTTTTCATTAGTTTGACCTATTTTTCTTCTTTTCATGAGCCATAATCCCAAAATTTCCATATTATAATAATTTATCATATTTCATAATATATACCCATAGTTATTTTTATCACACATATCACAGTATAGAATCATGATTTTCATAATTTTATATTTCCTTAAATAACCATTCCATATTTCTTGTTTTCTATATTTTTTATTTTTATTAATTCTAGGAAACAAATGATCATCGATAAAATCTATTTCAACCCTCTCAGAACAACGTACAAGTTTCTTATAACTTATAAACTCATAGGAATGAAATTCCCTTGGATATCGTTTCTTTAATCTAAATAAAAACATATTGAATTAATTATCGTTACCCTTGATAAAATTTTTTATGTACCATGCCAAATGGTTGATGTTTTCTTCATATGTTATAGTGAATCTTCACCATTTTCTCGGAATTCTTTGATTTTTTTTCAATCTTAATTCAGATAGTCTTACGAATTTTTTTAGATAAAAATTTTATAAAGACATCTATTTCAATTATATAAATAAATTCAACTTCTTTGTCCATCATTGCTCAAATTTAATATAAAATCGGAATATATAATGACATTTATTTTCTTTTCATAAACAACCCATTACGTTTAATATCTTTGCTAAATATTAAATCCATTATTTATCAAATGTTGGGTTAGATGATCTATTAAATTTAAGAGGGTCTTCTCTCTTGAAATGTTACACTATTGACATGTCCCTCTATGGTAGATCTGGTTATTCTAAATCATGGATAAATCCACTATTTATTTCATGAATTAACTGAGATATTACTATATAAATTATCTTTGTTCCAATTCTAATCATTCTAGGTTACTAATTCTGAATGAAATCATCCCTTTAGTGCCTTCCCTACTACAGAAAACCATTACGAAAAAAAATATTTTAGATGAATAAAAATTGTAATCTACAATGTTAATGTAATTTTAAATTATCGATTATACAGAATCATTAATTGGAATTAAATATAAATAATCCTAACCTCAAATTTTATCTAAACACTGATCTAATATAATATGTAAGAACCCAATTGTAAAAATTATATAATATACCGACATTAAACTATTAGAGATATTTTTATATTCCCAAATACTTTTATTTTTATGTTCTATAGTGTTATGCGACAAAACATACATACAAACCCAAATATATATATTTATATATATTGTGGAAAATTATAATTAGTATCTGTTTTACTATAATATACAATTTTAAAATAAAACTCATTTCCTTTTCATGATAAATCCACATTCCATTCATAATGGATTCTTATTTTATGTTACCCATCATTAAACCCTCAGAAAATCATTGTAAAATATTGTATAAGAACAAAATCCACATTATGGGACATAAAACATTGAGATAACCCACTAATACATGAATACATATAAAAAAATTTTCTTTTAAAAAACATTAGGCATAAAATAGAAATTTTCATTCCCAAAATGACACCTTCTCTCTCAAATTATTTTCATAAAACATTTAATAAAATCATAATTGATAAAATAAAAAACATAATGTTTATAATAAATTATAAAAATTCATAATAATATTTTCCAAAAAAAATATAATCTCTTACCGTAAATATAGCATGTACTTTTCTTTAAAGATTTTAACAAATATCATAGCATGAGGAATCACAAATTTAAAATAAAAATCAAAATAAATCATAAATAAATCATATAGGATACGTGGTAATTAATTTTTATATCACACATACAGTCAATCGTACCATTGAAAAACATATGGTCGACTTCTATTCCCAATACATCTTATGGATATCAGGGACTCAAACAACCATGGATTATCATGAAACCACCTGTAAAAGGATGATAATATAACAACACATAACTGGTGTATAAAAAAACAACCCATAATTTTTAAAATTCATAGGAACTTTAATTTAATCACAACACATATAATTATCAAATTTTCAATATTATACTCATAAAAATATTCTCTTCATCGATTATAAAATATTTCTGAATATTGAAATGACCATTACATATTTAAAATAACTGTTTAAAATATATGTATATTTAGAAACAATTGTGTTTAATAAATTATTAAATATTGCAATGGAATCTAAAAAATATATTTTTATAGTGGTAGGAAAAATTTTTGTCCCAGACAATATTAATATAAAACGCCATGTTTTTTATAATGACCATCAAAACATTCCATAAAAAGATTCATTTTCAAAACCCCAAAATGATATAAAATAGGAATATCATTTATTTTTTAAATATTTTATATCCACCAAAAATAATCCATGAAATAAAATATAAAAATACATACATGAAATAAAAAGAGATGGATGGGAAAAATTAAAAATGGGTTTTAAAATAATGTACCTTACCATTGATCTGACTCAATAATTATGTTCTCTATCATCATTAATAATATAAATATGTTAATTATATTTTCTATTAAAAACATCATTATAGTTTTTTATTCCATTTATCTAGCTTATTAAAATGTTATAACAATTAGATAATCATTTATGTTCGCATCATGAGTTATGATGATATGCATTTCGCAAGTCCAAAATAACATCGTGTGGAGGACATTTTTTAAAGTTCTCATACTTATATCTAATCCTAAATAATAAAAATATTGTAATATTAATTTTGGTGCAATAATTATAATTTTAAATTCAAACATTAAATATTGTTATAAAAAATGAATGATGCTATAGTAATGTAGATAGTAGGTCATATGAACACTTGAGTAACATTTACAATTTTCAGTGATCATTATGGAATGAAGGATAGTGTTTCATTATATTTAAATAAATATCATAATATCTAAAATAAAATATAATTTTTTTAAATATTCGTTTATGTTTTATCCATGTGATGTGATGATAGATAATGAATGGCATCTCTTGAGGTGGTAGTTCACTTGAAAACGTGAACTACATTATCAATCTTCACTGAATAGAAATTTATGAAATTAAGTTATATTTTTTAATTTTAGAATTATAAATATTTTAGGAATATTAAATATTAATATTAATCCCATCATTATAATCCATTAATGATTGATAGTGTGGGAGAAAATATAAATCGTTTCAAAAAGAGATAGTCTATCATATGACGAATTATGGGTTTGTTCCTCATTTTATGGAAATGAAGAAATATATAGGTTATAGAATTTACATGATAACAACTCAATATATCAAAGATACTGGTGTTATTATTTTTTCATGGTTGAATAATATTATATATAATTGTAAGACGAAGAAAAACTAAAACTTCTTGTTAAAAACTATACATCTTCTTTGAAAAAACTAATTTTTTGACAACATAAGACCTATAATATTGGTAATATCCCAAAACTAGGGCCACTAAAATGTGTTAGTGATTTTGTGAAGGGGTTTTGGAAGGTCGTTTATGATCAAATTTGGTTTTAGTGTGTGATAAAATGACAATAAATGATTCACATTTCTAAGAGAGGGGAGCTGAAATCTAGTAATTTATTAAAATATAAATTATTATTGATGTTTAAATGGATCTAATCTGATAATATACGAATATAATATAATTATGAGTTTATATAATAGATTAAAATAATTTTTTGGAAAATTATTTATCAAAAGATTACGCTGATATTTTGGTTTCAATCCTCAATAAACCCTTTTCTCACACACCATGGGAACAAGTTTTGAATAATTTGAATGTTGTGATAGTGAATATAAGAAGAAATACATAACATAAGTGGACCATTTTTGATATTCTCAACTATATGATATTGAAATTTTATATTATATGACTTTTATATATTTTATATCATTTAAAAAATATTACTTTCATAAAATATGAATAATATCAATTTTAGAACTATTCATTCACATTTAAACTTAGAACATTAATAAAACCAATGAAGTTATAATAATATAATTTAATACAACTCTAACATGTTAATTTTTATATATATGTTTTTTTGAACTAAATTTACCTTATTATAATATATATAATATCTTAAATATCATTTGTTTTCTTTTTAATTAATTGGATAATTATTGCATAAACATTGTGTCAGCATTCCAAATGATAATTTCATAACTAAAATTTAATATTAAAAAAATATAAAGAATATAAACCTTTTATAATTGAAAAATAATATCTATAATTGAACATATCCCATAGTTTTCCCCATGTTAAAAATATTATAGTTATTAAAAATAAGAGTGTGCCATTTTTTTCTTTAAATAATATATTATAATGGTTATAATGAAATCTAAAAACAAAAAGAGGAAATAATTTATAAATTTTGATGAATATGAATGAAATTAACACATATAATGTAATTTAGGTATGTTTCTTCATCATTTTAGTGTCCATGTTATTTTTTAAAAACATAAATTACCCGATTTACCCATTATTGTGGATAAAAAATTCATGTGTTTACTATTAATATTAACCAAAAATAAAATGGACCTATTTATAAATTTAAAAAATCTCGATTCCAAATATTTTAACCAATTTATAATATTAAAGGCACATTATTATTTAAATTTAATTTTAAATCAAACTGAATAGGTGAAAAATAATTTCTTCAAAAAACTCATTTTTGTATAAATATGTTTTTATACTAAATTGTTGTTTTAATTAAATTATAAAAAATATAATTAGATTTTTTATATATAAAGGTATTAATTAAATTTTATAAATAATAAAATATTTATCTTACGTTGTACGTACAAGAAAAAAAATATACCATTGAATAAAAATATATATTTTCACTATTTATTAAAAAGACATCATTTTAAAAAAAATATAAAAAATGCATGATAAGATAATTTTGATATTCTAAATAAAATACTTGGAAATAATTTTTTTCAAATTAAAATCCTATAATTTTGAATAATCAATTTTATGTTAAACAATACACTTCCTAAAAATTCTTTTCAGTTTTAATTAAATCTTTTTTCCTTTTTATTGGAAATTTACATAATATTTATATAATGTTTAAGACTCTATAACATATAGAAAATGAATGATTTACAATAAAATAACTTATTTATTTTCATTCAAAATTTTAATATTTATTTAATAATATAATAAAATATAAGTTTTCATAAAATATCTTTTATACGAGGTTTGAAACATTTTATTTAAGTTTTCCTTAAATACATTAGAAAAAAATGAATTCATCTATAAACACATTCAATATATATTACACATTATTATTTACCATTAAATTTATATAAAACCATAATTCATCCGAAAAATATGACTTTTTTTTTAAATCATTTATTTTTATTTTTCAATTATTTTCCCAAGAACTTTGTGAGAATTGAGTATGATTTAAAGGTAATAATATAATTATTAAAAGTTGGAAGACTAAAATCTGAAAAACTAATTATTAATGATAAAAATAATAGTAGTTGGTTTTTGAATTAGTGGTAAGCACCCCATAATCTAACATGAAAATTCAGGGTTCAAACCCTATTGGGTACAAGTACTTTAGCAATAGTGTAGCGCTAATATAGTAGTGGTGGTAAATTTGACTAGGAGGTAATATAGTGGTGGCAGGGCACTGTAGCGGTGGCAGGACACTATAACAGTGGCATGGCACTATAGTAGTGGTGGGTACAATAGCAGCCAGGTTACTATTCACAGAATGGGCTTTGGACCAAAAAATTGGGCATACGGGCTATGTAATGGGCAGCATGTACACTTGGCGTTTGGGCTAGGTAATGGGTCTCCTAAACATAGATAAAAGTGGTCTTTCCTTTACTTTATTAATAAACTGAGGCTTCAGCCCCAACCATTAAAAAAATACTATTGTATACATTTTAATAACATTTTGTTTTCTTTATGTAAACTTATAGAAAATTTAAAAGCAAGACATTAGAATTTTTTAATTTTAATTAAATAAAATAATATATATGACATTCTCGTAGGAAAATGAAACCAATGTAACATACATATGAATTTTGGATGCATGTGGAAAAATTTACCCCAGATAAAGAAATAAGTCCATGTTTTGGGTTCATTTTGAGACATTATCTCATTTTTTAGCATTGTTTTACCCATTTCACCCTTAGTGAGGTGATAACTATATATAAAGTTTAATATTCTTAATAAAAAATAAAAAATGGAACTACATACCAAATTTTAAATACATAATTTAAAATATAGCATCAATATTATCATATTCAATCTCTAGATGTTTCAAAAATATATTTTAATATAAATAGTTAAAATGGAATGAAAAATATCTTTTGAGGAAAAATTTCCAATTAAGAAAAAAAATAACTTCTGTCATACTCCTGATGATTTTAGATTAGAATATAATGAATTATATTATTCAAAATAAAATTTATCATATTTCACAATTATACTAAATCCAAAATATAATGTGATGTTTAAATTATAAAATTTAATGAAACAAATTAGATTATTTGAGATATCAATATTTTTAACTATTCAATAAAAAATAAATCAATTTAGAAAAATACTAAATATCTCTATATATTAATACTAAAATGACTATATAAATGATTAATTTTTTTTAAAAAAATATAGTATTTTTAGAAATTAATTATCTTATACATGAAAAAATTAAAATAGAATAATTTTTGAAGAAAAATATTTTTTAAAAGCATCAAATGAATTCAAAAAACATTTAAGTATCGATTTACTAAGAATTCATCAATATGTTTCTTTTAAGTAGGACCATTATATATGTATTTCCAAATGTGGTTACTTGTATTTATACATTCCTACTCAATAGGAAAGTGATATTTAAATTATAATATTTATATAATATATTTCAATTCACATAAAGCAGAATGATTTCTTTTTATGCAGGCTATCAAGTTTAAAAATTGTTTAAATTAATTATTATGGTGTCAAATTATCCCCCAAATAAAAATAATACAACCTATAAATTTTATCTCACTCACCAAAGGATCAATACTTAAAAATACATTCATTTAAACCCCAAATCATACATAGGGATAATAAAACATCTTTTAAAAAGGGATTTGTGAAGAATAAATGACACTTGAAATAAAAACTAATTGGGTTCCCCTATGAGGAGAACATTATTGGGATGTTAAAATATATAAATTTGGGATAAAAATACTAATAAAATACTAGTAAGGAGTCACATATGTAAGGATCATGAGAAATATTATCACCACATAAGTATAAATCATTGAGGGTTAAAAAGAACACAAAATTGACTAAAAATAATGTAAAAGGATGAATTGTTTTAAAATATCCTTTTATTAATGTTGAGAGAAATTTTTACTATAAATATAGATAACATGAGAAAATATACATAAATTCATTATTACTATTTCTATGAATAATTTTATCCTTTGGTTTTGCATTAAAGAATTTCCCCATCATCTCTAATTCCATGAAATGAATATTGAAGATGTATAATTCACGACTCAATCACTAAAATGAACTTTTAATAAATAATGTGTTATATAAAATAAGGAAATATTATTCCTTATGTCTCTAAATGTTTACTGAAACTAAAATTGTTTACAATAGTTATGAAATTTAATACATTAATTTTCAAAACATAAATAATAACACCAAATGTTAAACATAATTTTTCCTATAAATAGTTAAACATATGACTCCACCAAAATTTGTCTAACCAATTTAGAAAACCTGAAAATTAAAAACGATATGATCATATTTTTTTCATGTTCAATTGTAAAATTTATCCTCATGAAACATGACGTATTTCATGATCAAACATCTGAATTCCTTGATCATATATTATCTTAAAACATTTAAATATACTAAATATCTATAAAACCATAATCAGATAATATATTATTCATAAAATAATTATATTCTTTTTTATCTAATAAAATCATAGACATTCAAATATATTATAGAAAAATGAAAATGAAATAAAATTAATAAAAGTTTACCTAATTAACATTTTCATCAAACCACAAACTAGTTTCCAGGATACCAATACAATCCTATTTACGTAATAAATTTCAATCACACATATATCTTTAATAAGAATTATTAACACTAAATCCCACACATATTAAGTGTTATCTATACCTTATGTTTTTTTACCCAAAAATTTCACCTTTCAACTAATTCACTTTTCATTGATATTAGTACCATTAATCATATGTTTTCAAATATTCAAAGTAAAATAATTAAGGATAAACTATATATTTTTAATGATAATTATTATTATAATATCTATAGTATAACACTTATGTAAAATTATTCTATAATACCATCACATTAACACTTTAATCATTTAACATGATTGGTTTGCATATTATACATCCTTCTTTTTTCTAAGAGTTAACCCCTATACTAAGTAATTAAATATAGAAAATTACATTTTCCTAAAATATAATAAAATAAACAGTAATAATTATCTTCTATATGAAATTTATATCCCTCAACCAAAATCGTCAATTTTATTCATAAAATACAAGATTTATACCTTCTTTAAAATTATAAAATATATGATTTTATTTTAAATTATTTTATCTATATCTTAATATCATTCCATTATATCTTAGAATTATCGGGTGTTTTTAGGTTAAAATGAATTTAATGGATATAGAAAATAAGTGGTGCCTTGTTGGAGAATAGTAAGTAGAAATAGTGAGAAAACCTAATGGAAATCGTGTTCCCAACATAGTTGCAATGCCTAGGTCGCACGACCAAGTGCATGAATGTATAAAACTCTTGGTATGACCATGCACATATTATTTTGGATCAGTATAAGGTATGTGGATAGACACAATAGAGTTCACCCCCTCCAAAAAAATCATGCATCCAAATTTCTTCTTGGAAATATGCATCACATGGTTGGCGCATTGTTTTAAAAACTGTCTGACCAATCGGTGCGGCCAACCATGATTTTAAAAATATTAATATTCATAATCAATACCGCCTCGATTAAAAACCCAATCCACTAAAAATGCACCCCATTGGTCTCCCTAGCTATATTCATCCCCCTACTTTTTTCTCCCTTGTGATTAACTATTTGAGATTGATTTGTGAAATCATTAAGATATCATCAAGTAATCCTCTTATTTACTCTTTTTTCCCTTATTATTGATTTATTCTCCATTTTTTTATTATGTTCACTTTATCTATTGAATTGTTTGACCTAATAAGGGCTCAACCCTAATTTTTTTAGTTATATATTTTTGTTTGGGTTGTTCTATATCCTATATAGGTCCCCTCCATGGAGCAGTTGTGGTTTCAAACCTATTTTGGGTTAACTTCTAAAAATTGATAGCTTATTCCTTTCATTCACTTATTTATATGATTTTATAATGATTTATATAGTTTTTTAATGTTTTTTTTTGATATCATATGGGTGTTTTGAATCATGTTTTTCAATGTGCATTGCTGTGCATAATGGTTTGATAATTTTTTCTCATTGAAAATATTTTTTTTCTGGAGGGTATCAATATTTAGAATTGTGATTGTGAAAAAGTCAGTTCATGTGATATAGGGAATGATATTGAGAAAATGGCATCCATATGTTTCTAGGTGGTAAGACTAGTTCAATTATGTAAGGTGAGTCGATAGGTCCAAGGCCCTGTCTTCATGGTAGGATTATCTAACTACACTACTTTAACCTACATGTGATTTGAATTTGTGGTTTTATAAAGATAGAAACATCCAAGGGATGTTTTGATAGATGATAGTATATTAATATAATAAACCCCTTAACACTTTTTTCTTTTATATTTACCATGTTCCTCACTCTATGTTTAAAATTTATCTTATTATCTAATTTATTTTCTTTTAATTACAAAGCATGTTTTTTTTAAATTTCCATCCTTCATTTTTTATGATCTAGATTTTTAATTTTACATATAATTTCATTTCATGGAATATATTTTTGTGGTATCTTATTGGGAATGTTGTCTCACACCCAACATAAACCCACATGTGTATATTGACCTTTTTATTTTTAACCTAGGTAAAATAAATTTATTTAGTGGTGTTGATGGTGGATTTGATTACTATTTGTTAATATTTTGTTATGTGTTGGTGGAGGTGACATCAGGGTGTTGAACCTCTAATTCCATGGAGGTTTTCTTGTATATGTGGTTCCCTCTTGTTTTTGTTTGTTTCTGTAATTTTGGTTTCATTAGTAAATTTTAATTGTTAAATCCTTCTTAGTAGTATTTCTTTGTGATCATTTATTTCTTGGATGTTGGTTATGATGTTATTCTCTATTATTTTTTATTTCTATAGAGTAATTTCCAAAATAAAATTGTTCCCAAAGGTGTTACTAGATCCCCAGGAACTAGTACACAGTAACTGGGGGGAATGAACACACTTTAGACCATAGAATGGGCCGAGTCTAATGTCATATTGGATAGTAGGATTTATTGGATCATGAAAAAATGTTTTCAGATTCGGTTTCTCCTTTTCATTGTGTTATGTTCGTTGGGAGTGTCTAGGTATACCTGATTATCAACTATCATGGATTGATAATTATTATTGTGAATGGGATATATAGCCAACACACCCTGTAACTAGACCTGTGTCACCATGGGATGTTTAGATATTTCATTGAAATCTATTCTATGTGTGATGTGAAGGATGGAAACTGTGTGTGGAAACTGAGTGGGGGTGGAGTCTTTTGAATTTTTATTTTTCTTATTTTGGTTTTTTATTTATAGTTGTGTTTTAAATTTGTTATTTTTGAGAAAAAAATTATTTTTTTATGATTTCAAAATTTATTCCTATTGTTTAGCATCATTCCTCTCTGGAGACTTTATGTGAAATAATAGGAAGAGGAAAGATATTGTTCATCCTCATTGGTTGATAAGAAATTATTGGAGTCTAAGGTTTCAGTAGTCTAAAAATTGGATTAGGGAGAACGATCTACTCCAAATCATGACAAGGTAGATGAAACTTGTCCTGAATATGACATATCATAGTAGTTCCCTAAGAATATGCCTTCCTCCATCTAGGGCAGCATAGACTCCCATGATGTAGAGGATTGTATAAAAAATATATAGGGTATTTTTTGGTTTCTTAATAATCCTAAACATTTCAATTTGGTGTGCTCTTCATTCATGTTGGAAGGTTCTAGTCACTAGTGGTGGGATATAGTCATACACGCTCATAAACATGGGAGAATATCTTGGAAGAAAATCAAATTTATCTTTAATGAGAAGAATTTCCCAGAGACTTTTGTCCATGAAAACAAGTGGGATTTGTTTTATCTTCATCCGGGGGTTCATAACATGTCGTAATATTCCAAAAAAAATTATTGATTGTATGGTTAACTACCAAATTTTTTTAAAATGAGAAAAATAAAGGACCAACATTTTGAAATGGGGTTTTGGAGAAAAACAATTCTCCCCATGTCTTAATGTTTGAGCTAAATTTATATGTTGAGATAGAAGATTAAAATATGAATGCAGAGATTGATCACATTAGAATGAATAGATTATATAGGTTAGTTTTAATAGTAGTGTAGGGAAGAGGTGGTTTTTCAATAAAAATATGAGTCATGGTGAGTGGAAAAATATTGATGGTGATAATTAGAACCACCTTTCCCAAACTCATTTTCCTAGGATCACTGTTGGTGGGTCATTTTTATATTACCAGTGTCGATGGTTAGAGAATGTTATGTTACGGTATCCAATTACTACTAAACCATTCCCTTAGTGTGGGTGCATGGGGAATTTGTAGAGGTTCTTCAAGAGTGACCTTATGAATCAGAGTGGTGTAACTTTTTCATCACGCATGTAATTTTCAATTTAGTTTTGAGAATCAAAGGATATGTTTTCATAATATTTTTTGGCATTTTGGAAAGGTCAAATCCAATTATGGGAAGAGAAATATTTATAAGGAGGCACTAGTTAGTATTCAGAAAATATTTTTGAAAGAGTTAAATAACCTTTACAACATTAATCATGTTCTAGTGGAATCATATGATTGAACTATGACAATTAACGGTACCTTTCTTATTAAATCTTCCATAGTTGCCACATTGTTTGAAAAATGTGATTATGATTTTTCTATTTCTATATATATTTTGTAAATTTAGAGATTTCAAAATAAACTCATTCCTTATGAGATGGAGTTGGTGATGCCACATGGTAAGAAGACTGAGCATGGTTTCAAGTGTCTATCATGCACTCTCACTTTTCCTCAGTTTGAGCATGAATGGGATTTCATGGTTTTGGAAATTGGCCTCTTATACCTGATAATATAAATTAATTGGATAGTTAATTTGATGGTGCGTGATGATTTTTATGATTAGTGGGATCCATAATTGGGACCTAATGGGAGTTTCATGGTTTTTCCATGTGAGTGGGAACCTCGATTAGAGTAGGATGGAAATCCACTTATGGAGTTTGGAAAACATGTTTTCCATGTCCCATTGCTCATGTTGGAGGTTTATTTCAGAGTTTATATGGGTGGATTACCTACTGTAGTGGGTGATATTCAATATGTATTTCTAGTTGACTTCTCTGGTTTTCCAGCAGAGTAGGACGAGAAGTTTACCATTGATTTAGTTGTGGGAATATAGTGGATACGAATCCCCTCATATGGCATAGACCCCTTATATTTGAGTGAATAAAAGATACATTTGGATGACATGGAATCCAATTTTTTCATTCACCAGAGTGTCTCACCTACAACTACCCTAGTTCTATTTTCCAAAAAACGTCAATTTATATCTCTGGAAATGCATTGGTTGTTAGAATATGAATAAGCTAAAAATCAAAAACAAATACTCATTGCCTCCAATGGATGACCTCTTTAACCAATCAAAGGGGACGGAAGTTTCAATATGATTGACCTGTGCTCTTGGTATCATCATGTCAGAGTACGATTGATATATGTTCTAAATATAGACTTATTGAAATGTTAAAAAATCATTGAGTATATGGTAATTCCATTAGGGTTGAAAAATGATCTTTTAGATCTCATGGTTCATATGAAAAGCTTTTCCAGTAGTACCTAGATCCTTTCATCCTAATGTTTGTGGAAGACATCCTAGTTTACTATCGGACCGATGAAGAGCATGATCATTACATGATAATCACTCGGGGAACTATTCAAGATCACCATATTTCTTTAATTAATTCCATGTGAATCTTTTTTATTTATGATCTCATGTTTCTAGGACACATGATCTTGGAATATGATGTTTTTATAGACCTTGAGAATATCAAATAGATGATTTCATGTGAGTAATCATTGAATTTCTTTAGAATTAGATTCTTTTTTCTCCTATAAATGTTTTACATCAGGTTTTCTAGGGATTTTTCTCTACATTATTTTCCCATTAATGTGCTCACCCTAAAATGGGTAAGGATTCAATGGATCCCTAAATTTCATGAATCTTTTAGGGGACTAATTTGTAGTTCAGCACTGACCCTGTCTGGATCCTACAAGAATCTATGAAAAGATACATAGCCTATTGGGATGCATCAGGTATGGGTCATGTGTGTGTGTGGATGTGGAAGACCATGTGTTGGAATATGATTCACATCAAATTCAAGCACATGAAATTAATTATCCAACATATGATCTTTATTGGGAATCCTTTACTCATACTATGATGAACTCAAATGACTATCTCATTAAGGATAATTGTGTATTATACTCATATCAAAAATGTTTGGACTATGTATTTTAACAAAAGGATCTAAATTTGAGACAATGTTACTGACTATAATATCTTCATGGGTTGGAGTATGATATTGTATAGACCCATAGAATGGTAAATTGGTTGACAAATCTCGAAGCATGAAATATTTGGTGCATGATATAATGATGTATAGTGATGTGTGGACTTTAAGGCGGTCTTTTTTTATATGCACATAGAAGACAAAGACCATAGTGGCACCACATTTTTTTCTAAAATTATGTTAAATCATTCACCTGTGGAGGCAATTCTTATAGATCATCCTAATTACGATCTATTCTAGTTATATAAGAAGTTTATAAATTTTGAGGAGGTTACATGTGAAGGTACATTTTCATTATATGGAGTTATATTCTTTAGATGTCGTTTTGTTGTGTCGTTATCATTTGGAAGGAGGTGCTACATGATAGCCAATAATTTCCATGGTCCTTTCAGATCGAGAAAAACCAGAGATTTTATGATATGAATTTATAGTTTTTTTATCTAGTATGATGCAAGATATATTCGAATTTATATCCTTGTGATATACATTCTATCATGTTAAAAACATCCACTAGAGGCTCTTTGGCTTTCTTCATCTACTCCATATTCCTACCTAAAAGAGGGATGAGTATAGTATGGATTTTATCATATGGATTACCTATACACAAAAGGGAAAGAACCAAACATTGTTGGAGATTGAATGTACGACCAAATAATCCCATTTCATTTTAATCAAGGAATCTTCCAATATAGATGATTTGGTTTGGTTTTATGTTCACAATATAATAAGGATTCCTAGTTTGTCCTTATCTATAATTTTTGTTAGGTACCATATCTTTAACTCTTGGTTTTGGGAGGGAATTAAGAAATAAGTGGGTTCATGGATTAAGATTAGTATGACATACCATCGTCAAATAGATGGTGAGATAGAGTGGATGAATCATATCATAGAAGACAAGATCCTCGTATGTGGGTTAGACTGTAGAGGCTCATGTGACAACCAATGGTGATTATTAGAGGTTACATATAAAAACTATTAGCAATCCATAATAAGAATATCTCACATTGATATCCTCTATGATCATACATGTTTGAAACATTTATCATGTATGATTGTGGGTGATACTTCTTAATAATAGTAGAGCCTAGTGTTATAGGTGTTAGATAATGTACATTTTATCGGGTAGCAGTTGTTGATATCAAAGACTTCCACAATTATAATGTTGGTTAGTGGAGAAAGGCCTTGCAATTTTAATTGGCCGATCGAGTGTTTTATAACCTTACCACATGATTTGGTCACCATCATCATGGTAAGAAGGGAATCTTGATGCTGATGTAAGTTGGAAATTTTTAGATTGTTGATAGATTTGGTATTATAGAATACTTGTTATCTTTCCAAAACCAGTTAACATTATTCCATGAGTGTTCCATTAATTAAAATCAAATATGTATATCCCACAACCATAAGACATGATGAATTAGAAGAAGTTTGGGTTGGATTCAGATTTTTATTTACTTTTCTACTAGTGAGGATTGTAGATTCCTAACAGAACGTGATTTGGGAGATATCCACACAATTGGATCGTCTTAATTATAAGTACTATAATAATTATAATAAGATATTAGAGTACTATTCATTGATGGAATTCAATTATCCACATGTAATCACTAATTAGACATTAGTTTGACTTTTTATGTGAAGTTGGTTTGTGTGGTGGGGAAGATTATCACATATGTGGTTTTTTGTTTGGTATTTACTCATTTAGTTTTTCCTTATCATTATCTATTGGATTTCTCAAGTGTGTTTTTTAGAGAAAATTTGGTTCTCTGTCTGAACATTAGTTGATTCATGGTTGTCACATTATTAGTAGAAACTATTTTCCTTGCCTCTTGAAATAGTGTGACACTGACGTTGGCATAATCCTAGTCACACAGCCAGCCGTATAGGCGTGCGGCCCTACAAGGCTAACCGTGAACATATAATAGTGGATCATTTTGAGGTTAATGGATATACACATGGGTTTCCTCCTTATATATGAAAATTGTGTGGTAATATTTCCTCTAGGACAAAGGTGTTGCATGGTTGGAATGTAGTTTGGTAAACCATGCTGTAAAACCACTAGAAATATTAACATTACTAAACTAATCCTCTATTATTTTAACGCCAAATTACCCCAAATCACCTTATTTGGTCCGAAAAACCATAGTATCACCTTCCCATAATTTTTTCTCACTTGGAATTCAATCTTTTAGTGGATTCGATGTCAAATATTCCATATATATTCATTTAAGCCTCACATTTCCTCTTTTTATCCTTCTTCTTTGTCTATTATTCCTAATTTATAATTTTCCCAACCTCTAGTTGATTAAATGAACTATAGTTGGTTAATTATTTTTTATTTTGGATAAATATTGATGAAAATATTATTTTAATTCTATTATAGGGTTTCAAAATGGTGTGTTATTTTTTTCCAATCGAATTCATGTGATTTTAGTGCAATAAGTAGGTTGTTCAATGCTTTGACATTTTTCAAAAGTTTTATTATGCTTTATATATTTTTTTAATATGTAAAAAAAATCATGTGGTATGTGAAAATACTTTTTTATAATGGTTTTTATTGTTCATAAGGGTTTTTTGAGGTTTATCCTATCAAAATTGGTTAGTTTTCTTATGTTCCTCAATTTTTGGAATTATTATTGTATATGATGTTGTTCATGTGATATTTGGAATAAGTTTGGAATAATAGTTATAATAGGTATCTAGGAGAGAAGAATTGGTCTAGAATGTATGGTGAGTCGGTAGGGACAAAGCCATATTTCTCTAATACAATTACCTAACAAAATTAACTAAACATTCGTGTGATGGGAATTAGTGGCTCAAAAATAACCATTACATATTAGATATTGTTTGATCACTTAGGAAGGAGGATACAAGAACCCTACTAACACTAGGTGCATTGTTATTTTATATGGTTATCATCATATTCTTACAATTAATCTTAATTTCTATTATATTAAATTTTAATTCCAAAGAATGTTTCCTTTAAAAGCTCATTCTTTCTTTTTTTAAAATCCAATTTTTCATTTTTTTCATTTAATTTACAGACACTAAATTTAAATTTTAATTATCATAATAGAAACATTGTTTCACACCCAACATGTACCCTTGGGTGTGTCTAGACCTTATTATGTTTAACCTCATTACAAGAAAATTGTTCCATAGTGGTGATGGTGGATTTGGTTTCTAGTTTTTCCTATTTTCCTATGAATTTTCAAAGGATTCATGAGGGGGTTGAACATTTTATTAAATTGAGTGTTTTTTTAATTTGGTTCCCAACAACTTTATTTTTGTTTTTTGTTTTTTTGTTTTAGTAGTAGATGTTATATATTTAATCCATGTTAGTAGTGTTTCCATTTGATATTTTGAATCATGGATTTGGGCTATGATGTGATTTTTAATAATGTTGAATTTAATAGTATAATTTCATGTTAAAAATCCCAAAGATGTTTCTCATTGCACAAGAGCTAGTTTTTATCCCATTAGATTTGGGAACACCCTTCGAACTACACATCTGGTTGGGTCATGGTTCTTATTGGATGGTAGTCCATCTTGGTTTGGGACATACACATCGATCATCTTCACATTCCTCATATACAATCCACTCTATCAAACTTCCCAGATAAAAGAAATTTACAACAGTTAATATTTTTTCCTCTATAAACATTAAGAAAATACATTTTCACTTATTAAGTTTATCCAAAATGTTACCTATGTTTTTATTCATAATCATATAACAATATTGATAATAAAATGTAATCACCCAGCTTATATTTCTATCTCTATTTTCATTTGGTTTCTCATGAATAAATTCATTTTATTGTCTATCATTTTTAGTGTTTACAAATTTACATAATGTTGCAACCATTATATAAACCAAAAAATCATTATATCTGAAATAATAATCCAAGAGGAAAACTATATAGTCATGAAATGTTTTTTAGGATGTCCAAATAATGAAAATTTATATTAAATCTAATAAAACTTATATTATAACTTGTATATTTAGGTTCACCATCTACTCAAATGCTATATAATATTTTAGAAAGAAAATATGAGTTAACCCTTGAATATCCCATTGGAGTGAAAAAACAGTTTTCAGAATTTGGTCACACTTGTTTTGTATGATAATGATGGATGATAAGTATTGAATCAAAACATTTTGGTTGTATTACTCCTAGATGAATCTCTGCTAACATAATTTATTCTTTTAGTATCAGTACATGGATGTTTTTATAGGAAACTTGAAATATCTCCAAATTACTAAACAATTTATGATGTTTTCCCAAAATTAGACATATTTTCTAAGTATGTGATATGGTTGTGTTCCCTGATATATGTTTTACAAAATATTGTTCATAATGATTGTACAAGAAATTATATTATATATACTTTAACAACTCTAAAACATGTCACTTATAATTTGTGTCAATATTATTTTATTTTCATTAGATATAAGGAATCAGATCACCAAGGATTGATAGGTTTACTAGTCTTGATTAAACAAATGCACACATAATTTTTGTTTTTATACTTCAAATAGAACATAAATAAACAGTCGTGAATATAAATATTATACATGATTGATGTCATTTAGATATCCCTCTTTCATATCCTTGGGAAAGGAAATAAAATATGGGTGAGATCAAATAATCCATAATGGTAGTATATAGTGGAATCTATCATCATTTATTACGCATAATCAATATAGAATAGTAAATAACTGAAAAAAATGTGGAATTTAATCAAAAAACTTATCACTAAGAATAATGTGGTAGGAATAATTGATCAATAATTATGAACATATAAATAATCACATGAGTTTGAATCTTATATATGGATATCCTAAATATTAAAATAGTCGAAAAGAACATAATACATGATTTCAAATTAATGGATTGCCTAATTCTATACATCTTCAACATACCATAGAGGAATTATCCTATGATATCTTATATAAATGGGTAAATATTCTTCTAAATTCACATCATTTTTTATCTCATGAGACGTAATGATAAATCAAGGTGGTATTTAATTCTTAGCCCCTCCCATCCCATTATTATTCCAATACATTCCACAAATATTGAATTATTGATTTAATTCACAAAAAATATCTCTTAACAATAATTCTATCTATAGAATAAATTATATGGGATATCCATATTTCTCTAACAAATAAAATAACATTCATAGAAAAGCATTGTATACAGAAATGGTATATGATTTAGGAAATATGCATATTCATTATACCAAGAATATCGATATTTATGATAAATGAAATGTCCCATGAGAAATAATCATAATAAATGAATAACTTCAATATAATATTAAGGACTACAAAATTAATAATATATAAAATATGTCAATACATTCCTCAAAAATTCATGTTTTGTAGAAAAATTACCTACATTAGAGAAATATAATAAAATTATCTGGTATAAATTATTTTAAAATTAACTAAATTATATTCATTATAAAACCATTGAAAACATGTAGAATAATCAAAATTAGAAAAAATAGTTATGGCATCGAGAAAATATTTCAACATCATATATATTATAAAGGAACCTTTATTTTGAATTTTTCATACGAAATTCAAAAATTAAATTTTTAAAAAAAAACATTAGAATAAATCTATTAATAACATAAAAAAATTAAAGGATAAAATAAACATCATTTAATGAATCATTTTTGTAAATAAAAACTAATTTTCTAAAATAATTAATAATAATAATAATAGAAAAAATACACTTAATCAAAATGAGTAATATGATCAGTTATTATATTAAACATTTCACTGATTTATTCTTCATCCAAAGAGAGAAAATATTCGAATGAAACATAGATCTATGTCAATATATATAGTATAAGATATTATATGATTTTATGAACTATATATTATAATATTCCATCACCAAAAAAATTATAATCAGTCAAAGAAGAATTAGCCTTCAAAATAAATTCTCACTTATTTATAACTATAAAATTGTAACACTTGATTTTGTATAAATGAATTTAACCATCCATAATCTTGTATACATATACAATAATGTTATATACATATAATGGGACATATATAGACCTCATAAAATAATATTGGATCATAAATCCAACTATGTCGCAAGGGACTAAAAATTGAGACAAAATAGATTACAAAGATCATATAATTGAAGTGAGAATTCTATATATGAAGTGATTACACGTAACAAATATAAATCCATTAAAAAAGTTTAAAATTAAAAAAAATTAAATTTTCGTTTATTCCCATAAAAATAATCCCATATCATTTGTAGGGAATTAAAAGTGCAACCCATTGAATAGAAATTTTGTTAAGATAGCCCTTTACCTCCCACTTCCACAATGATAAACATTATTTAACCTCAAGTTTAATTGTTTTAAATGTATTAATAAATTATAAAAAACCCATATTAAAATATATAATGTCATATATTATCTATATGTAACATATAATCATCCATTCATCAATAATCCATCATTATTATGCTTATTTCGGTGTTCACTTCTTCATTTTCTCATGTATGTTTCATCAAGGATATTCTCGTTCATTTTCAATGTGTCTTGTTTCATCATCTCTAAAATTATCATAATTTTAAATTTATAATACATATTACTATATAAATTTTATAATTATTAATTAAATTTGGAAAAGGAAAATGAATATCAAGGATTCCTAGAGATGGTAAGTTATACATGCGCACGAGTAATATTGTCATTTTTAATGGGAGAATGATAAATGAACAGGCTGATATATTATATTTATAGAATCAATATTATGTCATATGTATCATAAATATTAATAATTTCCACCATTAGAAATTTCCATCTGAGCCGGCTATGGGAAAAGTTATAATTTTACTTATAATGTAAAAATTGGAAAATAAATGGAAAAGTGATGGAAGTTTAGACCATTTAACACCATAATTATCCTATTAAAATGTTTTAATATTTTTAAAATGTTTATTAAAATATTATTTCTCAAAAAATATCAATATTTTCTTTTTCGACTCTATTAAATTTATTTCATTTTAATTAAATGAAGATAAAAATGAATTCAAATATAAACTCTTTAACTATATATTATACATTATTATTAACAATAAAATCATGTGGAACTAAAATTATAACACATTGATATTTTATAAGAAGTATATTTTTTATGGCTTATGTTATACGTAGTATCAAAGGAATCTTTCACGGCACACAACACTAGCATGGCTTGCGTTACATTCAATCGCGACCTTCCTCAATAGCGTGTGTAGTACACAATATCGAGTTTCAATAAACAATGATATATTATTATAATAATATAAACTAGCTGTTATGAATAGTATTAGTTGAATTTTTAAATTTATAACATTATTATTAAGCTAAAATATTTTCTAGAACATGGTATGAGAAAAAAATAAATTTTTCAGGTAAAATAAGTATTTTAAAAAAAATGCAGTTTTGCCGCCTTTTGATGGCGCACCCACATTAAATCTAGTTTTGAAATTATTGTAAGTTCAATTTGAAAAAATATAATTCTGCTTTGGAATCAGGATATAAAAATATACTCTGGATAAATTTTTCATATTACTCTGATAACTTACATATTTTAATGAATAGTGAAAACACCCTATATTTTAATTAAAACAAATTTTTTTCATCACAATTATTTATATGGTTAAATTATAATGTTTAATTGTTTTAATTTCTAAATAGAATATATTTTTACAATTTAATATAATTTATGTCATTATCATTAATTTTACATTGAATTCATAGGTAAACACATTTCAATCTTTGGCAACGTTTTAACTTTTAAAAACATGTTTTCATAACAACGAGATTAATTTTAAATGAATTACTATAACTTCTGTTTTTTGAATTTTGAAAAAAGGATTCCATATTGTTATTCGGTGGGTCCAAATTATGTTAATGGGTTACTTTTATTTTTTTGAGATTATGAATATTAACTACGGTAATTTTTATTTACTACAGTTAAAGTTAAATCGGGTAATTAAGGATAAATATAAGATTATAAAATTATGCTAACACTTTCCAAAATCCTATTGGATGAATAAAAGTAGACTCATGTCACCTAATGGTTTTACTACATTCCTTTAATGGACGTTTGACCATGAAATAATATATTTATTATTAAAACCAATGAAAGTGACAACATGTCACTCTCTTAAATATTATAAGTATAATAATTTTAATTTAGTGAAAAAATTAATGAATCTTCAAAAATTAATTGTATCCATAAATATAATATAATTATCTACCTCATATGAATTTATTTATTATTTTTAATGAATAAATAATTATCATTAATTATGACACAATAGTGATGTTGAAATTATTTTATTAATTGAAATATCTTATAAATGATTTTAAAAGTATTAAAAAAAATATTATATGAACTATTTAATGTGCTCCATTAATTTTATAGATAAAAATGAAATGTTATGAATCTATTAAATATTTTATTTCGAACATATCTTCTGTATATATTTTATTTAAATTCAAATTAATGAATAGTGTCAAAATTGACACTATTGTTAATTTATAGAAATTACATATTATAAAATGGTTTAAAAATCAAAAAAATATTTAAAAAATGTAATTTAAAATTTATATGTTCTAAAATGTAATAAAATATACAACTAAGAACAATTAAAAGAATATAAGTAATTATTTATACTGATTTAAAATTTAGAATATTATTACCACAAATAAAATTAAAAAGATTATATAAGGATAAATCATGTTGATAAAGTTTAAAATAAATTCCAAACATGTCTAAATATTATTAGATAATTATATTACAACCCTTTACCATCTAATATTCGGATTTTAGTCATTTTTTGAGGTTTTTATGTGGGTATGGAATTTATTATAAATTAATATTTCTTATAATTCAAAAGGTGCCCCTCTCCTCCCTTATAAAAGGGAACCTCCTCCCTCTCCTCCTCACACCACATTGGGCATTAAATCTCGTCCAAACCCTTCCAATTTCTCTTCTCCACTTCCCTAGAAATGTCCTATAGGTCCTGTTCTTCTTCAAAGACCAATCTTAGTTCCCTAATAGATGATTTCAAATAGGCGTGTCAAAGAAGAGGTAATATCTGTTACCTATTCTTTCAAATTTATTTCTTCTTCTACTTATTCTTCTTTAGTTGTTTCATTATGAAGTAATAACATCAGTATCACTCATATACTGATATGTTATTATAAATAATAAATAACCCTATTTCAACTTCTATCCATCCTATAGAAAATGAAATCACCGCGTGTGCGTACGTATGGAATACCGTCTCCACGCCATGGTGTAATCTGTTTTCCACCACCACCTAACTAAGATGGGTATAATGGTGTAAAGAATAACTATATATTATTATTGTAAATTGATATTGATTCTGATATAGTATACATACACTTCAATTCAATTCCACAATCATGGGAATGATATCATCACTCGTGCGTACGTACGGCCTACCGTCTCCACGATGTGATGCGACTCGTTCTACATGGTCTTCATTGAATAATGATTATATAAATGAATTGAATAACAAGTTTCAATGAAATATTACTAATAAGAAGTAAGAATATGACCATATATGATACCATAACAATGGTTATGATTCTTGAATAAGTCAATGACATTATTTAAATCATTATACAGGAGGTTCAGACATGTACAAAGCATATCAGACCTAAGGTAAATGAAAATCTTGCAATCTCAATTTTTATCTGAGATTGTTTATACTTCATAATTTACTGGGGAAGATTTATCATCCACATCCATGTTTCCTCAATATGTAATATTATTTCTATCCTCCTACAATTTTTTATATCCAACTTTACCCATTGGTATGTTTTTAGTAACATATATGAAAGGAATCTTTTGTCATTTTAGTACGAGGTACTTTTCTGACTTATCCGGCCAAAGTATGAGAAAAATGTTTTTTAACTTATACGAAATGAATGGATTTTTGTGATTTTATATACAATTATTTCCATGAAGCTTCCTTTACAAGTTTTCAAGCTTATTTTTAATCAACTTCTTTTAGATTAAAATTGTAAGACATGTTAAGAAAGGAAAAATGTTTTTGAAGTAGATATGATTTTTTCCTCAAGAATAGAGTTCAAGTGTTTTATCATAATTATTTTTCTTCTAAGATAATATAGGGTTCTATTTATATCCCTATTTTTAAATTTATTTGATTATGTTATGATGGAATTAATTGTATGATTTCATTTTATCTTATATGGATTATGGTATGATGACATGATGTTTAATAATCCCATTTTTATTACATGGGTTTTACTATGATGAATGATTTATGATTTTGTGGCACACATAATAATAGTTTCATTATGAGATGTGTGGGACCTATATCTCCCTCCAATGCATTGGGTAAAGATTTATATCTCATTAGATAGACATCGCTAGAATGGCAAGTTAATCTGGTTCAGTGATATAGGATTGAAACGAGGAGTGAACTCGGTTCAGTAATGGACTTTGTCTGCTATGATAGTCTTGGTAATGAGTATTGACTAAAATGAAATGATTTTCTATGATTATGTGTGTATGACATAAAGTTTCATGTTTTATGTTTTGATTATTGGGATTACATTTCACCACTATGATTTATCCCATGTTATGATATTATGATCTATTTTGTAGGTTATGATATTCAAAATGTTATGTTCTTATAATTATGATATGATTGATATTTATTTTTTTTTATCATTACTGACCATTTGAGCTTACCCTTTTGTATGTTTTATTTTACCGAGGTCAAGATGAAGGGTATTGAGTAGGATATTCCAAAAGGGAGTCTATATATGATAAAATAAGTGGGAAACAACGTAGATGATTTATTAACCTGTTGTTTATGTTTCCTAGTTTCTAAAGACACAATACCAATATGGTCCGTTCATGGTTTTGTTATATGTTATAATAAGTGTGATTCAATTTTTATGTAATAACAATGTATGAAAATTATGGGTCGTTATAGTTGGTATCAGTGGCAAAGGATGTAGGAATGAATCTGATCCTTGGGAACTATCACATGTGAGCATTGGATGATTCATGTCCCTCCGCCCAAGGGCTTCCTGAATAAATGTCTGCCACTGGGAATGGTGGTGTGTCCCACCCAGGTGGTGTATCCTCCCATGGTGTTCCCTAAAAGGTATCAATTATAGTTCATTGGAATTAATTCCTAACTGTTATAGTCGGTATCAGTGGAAAGTTATAGTCAACCATTGGAAACTAGGATGTGAAATCCCTAGTAAGAACCCTAGGGATATGTCTAAGAATAGAACACAATATTAGTGTTTCAGAAGTGGACATGAATAACCTATGATAATACCTCAAGTGTAATATTTTATTCTTGATTATGTGGTTTTCTTATTATGATTAGTTTTCTCACACTATGCTTATTGGTTTTAGTCAATGGCTAGAACCCGAAGGAACCATGTTAATGCAGAATACGACGAGCAATGCAATGAGTGTCTCCCTGATAAACCAAACATTATTGGAGATGGAATGAATAATCTTACCGTCGTGCTCACGTAACTTTCTCAAGATAAGAACTATTCAAGACATCCAAACGAACAATGGAAGGATCAAAATTCTATTGAATCCTTAATTAGGCAGCGTCCACCTTCATTCAACGGGACTTCTGATCTATTAGTGGCAGAAAAAATGGATTAAAACCACTGAAAAGATATTTTCAGTTCTACAATGTTCTGAACATGACAAAGTCATCTTAGCAGTGTATCATTTGGAAGGTGATGCTGATAAATGGTGCAATCTTATCAAGAATACGAGGAAAAGAGATGAAATTTAGTCCATGGAATGGGATGAGTTCAAGAACTTATTTTTCAATAAGTAATTCCCTTGTATTCGTCGAACAATGATAGAAAAAGAGTTTCTTGAACTGAAGAAAAAGGATGATGAATCTGTTGGTACCTATGATGCAAATATTACATGACTTGCAAGGTTCACTTCCAGAATTATTATCCAACCTGAGAGTATAATTGATCGATTCATTAGTGGCTTAAAACCATGTCTTCAATGGGTGTTAGCCATAATGGACTTCAATAGCTACGAGGAAATTGTTCGATGTGCTCTCAAGGTTGATATGGAGATTGGAGTAACCCATCAGTCATATGGGTTTGATAGGAAGAGGAAAATGGAATTTGAAGGAAAATCTAAAGACCCCACTAAAAAGAAGATGAATTTTCATTTATGCTCCTATTGTGGAAAGAAACATGGATGAAATTGTTGTGAAGGGAAAAGAAAATGTATTATGTGTGGAAAAGAAGGTCATCGGGTAGTTGAATGTCGAAATAATGGGAAGAAGATTTCTAATGATGTGAACAAAGAATGGAATACACAGAATGCACCTCCAACACTTCAATGTTTCAAGTGCAAGGAGATGGGTCATTATTCCAATCAATGCACAAATCCACGGGTTGTTTACGATGATCGACGTCAAAAAACTCTTAAGGCCAAAGAAAAAGGAAAGTCACATGAAATTGCTATCGGAAATGTGGAGTATGATAACAAAGTTTTGAAAGGTACACTTACCATCCACTCTAAAGTAGAAAATATTTTACTTGATTCTGGATCCACCCACTCTTTTATTTCTGATGAATTTTCTAAGGGTATAATCGTATTACATCAGCAGTTAGATATTGAGTAAGCTGTGACAACCCCTAATGGAACAATAGTCCCATTAAAAGTTTATAATTCTTCTCAGATTTAAGTTTTTGGGAAACTTCTTCCTAGAAATATTGTGATCCTTCCTATAGTGTAAATTGATGTGATTCTTGGCATGGATTCATTTTCTTTATACAAAGCGCATATCAATTTCCAATGAAGGGAAATCACATTTAATATTTTCGATCCATCTACTATCATCAATCGATGCAAGGATGAATATAAACATTCAGTGGAAATTTCTTCCATCTGATGGGTCTTGATTCCAATAAATAAAGGTTATTTATCTCAAATGGTTAGAGAGAAACTCACGATTAAGAATACACCCATTATACGGGAGTTTGATGACGTCTTTCCAGAGGAACTTCCAAGTTTTCCACCAAATTGTGAAGTTGAGTTTTCAAAAGAACTCATACCGAGTGCTATTCCCATTTAAGATACACATTATAGCATGGCCCTAATTGAGTTTTAGAAATTGAAGAAGCAAATCCAATGGAATCATGATGAAGGATTCATACACCCTAGTGTATCACCTTGGGGAGCTCATGTTCTATTTGTTACGAAGAAAGATGGATCAGTGAGACTCTGCGTTGATTATAGAGAACATAACAAGATCACTATAATGAAAAAATATCCTCTCCCATGCATTGATGACTCATTTAACCAACTACGCGAAGCTCAATACTTTTCCAAGAATGATCATTGTTCGAGGTAACATCAATTAAGGTTCAAAAGGGAGGATATACCAAAGACGGATTTCCGTACAAGGTATGGACACTATGAATTTATACTAATGCCATTTGGTCTTACAAATTCCCCTTCTATCTTCATGGATCTAATGAATAGTGTCTTTAAAGACTATCTTTATCAGTTTTTGGTAGTCTTTATAGATGATATTCATGTCTATTCAAAGAGTAACGAAGAACATGATGATCACTTGAGGATTGTATTTAAGACCCTGAGAAAGGATAAGCCTTATGCCAAATTTACCAAGTGTGAATTTTGGTTTCAAAAAGTTGCATTTTTGGGTCACATAATCTCAAAAGATGGGATATCTATGGATCTATAAAAAACAATGGTTATCGAAAGAAGGTCGAGACCAACAACAATAACTGATAACCAATGATATCTTGGTTTAGATGGATATTGTCAACGTTTTGTGAATGATTTTTCACAATTATCTAATCCACTCGCCAGGTTGACTCGAAAAAGAGTTATGTTCATGTGGATGGTGGAGTGTGAAAAGAATTTCAAGGAGTTAAAAAGAAGGTTATCCAGTGCACCTGTCCTCACACTTCCTTGTTGTGGAGAAAATTTTGTGATCTATAGCGATGCATCCATGAAGTGATTGGGGTGTGTTCTCATGGAAAATGATATGGTGATATCTTATGCCTCACGATAGTTGAAAAACCATGAGAAAAATTACCCAAATCATAATTTGGAGTTAGATGTGGTAATATTTGCATTATATATTTGGAGGCATTATCTTTATGGTGAATGGTGTTATATTTATACTGATCATAAAAGTTAATGTATATTTTCACAGAAAAGGAGTTGAATATGAGCCAAAGAAGATGGTTGGATATAATTAAGGATTATGACTACTCAATTCATTATCACCCTGGGTAAGAAAACAAGGTGGCAGATGCATTAAGTCAACAAGACCATGCTAGCTTATCCATGATGAGGATCATAAAAGATCCAATATTTTTGGATCTACAAAGGATAAATCATGGAATTATAATCGAAGGGGAAAATCTTATCTTTCTCAAATGAATGTTCAACCTTCTATGCATGTGAAGATTAAAGAGGAACAAAAAGAAGATGTAGAGTCACAAAAGAAGGTGAGAAATGTTCCTGAAATCTACCTTGATTGTGATGGGATAATAAGGTTCCGAAATCGGTTTGTGTTCCTCCAATCCCAGAATAAAAGAAGGAATTGCTGGATGAGGCTCATATTTCTTCATTATCTATTCATCCTAAAATTAAGAAGATGTATTGGGACCTGAAAGAGAACTTCTAGTGGGATGGCATGAAAATAGAAGTTGTTGAATATGTCTCTTTATGCTTGGTTTGTCATCATGTTAAAGTTGAGAGAAAGAAGTCTAAGGGGATGTTACAACCATTACCCTAACCCGAATTGAAATGGGAAATCATAACTATGGACATTGTCACTAGAATTCCTAAAATATCTAATGAAAATAATGTTATTTGGGTCATAGTTGATCATCTTACGAAGTCATCACACTTCATTGCTATTAGAGAAGTTTTATCTCTGGATCATCTTGCAAGGATATATGTAACGGAAGTGGTAATATTGCATAGAGTACCACTTTCCATTATATCTGATCGGGATATGAGGTTTACCTTAATGTTCTGGCAAAGTCTTCAACATACTCTAGATACAGAGTTGAGTTTCAGCACAACTTATCATCCTCAGAGAGACGGGCAGTCTGAGAGAACAATTCAAACTCTAGAAGACAGGTTGAGAGATTGCTCTATGGATTTCAATGGTGGTTGGGATCAACACCTACCTTTGGTGAAATTTTTCTATAGTAATAGCTTTTACTCCAGCATTCAGATGGCTCCTCATGAAGCTCTATATGGAAAGAAATGACGAACTCCAACTTTCTGGGATGATGTCGGGGAAAGAAAGATATTAGGACTTGATCTTGTTGATGAGATGGCAGAGAAGGCCAGATCTATTAAACAACACATAAGATCATCTCAGAGTCGGCATAAAAGTTATGCCTCCAACCGAAAAAAAGACTTAGAGTTTGAATTTGGTGATAAAGTGTTCTTATGAATATCTCCTGGGAAGAGAGTAATGAGATTTGGAAAGAAGGGAAAGTTGATCCCTAGGTATATCGGTCCTTTCGAAATAATGAAACGTGTTGGGAAGGTAGCTTACCGATTGGCACTTTCACCAAATCTCTCTCAAGTTCACGATGTGTTCCATGTATCTCTCTTGAGAATGTACATACCTGATCCTTCACATGTACACAGCTCAGAAGTTGTACCGCTGGAGCAAGATCATTCTTCTGAAGAACTATCAATAGAGATTTTGGATCAGAGTGAAAAAGTTCTACGGAACAAGACCACTCTCTTGGTGATATTTTTATGGAGGAACCACCAATTTGAAGAAGCAACATGGGAGTTTGAGGATATGATGGGGGAGAAATATCCTCATCTGTTTGTTACAATGTGACGAATTTCGAGGGAGAAATTCATTTTACGGGGGATAGAATGAAACACCCTAATATTTTATGAGAAGTATATTTTATTATGTCTTATGTAATACGCAACAACAAAGGAATCTTTCACGGCACACAACACTAGCTTGTCTTGCGTTACACGCAGTCACGACCTTCCTCAATAGCGTGTGTAGTACGCAATACTGAGTTTCACTAAACAATGATATATTATTATAATATTATAAAGTAGTTTTTATTAATATAATTAACTGAATTTTGAATTTTATATCATTATTATTCATCTTACATATTTTCTAGATCATGGTATGAGAACAAAATAATTTTTTCGGGTAAAATAAGTATTATTAAAAAAATGCAGTGTTGCCACCTTTTGATGGTGCACCCACATTAAATCTAGTTTTTGACATTTTTATATGTTAAATTTGACAAAATAAAATTATTCTTTGGAATAATGATATAAAAATTTACTTTGGATAAATTTTTTCTATTATTCTGATAACTTTTATATTTTAATGAATAGTAAAACCACGCTATATTTTAATTAAAAACAACTTTTTTAATCACAATAATTTATATGGTTAAATTATAATATTTAATGGGTTTAATGTATAAATAGAATATATTTTTATCAATTAATATAATTTATGTCATTAGAATTAATTTTACATCGAATTCATAGGTAAAAACATTTCCATCTTTGGCAAGGTTTTAACTTTTAAAAACCCATTTTCTTAACAACGAGATTAATTTTAAATTAATTACTGCAACTTCTATGTATTTAATTTTGAAAAATGGATTCCATATTTGGATTAAGTGGGTCCAGATTATGTTAATAAGTTACTTTTATTTTTTGAGATTAGGAATAGTAACTACGTTAATATTTTTAACTGTAGTTAAAGGTAAATCAGGTAATTAAAGGTAAATATAAGATTATTAAATTGCCCTAACACATTCCAAAGACCTATTGGATGAATAAAAGTCTACTAATATCACCTATGGGTCTGACTAGATTCATTTCATGGACTTTTGACCATGAAATAATATAATAATTATTAAAACTAATGAAAGTGACAACATGTCACTCTCTTAAATCTTATAAGTATAATAATTTTAATTTAGTGATAAAATTAATGAAACTTCACACATAAATAGTCTCCAATAATATAATAAAATTATCTACATCATATGAATTAATTTATAATTTTTAGGGAATAAATTATTATCATTAATTATGACACAATAGTGATGTTGAAATTATTTTATTGATTGAAATATCATATAAAAGATTTTAAATGTATTAAAATAAATATTATATAAACTATTTAATGTGCTACAATAATTTTATAGATAAAAATGACATGTTATAAATCTAATAAATATTTTATTTAGAACATATCTTCTGTATATATTTTATTTAAACTCAAATAAATGAATAGTGTCAAAATTGACACTATTGTTAATTTATAGAAATTACATATTATAAAATTGTTTAAAAATCCCAAAAATATTTAAAAATTGAAAATTAAAATTTATATGGATTAAAATGAAATAAAGTATTAAATTATGGACAATTAACAACATATACGTAATTATTTATTATGAATCAAAATTTTAAATATTATTAACACAAATAAAATTAAATAGATTGTATAAGGATAAATCATGTTAATAATATTTTAAATAAATTCCTAACATGTCTAAATTTTATTGGCTGATGATATTACAACCCTATCTCATCTAATATGTTTATTTGAGTCATTTGTGATATTTATATGTGGTTTTGGAATTTATTATAAATTCATATTTCTTATAATTCCAAAGGTGCCCCTCTCCTCCCTTATAAAAGGGAATATCATCCCTCTCCTCCTCACACCACATTGAGCCTTCAAGTTAGGCCAAAACCTGCCAATTTCTCTTCTACACTTCCCTAGAAACATTCAATAGGTCCTGTTCTTCTTCAAATATCATTCATAGTGCCCTAAGAAGAGATTTCAAAGAGGCGTGTCAAAGAAGAGGTAATGTCGGTTACCAATTCTTTCAAAATTATTTTTTCTTATAATTTTTCTTATTTAGTTTTTTCATTACTAAGTAACAACATCAGTATAACTCATATACTGATATGTTATAATAAATATGAAACAACCCTATTTTACCTTCTATACATCCAATGGGAAATGAAATCACAGCGCGTTCGTATGTACGGAATACCGTCTCCACGCTGTGGTGCAATCTGTTTTCCACCACCACCTTAATTGGATGTGTATAATGGTGTAAAGAATAACTATATATAATTATTGTAAATTAATATTGATTCTGAAATAGTATACATACACTTCAATACAATTCCACGATCATGGGAACGATATCATCGCTCGTGCGTACGTACGACCTACCGTCTCCATGATGTGATGTGACTCGTTCTACATGATCTTCATTGAAAAATGTTTATATAAATGAATTGAATGAGTAAATATGATATATATTACACTAATAACATTTTGGAAATCAGGTATCTATAATCTAAGAAGAAGAATAAGAATTTATTCGACAAAACACACATAATAACATAAAGTAATAAACACCCGAATAACAAGTAGCAATGAAATATTACTAATAAGAAGATAAGAATATGACCATATAAGATATGATAACAATGAGTATGATTCTGGAATAATTCAATGACATTATATAAATCATTATACAAGAGTTTTTCACACGTACAAATCATATCACACCTAAGGTAAGGGAAAATCTCACAATCTCAATTTTTATCCAAGATTGTTTATACTTCAGAATTTACTGGTGAATATTTATCATCCACATCGATGTTTACTCAATATGTAATATTATTTCAATCCTCCTACAATTTTTTAAATCCAATTTTACCCATTTTTATGTTTTTAGTAATAGATATGAAAGGAATATATTGTTGTTTTTAGTACGAGGTACTTTTTTAACATATCTAGCCAAAGTACGAGATGAATGTTTTTTTAACTTATACGACATGAATGGATTTTTATGATTTCAGATACAATTATTTCCATAAATATTCTTTTACAGGTTTTCAAGATTATTTTTATTCAACTTCTTTTAGATTAAAATTGTAATACATGTTATGAAAGGGAAAATGTTTTTGAAGTTGAAAGGATATTTTCTTCAAGAATGGAGTCCAAGTGTTTTATCATAATTATTTTCCATCTATTATAATATAGGGTTCTCTTTATATCCCTATTTTTAAATTGATTTTATTATGTTATGATGGAATTAATTTTATGATGTCCTTTTATCTTATATGTATTATGTTATGATGGCATGATGTTTAAGAATCCCATTTTTATTACATGGGTTTTTCTATGATATATGATTTATGATTTTATGGAACACATAATAATGGTTTCATTATGAGATGGGTGGCACCTATATCTCCCTCAAATTCATTGGGTAATGATTTATATCTCATGGGATATACATGGCTGGAATAGCATGTTAATCCTGTTTAGAGACACAGGACTGGAATAAGGAGTGAACTCGGTTCAATAATGGCCATTGTCTGCTATGATAGTCTTGGAAATGAGTCTTGACTAAAATGAAATGATATTCTAGGATTATGTGTGTATGAAACAAATTTTCTTGATTTATGTTATGATTATTGGGATTACATTTCACCACTATGATTTATCCCATGTTATGATATTATGATCTCTTTTGCGGGTAATATATTCAAAATGTTATGTTCTTATGAATATGATATGATTGATATTTATTTTTTTACCCTTACTGAGCATTTGATCTCACCCTTTTTTATGTTTTATTTTCACCAAGTCAGGAAGAAGGGTATTAAGTAAGATATTCCAAAAAGGGAGTCTAGATATAATGAAATAAGTGGGAGACAACATAGACGATTTAGGAACCAATTGTTTTTGTTTCCCAGTTTCTATAGACATTATACCTATACGGTCCTTTCTTTGTCATTATATTTTAATATTCTTATTTTTATACTAAAAAACTATTTCATGCCAATGTTAGGAGCTCATGGCTTTTGTAAATTTTTTTACATTATTATTAATTCCTTATTAAAATTAATGATTTATTCCATGAATCATGTTTATTATCTATTATATGAAAGGTATGGTTTTCAAATTATATTATTATATTCTCATTCCCTTATTATCATGTTATATTGATATCTTTTATGCTTTCCTTTACCAATAATACACAATGACCCATTGTGTTTCTTGATTTACCTTGGTTATGAAGAACTTTTTTTTATATAAGGGATGTATTATGTGAGAATATCTATATATATTTTATTTAAGATAATTCATTAAAAAAGAGGATTGTGTCTTTGGACTCCAAATATACTAAAACATTATGGTTATAAGTAATGAATTTATGATATGTGTTAAATATTGATCTAGAAATATCTAATATTTATTTATTAAAATCTAGGTCTCTCATTGGTTTTATCATTGGATTGACTTATCCAACCATTCGAGATTCGAATTAAAAGAATTCAGTGAAAGGATTGGTGATATGTTTAAATATAGGATAACATATTGTAGTTTTCATAGGGTATAGATTATGTGATTTTCAATGAAATTAAATCCTAATCTGGATACAATAGGTTGATTTGTCTCTATTGAAAATTTACATAAGGTTAATAAATCCAAAAATGTACAATTAGCTTCAACTCATTCTTTACATGATGCACAAAAATATGCCTTGTACCATACTCATTTTGAAAATCATGTTAAATATGATTTGTATAATACAAATATTCATTCCAAAAAATTATGAAGAATTTTTATAGATGATTTTTATGGGTTTTAGAGGAGAAACCTATAGTTTCAAATATTTAAAATAATGTTTCATTATATATAATTATTATAAATTATTTTTCATGATTATGTGGTTTTCCACCATTAATATTGTTTCAATTAATATTGTTATTTCTTTTAGATTGTGGAGGGAACCATAAAGAACATGGTTAATGTATAATGTGATAGAAAATGAGTTAATGAAAAAATAATTAGGGTTATCAATAGAGTATATGATATTATGTTTTTCTTAAATAGTTTTCATGATATATGATTAAAATATTAAAACATAACCAAATCTTGCACTCACAATGGAATGTATGTTTATATTTTGCTGAGAGAATGGGTGGTACAGACAATGGAGGAATGAATATTTAGTTTACTGTATATCAGGAATTTGGAAAAATCACAAAAGTTATTTCCTCAATTTAATGAGAAACTATTTCATATGTGGAGGAGAATGGAAAATAGAATGTAATTGGAGAGTAAAAACGAATTTTTTAATTAATTAAATGGATGATTATAATGGATACCCTAAGGCATTACAATAAGATGATTGTTTCAAATGAATAATGTTGAGGCATTATAAAAAATGATATCCTAGGGGTAAATCTCAAGAAGAGGATAATCAAGGCTACACATGTAATATAATTATTCTTGATGATAAAGAGAAAACAGATGACATATAAAAAGAAGTATGTATTAAGGAATAAGATGATGAATCTTTGTTAATGGTTTATGAATATGGATATATTTATTGAATCTTGTGATTTACATTATATAAATCAGGAAGAAAATAAGTAAATTACTATATTAATTCTTTCTTAAGGATTTTCAAGAATATGTTGAATGGTACTGATAACCAATAAATGTAATTAAATGCTAAGGTGATATTTTATGAAAATTTTGCGACGAAAGGAATTATAGACCTATTTATGTTCCCATTGATAAAATAATTAGTTTTTGTTTTTATAAAGTTATTGATCATATGGATAATGTAAATTGGATAGTATTGAGGACCATTGATATTGTTAATGATTTTATAAAAAGTGTCTTAGGATATCATTGATCTAGTTTAATTCATTATTCGATATACAAAATACATTCAATAATATGTTACTTCTTTTAATTAATGAGGAAGTATATGTTTTTTAATAGAGTTTTTATGGTAATTATGTTTATTAAAATATTTCAGTACAATGTAGGTCTGAGGAATGCATATAATATTTATATAACAATTAAGAGATAATTTATGTTATTTATTAGATTAATGTTTATTTTTTTGGAAGTTTTTATGACCTTATTAATATTTTTTTTATTTTTTTAATGGTTTTATGTTTAACCATTTTTGGAATTGTTTTATTATAATGTAAAATGTCATTTTAGAGATTATTTTATTGTTTCATTATATGAAGATTTATCCATATTGGATATCTTATTCTCACCAATATGGTTTTGATGATAAATAGATATGGAAGAAATGACTTATTATTCATTTGTATATCATAGGATCCTTTACTATAAACGAAATCAACAATTCATCTTTATTTAGTTATATTATGAGATAATATGTAATTTAGTTAAAGAATTACTAAAGGATGAGATTGTTATTATGATTTTGAAATAAATAATGTACGAATATTTTTTCATTATCTCTTTTAATATAACCCTACTATAGTATCCCATAGTCGATGTTTACTTTATATCATTTTCATAAAATACAGGGAATTTAATCTTAAAGGGACAAATAGTTTAGTTGTCTTGTTAAAAATTATTCATACATTACATTAACATTATAATTGAAAACATATAATAAATAATGTGTTCCTTGAGAATTAAATATTTCCCCATAGAATGTACCTTAATATCATATCATAAAATGATTCGTAGTATTATAAGGAAAATAAAACAAAGGGGTGATCTCTGATTCTCAGTAGGGTTATGAATATAATGGAATATATCCGGAATAAATAATAATTACCAGTATATAAAGTAAAAATAGTGAATAACATTCCATCATATAATTAAATGATCATTATATATAAGGAATAAATTATGGTAAAATAATTCCATATAAATTATAAAGTGTTCATGAAACATAACCATGGATATTCAAAATTATGGAATAATCACATGAAAAATGAATTATAATCTTTTAATGAGGTAATTCATAATTATAGAAATCATATCCCTATTTTTAAGGCTTCATACCAACCCATATTATATTATTTTTAATGGACTTTTCCAAAAATCAATTTATTTTTGTATCATGAGACCTACCCAAGAATCAATGAGCTATAATAGGCCTATACAATCACATATTATTTCAAATGAATTTATTATATGAAATTAGTGAAACATAAAAAAACAATTATATTGAAAAATTATCCTTGAAATTTTAACAATTACCACAATTAATAATCATAACCATAAACCATCTAGAGTAATATGAATGGTATAAAACTGGTAAATCCCTCAAAAAATGATCATAAATCATCCATAGAAATAATATGGATTATATCATTAAAACCTATCCCTAGTGAATCATAACTACAAAAATATTTTGATGTCAATTACAAATAGAAATACAATAAAATGTCATAAAAACATTCATTAAGAAAAAACATATTTTATAATGAAAATATTTTTGAAAATTTAGGTTTAAAATATTGAAAAAAAATTTATTTAGAATATTTAGTTGAAGCTATAGTGTAATATTTTATAAATTTAGTGGTCATGATGGTGTAGATTCAATATGGGTCATACATGAAAAAACAAAATTCGTTCAGAAGTTATGGTAAAAACCAAATAGCCATTTTTTGAAAAATTAGATGATCTTCCATTAAAAATATTTTGTAAAAATGTAAAAAATTGGTAAAATTTTCATTATTTAATATATTTTATAATTATAAAAAACATTTTTAATTTTTTTTTTGAGAACTTGTATTTTCAATAAAAATAGTTCCGAATGAGGAGAGAAATAAAGACGATTTTTTATAAAAACATTATTTGAAACTTTTTTGATACCTAAAAAGTTAAAAATTATTAAAAAACATGTATTATAATTACCTAACCATAAAAAAACAAAATTCACATGTTTCATGATAGGTGGATTGTAATATTTTAATGTTGGAACGATAAAAATGAAAAAATAAAAAATGATGATATTGTATTTAAAAACCATTACAGTTTTGGTATCATTGAATTGTAACCCCATGATATAATAACAATAAATGAAACCTAATATATAAAAAGAATAAATAAATTTATGATATTAAAACTCAAATAGTATTTATATACACATCATAAAATAAGATAGCTTCATAGTAGGACATATGTTCAGAAAAGGTAAATCGAAGAAAAATTACCTTACATTAGATCAGTTATCTATCATACATTTTTTTGAACCATTATAGTAATTATACATTTTTTAAAAATCTATTATAGAACTATAATCATATTTTCATTTCTTATAAACTATAATAATATCCTTCTATTAATTTTTTTTAATTATTCTTTGTTTAAATCACAATTTCAAGTGATAATTATATCGCATTTCAACTATACATTATTTTGGTAATTTTAGTCCATTCACATTGATAAACATTAAATTATGTATATAATTTAAATGATTATATCATTATCTTGTATATCCAGTATATGTTAATGTATAATGTTCTATAAATGTTAATGGAATAAAATTCATTACACTATTTATAGAGATGGTAGGTCGTATGTACACATGAATGCTAATTCCAATTACTCGATGGATAAAAAGAAATAAAAAAATACATCAATTAATATTTATAGAATAATATTTATTTTATATAAAACATTGAAATTAAAAAAAATACTTCCTTATTGAAAGCCCTTTAAAAATATAATGAAATTCATTTCTCATCGCTACGTTGAGGTGGTAGTCCACAGGTATTCATAAGAGACATTATTGTTTTCTATTAGATTAGAAGGTAAGAATTAATAGCTTATTTTATATGTATTGAATAATTTAAATTTCATTGATTTAATTTTTATTCAATATCATTATCTACACATCCTTTTATAAATTCATAACTGAAAAATTAATAATGTTTCTCTGTGATGATGCAATTTGTCGCACATATGTGCGATGTTATTATGTCCCCCATGGAATGGATGGTTAAAGGGTATAATTTAATTAATAATCCCAAAATTATACTAATTATATATATATAATAATAATTATGTGAAATAAATCAATATATATATCTTTTAACAGTGGTGATGGAAAATGAATTACATCGGTTTGCAAGGTGGTAGTCCCCTAAATAGAGGATGGAAAGTTTTGTTTCCCATATGATGCATGGGGTTATGGATTAGGTTTATTATATTTAAATAATAACATATTAGTATATATTGGACATTGGTGTTAATATTTTAGTATAGTTTAATGATATTATAATGATTTTGAATATGAAATAAAATAAAATGAACATATATAAAGTTTAAATCTTCTTCAGTGTGCCCATTTATGTTCAAAACTCAAGCCTCCATTGGAAGGGTTTCAAATAAAAATAAGGAATATAGGAAGTGTTGATGAATTTAAGGAATATATTTTCATTTATTTTTCTGAATCAAATTATAATGTGTGTGTGATGATTTGGGGAGAGTGAGTGGAATTTCACTTTAGTCAGAATTTAAGTTGACTATAGTAGATAATTTTCGTTATTACGGTAAATAAATGAAATAAATTTTTATGAATTAAATTCACATAATTATAATAATTTAATCTCATATTAGTCCTATAGACATGTTGAAAAATCAATTTTCAAGAAATGTATTTTCCCAGGAAAAAATGATCTTATATTAACTATAATAATATAAAAAATCATTACATGAATTCAAAAATAAAAATTTATATGTATAATATATAAATATCACTTAAATAACTTATACATAGGTTTTATTTTAATTAACTAAAATTTTAAATCATTATTCATATTAAAAGTCTTTTAAAAAAATATTTTTTAAAACAAAAAATATACTATAATCTAGTATAAATGTGATTAAAATGTAATGAATTTAATTAAATATAATTAAATAATACTAAAATTAATTGAAGTAAAATTCAAATAATAGTATTATTTTAAAATAAATACATTAATTTAAATAAATTATAGTTTTCCAAAAAAATCAATATATTTCCATATTTATTAAAAAATAAATATTTTCTGAAGAATCCAAAAATTTCACCATATGTAAATTTTGATTTTCTAATTTTATAAATGAGTGTAATTTTTTAAATCAAATATTCTATATGTGGTAAAAAATAAATTTTAAACTATGAGTGAAAATCCGGCATAAAAATAATATTATTAAAGCATTATATTTTAAAAAAACTTCTTTTTCATTCAATTTGTTCTTTTTGAATTTATAATCAATAAATTATATGGATATTATTTTATACATTTTTAAACGTTAACTTTTAATTATTTAGATAACCATATTCATACCATCCAACGTAAAACCTATATTATAAATTTAATGTTTAAAAGATATTGTATTTTTGTGAATTATTTTTTATTTAATCTCAATGTTTTATGAATTGCATGTTATTATGATATTAAATTTATTTAAAAAGAAATATATCATAAATTATCATTTTTTTAAATTCTCTTCTAATCATTGTTTTTTGCATATATACTATTGAACATTATGTTCCACTTTCAATATCTTATGGTTTTACAATATTTCACATAAATTAATTACATTCTCAAAATTTAATATTTACCTCAACAATCCAGGGTTAGACATTAAAAAATGCATTTCTCAAATCCAACATAAAAAAATGATTAATAAAACAACCTCTTAATAATATATAATGGGATATATGATGTTTATCTAGAATAAAATATTACTAGGATTATTAATACGAAAATATTTATTTGATGTGAATATATAGAAATGGACGAAGAGTGTTAATAATTATGGAGATTAATAAAGATCATTGATACCAATAGATTTAAAAATATTGAGAATGTTTATTTCTAAAAAACAATATATCCATGAAGAAATATAATATCATTTGATTTATCAAATTTTAAGGTAATATGATATTATTTTGGTTTTAACAAAATTTTCGTAATGTTGATGAGTTCTTTTACTCTCTATGAATTAAAGGAAATATACATTCTTGTTACCTTTTTATTTTAGAAGATGATTTTATACTTTTTGTTTTCTTATTTCAATTTACATGTCATCTCTTAATATAATAAATGAATATAAAAAATGATTTTTTTGTTCTTGAAGAACTAAAATTAGCTTCTTAAGGAATCATACGATCCATAAAAGAGTGTGAAGTCCATCTCTATGTCTCAAAATATTTACCAAAACCAAAATGGTTTCCTTGAGTCGTCCAATATAATACATTAATCTCTAAATATAAATAGTAATAATCAATGTTCAATATAATCCATTCAATCATTTCTTATCCAAGAAGTTTATTTTGATAAAAAAATGTATTATTGACTAAAACATCATCTAATCTAGTGATTGGAATTGCATAGTTATCACCATTTGGTTATGGTTTAATCCACACTGAATCAGTAGATGTTATTGGTTGTCAACTGAAATGAGGGTTATCCTTTTTATAAAACTATATTAATATATTTCCAATAACATTCCCTTATATTAATAACAATTAATTACCTCAATGTCAACGATATGATAAACACTAAAGGCCACCAAAACTTTCATTAAAACCATTTTCTCATTATTATCACATCATAGAGCACATATTAAGGGGTTTCCTCCCTTATTCATGTAGTTTTATGTAGTTAATCATTCCATTGAATTGATTGTCTTGTCGATTGTTATTATTCTATATATTCATTCAAATCTATAATTAAATTTATTTTATAGTACTATCCATATAAATTTCATAATTATTGTAACAGAAATATAATTGATATAATAATACTATAATATAATTCTGGAAAGAAATAACATTATTCATTCTACTTATTCTATAGTAATAACCAAAGCATGACCCTAATCCATTATCTTGTTTTGACGAATATTCTATTTATGATTGGGGAATTAAATTTTTGTATCACCCCATCTCCTTACAGTGGAAAAATTTCACACTGGAAAATTCTTTATTTCCCATATATTCATGAGAATGGTGGCATTTATATCCACACTTGAATAAAACTAGAATTCCTATAAATCATGTACCAGATTGTTTCATTTCATAATTATCAAATGGGAAAATCCATATTTCCATTCATCACATTATCCATACATTTTTATTTCATCCTCTTACTTTGTAGATTAACTTCAATACCATAAGATATATATTATTCTGTCTTTACATATATAACACATGATCCTTTGTATTGTTATGTTGAGGAATTTTTAGATACTTGAGTCCTTCAGTGAATTATATGAATTCTATCAAAGATAAGGGAAGATTCTCTCTTTGTTTATGTATGTAGACTGTATCATGCCATATAAACCTTGTAATGATTGATTTATATATAAAATATTTTTCATTATCTCATTTTCATAGACTCTAGAATTATCCTTCTATATAATATCATTTATCAAGGGATAAAATCTTTTCCATGAATAGTTTCTTAAAATCCATCCTTTCAGTACTATAGTTTATTCCACATATTTAAGGTTTTTAATCATCGAACACCATTGATCTATTTCTCCTAAGAGAGGATAATCATTCATGCATAATATCTCTATTTCATTAATTCCCAAAGCGAGAAATATATTCTCTATGTAACTTATCCATTTTTCATCAAAATATGTATTTTTCGTACCATTGAATGATATAGATTATTGATGCATAAATAAGGCATACATTGTTACACCACAATGTACATAATTTTTCTTCGCTATATTTGAAATGATTATTCTAATTAACTAATACAGTATCCCAAACATGGTTATAATTTGATTTGTTATAGTTATAACTCTATATACATAATTAATATCGTTCCATATATGGTAATCCCTACACTGGTTATGTGAATTTATATTGTTTTGGTTCCTTCCTCTATGCACTATTTCTAAACAGTTTCATACCTTTTATATGATCATGAAATTATAATACATAATTTATAATCCCAATTCCAATGACACACATAACATAAATTTTAATATTTATGCATTTATAACTCATAATCGTTAGAATGGATTCACTGGGAATATTTTAAAATCATAAAAATTATTTCAAACCGTTTATAATGGTTTTTACTGAATATTTTGATGCAACCAAACATATCCCCATGTTTGTTAACCCATTTTCTCATTAGGGACCATTATTTTTCACAAATAAATGTTCCATTAATGTCTGATGCACTTTTTTGGAGTTATCACCCCTAGATACATCTATTATATAACAACATACACTTTTGGTATCCAAAAATGTATGTATTTTAAAGAAAAATGAAATATTATCTTTTTCACCAACACTTTAGGATCGTCTTATGTACTTATACTCAATGAATATCAAAGGGTTATATCAGTTGATCTTTGTTTTTCAAAATGTACTTCCTAATTATTTTATTAAACATCCTCTTATGCTGATTTTAAATAACATGATACTATTATTATGTTGTTGGAGGTTTCATTATTACAATTGAACAAGATATAAGTAATTTTATCCGAAAGGACCAAATATTTTAGTAGTGTTATTAAAATAGATACTTATAGGAATCCAATTTTATAATTAAAATAATAACATAGAAATATATTTCATTGATAAATTCTTATTTTCTCAAAGAATACCCTTACATATCAATCATAAAACACTTACTGGTATCCAGGGGGAAATGAAACAAACGAAAGGGGTAAGATAAGATACATTGTATAGGTATGTGTACATTGGTATCTCTCTTCTATATATAATCATAATAAATATGGGGATGTAAAGAACTGAAACACATGTCATTTCATAAATTACATGACTAGAATATAGAAGGAATAATTTATGATGAAATAATTACATTTAAATAATCACATTATCATGAATGGTAACTACAGATATTATAACTAATTTAATTTTCACAATTAACATTAATGAATAATCTCATAATAATGTAAAGTAAAAATTTATACATCATAATGATTTTTCAATGAGATTCATAGAATTTTTTTTTGAAAATTCAAAAATTGGTGATGTGTTTTAAATATAACTCTATTGGAGAATGTTAATTTTATTTTCAATATATTTTTATATATTCTGTATTTCAATGATTAATTATATCCCTTCTGTAACGCCCCGACCCCAGTTACCCAGAGTCGGTGCATTATTACATAACATTGGCATGATCACAAGAAAGATCAAATCTCGAAAGACCGATTGGTTTAGTAGCCTTGGAAACACTAGATATATTCATAAGTTTTACATTACATCATAAAATGAAAAACTACTACAACAACATAATGTTTCCACAATCCACACTATTAACCCCTCATAAAATCCCTGCAGGTCATTCATAACTTACTTCTTCACATCCTGGGAAAAATAAAACATAGAAAAGGGGTGAGCTCAAATGCCCAGTAAGGATAACAATATAGCGGAAACTTTTATAAATAAGAATAAACATTTAAGGCAATGTATAACTAAAACAAAAGCCATTTAAATATGAACTTTCAACATGGTATGGCATAAATAAAATGAAATAATGCCATTTACTTATTCACATGGATATTCTACTAATCGAATAATCACATGCAAAAATCAAAAACCACTTTCATAATGTTGGAATGCATAATGCCAGACTATCATAACCACATAGCCAAGGCCTCGTGCCAAGACTACAAATAAGATTTTGTCAAGGCCTTGTGCCAAGACGCTAGTTTGTCTCATGAGACCTACCGATGCATCGAGGAGCTATAGCGGGCTCCACCCGTCACTTATTAAGTCCAATGCATTCCCATATGAAAAGGTTTAAACATAACATAAACATTCGTATTAAAACTAGCATACGAAATGTCAATAATTTCACCATAAACTATGAATGGTATAAAAATAGCACGTCCACAGTCAAACATATCACAAAACCTTCAATACAATATAGAAGTTTTGTATCATAATAAATCAACTTCAAATAATCTTAAAATCCATCAAAGGATGTTGACATAGATGAAATCAAAATTCTTTTTAAAGAAGTATCTCCTTTTATTTTGAAATCATTTATGATCCATATAAAATAAAACATTTTCTTTGAAAATATTATTATAAGCTTGTATGTAAAGCTTTGAAGATTTTATAACGGCGTAAAATAACCGCACCCGCCGTATAAGTTAAAAAAACATTCTTACCTCAATTCTGTCGAAAAGGTTAAAAAGGACCTTGTTTTGAAAACGACGGAAAGATTCCTCTATAAACCTCTTATAAAAAGTCAAACAAGGGTATAAATGACTTTAACCCATATTCTTGTAAATAGTAAAAATGTTTTGAAATACATTTCGAAGAAACATGGATGTGGATGATAAAGAGATCCCAGTAGATTATTACGTATAATACAACCTCGGATAATGAAGAGATTGTGAAATAACCCTTACCTTGTACTTTTCCTTGGTTGGGGTAGGTTAACCTCCTGTATAATGGTGAAATAATTGTTATTAAATTATAAAAGAATCATATACATTAATATGATATCATATATGATCTTTTAATATTGATTTGATAATAATATCTTAGTATTATCGTCGTTTCGTGTATTAACTTACTCATTTTCTTTTATATGTTTGGTTACATAAGTCATGTTTGTTGTATCTTATTCATATCCAGAATGATATCAAGTCCTTAAACATCATTTTTAAATCATTAAATGATAATTATACTTGAATGGATACGATGGAGAATGAATCTCATCACGTTCGTGGAGACGGTAGTCCGTACGTATGCACGAACGCTACTTCCATTTAATTTTTATTTTAAAAGAATCGAATCCAAATGATACATAGGTATATTACTATTCCAGTATAATATAATATTTTATATATGTTACTTAAGTTCATTAACATCATCCTTTATACGTTCCATGTGTGGTATGAACGAGTCATATCATTTTAAGGGGGCGGTAGTCCGCACTTCCTCAAATGAAATTATCGTATGTATATACAACATGAAACGAATAATGGTATGAAATAAAATGGAATTACAGAAGCTTATATATATAATATATATCATTAATATCATATTTAATTACAGTTCCATCATAATGGCCACCATGAGAGGCGGTAAGATGTATTTGAACAATCATCGTTTCGTGAGGCGTTAATTTGCCATCCACAGAAACATTATGTTCATCATCCATTAGATGGAGTTGTGTGTATGTGTAGTTTGAATACTTCTTATAACAAAATCCTAGTATATTTAGGATACTGGTGTTGTTACAAAAGAAGGGAAATAAAAAGAGTTTGGGGGTTGGAGAAGCAAAATAAATGAAAATAATTTAAGAGAAATCGTTACCTTTAATTTAGGTAACTCACTTTGGTTGGAACCAAAGGACTTCTTGAAATGCTTTCTGCCTAAGGGGAAGCTTCAAGGAGGAGGAGAGGGATGTGGGGAGCTTAGTGGGGCAGAGTTTGTACGAGCCAAGTGGCTTGAGAGGTGTGAGGAATGAGTAGAAGTGATCTCCTTTTATAAGGGAGAGGAGGGGATCTTTAGGAAAGTGTGAAAGTATTACTTTATAATATATTTGTATTCGGTTTATAATGGTCCAAAAATCATTGAGGTCGAAGATAAGATGACTCATATTCTAAATAACATCAACCAATAAGATTTGGACAGGTTTTAGACAATATGTTAATCATTATAATCTTATTTATTTAAATGATTTATTAATGAGGTGAACATTGCATCATTATTGTGTCATTAATAATTTAACTTATTTGATGTCTAAAAATTATAAATAAAATATCATCATGTAGGAAATCTTTTTATATTTCTAATGAATATTTATAATCAAAAATCCAACATGTATAACCCTATGTAAAAATTGTTCTTCTAAAAGATATATACCTGTGTCATTTTTGTATTCATTTTAACTAAATTAAAATAAAGTGTCATTATCACTTACAAGTGGATCCATGGGGTCCCAAAATAGACCCAAAGATTCCCATGGTCGACCATGTATAAACCAATAGGGTTAAGACACGTTTTAAGGTAATTTAGTATTATTATAATATTATTTTTTTTAACCCTTATTTACCGGATTTACCTTTAACCATGGTAAATAAAATATTTACCACAGTAATTATTCAAAATGTCTAAAAATAAAAGTTACCTATTTACACAATTTGAACATCCTGATTCCAAATATGGAATCCATTTTCCTAAATTCAAAACACAGAAGTGGCAGAAATTAATTTAAAATTAATTCCCGCTATCAAAACAAAAAGCGTGTTTTTAAGAGATAATAATTATCAAAAGATTGACACTTGTTTATGTTCGGTTTAATTGTAAAATTATGTCCAATGACCAAAATTATATTAAATGGTAAAAATATATTCTAAATATACTTTAAAACTACTAAAATTAAGAATTTATCACTACTAATTATTTTGATTAAAAAAGTTGTTTTTAATTAAAATTTAGTAATTTTCACTATTCATCAAAATATGAAAGTTGTCCGAAAAGTACCAAAATTTCACATTAGGCTAAATTAGATATTCCGAAATCAAAAATGATGTCTATTTTACAAAATTACAAACATATAAGTTGCATTAATTAATTTTATAATTAATTCCCGCTGTCACAACAAATAGCGTGTTTTTAAGAAACAATTTATATCAAAAGATTGGCAATTGTTTATGTCTAATTTCAATGTTAAATTAATTCTAATGACCACCATTGGATAAAATGATAAAAATATATTCTAATTATACTTTAAAACCACTAAATAGTATAATTTATCACAATAAATTATTTTGATTAAAAAAGTTGTTTTAAGTATTTTTCACTATTCATAAAAAATTTGGAAGTTCTCAGAAAGTTACAAAAAATTCAACTTAGGATAATTTCGATATAACGAATTCAAAAATGAATTCCATTTTGAAATATAAAATTTCTATAATTTTAAAAAGTGGTTATTACTATTCATAACAGCTACTTTGATTAGTCGCGGTGTTTTAGAACTCGAAGTTGCGTACAACACACGCTATTGTATTATTCAAAGGAAAGCGTACCGTGGAAGCTTGGGATGTTTCATTTTAAATTTTTTGATGTCCCCATTTAGTCAAAAGTTTAAAATATTGTATTTAAAAAGGGTTCACTATTAAAGTTGATAAATGTGCAATACTGAAAATGAATTTGTTCTTGCATTATATCTAAGAAACTCATAATATGGATTCTAAAATTATAAGGATTATATAAACATTAAAATTTATCTAATACTATTCATAACCTCTTTTGAACGACTTGTTTGGTATGTCATGGTTTTCTTGAACTTGGTGTTGCATGTAGTGAAAGTTATTGAATTATTTTGAAGAAATAACACACTATGAAATCTTGGGGTGTTACATTCTCCCCTCCTTTAATAAATTGCGTCCTCACAATTTGAAATTGTTCTTAGAAAATAAAAGGTTGAAAATAGATAATATATTTGTGGGAAAACCCACATTGGAAATTGGGTTACTAAAATTTAGTCTTAATATGAGGAAAAGAGAAATGAAAGGGTCACCACCAAATTATGATCTCGATTAAGAGAACATTGGTGGCAATTTGAGACATATAATTGGAGGAAAAACGTAAATATTTATAGGTAGTGATTGAGGTCATCAATCACAAACAAGTATAAAATTGAGGTCCTTAAATTCATCAATCTATGATGATTTGAAATACCATCGGTTCAACAAAACATAGGGTATTAGGATAACACATTTTTGACGTTTCAAAATATCTTAGTTGAAATCCCACATCGAAAAATGAATTAATGAGGCCTCTATTTAAAATAAAGAGTCGAAAGAATGAAGATTACCGAAAATAACACATACTAGGGTTTCATGTAGGAAAATATGGATATGGAGGAGAAATCCAACCATCAATTATCTGATGGAGAGTGGTAGAGAACATGGCTATGAAAAGGCCAAAAATCCCAAAGCCATAAATTAGTGATGATTTAAGGCACCATCTAGGACAACATTTTTTTTCTAAGTTCCTTTTATTAATGTTGAGGAATTTATTTATGAGATTGGCTAAGATCATAGGGAGATATACTTACTTTATAATTTGAGTTTTATCCATTAATAAATTCCTACCACAAACTCATATTTCACTCTAAAAGACAATAGAATGTAATATATTTTTTTTTTCTATTTATACTATTCGTACAGGGTTCCAAAATAAATGAATTTATAATTCATCTACCAGATCTTTTTAAAAAAAACTACATTATTTAATCCAGGACATCTCGTGGGCCAGTGGTAGGTGATACACCCTTGTCGCCCTTCGGTTGCAGGTTCAAGTCTCGCAGCCTTGCCGGACGCGACGGGTTGCCGCCCGACCTCCGGGTTGTCCTTTTATGGCAATCCAAAATAATCCAAACAAGAACTATCCAAAATAATTCTATCCAAACTCACAGTCCAACATTTATAAGGAAGGTAAACATAATGTAGATCCTTTTTAACCCGTAATAGCATATGAATACCTTCATCATGTATTCTTTTAATACACTGAAACATCCTGAATTACCATATTTTTTATTGATTACATTCATGCTCCCATATTCCATATTGAATGCTGGATATACTTCATCAATCCAAAAAAAATTTAAACCCCAACAATGATGGAATATACAAATCATTAATCAGTTCCAAGGTAGTCAAGAATATCCAATATAATTTTTCCAAAATAATCATGTATTATTCGAAAATCACTACCTCGGTATCAGAACTATATTATGATTTATCATTCTCTCAACCATATATTTTCCAAAAATTTATCCTGCTATTGAGTCACTTTTCTTTGTTCCACACAATCTCAAGTCCTTAATGAAATATTACTACAGTATAATCCTTATATACTCCATGATTATTGTAACAAGTACATTGTTGATACAACACTCAATTGACATAATCAACATAAGAACTCTAATCATTCCTCTTCATCTGTGGTAGTATCATAACTTGATTATTATCCAATAGCATCATTTGCGGCATAGTCTTATGACTGGGACATAGGTTCGCGTAGTGCCCAAACTCCTTGCAAATGAAGCATTGTACATTTGAAACCATTTTCTTACCCTTGCAGTCACGTACTTTTTGCCCTTTTCCTCCACACTTATAACAAACTCACATTCCTTTCAGGCAAGTTCCAGGGTGTTTCTTTCCACAGATACCACATATGGGAAAATTCTTCTTTTCCCTCTTCCCTTTATCCATCTTTCTCTCTTCCATCCTTTTCTTCTCTTGCTTCCCTTCAAAGCCATAGGACTCAGTAAACTCTTTATTTATCTTATCAACACATGATATTATTTCTTCATATGATGATAATACATGGGAGACTATTTCTCTTATAAATTCTAGCTTAAGACCATGAAAGATATGATCCTTCCTTCTCTTTGGATCATGTGCATTTCTAGAGTTCTCATTCCTTCTACTGGGCGCCATTTCTAAACAATGGCATACACTAGATCAGTTTATGAATCAAAATACATAATCCCATACTTATAAAACACTTAACATAAATTGAATTATTTATGGATATAATCCATAATCATAAAAATGTTTTCATTGAGGAAGTATATACTCATAAACCCTTCATAATGATTTGTAAAGAAAATGAGAGTTATCCTAAGCATATCCCCCGGGAGTGTCGTAACCAAGAGTGCAGCAAGTCCCGTTGTCGTGCACCAGTTCCCGTTCGAGTCAAGCTCAAAGCGGTGTTTTCGGGTTTTACCCCTAGGTACATCTGTGCCAGAGCCGCCTCTACCTGCTCGTATCCAGACAGGGATGTATCGCTCGGAAAACTCACAAAATCTCTACAATACCAAAATTCTAGGAAGTTCTTCTATACTAATCCTCAAAGTTCATCTTAGGTCTACGTGATCTAATCAGTGTTTATCTAAATCTAGCTTCCAAGGTTTGTACTAAACTTCCTCTGATACCAAATGTAAAGCCCCGACCCCAGTTACCCAGAGTCGGTGCATTATTACATAACATTGGCATGATCACAAGAAAGATCAAATCTCGAAAGACCGATTGGTTTAGTAGCCTTGGAAACACTAGATATATTCATAAGTTTTACATTACATCATAAAATGAAAAACTACTACAACAACATAATGTTTCCACAATCCACACTATTAACCCCTCATAAAATCCCTGCAGGTCATTCATAACTTACTTCTTCACATCCTGGAAAAAATGAAACATAGAAAAGGGGTGAGCTCAAATGCCCAGTAAGGATAACAATATAGCGGAAACTTTCATAAATAAGAATAAACATTTAAGGCAATGTATAACTAAAACAAAAGCCTTTTAAATATGAACTTTCAACATGGTATGGCATAAATAAAATGAAATAATGCCATTTACTTATTCACATGGATATTCTACTAATCGAATAATCACATGCAAAAATCAAAAACCACTTTCATAATGTTGGAATGCATAATGCCAGACTATCATAACCACATAGCCAAGGCCTCGTGCCAAGACTACAAATAAGATTTTGTCAAGGACTTGTGCCAAGACACTAGTTTGTCTCATGAGTCCTACCGATGCATCGAGGAGCTATAGCGGGCTCCACCCGTCACTTATTAAGTCCAATGCATTCCCATATGAAAAGGTTTAAACATAACATAAACATTCGTATTAAAACTAGCATACGAAATGTCAATAATTTCACCATAAACTATGAATGGTATAAAAATAGCACATCCACAGTCAAACATATCACAAAACCTTCAATACAATATAGAAGTTTTGTATCATAATAAATCAACTTCAAATAATCTTAAAATCCATCAAAGGATGTTGACATAGATGAAATCAAAATTCTTTTTAAAGAAGTATCTCCTTTTATTTTGAAATCATTTAAGATCCATATAAAATAAAACATTTTCACTGAAAATATTCTTATAAGCTTTTATGGAAAGCTTTGAAGATTTTATAATGGCGTAAAATAACCGCACCCGCCGTATAAGTTAAAAAAAACATTCTTACCTCAATTCTGTCGAAAAGGTTAAAAAGGACCTTGTTTTGAAAACGACGGAAAGATTCCTCTATAAACCTCTTATAAAAAGTCAAACAAGGGTATAAATGACTTTAACCCATATTCTTGTAAATAGTAAAAATGTTTTGAAATACATTTCGAAGAAACATGGATGTGGATGATAAAGAGATCCCAGTAGATTATTACGTATAATACAACCTCGGATAATGAAGAGATTGTGAAATAACCCTTACCTTGTACTTTTCCTTGGTTGGGGTAGGTTAACCTCCTGTATAATGGTGAAATAATTGTTATTAAATTATAAAAGAATCATATACATTAATATGATATCATATATGATCTTTTAATATTGATTTGATAATAATATCTTAGTATTATCGTCGTTTCGTGTATTAACTTACTCATTTTCTCTTATATGTTTTGTTACATAAGTCATGTTTGTTGTATCTTATTCACATCCAGAATGATATCAAGTCCTTAAACATCATTTTTAAATCATTAAATGATAATTATACTTGAATGGATATGATGGAGAATGAATCTCATCACGTTCGTGGAGACGGTAGTCCGTACGTACGCACGAACGCTACTTCCATTTAATTTTTATTTTAAAAGAATCGAATCCAAATGATACATAGGTATATTACTATTCCAGTATAATATAATATTTTATATATGTTACTTAAGTTCATTAACACCATCCTTTATACGTTCCATGTGTGGTATGAACGAGTCATATCATTTTAAGGGGGCGGTAGTCCGCACTTCCTCAAATGAAATTATCGTATGTATATACAACATGAAACGAATAATGGTATGAAAAAAATGGAATTACAGAAGCTTATATATATAATATATATCATTAATATCATATTTAATTACAGTTCCATCATAATGGCCACCATGAGAGGCGGTAAGATGTATTTGAACAATCATCGTTTCGTGAGGCGTTAATTTGCCATCCACAGAAACATTATGTTCATCATCCATTAGATGGAGTTGTGTGTATGTGTAGTTTGAATACTTCTTATAACAACTTCCTAGTATATTGAGGATACTGGTGTTGTTACAAAAGAAGGGAAATAAAAAGAGTTTGGGGGTTGGAGAAGCAAAATAAATGAAAATAATTTAAGAGAAATCGTTACCTTTAATTTAGGTAACTCACTTTGGTTGGAACCAAAGGACTTCTTGAAATGCTTTCTGCCTAAGGGTAAGCTTCAAGGAGGAGGAGAGGGATGTGGGGAGCTTATTTGGGCAGAGTTTGGACGAGCCAAGTGGCTTGAGAGGTGTGTGGAATGAGTAGAAGTGGTCTCCTTTTATAAGGGAGAGGAGGGGCTCTTTAGGAAAGTGTGAAAGTATTACTTTATAATATATTTTTATTCGGTTTATAATGGTCCAAAAATCATTGAGGTCGAAGATAAGATGACTCATATTCTAAATAACATAAAACAATAAGAATTGGACAGGTTTTAGATAATATTTTAATCATTATAATCTTATTTATTTAAATTATTTATTAATGAGGTAAACATTGCATCATTATTGTGTCATTAATAATTTAACGTATTTGATGTCTAAAAATTATAAATAAAATATCATCATGTAGGAAATCGTTTTAGCTTTCTAATGAATATTTATAATTGAAAATCCAAAATGTATAACCCTATGTAAAAATTGTTCTTCTAAAAGATATATGCTTGTGTCATTTTTGTATTCATTTTAACTAAATTAAAATAAAGTGTCATTATCACTTACAAGTGGATCCATGGGGTCCCAAAATAGACCCAAAGATTCCCATGGTCGACCATGTATCAACCAATATGGTTACGACACGTTTTAAGGTAATTTAATATTATTATAATATTATTTTTTTTAACCCTTATTTACCGGATTTACCTTTAACCATGGTAAATAAAATATTTACCACAGTAATTATTCAAAATGTCTAAAAATAAAAGTTACCTATTTACACAATTTGAACATCCTGATTCCAAATATGGAATCCATTTTCCTAAATTCAAAACACAGAAGTGGCATAAATTAATTTAAAATTAATTCCCGCTATCAAAACAAAAAGCGTGTTTTTAAGAGATAATAATTATCAAAAGATTGACACTTGTTTATGTTCGGTTTAATTGTAAAATTATGTCCAATGACCAAAATTATATTAAATGGTAAAAATATATTCTAAATATACTTTAAAACTACTAAAATTAAGAATTTATCACTACTAATTATTTTGATTAAAAAAGTTGTTTTTAATTAAAATTTAGTAATTTTCACTATTCATCAAAATATGAAAGTTGTCCGAAAAGTACCAAAATTTCACCTTAGGCTAAATTAGATATTCCGAAATCAAAAATGATGTCTATTTTACAAAATTACAAACATATAAGTTGCATTAATTAATTTTATAATTAATTCCCGCTGTCACAACAAAGAGCGTGTTTTTAAGAAACAATTTATATCAAAAGATTGGCAATTGTTTATGTCTAATTTCAATGTTAAATTAATTCTAATGACCACCATTGGATAAAATGATAAAAATATATTCTAATTATACTTTAAAACCACTAAATAGTATAATTTATCACAATAAATTATTTTGATTAAAAAAGTTGTTTTAAGTATTTTTCACTATTCATAAAAAAATTGGAAGTTCTCAGAAAGTTACAAAAAATTCAACTTAGGATAATTCCGATATTACGAATTCAAAAATGAATTCCATTTTGAAATATAAAATTTCTATAATTTTAAAAAGTGGTTATTACTATTTATAACGGCTACTTTGATTAGTCGCGGTGTTTTAGAACTCGAAGTTGCGTACAACACACGCTACTGTATTATTCAAAGGAAAGCGTACCGTGGAAGCTTGGGATGTTTCATTTTAAATTTTTTGATGTCCCCATTTAGTCAAAAGATTAAAATATTGTATTTAAAAAGGGTTCACTATTAAAGTTGATAAAAGTGCAATACTGAAAATGAATTTGTTCTTGCATTATATCTAAGAAACTCATAATATGGATTCTAAAATTATAAGGATTATATAAACATTAAAATTTATCTAATACTATTCATAACCTCTTTTGAACGGGTTTTTTGGTAAGTCATGGTGTGCTTGAACTTGGTGTTGCATGTAGTGAAAGTTATTGAATTATTTTGAAGAAATAACACACTATGAAATCTTGGGGTGTTACACCTTCAATGAGAGAAATAACAATTAAATTTCTATGAAAAGATTCTTTTTAACTCTCAAGTACATAAATAGAATAAAATTAAGGTAAAAAACAAATTATCATGACATTACCATGATAGAATAAAATTCATGATTTAATTGACAAATGTATCATAATATTTTATTATCTAAAGAATCAACAAAACAATCCTACAAAACAATAAGATTGTATTATAAAACCATTACAACATTGGTAACAATGAATTATAAGCCACAAAAAAATAAAATTAAATAAAATCGAAAATAAAATTATAATTATTAAGTTCATGATATTACATTCTATATGGGATGTATATAGACCTTATAAAATAATATAGGTTTATAACATGACATAAGTCCCAAATATGAAAAATTGAGACAAAATTCCCTTACCTCAGATCTAATTTGCCTTATATTTTTATATACCTCCATCATAATAAATATATATTTATTATAAATATATTACATAACAATTCTAATATATTTACTCCATATATTTTTTACTCATTTTTTAAAACCATGCATTAATCATTTGTTATTAAAATACTTATTTTGGTTGATAATTGCATTGTTTTTCATTTATATTTGGTTTGATAATTTCGGTCCTTTTATTTGGTAATTATTACATAATATCACTAATTTTTAAAATGATAGGAATATCATCTATACTAATAATATATTTATTTTAATTAATCAAAAAAATGATAAAGATGTAATACATATTATATAATTTATACAGACATTAAGTCATATGTATGCATGGATGTTGGTTATGTTTTCTTGATAGATAGAAAAAAGGAAAATAAATATTTATATATTTATATATATATATATATATTGAATAATAATTTTATATTCATATAATTTATATTATTAAAATCTATATTTATTACCATTAGTGTAAAAATTAAATACAAAACATTTCACATCGCTACATGGAGGCAGTAGTCTGTATATATCCCGAAGTGATTTTATTGATTTAAAAATTATTGGAAGGTTATAATTTAGATGTGATATTAAATTTATATATTTATTTTTCCTAAATATAACATATTTTAAATTAATTTACCCTAATGTTCTTCCATGTAATGATTACTGAAAAAATTAATCGCAATGCTTCGTGAGGTGGTAGTTTACAATATACATGACTATTTTTATCATGTCACCGACTAAATAGAAAATAGAAGATTTATGTGATATCAAAATTTTGGAATTATACTAATGTATTAAATATCATAAAAATATTCTAAATCCATAATTATATATAATATTCATTTGTGGTTACTAGAAACTAATGACTTCAGTTTTCGAGGGGATAGTCCACCATACACACGAATCATGGTTTTGTTTCCCATTTGAAGGATGTGAAGAAAAGTATTGGTTATTAAATTTGAAAAATAATATTGAATTATTAATTTTATACTAGTGTTATTATATCATTCTATTTTAATGATATTTCAAGGAGGTGGAAGAATAAATTTTAAAAAATGAATGTTTATGAATAGTAACCCATCATTAGAGAGCCTCATTGATATTATACCTAAACACTCTTATGATGGTTTACTAACAAAAATATAGAATATAAGTAGTGAAGAGTTAATTATATAAGATATTTGGTTTGGTTTTATCAAAACCAAATTGTTGTGGATGTTTTAATAGGGGAAGATTGGGGGTAACCTTTTATAAGTGGGGAGGGGAAACACATGATATTCTGAAAAACAAACTGGTAACCATGTTTTCATCAGGGTAAAAAGCCTCCCAAAAGGTACAAATAATAAAAATATAGCTGATAAGGATGAAATATTTCAATCTAATGTGTGTTAAACAAGTCGGTAGGTTATTTTAAGTTGTATCTTTTCTAAGCCCATGGAAAATAATTTTTTACATAATCCTTTAAAATAAATTTTCACTTTTTTAACTATTCATTTTAATCAAAAAATTAAATTTAACATATTAGATAATATAAATTATTTTACATAAAAATATATAATCAATTTTTCAAAATTAAATTCACACATGCGAAATAATTTAATTTAAAATTAATCTCATATATTTGAAAAAAATATGGTTTTCCTGAAATGTATTTTTCAGGGGAAAGATGATCTTATAAAAAATATATAAACAAAAATGAAAATTATATGAATTTAAATATAAATAATTTCATATTTATAATATATATATATATATATTATATAATTATTCCTATAGGGTAATACTTATTAATAAAATTGGGTAATATTGCTTCAATTAAAAATGTTTTCAGAAAATATGTGTATTCAAACCCTAAAAACATATACTAAAATATAGAATAAATCTGATTCAAATTTATTTAATTAAATTAAATAAAACTAAAAAATAATTTTTTAACTTGATATAGAATTAAAATAATTTTCTATATTTAAATTAATTTATTTATTTTAATGAAATCATAATTTTTAAAAAATTTATAGTTTTACTATTTGGGATGAAATAAATATTTTCCATGAAATCTCATTGTGTCACTATTAGTAAATATTCCTATTGTGATTTTGATAAAATAATTTTTTTTTTAAAAAATAAATTTTAAAAAATTGGTAAATATTATTTTTAAATTTTGTGGATAATGAGTAGTGAAACACCCTTTTTGAAAAATCTTATTTAACACAACACTTCACTTCCTTTGTAATTTTTCATTATTTATTTCTTTTAAATAGATAACCATTGAAGTTGTTATATTTATTTTTTAAAAATATAATTTTTAAAATTTAGATAGTATTATCCAAATCCTATAACATAACTTCTTGGTTATCAATTTCATATATTAAAAGATATTATTTTAATAGTGTTTCGATATTCATTTGATCCTAGTGTTTCATGAATCACCAACTCTTGTGAGACTGAATTTATTTGAGAATAAATATATCTTGAATTCATATATTGTTTTTTCGCTTTTAAGCATGTTATTTCATAAAATATTTTCTATCAAACATGGTAATTCTCATTTAAAATAAATGGGTTTATACTTTATATTTATAGTAAAAATTTCATCAACATTATCAATTGGGTATTTAAAAAAGAAAATTAGGTTATTTTACATTAACTTCTGACGAATCAATCAACATTTAACTCATCACATATTTCTGGGTTTGTTGTTGTTAACTTTTCTTGACCATGTTCTCTATAAATCATTATTAGTCATTGGGAAATAGTTTCTTTCCCAATGTACATATTTTCACTATATATTCTTTCATTTATCATATATTTTTAATTTATTTTGGATGAACATCCTATTTCCCTCTTTTAAAAGTATGTTTTTTCACCCCTTTTGTTATCTAGTTTTCCCATAAAGGAATACTCCACTGTCAAATCCTTGATTGGGGAGATTAGGATCAAATTATTAGGATTAATTTAATAGGGGTATATTGTAACACCCAAATATTTTAAGAAATATTCATATTTTTGTAAATTAAATTTATTTTATTACTTTTTTACATTAAATTCCATGTTTAGATGAATCATGAAATAATATTTAAAATATAATTATATGGTAGTTATAAACTAGTCATTAAATTTCCGGGTACGAATAAGAGTGAATAAAATTATAAAGTTACATATTTTAGATATTTATAAATAAATCCATTGGTTATCAACTAGTTTTAAAGGTAAATATAAATCATTTTCTTCTATATGATATTTTTTTCTGTGAAAAAAATATTTATGAGCGCAATGTGTTTTTATCTTGAAAATTTGAATTAATAACTATTACTAAATGATTTTAATAAAATTTATATATTATATAAAATATTAAATATCTTATGATTCATGTAATTTGTTTTCTATAAATGAGATAAGATTCAATCTAGTTTTTTTCTTAAAAACCATATTTTTCTAAAAAACGTTTTCAATACATTTTAAAATTTAATTTTATCATTTAAATTTTTTATATAAAGAAAATGAAACTTAAAAATGAAGATAATATGTGAAATAAAAAGGTAAAAAATTTAATCAAATTAATTTTAGAGAATTTTTAAAAAAATATTAATTTTATAATGAATGATAAAAACAATTTTTTTTTTCAAAATGATTGTTTTATTTTGGAGAATTTGAAAAGACAATTTTTTTTCTAAATGGATCTAAAATAAAAATTAGTTATATTATATTTTAAATAATTCAATATAATTCATTGGAAGTAATTTTATGTTCTCTTTTTATATAAAAACTTTTTATACATATGAAAACTTTTTATTTTGAAACCCACTTTTTCATTTGGACAATGGGATTTACTTTAAATAAAAATAATTACACTTACTTGAATTGATTTGAGTAAAATGGATTTCACCTTTTGAATGAGAATTGCTATATTATATAATAGGGATGTTTTACTTTTTCAACAAATAATTGTGAAAATAGTAAAAATCCAATACTACAGTTAAAGTTAAAATACGGTTTTATTCATTACAAGTGCATGTGTTAAAATTTATATTAAAAAACAAATGATATATATATAATAAATTATATATAATATTTATAGAAAATATGTAAATATCTCATACGGATCGATTTGTTTTTTGAAATTTTCAATAAAATTCCATGGAAAATAGATTAGTTACCATGATGAGAAATAAAATGGTGAACGTTAGTAAATATAGATTATATGTGAATAGAATATATAAAACATGTTTTTGGTGGATGTTTCACTCTACCATGTCATCAATACAGTCAATTAGTTGACACTTTTTGATGGACATGGATTGATTATGTCTTCCCATTATTTAATATGATTATGTATTTAAAAAAATGTCAGTCCTCCTCATTTAAAAAATATAACATCATCCCACAACTTATTCACACATATTTAGCTGATTTGATCAAAACAACCAATAAAAATATAAACCCAAAAACATTATCCACATTAAATGACATCATTTATTCCCAGAATAACAAACCTATTGTCTTTAATAATGGATCCATTGGAGGTATTTTATGTGAATCTAATTATCTTCAGTAAACTCTATCTTTTTTACTTCTTCTATTGAAACCGTAATTTATGATTAAATAATATAAAATAAAGAAGTATCTTCCATATAATTAAATTTTATTACCTTTATTGAATAATATAAATTCATTTTATCTTACATCAAATGTGATACAAATTCACCGACCGTGTGTATAACGGAATGTCACATCGAGAACCGAGGTAATTCGTTTTCATCCCACCTCTCATTGATAGAAATAATGATTGGTTTAATATATTTATATTATGATTATGAAGTAACTATAATTCTGTAATTATAATTTCACATCTATCATATGACCATCCATTCAATTATAAAAGTATAACATTTCTCAAGTGTATGCATGGAAGGCTGCCTCTATGAAGCTATGTTATACGTTTTAATTTTTATTTAACATTTATGGTAATCATAATATATTTATTAAAAATTTATGATATAAAATTTAGTCTATAAAGGTGAATTAATATTGAAATTTCATTAATTATATTCATTGGAAAAATGGATTCAATGTTCCTTCGTACTTATGACCTATCGTATCCATTAAAGGATTGACACATTATTCTATCTCTAATTTTTTGGTTGAATATAAATACATATATAAAATATATATATATAATTTTTAGAATTTTTAATATTCTAGATATTTTGGAACCATGATCAAATAAAAAGGGATAAAACTTCCAATGAAATATAGGAAAAACAATGTACTTTTTACCCAAAATGTGATTTTATAAAGGAATTGATAATAAACTAGTGATAAAAAATTAAAGGTATATTAAATATAAAATAATATATATACATATATAAGATAATTTATTTATAACATATTTATAATAATCCTATATATATATAATATTGGATTTTTAAAATGTATAAAGGGATTTAATAATAAGGAATGGTATTCCTGGTCTCTCTTCTATTTCTGGGGGAAATATGTCATATTCTCCAAATGATTATTCTGTGTGGTGTATATACTAACCATGAATTTATATTATTATTCTAATTATGAGATTTATGGGGATTTAAATATCCATATAATGATTTAATGGGGGTTTATGACTTAATGGTTATCATTGTGGTAAGGTAATTATGTATTTCTTTTATTTTTGTGGGACACATGCCTTATACACCACTTATTTATTTTTATTATTTTATATATACTGACCATGACATTGTTTAAATATTTTTCAATTGAGAATTATGGTATATATATAAATATACGGTTCTTTATTTAAAGGTAATGTATATTAAAAGGATACCTAAAGTGGTGTAGGTTCTATATTACAATCCGTGTGTTTATCAGCTTTTTTTTATTAAGATTCTAGTGATAAAAACACAATATTGATCTCAAAATAAAATCTTAAAAATTATTCACCTATGTTTATTTCGTTCCAATACATTAATTAATTTTATTTTCTTCTCTTAAACGATTAAAGAGACTAAAATATATTTTTTAATAAACAATATACTCTATATCCTACTATTGTTAAAACAATTTTTTAGGACATTTCCATGTTTTTTTTATTATTAATGATTTTTTATTATTATTTAATGATTTTATAAAATATATTTAACAATTTTTTACTTTTTAAAATTATTTTGGAAGGAATATTCTTTTAATTTTCTGAAAAAGGTATATTTTTGTTTTTATCGAAAATTTGATAGGAATCACTATTTTACAACACATGACATGGATGGAATTTTCCTCCTACATTAAAAATCATTGATTAATGATTATATAAAAATTTTACAATTTTATTTTAATAGAAAATATCATCTTTAATATTTGGGATTTCGTTTAATTTTAAATTATTGTGGGAAGGATATTTCCTAAAGAATTTTTTAATGATCATTTTATGGAATTTATATTCATAAATGACTATAACCATTTTTTCTTATGTTTTTATGGGTATATGATCAAATGTTAAATATTTATTATTTACCTACTCATATTAGGATTATTCTAACAATATTTTAATGAGGAAAATTTATTTCCCATGGGTTATGCTATGAAGAAATGTTTATGAATCCCATTTAATTTTCTATAGGTTACGATATGATGAATGATTTGTGATATTTTGGATAACAAACATATGGATTGTAACATCGCAGGTAAATAAAGAATAAAGAATTTTCATATTTATTAATATTTACAAATTAAATATTAATTTTATTTTAAAGGGGTTGCTATGTTCGATAGCGTACCTGATACGCAACGATGAGTTTCTTTGAAACTTACGTAGCACACTAGTAATAAAATAATATTATTTTAAATGTTAGTTAACAAGTAGTCGTGGTACTGGAGGGAATGGATAGAAATAACTAAAATATGATTAGATATGTTTTTAAAAGTTTATACATTTACCCAATAAAAGATAAAGGCTTAAAATACGGAAAGAGTTCAATTTTAGGGCATATATACTCTAATTTTCACTAAAGGTTCACTTATCACCTTTTAATGGTGAACCATCATTAAATATAGTTTTGATCACACTTATACTATATTTTGGACCAAATATAACTCTTCTTGAGAATCGGGACATCAAAATTTACTTTGTGTAAATTTTTGGTACCTTTCTGATAAAGTTCATTTTTTTATGAATAGTGTAAAATGTTGTATTTTAATTCAAAACCTCTTTTTAATATAAATTATTTATATGATTAGATAATTATTTTAATTGGTTTTAAAGTGAAATTAGAAAATATTTTTACCAGTTAATCCAATGGTGGTCATTGGAATCAATTTCACTTTGAAATTGGACTTAAACTGGTGTCAATCTTTTGATACTTATTGTTTCACAAAAACACGCTATTTGTCATGACAGCGGGAATTAATTATTAAATTAATTAATTTGACTTATATGTTTTGAATTTTGTAAAATGGACTTCATTTTTGAATTCGGAATATCAAATATAGCTTAGGATGAATTTTTGGTAATTTTCTGAAAAACATCAATTTTTGTTGAATAGTGAAACCACTAAGTGGTAATCAAGCAAACTGATTTTTCAGTTAAATGAAAGTTTACCACTAATGTGTATTGAATTTTGAAAATCAAACATACATGGTTGTCATTAAGAAGTAAAATGTGTTTCAATGAGATTAAATAATTTTTTGGTGAATAGTAATTTTTTTTCATTAATCGCGATTAGAGGTAATTAGTGTAGTTTAATGTAAAAATGATATTATAAAAATGTGAAAACACCATGACACTTGTTCTAAACCTATTGGGTGAGTCATGGCCGACCTAGAAAAGCCATGGTCCAACTTGGGGACCCCATGGAGCCACTTTATTTGGAAAATGACATTAATATATTTTTATTTAATGTTAAAGTGAAAATGACACTAACATGAATTGTTTTACTAAAATAATTTTTGAGTGGGGTTATACAAGTCCAAATTTTGATTATAAATAGTCATTGGAAATCTAAAAAGATTTAATACATCATAGTATTTTTTTATAATTTTTAGACATTAAATAAATTAAATTATATATGACATAATAATGATGCAGCGATGACATCATTATTTGACGATTTAAATAAAATGGAAAGATAATGAAAAATATAAAACCTACACATGGCCAAAACCAATTGGATTAGTGGATTTCGAAGCCTTATCACCTTATCCACGAATTCTATCAATGTGGGACCTTTTGAAACTGAAACACATTTTCAAATAAAGTAATATTTCTTTACATTCCAAAAGTGCCCCTCCTATCCTCTTATAAAAGGCCCCCACCTCTATCCCATTTCACACACTTCTCAAGCCTTTGTCTCGGAAAACCCCTGCCCAATTACTCTCTACACATCCCTATCCTAATCCTAGAGGATCCCCTTTGGGCAGAAGCCTTTCAAAGGAAGCCTTTAGGCTCAAATAAAAAGGGAGTTACACTTTTAAAGGTAATTCATTCTCTCTTCTTCATTTGTTTTATTTTGCTTCTCCAACCATCTAAACTCTTTTTATTTTCTTCTTTTGTAACAACACCAGTATATTCAATATACTAGGATGTTGTTATAATATTTATTTGAGCTAAACTCTCACACAACTTTATAAAATGGTTAATGAACATACGGTTTCCGTGGATGGCGAAATTCTGCCTCCCGAAACGATGATTGTTCAATATTCATTTAACACCTTCAAGGGTGGCCATTATGATGTCAATATTTTTATATATGATATATAATATGTTTATGTTTTCTTTAAGTTTCTTTATTTTTCATTTTTGGCATACCTTTATGGTTTCCATTATGGGTAAACACGATATCTTCATTTAAGGAAGTGCGGACTACCGCCCCCTAAAAGTGATGTGATTCGTTAATGCCATATGTGGGACGTGTAAAGGATGGATTTAAAGTTATTATATATGATGTTATACTGGAATTATAATATACCTCTATATCATTATTATTTCTTTCCATTAAAGTATGAGATAGAAATGAAAGTAGCGTTCATGCGTACGTACGGCTTACCGTCTCCATGAACGGTGCATTTCATTTCTTATCCCCAAATGTAATGTACTATTAAAATTACATGTATATAATGTATATATATAATTAATGATATATCTAAATGATGAATATAATTCTGGAATTAAAATATACATACCTCTCATTTAGTTTTAATTCCACTAATATGACAAAGAAATGAAAGTTGCGTTCATGCGTACGTACGGCTTACCGTCTCCATGAACGGTGCATTTCATTTCTTACCTCTAAATGATTATGTAATATTATAAATACATGTACATTCTGGATATATATGATATATATGATATCCAAATCAGGAATTTCTTTCTGGATATAAAGAACTTTTGACCACATGAACAACATGTAATTGTAAGAAGTCAACTTTCGACTTAAGAACCAAATATTGACAAAACAAAAATTATTAACTTAAATGGTTACATAATGTTTATAACATGGCAATAAGTGATATAAAAAGAATAATGAACTTTAAAAAGGTTCTTAATCAAGTATAAATTAACTCAAGTTTATTATTCAGTACGTTAAAGAACGATCGAGTCAAGTCGGACCCAAGGTAAGGGACTTCGTCTCAATCTCCTTTCATTGAGGCATATTTCGTTTTATACACAACTTTATTTTATACGGTGTATAATCTCCTTTGAATTTTACTTTTATACAAAAGGAATCTTTTTCTACGAAGCATTTTACTAAACGACAAAAAGGAATGTTTTTTTTAACGTACGCGGTGACAACGACCTTTTCCACCGCCGCGAGTATTATTTGATCTTTGGCTTTCTCAACAAGCCGTAATGTTTTTAGAATAAAATAAATACCATATACTCTTTTATGTATTTTGGTATTGAAAATGGTTTTGAAAAAGTATTCTATTATGTCAATATATTTATGATATATTGTGATTGAAATGTGGAAATGTTATCATTCCTCTATATTGGTTTTATGTTTTATGATTTTATACTGGTACTTGGACATTTTAACGGGTGGTTACGTTATAAACCATATGACGGGTGGTGCCGTGAATACCAGGATGGGTGGTTACGTTATAACCTCCAATGCATTGGGTATGGAAGTCGGTCGTATGGTTCCATTAAGTATGTATGGAAATTGGTCGTATGGCTATTCCATTAAGTGATATGTGTGGAACTCGACCGTATGGTTACTCCACTTAAGTACGTTTATGTCCCATGTTACCTTTATATATGTTATGTGTTCTTTATATGGGTTTTATGGTAATCCTTTGGTTACAAAAAGGTAAGTAATGATACTTTATTCAGTGAAGAGTTTTTATTACTTCATAAAGGTTAAAAGTATTACTTTGATAAAGTATACATGGTTTACTTGTTGTTTTGATAAACTAACAATTTTCATTCTTTTTGTATCCTTTACTGAGCTTTTTATGCTCACCCCAAGTTTTTCGAAATGTTTTTCACAGGACTTAAAGTGGAATAAGGTCAAGGATGGGATCAAGGGAATTTCATGCTATCTAAAACATGGAATCTAGACATCTTTATTTTTAAGAGTTTTTATTTTTTTTGAGACTTAATAGAAGTGTCTACTTTGTAATCTTTTAAGATGTAAAAGTTATGTTCTAATTCTCTAAAACTCTAAACCTGAAAAGATCCTCAATGTGAATTATTCATTTAATTCAATATTAAGTAAGGTTTAAGGTTGGGCCCTTATAGTTGGTATCAATGGTCGGTTTAGACAACTTTAGGAGTTAGAAAAGTGTTAAATTAAAATATGATTGAAATGATATAGCATTTACGGATTGCCATGTTGCTTCGCCTAAGATATTTCCGTGTTCAGAATGGTTTTCCGTAGAGGAAACAAAGCAGCTATGTTGGGACGACATCAGGAGGAAGATAACCTTCCATATCAGCACCCTGAGATGGTTGGAATCAGAACTGAACAGTTTGTTGCAGTGATGGCACAGTTGACTTAGGCTATAAATGGTGGTGGTATCCATGCATGAGATCAGCCAGATCAACCGCAGAGGAACATGTCAATGGTGGAACATTTCATGAGGCAACATCCCCCATCATTCAGAGGATCATCTGACCCTGTGCAAGCTGAAGGGTGGATTAAAGCACTGGAGAAGATTTTTGATGTCATGGGGTGTTCAGAACATCAAAAGGTTAGTCTTGCTATTTACCGTTTTGAAGGTGAAGCTGATCAGTGGTGGTCAATGGTGAAAAATATAAGGGATGGTGATGAGATTGAGGATCTTCCCTGGGACGAATTCAAAGGTATGTTTCTTGAGAAATATTTTCCTAAGGTGGTTCATCTTAGGATGAAAAAACAGTTCCTAGAATTGAGGAAGGAGGATGATTCAGTGGCTGCTTATGAAGAAAAGTTCACTCGATTGGCAAGGTATGCTCCAAACTTCATACGAGATCATGATAGTAAAATAAACTGTTTTTACTCAGGGTTAAAGCCAAAGTATCGAAGGGCTTTAGCTTCTCGTGAATTCAAAAGTTATGAAAAACATGTTCGATGTGCGGAGAAGGTAGAAATGGAGTTTGCCGATGATCTGGTGTTCTATGACAAACAACAGAATAAGAGGTCTAGTTGGCTGGAAAATGGGAAGAATTCATCAAAGAAGCAAGGAGGTAAGAAAACCAAATATTCATCCTGTGAGAAGTGTGGTAAAATGCATCCTGGAGAATGTTTATCCAAGTCTGGTAAGTGCTTTCGGTGTGGTAAGTCTGGTCATATTGCTCGTAACTGTATGGAAGATGATCAAGCAGGAAATGAAAAGCCAATGGTAAGATGTTTTAAGTGTAATGAAATGGGTCATTATGCAAACGAGTGTCCAAAGAAGAACTCAACTGGGGGAATGCATCCAGACTACAAGCAGAAAGGGGTGGTGAAATCCTTTGCAACAACTTCAGCAGATGTTGGGCCATCGAATGAAGTGGTATCAGCTCCAGGGAGCTCAGTATTTTTCGAAGATTGACTTGAGGTCAGGGTACCATCAGTTGAAAGTAAAAGAAGCAGACGTTCTGAAGACTGCATTCCGTACTAGATATGGCCATTATGAATTTGTAGTTATGCCATTTGGGTTAACCAATACACCTGCTGTATTCATGGACCTTATGAATAAAATTTTCCATGAGTTCTGGGATAAGTTTGTGTTTGTGTTTTGAGGTTTGTGAAGAGGTTCTGTGTGCCTTGTGATTCACAGTTGAAGAATGAGTTGTTTTTTCATCCTGGCAGTACTAAGATGTACAGAGGTCTGCGGGAGTATTACTGGTGGGATGGAATGAAAAGAGACATTGCTGATTTTACTGTGAAGTGTTTGACATGTCAACTGGTTATAGCAGAGCAGCAGTTACCGAAAGGGATGCTTCAGCCTTTACCAGTGCCAGAGTGGAAATGGGAAAACATATCCATGGACTTTGTTGTGGGATTACCGAGGACCTCTCGAGGTAATAATGCAATCTGGGTTATTGTTGATCGCTTGACCAAATCTGCTCATTTCTTTTCTATACGATATACTTTCTCTCTTGATCAAATTTCCCGTTTGTATCTTAAATAGATAGTCAGGTTACAAGGAGTTCCTCTCTCCATTATATCTGATAGTGATCCCAGGTTCACATCTAACTTTTGGAGAGGCCTTCAGAAGTCGTTGGGTACTGAATTAAATTTTAGTACAACTTTTCATCCTCAATCAGATGGGCAGTCAGAACGAACAATTCAGACATTGGAGGATATGCTACGAGCTTGTTCGATGGATTATCAGGGAAGTTGGGACCAACATATTTCATTGGTTGAATTTTCATATAATAACAGTTTTCATTCCAGTATACAGATGGCACCATTTCAGGCATTATATGAGAAGCGGTGTCGAACTCCAGCTTTCTGGGATGAAGTGGGTGATAGAAAGTTGATGGGACCAGAATTGGTAGAAGAGATGGCAAAAAAATTTCAACTGATTTAGAAGCACATGACAACAGCTCAGAGCAGGCAGAAGAGTTATGCGGATAACCGGAGGAAGGATCTATCTTTTGAGGTAGGTGATCATGCTTTTCTCAAGGTTTCTCCTTGGAAAAGTGTGATGAGATTTGGTAAGAAAGGAAAGTTGAGTCCATGGTTGGTTGGACCATACGAAATTCTGGAATGAGTTGGATCAGTTTCATACCGAGTGGCTTTACCTCCGAGTTTATCTCAGGTACACAATGTTTTTCACGTTTCGATGTTGATAAAGTATATGCCAGATCCATCTCATGTTTTGAGTCCAGAGGTAGTTTAGCTGGAAGAGAACCTATCTTATGAGGAACAACCGGTCCAGATTCTTGACCACAGGGAGCAAGTGTTACGGAATAAGGTGATTCATCAGGTAAAGGTTTTGTGGAAAAACCATGTGATTTAAGAGGCAACGTGGGAATCTGAAAATGCTATGAGGGATAAATACCCCCACTTATTTTAATAAGTGAATAAAAATTGAGAGGACGCAATTCCCAAAAGGGGGGAAGGATGTAACATCACAGGTAAATAAAGAATAAAGAATTTTCATATTTATTAATATTTACGAATTAAATATTAATTTTATTTTAAAGGGGTTGCTATGTTCGATAGCGTACACGATACGCAACTATGAGTTTCTTTGAAACTTACGTAGCACACTAGTAATAAAATAAAATTATTTTAAATGTTAGTTAACAAGTAGTCGTTGTAATGGTGGGAATGGATACAAATAACTAAAATATGATTAGATATGTTTTTAAATGTTTATACATTTACCCAATAAAAGATAAAGGCTTAAAATACGGAAAGAGTTCAATTTTAGGGCATATATACTCTAATTTTCACTAAAGGTTCACTTATCACCTTTTAATGGTGAACCGTCATTAAATATAGTTTTGATCACTCTTATACTTTATTTTGGACCAAATATAACTCTTCTCTAGAATCGGGACATCAAAATTTACTTTGTGTAAATTTTTGGTACCTTTCTGATAATGTTCATTTTTTTATGAATAGTGTAAAATGTTGTATTTTAATTCAAAACCTCTTTTTAATCTAAATTATTTATATGATTAGATTATTATTTTAATTGGTTGTAAAGTGAAATTAGAAAATATTTTTACCAGTTAATCCAATGGTGGTCATTGGAATCAATTTCACTTTGAAATTAGACTTAAACTGGTGTCAATCTTTTGATACTTATTGTTTCACAAAAACACGCTATTTGTCATGACAGTGGGAATTAATTATTAAATTAATTAATTTGACTTATATTTTTTGAATTTTGTAAAATGGACTTCATTTTTGAATTCGGAATATCAAATATATCTTAGGGTGAATTTTTGGTAATTTTCTGAAAAACTTCAATTTTTGATGAATAGTGAAACCACTAAGTGGTAATCAAGCAAACTGATTTTTCAGTTAAATGAAAGTTTACCACTAATGTGTATTGAATTTTGAAAATCCGACATACATGGTTGTCATTAAGAAGTAAAATGTGGTTCAATGAGATTAAAATAATTTTTTGGTGAATAGTAATTTTTTTCATTAATCGCGGTTAGAGGTAATTAGTGTAGTTTAATGTAAAAATGATATTATAAAAATGTGAAAACACCATGACACTTGTCCTACACCTATTGGGTGAGTCATGGCCGACCCAGACAAGCCATGGTCCAACTTGGGGACCCCATGGAGCCACTTTAGTTGGAAAATAACATTAATATATTTTTATTTAATGTTAAAGTGAAAATGACACTAACATGAATTATTTTACTAAAATAATTTTTGAGTGGGGTTATACAAGTCCAAATTTTGATTATGAAAGCTAAAAAGATTTCATACCTCATAGTATTTTTTTAATAATTTTTAGACATTAAATAAATTAAATTATATATGACATAATAATAATGCAGCGATGACATCATTATTTGACGATTTAAATAAAATGGAAAGATAATGAAAAATATAAAACCTACACATGGGAAAAACCAATTGGATGAGTGGATTTCGAAGACATATCACCTTATCCACGAATTCTATCAATGTGGGACCTTTTGAAACCGAAACACATTTTCAAATAAAGTAATATTTCTTTACATTCCAAAAGTGCCCCTCCTCTCCTCTTATAAAAGGCCCCCACCTCTACCCCATTTCACACACTTCTCAAGGCATTGGCTCAGCCAAACCCTGCCCAATTACTCTCTACACATCCCTCTCCTCATCCTAGAGTATTCCCTTTGGGCAGAAGCCTTTCAAAGTAATCCTTTAGGCTCAAATCAAAAGGGAGTTACACTTTTAAAGGTAATTCATTCTCTCTTGTTCATTTGTTTTATTTTGCTTCTCCAACCCTATAAACTCTTTTTATTTGCTTCTTTTGTAACAACACCAGTATATTCAATATACTAGGATGTTGTTATAATATTTATTTGAGCCAAACTCTCACACAACTTTATCAAATGGTTAAAGAACATACGGTTTCTGTGGCTGGCGAAGTTCTGCCTCCCGAAACGATGATTGTTCAATACTCATTTAACACCTTCATGGGTGGCCATTATGATGTAACTATTTTTATATATGATATATAATATGTTTATGTTTTCTTTATGTTTCTGTATTTTTCATTTTTGGCATACCTTTATGGTTTCCATTATGGGTAAACACGATATCTTCATTTAAGGAAGTGCGGACTACCGCCCACTAAAAGTGATGTGATTCGTTAATGTCATATGTGGGACGTGTAAAGGATGGATTTAAAGTTATTATATATGATGTTATACTGGAATTTTAATATACCTCTATATAATTATTATTTCTTTCCATTAATGTATGAGATATAAATGAAAGTAGCGTTCATGCGTACATACGGCTTACCGTCTCCATGAACGGTGCATTTCATTTCTTATCCCCAATTGTAATGTACTATTAAAATTAAATTTATATAATGTATATATATAATTAATGATATATCTAAATGATGAATATAATTCTGGAATTAAAATATACATACCTCTCATTTAGTTTTAATTCCACTAATATGACAAAGAAATGAAAGTAGCGTTCATGCGTACGTACGGCTTACCGTCTCCATGAACGGTGAATTTCATTTCATACCTCTAAATGATTATGTAATATTATAAATACATGTACATGCTGGATATATATGATATATATGATATCCAAATCAGGAATTTCATTCTGGATATAAAGAACTTTTGACCACATGAACAACATGTAATTGTAAGAAGTCAACTTTCGACTTAAGAACCAAATATTGACAAAACAAACATTATTAACTTAAATGGTTACATAATGTTTATAACATGGCAATATGTGATATAAAAAGAATAATGAACTTTAAAAAGTTTCTTAATCAAGTATAAATTAACTCAAGTTTATTATTCAGGACGTTAAAGAACGATCGAGTCATGTCGGACCCAAGGTAAGGGACTTCGTCTCAATCTCCTTTCATTGAGGCATATTTCGTTTTATACACAACTTTCTTTTATACGGTGTATAAACTCCTTTGACTTTTACTTTTATACAAAAGGAATCTTTTTCTATGAAGCGTTTTACTAAACAACAAAAAGGAAAGTTTTTTTTAACGTACGCGGTGACAACGACCTTTTCCGCCGCCGCGAGTATTATTTGATCTTTGGCTTTATCAACAAGCCGTAATGTTTTTAGAATAAAATAAATACCATATACTCTTTTATGTATTTTGGTATTGAAAATTGTTTTGAAAAAGGATTCTATTATGTCAATATATTTATGATATATTGTGATTGAAATGTGGAAATGTTATCATTCCTCTATATTGGTTTTATGTTTTATGATTTTATACTGGTACTTGGACATTTTAACGGGTGGTTACGTTATAAAACATATGACGGGTGGTGCCGTGAATACCAGGACGGGTGGTTATGTTATAACCTCCAATGCATTGGGTATGGAAGTCGGCCGTATGGCTATTCCATTAAGTATGTATGGAAATTGGCCGTATGGCTATTCCATTAAGTGATATGTGTGGAACTCGACCGTATGGTTACTCCACATAAGTATGTTTATGTCCCAAGTTACCTTTATATATGTTATGTGTTCTTTATATGGGTTTTATGGTAATCATTTGGTTACAAAAAGGTAAGTAATGATACTTTATTCAGTGAAGAGTTTTTATTACTTCATAAAGGTGAAAAGTATTACTTTGATAAAGTATACATGGTTTACTTGTTGTTTTGATAAACTAACAATTTTCATTCTTTTTGTATCCCTTACTGAGCTTTTTATGCTCACCCCAAGTTTTTCGAAATGTTTTTCACAGGACTTAAAGTGGAATAAGGTCAAGGATGGGATCAAGGAAATTTCATGCTATCTAAAACATGGAATCTAGACATCTTTCTTTTTAAGAGTTTTTATTTTTTTTGAGACTTAGTAGAAGTGTCTACTTTGTGATCTTTTAAGATGTAATAGTTATGTTCTAATTCTCTAAAACTCTAAACCTGAAAAGATCCTCAATGTGAATTATTCATTTAATTCAATATTAAGTAAGGTTTAAGGTTGGTGCCTTATATGGATTATTTTATATGATTAAAAAATATTATCATTTAATGAATTTATTAATGAATAATTATCGTTGGGATAAAAGGTTACACTAGATTTTATACTAATAAATAAAATTAGGGTGGACTGGAGGTTATCCATACCCCAAATAAGGGTGAATGGGTGGTTATCCCAACAGAAAAAATATGATACATGATTTGTAATGCCATAAAAAAAGTATTACACCAGAATTTATCACAAGACTGAAACTTAGGGTACACAAGATCTCATCACAATTATAAAAAGAGGATATGTAAGAGTTTCCACAAGCCTAAAAAATTTTGGTACATGGGTGGTTTTCACAATCCCAAAATAGGGTCCATAAGAGGTTATAAGAACCCTAAAAAGGAGAGAATGAAGAGTTTTTCCCAATATCGACAAATTGAATATAAGAGGCAATCATAATCCGTATGAAAATACATGGGCGGTTATCCAATCTATAACTTGTTATGAATATATTTTTCGATGTCCATTTTATAAGACTTTTATTTTATTATTTGTATTCCACTAATCTATGTCATGTCCCAATGTTATGGTCTCAGGGATTTTATAATTCTATTCCTTTATGAATCATTCCATATAAAATCCAAATATTTATACGACCACTAAATTTAATAATCTATCATATTGAAGGTATGTTTTTAGATGTTATTATCTTGTTCTCTTACCCACATACTCATGTTATGTTTATGTCTCTCTTGTTTACCCTTATTGAGAACCAACAGTCACCCTTTCTATTGTTTTCTTTAGTTTGATTATGAATAATGGTTTTAGGTAGGGTATGATTAAGAATATTATTATATAAGTATATAGTTTTAGATGATGATAAATATCTTTCAATAAATATGAATATTATTCATTTGGCCTTGAATGATATAGAAACCTTTAATGTCTTTAGGCGTGTATTTGTGAGAGGTATTAAATATTTATCAACAAAATCTAAAAATTTTATCTATGAAAATATTATATTTATATATTGGATTACATGATGAAAAAAATTCGAGTATTTTATTTCTAGGAATGGAAACTCTATTCTATTAAAGATATGATTTAAAAAATAAAGAATGAATTATTTTTTATAAACTCTTTCCTCATTAGGTTCTATTTAAGTGTTATATATTTAAATTATAAAATATTTAATTCATAATTGTATTTTTTTAATGTTAATAAATATTATAGGATAATGTTTTTGGTATTTTATGAAAATATTGGTGTTTTAATTAATAGTAATCATTAATATATTTTTATTAAAAATTATATTTTCATTCAAAAAAATTACAATGTCAAATTATTTTTAGAATTATTTTTAAAATTTAATTATACATATTTGAATAAGAAAAATACAATTATAATCGTTGAAATGTTTTTATTTAATTTGTTATAAAAACCATTTATATACTTATATTGCATTTTTCTGAAAAGAAATCTTCCAATTATGTTTGACTAGTTTAAAATGAAATTAAATTATTACACTTATATGAATTTAATATTGAAAGATGAATTATATATTTGGAATAATGAGCTCCAATTTTGGAAAATAGGTTTCCTTGATATATATTCCTTATAAATAATAATTATAGTAAATAATTATTAATATAGTATGTCTAAATTTGGTAAATAAGGATAAAAATAATATGATAAAGACTATAAATTTAGCATAAATATTTCCTTTATCCTGTTGTATTTGTTTATTTTTACCACACCTACCCTATTATCATAAAACTGGAATATTGGTGCCATATTTCATTGATTTTAAACATTATAATAATTATGTAGGGAAAAATATTGAAAATTACACTTTATTGCTTTTAATGTTTATACTTTATTATAACTCTGATAAAAAATCATAATTTTTGTTGTAAATATTCATTTTAAATATAATTTATTTTTTAAAATTCTAAATTTATTTTAGTTTTTAGTGATTAAATAAATATACTAAATTTTAATGCAACACATACACAATATTTATTCAATTTATAGATAAATATAATAGTTGATTTATAGACATTAAAAGAAATACTATTTTTTGAATTATTGTGTTACATGTAATTCGTAGATAACTATAAAATATTATGTCTATTCTAAATAGTTTTATTTTTATTCCTTTGGTTTCATGATATTTTAATATTCAAATTCAATGAATATTTCCAAAAATGATTTTGATGATATATTATAATAAAAAATATTTCATGAAATTATTAAAGGTTCACAAAAATACTATGATAGGAAAATTTATTGGGATAATAATAAAAATATTATCCATGGTGTATTTCTTGTCTAATTCCCCTTTTATAATTCTGATCTTGTTAACTAAATAGTAAAACAATTTATAGCCACGATAATCGTCAAAAAGGATTAAATGGGTTTTTAATTAAATCATATGATTAAACAACATGTAATTAGATCAAAATTTTATTTTATAGGATTTATTCAACCAATCTTCAGTATATATATGATTTATATCAATTTTGAGAAATTTATATGTGAAAAATAATTTATATTAATTTAATATATTAAGAAATTCCTATATAATCCTTCCAATCTTTTATAAAAGGGAACCTCCTATCCTCTTTTCTTCAAAAATTTAAAATTTCATTGGTTATGAAAACAAACCATCCCAAATACCTTAATTAACAACCACCAATATCCTAAAGGACTTAATTTTTTCATAAAACCATCCTAAGACAAATTCTATTGTAAACCTTAAGAGTTCATCAATTGAACGTGTATATTTTGAAAATAACCATTTTTAATTAATTTATTTTTTTCACTCCTTCAATAATATTTCCAAAATAATGAAATAGTAACATAATTAACATACATAAAATGGGATGTTTTTATGTTTAATTTATCACCTATATCCATATCCCCTTCTGTCAAGTGGGAAATAAAGCAGTTTTTTGAGTGTGTGAAGGACTACCGCCTCGTAACCCAAATTAAATTTTTTCAACCAAAGCCTACCAAAAATAAATATACTTATGGATTTAATTTATATATATCTTATATTAATGAAATAATTATCATTATGGAAAAAATAATATATCATATATTTTCTAAAAATCACATTCATTGAAAATGATAATGTCTTTCAAGCTTAGGATGGGAATACCACCTCTACAAATTGATGTGATTAATTTTACACATCCATGTCACATGGATGGTATATATAAATATTTTTTAAGAAGTAATATTTTATTTACATTTTCATTATAATTTTGGAGAGTTAATATCATACAAATCTTCTTTCCCTAATTATCATTGAAAAATGAAAATGTTATGAATGCATATGTATGACCCACCATCTCTATAATTGAAACAGAATTAAATTTTCATAACACAAATTACGGTATGGTTTTAAAAGTACCATTAATGTAAAAAAATATAATTATATAAATAGTATTATAATATATATAACTGATAAATGAAACAGTTGATCTTATTGAACCTATAAATTTAATATTTATATCATCAAAATATCCATCATGAACATCTATGATAGGGTAATTGAATATAAAATTATATAAAATAAAATTAATAATACATATTTAAACTATTATTATTAAAGTAAAAATAAATATCATAATTTCATTACCTAGCTATATAAATAAATTACATGAGGATTTGGACTTGAGGTAAAGGGCACTCTAACATAATACATCATTTTAAATGTTATTAATCTTTAATTTTGATATATTGTTCTTCCTTGTACATATAATTAAAATTATTAAGAATATTATTATATGGATATAAGTTATTTATAAATTAATTTTTTTTAAAATACATTTATTCAATGGTTTTCATAATTGAATAGTTTAATGGATCATTTTAAAAAAATTAATACTTTATTTTACTATATACGACATCAACTAGTTTTCCACCCACCACAACTGTTATCTGATGTTTGGATATTTTAACAAGATTTTATTTTTTATTCCAAGCAAATATCTCTCTTTTTATTCTAGGTATTCATTTTTTGATAATGGGGTTTTAATATGAAATTGTATTTCGATATTTGAATGTGTTTTGAATATGTGTTTAAAAGAGCATTCTAAAGGATTTATGATGAAAAGTTGCAAGCATAAATTGTTTATCTAATTATATAGTAATTTATAATTATAAATGAAAAACATGTGGTCCTGATACATCCTATATTGAGGGTGATCCTGATAAAGCATATATGATGGGTGATCCTTATATAACTTATACAATGGGTTATGTCTATTATATCTCCCAAATCCATTATGTAATTTTACTTATCATAATAGTAAATATAGAGGATGTTAACCAGCATTGTATATCATATGTATTTAATTGGGGTCAAGTTTTTTCTGACACAAGTTTTAATATGATTCTCTTGGTCCCCTAAAAGGGTGTCTATTTCTCATGGTTTGAGTTTTAACATTTTTCATTGAAAATAATATGTGTTGTTTTAATATTGAAATGATTTATTTCATCTTATAAAAAGAATACTATGAAAAATGTAATCATTTTATTTGTTTCTTTCAATTAACTAATATATTTCTTCTTTTATATACCTTACTGATATTTTTGTGCACATCCAATTTGTTAAAATGTTTATTCACATGGTTTAAATATGTGTAATTATATATAATAAGTCAAGATGAATGTCTTGAAATTTTTTCATTATAATAAAACATGATTCATCATAAAAGAATTATATTTTTTTATAAGTGGGTACTAAGAATAAGTGGAAACTATTTAATATTTAGGTTTGTTATGTAATATTTATGTAATAATTCAGTAAAATTATAAACTGTAATGGCATTTGAAATGTACGAAAGTGAAATATTGACTGAATCTAAATAATATGAACTATTTTAAAGTTGGATCCTTATAGTTTTTATTAGGGGAAGTTATTATATAATATTTCAATTTCTAATAATTTTTTTAATGTTCCCATAAATGGATATAAGTTATGGATATGTTTAAATGATATAGAATTTTAATATTACCATGTTTTATCATATAATCTATGACTATTAATAATGTTTTTCCATAAATAATCATTGGAAACTATAATCTAAAGGTCTTAATAAGAAAATATTCATCCAAATTACCATCTCATAATTGTAGTAAGTGGAATTAAATTGTTTGATATAATGCTAGTGAATTTGATTGATACAACAAATGATATCGGAATCCATGTAAGTGTAAAACTATATTTACTACAACTGAATCTGTTGATAATTTAAAATTCCATGAAACGTCACCCTCGAGGTTTCGATGTAAGTTTATATCTAATGGTAGTTGAACTATTGATCAATGCTCTAGAAAAGATATTTGAATTTATGGGATGATCTAAAAATCAAAAGTTTACTATTCCCATTTATTTTATTTGAACATGATGATGATCGATTTGTTTCTTTTTTTATGAATACTGGGGAGCTATAGAGATGAAGGTGATTCAATGTAATGGTATTATTTTAAGAATAATTTTTAGGAAAATTATTTCCCTAAGGTTTTTGGGATTTGTATGGAAAATAATTTCTTGGAATTGATTAGAAATGATGAATATTTGATAGCCATGTATGAAGATAAATTTTCAATATTGACTAGAAATTTACACAATTTTATTTGGGATGTTAATAATACAACTAATAGAATTTATATAGTATTGAATCCTATTTTAGTAATATATTTGGACACATTATAATATAACATTTAAGATAATCTTTCTTATTATGTTGTGAATGCATATATGTATTTTTGTGAGACTTATGTTCCTAAAGATAAATAGTGTAACATATAGTCCTAGCAGTGGGAAATGGATAAGTAACTGTATAACAATCATATAGGTAAGACCATATAATGTTGCAAGTGTGGTAAAAAAATTTATGGATTTTTATAAAGATGTGGAATATGTTACTAGTGTGGTAAGATTGGTCAAGGGACTCTGGATTATAATGAAAATAATCCAAATCAATATGAGAATGGGGTAGTGGATAACCATATGATGTTGATATTTTTTTAGTTTCAATGAGTTTATGTATTTTGATAGAATGTGTCTGATGATATTAACTCATGGTGTAAATCATAAAAAATTAATGCATAAAGGTGTGTAAATAATATTCTCAACTTCTATGGTTGATGTCGTACCATCTAATAGGGTGATGATTGGTACCTTAATTTTTTATTCAATTAATTCCAACTCTCAATTGAAATCTAGATCATTGTATTCCTTTATTTATGAAAATTTTCATGATAAATAAAAATATCTCCTTATTAAAATAATTTTGAACTTATTGCGAAACTATGGGTATAAATATTAAATAAACCAATGGTTTAATATATATTCATATTGTTATTAGTGGGATTAGCAGTCAAGAAATTATTATTTAACTGTCCATAATAGAGTATGATATTCTTTTGGGTATGGTTTGGAATTTATATTATCATGCTAAGATAGAATTTAAATCCATGAAATTTATATTAAAGGATTTTATACCATTGATAACTAAAAAATAATATGAGAAATTGTATAAATATGGAAGTCAATTTTACCAAGATCATGTTTTTAAGAAGAAAGTAATTGTTTCAAATAGTGAATAGAAAATAGTAAATGAATATACTGAGGAAAATAAATATTATTTTATTAGTATTATTCCTAATTGGGACATTGAATTTAATGTTTACTAACTAATTGATGCTAAGCCTATCTAATTTATTTTATTGAATAGATCAAGAATAATTTTTTTATTGAAATGTTATTTTCTAGTGATTCATGATAAATATTTCTTTCATCCTATCACATCAGCATGGGATAATCATATTTTATTTGTTAAATATTATGATTGTTCAATTATAATTTTCTTTTATTATATAGTCTTGAATAATATTACTATTAAGAACAAATATCATATGCCTCATATCAAGGAATTGTTTGATCAGCTCTATGGAGAATAATATTTTTCAAAAAAAAGATCTCAGGTCAGGATATCATAAGTTGATGGAGGAGGAAGACATCCAAAAGGATGTGTTTTAGACAAGATATTTGCATTGTCATTTTGTAATTATTCCCATTGGGTACTCTAATACACTATTTATATTGATGTATCTTATGAATAGAGTATTCTAGGAATATTTTGACCAGTTTATAGTTGTTTATATTAATTATATATTTTTATATTATAATATCTACGAGGATCATGAAAGAAACCTATCAAATTTTTAAAATAATTAAAATAAAAGACTCTATATAGAATGTTTAGTAAATTTTGTTTTCATTTAATTTAATTCCTCAGGTATATTCTCTGAAATGATGATATAAATATTTAACATACTAAAACTAATGTCATTAGAATTTACAGGATAAAGAATTACATATTGGTTCATTGTTTTCCTGGTTTTTTGGTTTACTAAAATCATTGTTTTGAATTGAAATATCTTAGTATCACATCCCGACCTAGTATACCATCAAACAGACAGTCGGACAAATAAACACATGAACTCAGACACATCTCCCCATACACTAAATATTGTCAAATAGTAGTGATGTTGTATGTATTGATAGTGGGTGAGATTATAACCTTATATTCCGAGTTCAAAGTAATAAATAGACATAAATTACAAGAAAACAAAATCAACTAAATTAGTATTAGAAATAACTAAACCAACCGATAAAAAATCAATCATGTAGTTGTAGAATATGGTTAATTCCAGTTTTACAATGCATGCATCCCATATGATGATATATATCTAAAAGCAGTAAAAAAAGTGAGAAATACTATACAGTAAAAAATTATAGAAAAACTAGCAGAGCCTTATGGATATCATTATGATCATCCCAAGATCTAGCTCGTTCCATTGCTCCTAAGTCATTGGTATATGTAATACAATAAGAAAGAAAGGTCCAAATCCTAGAAAACAATAAGTTCTACTCAAGTACACAAGTGCAATGGCGGCCTGAGTAGGGTATGAGATATAAATCATAGTATTGTGGAACCACCGGTGTCCAATCCAAACTATTTAGTGATTAATAATTAAATATTGTGTAAGTATATCGAAGTAATTACATATTTAAAACAATGAACAACAACCCATACGCATTCCTAAGGGATACCTGAGGTCAATACTTTCTATGGATCGTACCCAGGATAAGAGTCTGAATGTGAACTATATATTTATATTTTATGATGAATAAATTAACTGCTTATGGCATTGTTTAATGTTCTTCATTAAACCACATAATCTCACATTTAATCCATGTCTCTTTTTCAATTCCCAATTCATTAGTTACATTTTTATCTGCATAGAACTCCTTGTCTAGCACCCATATCTGATTGGTGATGAACTCCATGTATAACACCCAAAATCCTGTTCATTTATTTATATTATTAGTAGTTAACTCAATTTCTAACACCTAATTTCTTTAGTGAATAATGTCATCTCTACCACCAAAAATTCCATTTATTTAAATATATTATTGGTGAAGAACACCATGTCCAAAACCCAAAATACCATTGGAAGAGAAATCTATATCTAACATCAAAAATCCCATTGCGGCCAAACACCATGTCTTACACCAAAAATCACATTAATTTACTTATATTATTGTATCATAACTACATTTATAACACCTCAATCCCAATTAATTTAAAATTATTTTTGGTGTAGATTGTCATGTCTAACACACCAAATCCCAATGGTGTAGAACTCCATGTCTAACACCAAAAATCCCATTTGTGTAGAATATCATGTCTAACACCCAAAATACCAATAATTAATTAATTAATATATTAATTATTTTGGTCCATTAAATATTCAACAACTAATTAATGGCATCAATTTCATTTTAATTAACACTTAAATTATTTAACTATTCAAAAACTCAATAATGATTGATTAATTAACAAATTAATTATTCATGATAAAAAAAAGACAACCTAACCATTAACAAAACAGATAATTAACCAAATTTTTTGATCATTTACATTAATCACCAATTAAACAATTAATTATATTTATTTCTCTTTTAAAAACACAACTCAACCATCTCAACCCCATCATAATTAATTATAAAAATTAATTATCTTATTCAATAATCCCTAAATCCCACAATTTCATAACTATTAATGTTAATTAATATACCATAGTAATTAATTCTACTAGGGTTCTCAACTGCTAAAAAAATATTCCAATCCTACAATGTGTATATATGAGAAAAATTATGACTATGAGATTTAGAAATTAGAACACATACTTTTAAATAATATAACATTGGTATACCCTCTTATTTATCCCATACAGGATCGATAGAACTATTCAATTCAAGTGTGTCAACACTAAAAGGAGGTGGTACAACACCTAGATAACAAAAAACATATTACTAGAACTTAAACATATTTCTCAAACAAGGAAATTATAGGAAAAGAAAAATCATTAGGCTAAGAAAACATATTATCCTGATCACTGGTTTTTAGCATAAAACATCATAGCTCCATTGGAGGGGTTTTATTAAAAAACATTATTTTGTAATCTAACTAATCATTTTACCATGATAATCAATATGTATGAACATTTCAATCAAATTCATAAAAAATTGAAAATCAACAAAATATTAAATTTTCTAATTTAATCAATGTTTAGGAACCCACCTCAATGAATAGGCCAAGACAATGGTTTCTAACTCAAAAAATAGTCTTCTCATGTATGCAAACTTCAAAAACAATGCATGCACACACATGAAATCTATCACAATATCCTACAACAATATCTGGAACCCAAAATAAGTGTGGCATGGACCAACACCCAACTAATTAATTATACTAAACTCATATAAAAAATAAGAACCCAATTTAAAAGGTGTAAACCAATTAATGCACATTTGACATTACACAAATTTGATGGAGGTGAACCAAATAAAATTGAACCACCTTGCCTTCAGTGGAATTAGTTGGAATATAAACCATAGGGGCTCTAGACATCCTCTATACCACCAATAACTAGAAGAAAAAAGAAACCCTAATTAACCGTGAACTATGGATTATGGCCGAACCGAATACAGGTGATGGGGATGAAAAATATTTCTGATGGAAAGGAGGAGGCAGATTGAAAATATCTTACCTTTCCATGATAGAAATGACCTATGAATGATCCCGGAGACACCATCTCTGGAAGAGGAGAATATAAGAGGGGGTGGGTCATGCCATGGGAGGGCACTGCTACCAGGTGCAGGTCGTGCCTCATGTGTGGGGAAGGAAGGGTGACACTCAATATCTTCTTCTCCCTCAAATTAATGTAAATTATTAATATAATAATAATAACAACAACAACAATAATAATAATATTATTATTATTATTATTATTTAATAAAACACATCTTTGATAAACCCTCAAAATCTCATTTAGTCATCATTTAATTAAATTTTTTAACAAAATTTAATTAAATAACTTGTTCCTTCAACTATCATTTAATTTAATTATTTTTTATCCTTTAATTTAATTCAACAAAAAACCAAATTTAAATATTAGTAAACTGTAAATTTTGACTTGCATGGTCTGAACGACCATCTGTAGCCCATGTGAACATTATTGACTTGCGTGTAGCAATCCATAAGCTCACTACTATGGGATGCACGGTTTATATACAAACCATGCACCCTCTACAGCCCCATTAATAACTGAGTTTCTCATTATGATGCTCCGAAAACTCATCAAGGCACCACCAGAACTCCTTAAGAATTTACACAAGCCTAATATCAACACTTTAAATGTTCAAAACATGAGAAACATCATCCCGATGCATGCCCATAAAACCATCCCATCCATTACATGAAAAATTTCGAAAACATTAATATTTTAGCCCGATTTAAAAACATGAGACTCTACAATCTACCCACCAGAAAACCTAACTTCACTGAAAATCCTAAAAAATTATGAAAACTCCACCTAATCCACAATGATTGTGTTATTTCATTTGAACGATTGTGTTGTGTCTCCAAACATTGAATTCACCATTAACCATTTTATAGTACCAACAACTTAAGACTTTAAAACCCGAGCAAATGCTGAAAATACAACCACATCATCATAGAAGCGGTTAACATAACCCCCATAACTAGATACATGATCCTATCATCATCTCCTAAACCACCCACTCACAATTGGTTTCCACCAATGTACATAACATTTAATGTTGAATTACAAATCCATAACTCTTTTTGTGAATAACATCATTGACCCATAAACCCACACTATCATTTAAATAGGAAACATGCCTTTAAAAATGACTCCATCACCAACATCATGTACTCCTAAGTCATTACACGGCCTCTAGGGACATTACCAAGTCAATCCATCTCTATTCTATTTCAAAAATGTTGTTCCCCATCAAGAATAATGTCATATCACAAAGAACCATGAATCTCGTGTATAACCCAAATAAAACCACTTATCCTACAAAATGACTTTTTCATGTTTGGCATAATGGATGATCGACATGATCTCAGTGCCTCGAAGATGAGGCCAAGATAAGGGACATGCTCATGTCATTTAGGGCATCACACTAAGATTAAACCAATGTCACCAAGAAGATCAATAGAATTGTTACCGGTCAACTAATTTCAAAAAATCTCAGCTTCACCTACTAATGCGCCATCAACCAAACATCAATGCCTATATCACCCAAGGGATCCATGGTCTATCAAATATTACCACTGAGACTCCTCTATAAAATAAAAGATTTTCCAATGGTTTGTGCATATCTCCATCTATATTTATTTCATGCTGCCAAGAAATCACCGACATGTACACCAAAACCGATGTTGCACAAACAACCTTAGAAGTGTCCATTTTCTAGAATTAAATGATGGGTTTATCATAAGCTCAATAGTTTTGAAACACCATAAACACATCGGTGACATTTCACAAAACATAATCAGAACATCAAAATATCATATCAAGGCCAAAAAATTAATCTAACCGGCATTTCAAAACACATATGTCCTAAAAACTCCTCTCTAGTAGTGGGACGAACATACTACAACACCCTAATAACTCTACTCTAGTGTTAACCTGATAATGTCTTTAACATCACAGCTTCCACGATCACACTAAACTCAACATGTTATTTACATCACGAAATACTCAATGGTACCGTGTACTTAAAAAAACTACCACGAGTTCACAAAAACCAATATCACATTATCTCTAATAATAATAACACGAGTGAAGACATACTAAGTCAACTAACCTTCTTGACTAAATTTTACCCAATGCTTATTCCCGAATAAGGATTTATAGTACATTGACCACCCATCTGAACAACGGTGTCTTTTAAAACCCAAAATGTATACTAGAGATAATAGAACCCAAATGACACCACCATTAATGTAACGACCCCAACTTTTTGAATAGTATATTAACTTACCCTTAATGATTTAATAGAGATGTTAATGGTTAATGCAGAAAGAGCAGTCGATGGCTTCATCTAGTAGACTCAAACCTTATGAATCCCACTTATCGGAGTTTGGTAAGGAGGTGGCATCTTTGGGCTTCGCATTGGACCAAGCCCAAGCTGAACTCCAGTGTGTTAAGCATTAACGGATATGCCTGCAAGAGAAGTTCAAGTTAGTAGAGATTACTACTAGGGAAATGTTATCTGAGCCTTCCTCAAATTCACTCACCATAGTACACCTTACACTTAGGTCATATGCTGATGTTATACGGGGCTATGTGACGAGACCGTAGCTTCTTTATGTTATCCTTTGGGATGACTAAATTGAGATTTCTTCCTTTAGTGATGTTTGTGAAATTTCAAATGTCCGGATAATTTTAGGATGCATTTTATTGATGAATTTTGAAAAAAAGGATATATTAAAATATTTATGTAAACCATAAATAATTAATGATGTGTAATGATTTTCAAAAAATTGTCTTCTACAAAAGTGTTCAGTAAGGAATTTGGAGTCCAATAAGATCAACTTAATTTTTGATTAATAGTAAATTATGAATAGTGATTTTATGATTAGGAATAGTAATGTGAGCAAATTTATTAGTAATCTCACTTAAATAAAGTTTTAATATAATTTAGATAACTAGATTAATTAATGTGATTCAATAAAATGGGTAAATAATGATTTCATAAATTATTAGTCAGGTATTAGTTTTTTCAGGTAAATAGTGTTTTTTAATTAAAAATTAAATTAAAAATATTTAGAAAATAATTTTTATAAAATGGAGTTCATATTTTTAATTAGAGAATCTATATTTCGTTAAGGTGAAATTTTGGGTTCTTTTTGAGAAAAATGAATATTCAGTGAATAGTAAAAATGCAGTTTTAGTGTTTCGGTATGTTAAATGACATCATAACTGTGTCATGATGATTTCATGAGATATTTTAAGGGTTGGCCGACCAAAAGTGATTTATTATTGTATTAGGGGACTCATGTGGCCTAAATATATGGGCAATACCATGGGAGAGCCCATGGTTTTGAGAAAACCACTTGTGAGGTGTCCCTTGAAAATATTAAAGTATCACCTCACTTTCCCTACAAATACCAAGCCATTATCTCATCCTTTGGACTCCAAAATATTTCTCAACGAAGTTCTGGTCTCTTTACCTCCCAAGGAGTCCTCCCAAGGTTCCCTAAAGCCTCTCAAGGTACCATTCATTGAGTTTTAAGAGTTACATTTAAGGTAAGGGATCTGACCTCTCTCTTTATTTTCAAGTAATATATTATATTTCATTTCATTTATGCTCCATGTTCATATTTTGGATGATGTTCTTTTATATTCATCATACTTCCCTTTTCATTTTTATATGATGAGAGACCCCCTCTTGCTCTCATCAACTTGTTTTAATAATTTTTAAGTGGCGCCGTTAGGCTGCCGATTTTTTAAGGGATTCTTTCACCCTTCTCATTTTTCAACATTCTACTTTCATGTCATGTCTTTCATGTTCTGTTTTATTATGCTAGGGTATGATATCCATATCTATCATACTGAACATTTATGTTCATATGATGAGATACCCTATTTGATCTCTTCAATTCATTTTTGTTGACATTTATGTGACGTCGTTAGGCCGCCGAATTTTCATAAGAGAAATCTAATATTTGTCTTCCTTCCATGTTTCTCATTTCAAATGGTATGTCCTTAAAATTTCATTAACATGTTCATATATCCTTCATATTCGGTCCCTCCACTGTTTTATGGGTCATTTATAAATTTTTGACCCATGTCCCCTCTCTTTTCAGTGTATTCTAAAACCCCGAAACATAGACGTTATGCTGCGGAATTTTGGTCTAAAAATGTCTCTCTCTTTTTCTAAAGTTATATTAGTCTATTAAGTGAATACTAAAATCTATATCTTCTATAGGGGTATTCACATATATACCAAGTTTTTATATTTTATATTCTGGGATTTACATACATGAGACCTGTTTTCCCTTTCCATGGGTTTAACGTGACTTAAAGATCATGTATTTAAAGAAGTTTTTAAAATGTTAGGATTATGAAATGAAACCCATCTATTTTATACTATATGGGTTGTTTATGAAATGATTGATGATGATATATGTGGCTCACATTATGATAAAGACAAATTTAAGGGTTCTCCCTGATAGCGCTCCAATGCATTGGGTAAAGACTTAATCTCTAGAGATGACCATTTGACTGATACCTTGGGGAATAACCTTGGAAATTTTTAATGATGCCATAGGGATATACCTTGGTGAAATGGAAATGATTTCATATGTTATTTGTTTTATCCACATCTTCATTTTATGAAATACGTTATTTTTTTATGATATGCCTCATTATTTCTTTCTCAGGCCATAAAGTTCTTTTTCATGACATTGTTGATGTAACTCAAGTTCAGAAATTAAATGTTTCCCCTTGTTTCCCTTACTGGGCCTTTTTCTCACCCTTTCTTTTGATGTATGTCCCCAGGTTATGAGATTCAATAATGAACCTATGATGAACATAAGTAGAATCATTTCAAGTGTTTAATAAGAATTTTTTCTATTTTCATATTTTATGTTCCTGGTATCCAAGACACTAAACCTTAATGATCCTCGGTTTTGTAAAATGTAATGAAAGTTTATGTGATAAAAAGGAGAGAATCCACAATTAAAATCTCACAGTGAAAACAAGGAATATCAATATCTAATGGTGATACCCACCATAGGCTAGTCGCTTATTAAGCATAAGCGTCGACCCTATCTCATGGTTGAGCAATGAAAATTTCACAAGGCTAAATATCCCCTTTTCATTTTAGCTATTTCTAATATGAAACAACATAATGATAAACACTCACTTCTACATTCCAAGTCATATCATAAAAAAATTAAAAACTATAATTCCATTAGGGTTCAAACAAAGGCCACCACTTTTAGTAACACTTTTAATAAATTTCATTAATTAATTTCAAACTTTAAACATTTGAAGAAGTTTTCACAAATCCGAAAGTATAATTTCACAATAAGGAACATGGTTTTAAATCAATTCCCTAAGAGAAAAATATGAAATCCATATGAATTTTTCTCATTAAACATTTATCATTTAGTTTTAATTCATTATAATTAGAAAATTTATCATAAAATTACTTTTAATCAGAAGGCCAACTACAGCGGTCCCATTTACTCACTCCATATTCTTAAAAAAACAACACCAAAATAGTTAATTTCATATAAAAATCCCCAATTGACCTAATTGGAACTAGTTGAGCATTTTAAAATCTTACCGGAGCATTTCAATCAAAAATCTATATTTTTAAATTTATAACCATTTCAAAACAGACTATGGTTATACAAGCCATAGTCATATGCGTGGCCATCTACCTATTGATAAGGAACCCATACACCTTAGCGCTAGAATTTGATTGGGATATTTAGAGTGTGTTTATTGAGTCTCTTAAGGGATTCTTAGCAATCCTTATCCCATCTATATGTTACATCATTATTCATTAGCATGGTAAAGGGGACATAAATTCCAGATGGGTTAACTATGATTTTATAAATGTAAGTGCGGTTGTCGTGGAGCTCCCTCAGTTGTTTGACATTCTTAGGTGGTGAAATTTCCATAACTGTACTAGTATTTTCTTGTTTCACCACAATACGATGGTGAAATAAGAAAAATATGAGGAGTTTTCATAATGGTAACATTAAATAAAATTTTAGCAGTTCCAACTTTAGGTTTTACCACCATTGGATGTCAAATCCTGTTTGACGATCTGTGAAGTGGACAAATCACTATTGAGATTTGAAAAACATTTATTCAAAAGAACATTGCACTATTCATCCTATGAAGGGAATAAAGATATGAATATTGGAATGTTGATATGTAGCGACATTATTCATTAGTCCAAAGGGTATGACATAGTATATAATTCTCTCTTAAGGGGTTCTAAATTTGTTGGATACCAAAAAAATAATGTCAATATTTATTTGATTGTATCCAAAATACCCATCCATGAATGAAAAAGATTAGAGGGTAATAGTTTGTTCGATCAATAGTTCTATGATACGCAATTTAAAATCTTCCTTTAAGAAATATCAATTAATATCTATGAAACTGATGCCGATCTAAATCTTCCCATTCGTTTTCATTATAGAGACTTTCTTAGAAATACATCATGGATATTTAACTATTAGACAAAATTGGATTTGATCAATTTGTAAAAATATGAATCAAAATTATTATCAGGAGATGGGTACGTCCTCCTTGATACCTATTTCTGGCCTCATTGGTCATTGGGTACGTTATGATGGTGTGTATCTACATTTAGGTTCAGTTCATTAATTTACATATAATTACATGAAAAAACATAATAATGTTTCTTTATAAATGAAATGTACATCTCTATATCATAACGAGGAATATTGGCAATAAGAAACAAAGGTAATGGGTTTTTCTTCCATTTAGATATTCACCTACCTAACATCATTGATGTGGTAGAGATTCCTTCCTCATATATTGGAAGTGCGTTCATGACGTCATACTCTTATTCTTAAATCTTTGAGTACATAGAGGCATAATTATACATATTTGGAAATATGATGTTGTATCCATCATTGTTGAAGTGAATGAGGCTATGTAAATTTAAATTGATAACCCAAGTTACAAGAGACATTACAGAGAGATTCTGAAGCTGATTATTTTCATTTATTCTTCCAATGAGGATAAGAGGTTCTAAAAAATTTCTGATTAAGTTGATTGCATAAATGAGGCTTATGGGAATCAAATAATCACCATAGTGTGCAATGCAGTTATATGAAAGGTCATTCCTAAGCCATTGGTAGTTTCAAACCTTATATTTTCATCAACCATTGATTGTTTTACATCCCCTTTGTATAAATCCACCTCATCATATATGGCATTGTAAGACATGGAGGTGGAACTATCACTATATATTTTCCAAAACTTCCCATCGATGGGTTATTTAAATCCATGGTGAAATTTTGAAGGTACCACCACATGGGTATGAATCCAAGACCTTGTGAGAAATACATTATTTTTTGTGTCCTACTGGATTACTATGAAATCATTGTTATATGTGAGATCCACAAATTGGGCCTTATGATGTTTATTTCATAGATAGATTTCTATCTATTTTTATACCCATGAATGGTGGTCTTTTAGGATATAAGTATACTTTAATATAACCCAATGTAGAATGTTCTAAATAGGGATGAGGTGGATCGCAAAACATTTTTCAATTAGAGAATTCCATGTGTCGACAACATCAATATTTCATAAAATGTATAGTTTTTGACATATTCTTGGATGCCCTCTTCTTGATACTAATCTGTTAATGAGATGGAAACATGTAATTATAATGGAATAGACTCTTTTTGAAAACCCTAGGATGTATTGAATTATATCTCTAAATCACGTTGGATCGGAATGACCTTAATGAGTGACTCTCTCAGTTTTGTACGAATATAGATATCATCTTGGATTGAGTGTTATTATAAGAAAACAACCAACTAATTCATAATTCCAATCATCTATTCCAATTTCAAATCTTATTGATTTTTGGTATCTCCCTATTATATTTCTCAAGAACTAAGGTGTTAATAGTTGATGGGCTAGGTAGTTGAGTAGAGGTCATGGTAGAAACATCTACCAGTTTTGTGGGTCATAATGACCTACCCCTTTTCTTAAGTTGATGGCACAATTTAACTTGCACTACTCGGTCATTTATGATGACTTGGTTTAAATGACAATTGGAGGGTTCTCGGACACCACAATGTTTCTACAGTTTCATTGGAGTTCATTAGGATGTGTCTTTGTTACATACATTTCCTCTTTGGAAATGTAACTATGATATTGGGTCCAACCACGCCTATGTTATCCCATATATCATCTACTCTTACAAAGTTTACCTGTAGTTGCACTATCATGTATAAGGAATTCATATTTAGAGTCATATTAATTTTTTGATATGGTTTCAACCATGTTCATTAAGATTATGGAACTAAATATGCCGCCTTCATCCAATGAGGGTTCCATTTAGTGGGGAATTTCCAAATCAATGTATGTTGTAGGAAGGAATTATATATGATTTAAAGCAGTCATATCATCTAAATATGACTGTTAATGTTTAGTCTCTTCTTGGGTATAATGATTATATCTACCATAGAAAGGTGTTTCCAATGTCACTTCCCTAGGTTAAAGGATCATTATGGTATTTTGATTCTATTCTATGAGGGTGGAATGAGGTCATGAAATTTTATTAGATTCATCTAGTTATTGAACTTCTTCCCTTTCTAAAATGGAACATCATGCCAATCCCCTCTTCCTCTAGTTGTGAAATGGTTTCACATGTCACATGGGTGGTGGAATTTTCCAAATACACTAACCTAGAACCATACATGATTTGGATGATTTCATTGATGATGAGTCAATTTTGGATGGTCTGACCAACCCATTATGGAAAGGGAAGTAGTTGGGGGAGATAAGTGAGGTTGAGCTCATTGGGTTTCCGTGGATGTGTCAGCTTTAGTAGGTTGTTTTATATGTAGGAAAGTTAGTAAATGGAGACCTGAACATTTTAGAAGGAGTATTCTTTTCTCACCCATTCCACAAATCTCGGGTGACTGTGATATCTTTTTTTCTCCTGTTCAGCCGTGGTTTTGTTGTATCTTTCACTCAAAGGGAGGATTAGAGTGATTTTGGGCTTGATTGGGTGGATGAATGGGTACTATAACTATTTTTAGGGTGATATAAGAAGTCTCTAACATACCAATAATTTTTCCATATAATTATGGAATGAGATTATATTTTTCAAGGGTATGCTAAATGGAATCTTTTAGGAATTGTTCCATTTCTGCAAAAAATAATAATTACATGGATACTTCATCATAAATATAGGTGTATTCATCTCTTTTAAATATTATTAGAATATATTTAACTCAATTTATCAATTAATAAAGTGATGCTGAGTGAATTGGTTAGACCCTTATATCTAGATATGAAGTCATAACCCCCCTCATGATTTCACTCTATAAATTCAATAAGTCAAAAATTGTCATTTTCAATTTTTTAGACTTACTCTAATAGATTAATTGATGAATATGTTCTTATCATCCTATAGTGGATCCTACTGGATGATTATTGGACCAAATATAGGCTTTCCCTAGTAGATTATTTATAAAAAACAACATTTTTGTTGCCTATTACTGATCTTGAGGGCCCATCATTAGGTCACATCATGAAATGAAAATTGTTGGGTTTTGTATAGATATCCTAAAAATTCAAATCTTGATAAGGTATTATTGTCGATGTTGGATGAGGGTAAAGTATCATACGACCATTTGGGATATGGATTCCTCTAGGGCTGCATTAAAATTTGTCTCATATCTATAGATTCTGTTAGATTATCCAAGGACTAAATGACATTGAGCGGTTGTTGATGTATCGTTTCCTTTGACACCTCCCTCATATAGGGAGATGTATAGGATTAATGAGGTGGCTTCTTTTTAATATCCCACTTATTTTAAATCTTATGTAAGATTGAATGATTTACCAAGTGGGGGAGATGATTTTTTTAATAATAGTCGTAAGTCTGGATCATCTTCAACTTCCTCATTTATATAGACTATCTTCCTAGATTATGTGCTGGTTCAATGAAAAATTTTTGTTATTTCATACATATCATCTCTTTTTGGATATGTGGGATGAGGGATATTCTTTATATCTTAATTATGACACCCGGTTGGAATATTTCCACTGAGTATATTCCAATTGGATTGCTTAGAATTTTGAATCTCATTCTCATATTGTGTCATTTATTCCTCCATGGAGGGAATTCAAGATCTTATGGGTGTTGATTGAGATTTAGACACACCATTACCTTTATCAATGGAATTATTCAACCGTAGAAGTGGTAGCTCATTATTTGCAAGGGTCCCATATTCAGGGTTCATTTATTCTGTATAGGTACTACCTCAATCTGTTCATCCATATGATCCTCCCCTTATGGTGAATTATCTATATTACATCCCTCCCCTTTTGAGTATTGATCCCAATTATATATTTTTTTAATGTCAATGACATTTAATACCAATTATATTGATGTGCTAGTTATCCTATTACTCTCATAATGATATGTTTATTCTATATTACTTTCATCTGGATCATTTCTCTAACCCCAGTCCACATTGGGCCATTTTTTATCACAAACCCTATGGGATTCGATTTCCATTTTCGTATGATCTTTTTATATCGGTATGTGAATAATGAATTCGATGGATTTTTTGTCCTTGAAAATTGAGCAAGCCCCAAATAGAAAATTATTTCCTTATTGCGGGGGAACATATGGTATTTTGATCATCAATATTTACCTCCTAACCTAGAGAAGAACAAATCCATCAATAGTGATGATGATTATGATAATAAAAATGCTTCTAAACCTATAGTGTGGAGAATATTCTGGGCCTCCATTATCATTTATTTATATTTTTATTTTGGATTTTATGATTTTGATTGAGGATTTTCATATTCATGGGATATACATTGATATATAAATTCTCTCATCATAGTGTAATGGGGTTGATATAGAACCTCACCTAATTTCTCTAGGATCCTTCTGAGGTGTGATGAACCTCGTTCTAGAGATAAAATTGTCCCCAAACCTATGGGATTAGGATGGAATGAATATGCATTGAATATAAATTGAATCCTCTTGGGTTTGATGACTTTAGGGGTAGAAGAAATTGTAAATATTCCCCAGGATTAGTGGTCTAGGATCACACAATGATTGAAGCTATGGTAGCTACAGTTTCATCCTTTTTTATTTCTCAAATTTTTTATGATGTATGTGATTGGTGAAATAGAATCCCATGATGAGATTTATTTTCTATGGGATGTTATACAATTGTCCAAAAAATCATATTCATTTTCTAAAAATATTTAACATTTCATCAGGGGTCCTAATTCAAATATCTATTGGAAATACTCTCCCTCTTTCATGATATCTTGACATCATTAAAGAGGAAGTATTTTTTTAGTAACAAGTAGACCCATGTGTGACCCAGTCTTATGATCTCTTGTGATAATATGGCATTATAGTACATTGTATCTAGTAATTTTTTCTATTCTAGGGGTGTGTAAAATTATAGTTTTCTATACATTCCCCATCCTAATATACAAATACATTTCTAGGCTTCATAGATTAGTTGATGGGGAATTTTGATGCAATGGAAGAATAAATTATTTATATTAGAGTAATGTTTCTCTAGATTCTAATCCAGATCCCTGGAGATAGAATCTAGGTCTAGATAAAAACATAGTATGCTAAATTTCAAATATTAAACCTCATATCCCTGATAAGTCAGGTTTCTAACCATCAACTGATGCTGATTTTTCCATATATTTTTTTGTAGGTTTTCCCCCAAATACTTATCAATGTCATCTAGGATTTCATTGTAAGATGTAGTGAGGGTACAAAATATGGTTGGAAGGATGTTTCTAGAAAACTATTCTCATATTCTAATTTGGGATTACATTTTATTATGATTACATGCCTACACCATGTGAGACCAAAGAAGCCACTTCTCCGAGTCATCTACTAACCCTGGTGATTTGATGTTTGTTATTGATGGAGAATAATATACATTGGACCCCAATATTTTAAGAACCTCTCTAGGCATAGGTACTACTGTTTTGAAAAAATATCTTTATATATGGATCTAAATAAGGGATGTATTTCATTTTCTAAGGGAGATATCACCATGGTAAAGTTGACCTTGGAGAATATCTATAGTAGAGTGCCTAATATCCATCTCCATACTACTATGAAGTAAAAAATTGAGGTATTGATCACCTTCATCTTTTGTTGGAGAGTTAATAAAATCATGAGTTGTTTCCATTATGATCTGATCAGTGTTAAGGAAACTTTCATTAAGTAGGTCAGGCATATGAGCCTCATTCTATGTCATGGTCAAAATATGATAACTTGCCTTTAGGGGTTGTATAGGGTTATGTGCTTGCTGCATGATGGATACTGAATATGTTTATAACTATCATGTAATGTGATAATATGATTCTACTTTTGAAAATGTTCTGGGGTATTCCTGTGGGATTTAATATTATCTGAAGTAAAATGTTCTTCCTATGAGTTTTTTCTAGAACATTATGTTCAACCCTAGATTAAGTGGGGATACGATCTCTGTTCAAATATGAATTCCACATATGAATATGCTGACGATCCTCTAGAATGGTTTAAGGGATATGAGACTCATCTTGTATAGCCTCTAAAATATTCTATTACAGACTTTCATTGGATGAAGTTGAGATATGATTCTCTCTTCTTGATATATTGTAAAAATCCATGTTGCATCGTTAACATGAATATGAGCTTTTACCGATGAATTTTCCCCTTTCACTTGGTGATTCCCATTTCCAGTAGTGATATGAGCATGATATTATGAGTTTTGATTATGCCAGTAACATTTTTAAAAGGTATATTAGCCACTCCCATTGAATATTCCCCCACTCACTTTTAGATCCCCAATTGGAACAAGAATTTGAGCACTTTTTGGTGCATTTATAGAATGCCTCCAACATTTTTCTGACATAATGCATGCATGTCTTAGAGAATATTATATTCAGACATGGTGAGCCTCATTTGAAATGGGAATATTATAATGGTAATGTGAATCATACCATACCATAATATTATTATTATAATCTTTGATGAGAGAATGAATATGTACCTACTCTGAATCATCCACTTGTTTGTACTAATCAGATTGTTGTGACACATTTTGTACAGTGATAAGAATATATGCATGTCCATTTTTCTGTAAAATTTCTATAATAATCAAGTAGAGTACTAAAGCTATGACTAGAATCTAGTGAAACTTAATAAAAGTGTGTTTAGGAATATAGGAATATACATATTCTATCTCTAATATGTATTCAATGTTATCTTTGACTAAAGATGGAAAATAATCCCAATATATACCTCCTTGTTACATAAGAATATGAGGAAGTGAATCATACATGGAGATAGAGATATTAACCTCCCCCATTGTTATAATAGTAAACCAAGAGAATTCTTGATTTTTGAGTATGAAGGGATATCAGTTTTCCCACTAGCTTCCACTAGAATATGTTGGCGGGATTCTCTAATAGGAATTGGTATTTGATCACAATCCTATTTATCTATGTATTTTTATACAATATTTTATTCCTTGGTACTTTTTCTTGATTGTATGAGGTGGGAATTGTTTGAGTGCTTCCCTTAACAGGTTTCTCAAGGGCACTCATGGGATGGTTCTGGTGATGACGGTTAACAGAATCCCCACTTATTATATCCTAAACAAGAATAGAAACATAGATGAATACTTGTTCCACCATCATCAGATAATTAATGTTGTGTTTTTCAAGGTCCATGCATAATCTTATGAAGTGATTTTAATTGGAAATGAGTGAAAATGGCTTCACTACATCAATTTTTTACAATGTAGACATTTTGGTTTAAATTTTTAGAGACCCCTATGTGAATCTTCAATGTTTGGTATTGTACTATTTTTGTGGTATTCTCTAACCAATTCAGTATGCACATGAAAATAAATGTTTTCGGTGGGTGAAGTTGTCTTCGGACCGAAAGTGGTTATTATGGTAGATTTTTTTCTAGAGAAGTCTCTAGATAATGACAAGATCTTAGGTCGGGGTCCTATTTTTGAGAAAAATATCAATATTCGTGATGAAAATTAAGAACATAGCTGGTGATTGTTTTATTATATCAATTATGATACATACTATCTCAAATATTCCTAGGTAACACAATTATCATATTTTGTTCCTGGTTCATCCATTTCACCCATGTGGACTTGTCACTGTAAGGATGGAATTATTTTATGAGAACCCCAATATCAATTTTTCCAATTGATCTTTTCTCATTTGACATATTCTCATCCGGGTCACTAATTTTTTTCAGTAATTATGTTGATAGTTCCTTGGGATTAGGAGGCATAATTCCCAATTCCTATAATGATTCAGTTATTCTATAATTATATATATTAACAAAATTATTAATACCTCTTCTTCCCTATGAAGGTGTTTTGGCCTCGTGGATTCATTGTATGGGGTTGAATATGATGAAAAATTTCTCATATTGGATTTTACATTTTTTTCATCCCTATAAAATTACAACGGTTCCCACATATACAATAGAACACATACCAACTTTCCAAATGTAGGTGATCATTTGGGGTTTTAGACCCACAACACATATAAAAACACATTCATTGAAATGATGGGAGTTCATGCCCAACACACACATTTGGGTAGAATTATTTCATACTACGATACCATATTATATATTTATCATATGTTCTTTAATTTTCTCCTTATCCTGATATAGGACCGGTTACTCTAAAAAATGATCATGTTTTGAATCCATCCAAGTGAAAAGGGGGGGCCAATTGATGAGTACATCTATATATCTATGAAGTTCTTCATCCATTTATTTTAAATTGTTATGTTCTTATATTTTGAATCCAAATATCCAGAATATCTAGGTTTTACATACATCTAAGGAGGTAGTTAATATTTTGAGGTTGGGTTTGAACCATTATTAGGTGCCCTATATATATTCAACTTATTATGGGAATCAAAACCCACATAGTTTATTTAACCCATTTGGTTATAATACATGATATAATGAAATATATTAGGGAAAAAAGGCATTAAGGATTAATATCAATACATAAGAATGTGGCATATGTATATTTTTATAATTGAAATTATAGCCATCATGGTTTTATATTCCATATGATCATACCTTGAGGTGGATGCCCATATACTAGTGTAGTCATGTTATGACATTGAATGGGAATTACACACTAAGCTTTACCTATATGGGTGAAATTCAAGACATGAATGATATGATCATTGATAAGACCTAATCCCACAATATCCATGCTCAGTTTTAGAAACAAGTGATATAAAGTTATTTGTCATATCGTATATAGAGTTGGGACTTTTTCACTAAGACATTTAGGATTGGGTGTTCGGTGTGAAGTGTGGGAAATATTATGGTGTCCTATTTATCATAAGTATAACTATAATTAGACAACCCATAGTTCAATGGACTCTTAAATTTGACGATGGTTTTTGGAAGGATGATAAAATCTTGGGAAATATTGGATCCTAGGGGATAAATGTATAAAATATTAGAGGAATTACACTAAGAGATATTCTAATTGAGATGATTTCATATGAAGGAATCCTATGTAACCTTGTCAGAAAAAGAATCAGAGATTATGTAGTTTAATCAATATAATACTATAATATGTCTACTAGGAAAGGATATCACGTCCCTATATGTCTAATTGACATGTTCTGATCACCTGTTGAAATCTCCTTATAATCATCGTAGCATATAATAATTTTTTCTTGTAATATTTGGAGGAAAATATGATAAGTATAAGGATGTATGGACATGTCTTGGATTCCTATAAAACAATTACAAAGGCAATTTCATGGTCAATTTTTATTTTGATGTGTACTACTCTTGATCTTCATGACTTGTTTGGATGAAATTTGATGGACATGGTTGAAATTTCATGATGATGTGGCATGATCTGTGCATAAATCTTGGAGGAATTCACTAGACCTATATAACATGTAAATGAGGTTGTCACGTGATCAACATAGAAACATCTTGGTGCTGCCCCATGACATAGATGACTTGTCCCATTAAAGCATCTTTACTCAATTGATATATCTGAAGGACCACACATGACCTTCATGACATGTTTTTAGGATATTGTTAGACATGGATGATATGTATAATTCTCATCGAACCAATTTTGTGAAATGTCTGGGGGTCACCATAGGATTTAGAAGACATGCCCGGAGGGTGCTATTGTACATAACATACATGGCCGGAGGGCTTCATGACACACTGGTTAGCATGCACGTAAATTGATACATGATCAATCTATAATGACCATAGGACTTTTCATGACCTAACTGAAATGTCTAAGAGTTTATCATGTGATCAACACGGACATGTCTTGGTACTAATTCATGACTTGGATGACACATCTGAGTTCTACCATATGAACTCAATGGAATGTCCAAGGGTAATCTCAAGGCATGGATGACATTTCCTCAGGTTATCATGAGACATGAATGAATTTTTTTGAGGGATTCATAAGTCTTGGATGATATGTCATGGAATCATCGCATGATAAAGATAGATAATGAAAATAATGTGGTGTGTCAGCATGAAAAATAAACTTTCCAAATACACATAATTCTTCGGTGTTTTTTTGTATTGATATTATATTTACCCCATGGATTTGAAGATTTAGTTTTTTTAGGTTTCGTGTGACCCAATAATTATTTGTAAACCCCTTCACAAAATCATACCGACAAGCCAGAAATACATTACATGATCTATGAATTGACTAATAAAAGAAGATATTCATGTCATGTGATCCATTAAGTTGTTCCCCAGTTTTTATCTTGCGTATGACCTTATGATCACATGTCCATGTGCTCTAATATTTCATCTCATGTGGTCCCATACCGTATTTTTCATCTTCACTACATTTTTTTTGTGTTGTGGGTATTTAGAGGCCTCGTTATCCTAGTTATACATCACCTTTCACCTCACATTTCTCGAAATTATGGTCTTTATTTAGTGGATGGATATTTAATCATGTTATTTTCATGATCATTCCATGTCTTATCCATGGAACTGCATGATATATAGTGTAAATGAGAAAATTTCAACTTTTCCATGTTTATTAGACCTCATTAATCAATGAGATTTCTCTTAAATATGATTACAGTTCAATGTGAATTTATAAGGTCATATTGACACATCTAGGAGTCTTGGTGAGATAAGGACACCAATGGAATGTAATTCTCATGATCAATGATTTATTTTCTATGTTACTTTGTGAGGCAATGGAGGTTCACCAATGGGGCCTCCGCAGTATCAGGATGAAATCTCTAAAGGTTACACTAGATCATGTTGACTTGTATATTTTACATCACATGATCAGTTTTGATCGGTCAGGGTGTATAAAACCTTTCATGTTAATATCATAATATATTACCTTCATGATAATCTTCTTTCTATTCTCATTTTATTTTCATTTTAATTTTATAGGGATAAGGAATCTCATTACATAGTGAGAGTGTTTTCATGGAAAAACACTTTTCTTGTCTATTTTGTGTCACATAATCAATGTTTTTTCTTGTAATGATGTGAGAAAATTTTCATAGATAATCATATTTCCTATCTACATTATGTTACGCTATCAATTCAGGGTCATGATGAAGTGTGTGAATTTTCTTGGCAAATCCCCCCATATTTTAGTTCGGCCAAACGCATATCTCATAATCTAATTGACATGTCTGAGTTCATTCACATAATGATGATGACATTCCAACTTTATCTCAATTTACCTTGTGGACATGACTCTAGGGGATTCATGGAATCTTTGGGGATTATTTGGGATCTTTCACAACAGCATGATGCTTTTTTAGAGGAGCCTTGTGTGATCAATACTAGATTACATGAAACAAATTACTCAATCTCATAAGGTCTTATGATCGTGTATCCATCTGATGGTTACGTGATCCATGTGAATAAGATACCTTCCCTTCCATTGTTGGATAAAATTATACCAAAGGTTTGGGAATTTATTCCATTCAATATTTTCCATGCTCACTTAGTGGGCTTCAACATTGATGTTCATTTCGTGTTTTTAGTTTCTTTTGTATTAATCAAATTGAAATTATTCAAATTTTTTATTTATATTTTTTTAAATTACATTAAATATAAATATATCAATTGATTTTTTGAATTGGTATCATACATGATAATCAATGTTTCATCAGTGAAAATCCAATTGAAATGAATTCTATTATATAACATATTTCATTTCATATTTAATTAATTTCTTATGATATGATATATTATGTTGTTCGTTTTTTATCTCAACATAAAAAATATGATATCTTAAGTCATATCATATATACATTCATGTTTGTATGTAGTTGTATTATACAAGACAAATATATCATATAATATGACAACCTTGTAAATATTTTATAAAAGATAACATCATACTATTCATTCGAAATCATTTTTATTCATAAAATAAGATATTGAAATCATTATATGTTGCACGACAATAAATCCAAAAATATACCTGATAACATCTATTATTTTTTTTAACAGTATTAAATTATTCAAGATGAATCATAGAATTTGATTTATTTAAAAAAATTATTTTTTATCATAAGTTGAATATACTAATTTTTAAATTGTTTATAAATACTGATAAATATATTTTGGGATATTTTTATATTTAAAATTCTGTTTTATAAAATATTTAATTTTTTATGATTGGTTATTGAAATGATTTTAAAATTTTTTAAAATTTTTAATTTATAATTAAATGATTCTATTTAAAAAATACTTTAATATCTAAATATTATAACATATAGTTTGAATATAATGTGTTTAAAAGAAAAAATATATAATATTAATTAAAAAAGTTGTTATAAGGTTAAAAATAAGGAAAATATTAATTTTATATGGTTTTAAAATTTTTAAATGATTAAATGATTAAATTTGAATTGTTAAAATTACTTTAAAACTAATTTTGAAATTATTTGAAATTTACCAAAAGATTTTTGTTATAATTTATATTATCAATTATTCAAATAATATTGAAATATGATTTTTAAATTATGTAAAATTATTTCTTAAAAAATTAAATAAATTTTCTTTATTATCCGTAGAATATCATATATTAATATTAAAAACCATAATAATAATATATAAATATATATATATAATATAAATTTAAAATGTTTATATTTATTAACGAATGAATTATAAAACCTTTATAATCAATGTCTTAAGAATTATTCATGTTATTTGTATCTTGATAATATTTATTTATTGTACATGTATTTATTATTACATATATATTTTCATATATATGACTCTTATATTATGAAATGGTATGTTTGATTTATTTAATGAGATAAATCTGTCTTTATAAATTTTCATACCATATGTCGAATGAAAACATAAGATTTAGTTTTCAACTACCTTAACCATAGCTTGTAATAAAGTTATAATACAAATTTTTTATATGGACATAATTTGTGAATGTTAGGTTTTAGATTTATAATGAGGTAGATTGACACAAGTGTAAAGCCTCATTAGGGAAGGGCCCTTAGGTTCGGACTTCCCATTATCATAAAGGATATTCCATATTATCTAAAGTTGGTGGATGATTATAAGATTCTCTAAAATTAATCTTTTATATTTTATCAATCAGATAAAATTTTAATTGTTTAGAATAATATTCCATATACCTTAAACATGAGAATAATTCAAATATTTAATAATATTTCTCGCTTCTATTATTTGCTGATAAGAAATAACTTATGAGTTTTTACATGATTTTAGAATTATTGTGGAGTGAAAATATTAATTTGGTAGTTCCAATAATAATACAAGAACTAAATTATTATATACATGCAATAATATCTGGAATAAAATTTCATAATATTGTGAGATATTAAAAGAATGCCACACATACAATGTGAAGAAATACCTCTAAATGGAAACATGGAAAGACTAAAATTATTCAGTATTGGTGACCTAAATTGGTAGGTTCCCTAAAATTATCTTGTTCTAGGAAAGCATGTAACAATGTGATGATAATTGTAAAGTTTATTATTCATGATATATAAATTGGGATATTCATATTTTTGAAACCCTGTTTGTTTTGATAATAGATTTATAAAGCTGAAAAAATTATATGCTGGATTGAGATAGAGAAGTATCTAATCAGCAATCCAAGAATCACATATGATATAATGGACAAAAATTTTCTACCAGATATAGTCATTATTTATTTTTAAGACCTAATTATTATATATCATGATGATATATGGCTATAGTTCACTAATTTTATTTGAGTAATGGGTTCATCATTTTTATAGGAGTGATTTTATTAAAATTACTTATTAAATTAATGTAAATCATGATACTAGCATTAATAATGTTTCTTTAATAAATAATAGAATCATAATCATGTATCTTGACCCTGAGGTCAGATATATATAATGAATAAATAAATTGAACTAATTTTCTAGGCTAGTAAAATAACCTAAAAATATATTTTAGGAAAGTGATAAAATTATATTTGTTGAAAAAACCACTTATAGAGAATCAAATTAAGGGGGAATGTTTTTAGTAAACAAAAATAAAAAGCAGTTATTTGAAAAAAAGGGGATTTATTGGAAGTATCAACTAACATATTTAACCGTGGAAACTAATTTTTAGAAAAAACATGGTACCATGTATTTCTCTATAATGATACATTACCAATAATTAACTATCAATATAAATTTGGGAATGAGATGTGTGAGTTTTTTTAAGGCTCCCTTTCATTATAAAATGATAGGCGAAACCTCAGTATCAACTAAATTGATCAATATGAGTTAGTATATAAATAATATGTAGAGTTAATATTTACCTCTTAAACTTTTTCTCACTATGTAATTCATTCTATAATCATTATAAGTAGGGGTTTACTAGATTATTGAGAAATATACTATGAATACATTCAATCAAAATTTACCTGATCTCCTCACTATATTAATAATAGATGTGCATGACATGTGTGGGCCCAGATCATGTCTTTTATTGTTCGTGTACAAGAATAATAAAAATATTTTTCACTAGGATGAATGAAAAATTGTCATAGAAAGTACATATATCCACATAAATTGGGGAGGATGAAAGAGAGGTAGTGTCTCAATTTTGGAAATCGTGTCCACTATTACAAAATTCAATAGAAATACCTAAACGCTTCTAAGAAACCTACTGCAAAGTCCACATCAAATATTAATGTTATATAATTATGTTTAATGACTGTAAATGGTATATGATACTAACTATATGTTAAAAAATGTTGTAAATTTATATAAATTTAAAAGTAAAGTAACATTTGAACGTTGAAGGAAGAGTTGGAGCTTAATTGTTTTCTTATAAATAGTAGAGAAAGTATTTAGTACATTAGTTAATTAGATGTCAAGAGATCATCAACATAGTATAATTCTGTAATGAATATGGGTTTTTCTTTTTTGGGAAGCTAATTTGAATAGTCATTTTCTGAATGAATGAGATAAATTTTTTATACACATGGTTTTTGATTCATCTAAATTATATAAAATTCATTGAAAGAAGTTAAGGATAAAATATTTTTATCTAAAGTAATGTTTTTATCCGATTATTTGAGGGAATATCTTTCCACCACTACCTATGACATATTCAATAATTTATTATCATTATTATTTTAAAAAATAAAATACCCTATATGATATGTAACGAAAAAATTGTTTATTAAATATTCCTACAAAAATAATTATTTCATAAACAAAAAATAATTTTTTATCTTATTTTCATATTTTGAAATGAATATGGTGTATAAAGGGTTAGTGGTAGTATGAATGACCTCATAAAAATTCACATTAAAAAATAAAATACTATTTCAGTTGAAGTACATACTAAATTTCACATGATGTCCTAAAAGTATTAGGATATAGTGGTAGAGAAATAATATAAAAGTCACATTTTTTACCATGTCAAATTTAATTCCACTTCATATGTTGGAGTAATATTTTATATAAGGTCCCAACCATAAAAACATACTTAATATTGAGTTATTATAAGATTACACATTGAGGATCTATTCAGGTTTAGAGTTTTAGAGAATTAGATCATAAAACAAGCATTACATTTCACATTTAAACAAAGTTGATACATAAATGATAGTATTCATTTTTACCATCAATGGAAACATATATAAAATAAGACATGTATTCATTCTTGAAACTTCCTTGACACTATCATCTTATTATGTACCATTCCTTTGACCTGTGAAAAACATTTCAAACAAACTTGGGATGAGTATAAAAAGCTCAATAAGGGATATAAAAATATGGAAAGGAAACATGAGTACATATATAAATAAAAATGAAATCATTCTTTACCCATAAAACATAAGGACATTAACATACCTCATCAAATCATGAATAAATCATAGAAATCATAAGATATAAAGGTAACTTGAGGCATTCATAACAGTCTTACGTAGGAATAACCCTCTTGGTTACGTTTGGAATACCCATCACAGTATATTCCCTAAATATCTTCAAAGAAACCTTAACGTTTAATCCCTTCGCATTACCCAATGCATTGGAGAGATATATCAGGCTCACCCGCCCTTAGTTTATCACGGAACCACCCGTCTTCATAACAATGCCCAAGAACCATAACATAATCGTATCGCATAAAACATGCATAAAGGAAACATAAAATATCCACATTTCAATCACAAGATATCAATACAACACATTGATATAATAAAAACATTATGAAAACCAATTTCAATACCAAGATAAAAGAAAAGTTAAACATGTTATTTATTTTTCATTTAAAAAAAAGTATGGCTTGTAGAGGAAGCCGAAACTCAAATAATGGTCACGGCGGCGGAGAAGTCGTTGTCTCCGCATACATACGACAAAAAAACATTCCCTTTTGTCATTTATTAAACACTTATTATAAAAAACATTCCTTTTGAATAAACGTAAAAGTCAAAGGGTTTTATAAACCGTATAAAATAATGTTGTGTATAAAATATGCCTCAATGAAAGGAGATTGAGACAGATTCCCTTACCTCGTGTCCGACTTGACTCGATCGTTCTTTAATGTCCTGAATAATAAACTTGAGTTAATTTATACTTTCTTAAGAACCTTTTTCAAGTTCATTATTCCTTTTATATCACTTATTACCATGTCATGGACACTATGTAATTATTTAAGTTAATAATGGTCATTTTGTCAATCATTGCTACTTGAATCAAAAATAAACTCTTTATAATTACATGTTTGTTCAGGGGGTAAAATATCCATTATATCCAGAATTATATTCATTATGTAGATATCATATATATCATATATATCCATTATATGCATGCATTTATAATATTACATAACATTTAGAGGTATGAAATGAAATTCACCGTTCATGGAGTCGGTAAGTCGTACGTACGCATGATCACTACTTCCATTTATATTTCATATTTAATTAAAACATAATGATACATAATAGTATTATAATTATAGTATGGTATCATATATAATATCATTAAATCTATCCTTTATACGTACCACATATCTTATTAACGAATCAAATCTCTTTGAGGGCGTAGTAGTCCGCACATTCTAAAATGATGATATCACGTTTACCCATAATGGAAACCATAAAGGTATGACATAAATTAAAAATACAGAAGATTAAAGAAAACATAAACTTATTATATATCATATAAAAATATAGTGCCATATTAATGGCCACCTTTGAAGGTGTTAAAAGAATATTGAACAATCATCGTTTCGTGAGGCAGAAATTCACCATCCACAGAAACAGTATGTTATTTAACTATTATATGTAGATGTGTGTAACTGTAGCTCAAATCCTTCTTACAAAAACATCCTAGTATATTTGAGATACTGGAGTTGTTACAAAAGAAATGAATAAGAAGAGTTTAGGGGGTTAGAGAATCAAAATAAATCAAAAGAACACAAGAGAAGACAGTACCTTTAAATCGGGTAACTCTTTTTTATTTGAGCTCCAAGGCTTCCTTGGGAAGACTTCTGCCCAAAGTGAGGATTCTAGGAGTAAGAGAGGGATGTGGAAGAGACAAAATGGGCAGGGGTTGGCCGAGGCAATGTCTTTAGAGGTGTGGGTAAAGTGATAGAGGTGGGGGAATTTTATAAGAGGAGAGGAGGGGTACTCTTGGAAAGAAAAGAAATGTTACTTTATTTTTAAAAGAGTATCGGATTTAAAAGGTCCCACATTAATATAATTAGAGGATAATGTGATAAGGGTTCTAAATACACCCATAAAATAGGTTTTTGACATGTGTAGGTCTTAGATTTTACATTATCTTTTCATTTTATTTAAATCGTTAAATAATGAGGTAATCGCTGCATCATCATGATGTCATAAATAATTTAATTTATTTAATGTCTAAAAATTATAAAAAAATACTATGATGTAGGAAATACTTTTAGCATTCCAATGACTATTTATGGTCAGAAATATGACTTTTATAACCCCATGTAAAAATTGTTTTATTAAAACAACTCATGTTTGTTACATTTTAATTTTAACATTAAATAAAAAGTTATTAATGTAATTTTCCTACTAAAGTGGCTCCATGGGGTCCCCAAAGTTGACACATGGATTTTCTTAGTCGGCCATGACACATCCAATAAGGGTATGACATGTGTCAAGTTCATTTCATATTATTAATACATTATTTTTACCTCAAACTACACTAATTACCTCTAATCGTGATTGAAAACATAAAAGTTACTATTCACCAAAAAATTATTTTAATCCCATTGAAGCACATTTTACTTCCTAATGACAACCATGTATGTTGGATTTTTGAAATTTAAAACACATAGGAGGTAAAATTTCATTTAAACGAAAAATTAGTTTTTTATGTACCACTTAGTGGTTTCACTATTAATCAAAAATTGAAGTTTTCAAAAAAATTCCAAAACATCACCCTAATCGATATTTGATATTACGAATTCAAAAATGATGTCTATTTTAAAAAATTCAAAACATATAAGTTACAATAATGAATTTAATAATTAATTCCCGTTTTCATAACAAATAGCAATTTTTTATGAAACAATATATATCAAAAGATTGACACTCGTTTAAGTCTAATTTCAATGTGAAATTAATTCCAACGCACACTATTGAATTAAATGGTAAAATATATTCTAATTTAACTTTATAACCAATTAAAAAGATTATCTTATCATATAATGAAATCAGATTAAAAAGTGGTTTTGAATTAAAATACAACATTTTTCACTATTCATTAAAAAAAAGAACATTATAAGAAAAATACCAGAAATTTATCCAAAGTAAATTTCAATGTCCCAACCATAAAGAATAAGTTTATGCTGAAAAATATAGCTTATCAAATTGTCAAAACATAGATTTAAAAAAAATTCGCCATCAAAAGATGGTAAAACAATCTCTTAAAAATATTAGAGTATTTCTTGCTTTAGGTTGGATTTATTCACCTTTTAAGCCTCTAAAACACAATCTAATTCATAAATAAACATAGATAACTATATCCATTATTCATTACTTACATGGGATGTTACATCCTTCCCCCCTTTAGAAAATTGTGTCCCCATAATTTATTTACTCATCAAATAAGTGGGAGTACTTATCCCTCATAGCATTTTCTGATTCCCACGTTGCCTCTTCAACCATATGTTTTTTCCATAAAAACTTTACGTGGTGAATTACCTTATTTCGCAACACTTGATCCCTTCGGTCAAGAATATGGACTAGTTATTCTTCATAAGAGAGATTATCTTCCAACTAAACAACCTCTGGGCTCAAAACTTGAGATGGATCTGGCATATACTTTCTCAACATCAAAACATGAAAAACATTATGTACCTGAGATAAACTCAGAGGTAAAGCCACTCGATAAGTAATTGATCCAACATTCACTAGAATATCATATGGTAAAATGAACCTTAGACTCAGCTTTCCTTTCTTACTTAATTGCATCACACTTTTCCATGGTGAAACTTTGAGAAAGACATGATCACCTACCTCAAAAGAGAGATCCTTCCTCCTATTGTATGCATAACTCTTCTGCCTGCTCTGAGCCGTTCTCATTGTCTCTGTATCATCTGAACTTTTTCTTCCAACTCTTCTACCAATTATGGTCCCATCCACTTCCATTCAACGAATTCATCCCAGAAAGCTGGAGTTCGACACCGCTTCCCACATAACGCCTCAAATGGTGCCATCTGTATACTAGAATGAAAACTGTTATTATATGAAAATTCAACCAAAGGAAGATGTTGGTCCCAACTTCCCTGATAATCCATCGAACAAGCACGTAGCATATCTTCCAAATTATGAATTGTTCATTCTGACTACCCATCTGATTGAGGATAAAAATCTGTACTAAAATTTTATTCAGTACCCAACGACTTCTGAAGTCCTTTCCAAAAGTTAGAAGTAAACCTGGGATCACGATCAAATACAATTGAGAGGGGAACTCCATGTAACCTGGCTATCTCTTTAATATAAAAACGTGAAAGTTGATATAGAGAGAAAGTATCTCTAATAGGAAGGAAATTAGCATATTTAGTCAAGCGATCAACAATAACCTAGATTGCATTATTACCTCGTGCTGTCTTCGGCAATCCCACAACGAAGTCCATGGATATATTTTCCCATTTCCACTCTGGCACTGGTAAAGGCTGAAGCATCCCATTCAATGACTACCACACTACATTAACCTATTGAAAAGTCAAACACTTCACAGTAAAATCAGCAATATCCCTTTTCTGTCCGTCCCACCAGTAATACTCCCGCAGATCTCTGTACATCATAGTACTGCCAGGATGAACTGAAAACGGAGAACTATAAGCTTCACCTAACAACTCTCTCTTCAACTGTGAATCACAAGGCACACACAATATCTTCCCAAATCACAGAACACAATCATTATCAATGTTGAATTCAGGCAACTTACCCTTCTGAACCAACTCTACCTTTTTCTGCAACTCGTTGTCTTGCTTCTGTGCTTGCTTAATTCTATCTGATAGAGAAGATTTCAATGATACCTGAAACAAAACAGAAGGACATCCTGAACCAACAAATTCTATGCCAAAGTTCATAAAATCCTTAACCAAAGGACCATGTTCCAAACCCAACATTTTTAATTAAGCATTAATTTTTCGACTCAAAGCATCAACCACTTTATTTTCTTTTCCCGGATGCTAATGAATTGTAAAATCATAATCCTTGATTAATTCCAGCCATTTCTTCTGTCTTATGTTCAATTAATTCTGAGTGAATATATACTTTAAACATTTGTGATCAGTGTATATTTCACACTTTACTCCATACAAATGATGCCTCCAAATTTTTAAAGAAAAAACAATAGCAGCTAATTCCAAAGCATGTGTAGAGTAATTTACATCTTGATTTTTCAACTAACGTAAAGCATATGCAACTACCTAATCATTCTGCATTAGGACACAACCAAGTCCTTTCAATGAATCATAATTGTAGCTAACAAACTCACCATTCCTGGAAGGTAGTGCCAAAACTGGATCATTCACCAATCTTCTTTTCATTTCCTGAAAACAATCATCGCATTCTTTTGTCCAGATAAACTTAACACCCTTCCGAGTTAGCTTAGTCATTGGACTAGATAACCGTGAAAAATTTCTAACAAACCTTCAGTAATAGCCTGCTAAACCAAGGAAGATACGAATCTCAGTTACATTTGGGGGTATTGGCCATTCTTTAATAACCTTTTTTTAGGATCAAAAGTTATCCCATCTTTAGAAACAATGTGACCACGGAAAGAAATTTGTTGTAACCAAAACTCACCCTTGCTAAATTTTCCATACAGTTTATTTTGTTTTAAAGTTTGCAAGATAACCCTTAAATGACATTCATACTCCTCTTTACTTTTAAGAAACACCCAAATATCATCAATAAAAACAACAATAATTTTTCACCTGATTCAACTGAGCCATCACTGAAACAAACTGTTTAGTTCTAATTCTGTCCATCTCAGGATACTGATTTGAAAGATCATTTCCCTCTGTATGTCATCCCAGAAAATATGTTTTATTCCCTCTATGAAAAACCATTCTTAGCAAAGAATTATATTAAGAGAAGCAACATGGTAATCTTTAAATGCTATAAAATTTCAATTTGACAATAAAAATAAATATTTGTGGATAATCATTTAATATAATTCTAACTCCTAAAGTTATATAAACCAACCTTTGATACCATATATAAGGCCCCAACCTTAAAACCTTACTTAATCTTGAGTTATTACAGGATTAAAAATTAAGGATATTTTCAGGTTTAGAGTTTTAGAGAATTATATCATAAAACATGCATTACATTCCACATTTAAACAAAGTGGTTACATAAATGATAGTATTCATTTTTTCCATAAACAGAAACATATTTAAAATAAGACATGTATTATTTCTTGACACTTCTTTGACACTATCATCTTATCATGTACCATTCCCTTGACCAGTGAAAAACATTTCAAAAAACATGGGATGAGCATAAAAAGATCAGTAAGGGATATAAAAATATGGAAAGGAAACATGAGTACATATATACATAAGAATGAAATCATAATTTACCCATAAAACATAAGCACTTTAACATGCCTCAACAAATCATGAATAAATCATAGAAATCATAATACATAAAGATAATTTGAGGAATTCATAACATTCTTACGTAGGGAGTAAACCTCTTGGTTACGTTTGGAATACCCATAATAGTATATTTCCTAAATATCTTTAGAAAAACCTTAACATTTAACCCCTTCACATTACCCAATGCATTGAAGAGCTATATCGGTCTCACCCGCCATTAGTTTATCACAGAACCTCCCATCTTCATAACAATTCCCAAGAACCATAACATAATCGTATCACATAAAACATGGATAAAGAAAACATAACATTTCCGCATTTCAATCACAAGATATCAATACAACACATTGATATAATAAAAACATTATGAAAACCATTTTCAATACCAAAATAAAAGAAAAGTAAAACATTGTATTTATTTTTCATTTAAAAAAATCATGGCTTGTAGAGGAAGCCGAAACTCAAATAATGGTCACGGTAGTGGAGAAGTCGTTGTCGCCGCATACATACGACAAAAAAACATTCCCTTTTTTCATTTAGTAAACACTTTGTATAAAAAATATTCCTTTTGAATAAACGTAAAACTAAAAGGGTTTTATACACCGTATAAAAGAAAGATGTGTATAAAATATGCCTCAATGAATGGAGATTGAGACAGATTCCATTACCCCATGTTCGACATGACTCGATCGTTCTTTAATGTTCTGAATAATAAACTTTAGTTAATTTATACTTGTTTAAGAACCTTTTTCAAGTTCCTTATTCCTTTTATATCACTTATTACCATGTCATGTACACTATGTAATTATTTAAGTTAATAATGGTCATTTTGTCGATCTTTGCTACTTGATTCAAAAATGAACTCATTATAATTACTTGTTTGTTCATGGATTAAAATATCCATTATATCCTGAATTATATTAATTATGTAGATATCATATATATCATATATATCCTTTATATACATGCATTTATAATATTACATAACATTTAGAGGTAAGAAATGAAATCCACCATTCATGGAGATGGTAAGTCGTACGTCCACATGAACGCTACTTCCATTCCTATTTCATATTTAATTAAAAAATAATGATACATAATAGTATTATAATTCCAGTACGGTATCATATGTAATATCATTAAATATATCCTTTATAGGTACCACATATGGTATTGACGAATCAAATCACTTTTAGGGGGCGGTAGTCCGCACTTCCTAAAATGAAGATATCGCGTTTACCTATAATGGAAACCATAAAGGAATTAAATAAATGAAAAATACAAAAGCTTAAGGAAAAAATAATCGTATTATATATCATATACAAATATATTTACATCTTAATGGACACCTTTGAAGGTGTTAAAATAATTTTGAACAATCATCGTTTCGTGAGGCAGAAATTCACCATCCACAGAAACAATATGTTCTTTAACAATTAGATGTAGGTGTGTGTAAGTGTAGATCTAATCCTTCTTATAAAAACATACTAGTATATTGAAGATACTAGATTTGTTACAAAATAAATTATTAATAAGAGTTTAGGGTGTAACACCCCAAGATTTCATAGTGTGTTAGTTCTTCAAAATAATTCAATAACTTTCACTACATGCAACACCAAGTTCAAGCACACCATGACTTACCAAACAAGCCATTCAAAAGAGGTTATGAATAGTATTAGATAAATTTTAATGTTTATATAATCCTTATAATTTTAGAATCCATATTTTGAGTTTCTTAGATATAATGCAAGAACAAATTCATTTTCAGTATTGCACTTTTATCAACTTTAATAGTGAACCCTTTTTAAATACTATATTTTAAACTTTTTGACTAAATGGGGACATCAAAAATTTAAAATGAAACATCCCAAGCTTCCACGGTACGCTTTCCTTTGAATAATACAGTAGTGTGTGTTGTACGCAACTTCGAGTTTTAACACACACCACAACCGATCAAACTAGCCGTTATGAATAGTAATACCTACTTTTTGAAATTATATATATTTTATATTTCAAAATTGACTTCATTTTTGGATTCGTAGTGTCGAATTTACCCTAAGGTGAAATTTTGGTACTTTTCGGATAACTTTCATATTTTGATGAATAGTGAAAATTACTAAATTTTAATTAAAAACAACTTTTTTAATCAAAATAATTAAGAGTGATAAATTATGAATTTGAGTGGTTTTAAAGTATATTTAGAATATATTTTTACCATTTAATATAATGTTGGTCATTGGACATAATTTTACAATTAAACCGAACATAAACAAGTGTCAATCTTTTGATAGTTATTATCTCTTAAAAACACGCTTTTTGTTTTGACAGCGGGAATTAATTTTAAATTAATTTCTGCCACTTCTGTGTTTTGAATTTAGGAAAATGTATTCCATATTTGGAATCAGGATGTTCAAATTGTGTAAATAGGTAACTTTTATTTTTAGACATTTTGAATAATTACTGCGGTAAATATTTTATTTACCGTGGATAAGGGTAAATCCGGTAAATAAGGGTTAAAAAATAATATTATAATAATACTAAATTACCCTAAAACGTGTCTTAACCCTATTGGTTGATACATGGTCGACCATGGGAATCTTTGGGTCTATTTTGGGACCCCATGGATCCACTTGTAAGTGATAATGACACTTTATTTTAATTAAGTCAAAATGAATACAAAAATGAGACAAGCATATATCTTTTAGAAAAACAATTGTTACATAGGGTTATATATGTTGTATTTTAGATTATAAATATTCCTTAGAAAGCTAAAACGATTTCCTACATAATTATATTTTATTTATAATTTTTAGACATTAAATAATTTATTTTATTTATGACACAATGATGATGCAGTAATTACTATAATAGTGAAAAATTAAAATAATTGATATTATAAATACCCAAATAAATATAATATGAAACTTTTAATGAATTAAACTAATTTTTAGGATAATATGATATATTAGGATTGATTTAATTGACTTTTTTAGAAGTAATCAATCTGTTACGAGTTTCACAAAAATCAACTATTGAATAGTGTCAAAATTGACATAAAAGAGTTCTTAAAACAAATATTATATTATTAATTGATATTAAATTCCTAAAAATCTAAGGTTCGGCCAAGAGACTTATATCATGATAGTTTCATCATTAATGTAAAACTTGGGGGTCTCTTGGATGTATATAGTATGTTTATTAACCATATTATATAAAAATAGAAAGAGACATTGTAAAAGTGAAACTAATTAACTTAGAGTTAATACTTAAAGATAAGGTTAATATAAGTACCCAAACCTGTCTAAATTCTATTGGTTGAGTGGTTTTCGACCTATCCCCACCTTAACCTTTGAATAATCAACTTTTGAGCCATTAGAAACCGAATATGAATTTATTATAAATTAATATTTCTAGCTTTTCCAAAGGTGCCCCTCACCCCTCTTATAAAACGGCACTCCTCCTTCTCATTTCTTCACACCTTCAAAGCCTTTTGGTTCTGCCAAACTCTGCCCAAATACTCTCCCAACATCCCTCACTACATCCTAGAGGCCTTAGTTTGATCATAAATCCAACCTAAGGATCCCTTTTGATCAAATCAAAAGGAAGAACCCGAAGAAGAGGTAATGTTTTCACCACCCCTTTTCAAGTTCCTTTCTTCTTCCACTTCTTCTTTCTTTGTTCTTACCATTATAAAATAATAACTACATTATCTCACATATGATGTTATGTTATTATAAATATGGTACAACCATATTCAGTATTCTATCCACCCTTTGAATAACATGTCACCATACGTGCGTACGTACGGCTTACCGTCTCCAAGTCGTGGTGTAATTGTTATTCAATATAATATTATTTGGATGGGTATAATAATGACGTGTAACTCATGTAAATAATAAATATAACATGTTAATGATTCTGTATATATGATATACCATCCATTTATATATTATTTTAATATCAAAAGAATGATATTGTCGCTCGTGCGTACGTACGGACTACCGTCTCCACGAACGCGATGAGATTCATTCTCCATCGTATCCATTCAAGTATAATTATCATTTGATGATTTAAAAATGATGTTTAAGGACTTGATATCATTCTGGATATGAATAAGATACAACAAACATGGCTTATGTAACAAAACATATAAAAGAAAATGAGTAAGTTAACACCCGAAACGACGATAATTCTAAGATATTATTAACAAATCAATGTTAAAAGATCATATATGATATCATATTAATATATATGATTCTTGTATAATTTAATAACAATTATTTCACCATTATACAGGAGGTTAACCTACCCCAACCAAGGAAAAGTACAAAGTAAGGGTTATTTCACAATCTCTTCATTATCCGAGGTTGTTTATACGTAATAATCTACTGCGATTTCTTTATCATCCACATCCATGTTTCTTCGAAATGTATTTCAAAACATATTTATTATTTACAAGAATATGGGTTAAAGTCATTTATACCCTTGTTTGACTTTTATAAGAGGTTTATAAAGGAATCTTTCGGTCGTTTTCAAAACAAGGTCTTTTTTAATATTTTCGACAGAATTAAGGTAAGAATGTTTTTTTAACTTATACGGCGGGTGCGGCTATTTTCCGCCGTAATAAAATCTTCAAAGCTTCCCTTACAAGCTTATAAGAATATTTTCAAAGAAATTTTTTTATTTTATATGGATCTTAAATGATTTCAAAATAAAAACAGATATTTCTTTAAAAAGAATTTTGATTTCATCTATGTCAACATTCTTTGATGGATTTTACGCTTATTTGAAGTTGATTTATTGTAATACAAAGCATATATATTGTATTGAAGGTTTTGTGATATGTTTGACTGTGGATGTGCTATTTTTATACCATTCATAGTTTATGGTGAAATTATTGACATTTCGTATGCTAGTTTTAATACGAATGTTTATGTTATGTTTAAACCTTTTCATATGGGAATGCATTGGACTTAGTAAGTGATGGGTGGAGCCCGCTATAGCTCCTCGATGCATCGGTAGGTCTCATGAGACAAACTAGTGTCTTGGCACAAGGCCTTGACAAAATCTTATTTGTAGTCTTGGCACGAGGCCTTGACTATGTGGTTATGATAGTCTGGCATTATGCATTCCAACATTATGAAAGTGGTTATTGATTTTTGCATGTGATTATTCGATTAGTAGAATATCCATGTGAATAAGTAAATGGCATTATTTCATTTTACTTTTGCCGTACTATGTTGAAGTTCAAGTTTAAAAGGCTTTTGTTTTAGTAATGCATTGCCTTAAATGTTTATTCTTATTTATGAAAGTTTCCGCTATATTGTTATCCTTACTGGGCATTTGAGCTCACCCCTCTTCTATGTTTTATTTTTCCCAGGAAGTGAAGATGTAAGTTATGAATGACCTACAGGGATATTATGAGGGGATTATAGTGTGGACTGTGGAAACATTATGTTGTTGTAGTAGTTTTTCATTTTATGATGTAATGTAAAACTTATGAATATATCTAGTGTTTCCAAAGCTACTAAACCAATCGGTCTTTCGAGATTTTATCTTTCTTGTGATCATGCCAATGTTATGTAATAATGAACCGACTCTAGGCAACTAGGGTCGGGGCGTTACAGTTGGTATCAGAGGAAGTTCAGTACAAACCTTGGAAGCTAGATTTAGATAAACTCTGATTAGAGCACGTAGACCTAAGATGAACTTTGAGGATTAGTATAGAAGAACTTCCTAGAATTTTGGTATTGTAGAGATTTTGTGAGTTTTCCGAGCAATACATCCCTGTCTGGATACGAGCAGGTAGAGGCGGCTCTGGCACAGATGTACCTAGGTGTAAAACCCGAAAACACCGCTTTGATCTAGACTCGAATGGGAACTGGTGCACGACAATGGGCCTTGATGCACTCTTGGTTACGACACTCCCGGGGGATATGCTTAGGATAATTCCCATTTTCTTTACAAACCATTATGAAGGGTTTATGATTATATACATCCTCAAAGGAGACATTTTTATGATTATGGATTATATCCATAAATAGTTCAATTTATGTCAAGTGTTTTATAAGTATGGGATTATGTATTTTGATTCATAAACTGATCTAGTGTATTCCATTGTTTAGAAATGGCACCCAGTAGAAGGAATGAGAACTCCAGAAATGCACATGATCCAAAGAGAAGGAAGGATCATATCATTCATGGTCTTAAGCTAGAATTTATAAGAGAAATAGTCTCCCATGTATTATCATCATATGAAGAAATAATATCATGTGTTGATAAGATAAGTAAAGAGTTTACTGAGTCCTATGGCTTTGAAGGGAAGAAAGAGAAGAAAAGGATAGAAGATAGAAAGATGGATAAAGGGAAGAGGGAAAAGAAGAATTTTCCAATATGTGGTAACTGTGGAAAGAAACACCCTGGAACATGCCTAAAAGGAATGGGAGTTTGTTATAAGTGTGGAGGAAAAGGGCACAAAGTACATGACTGTAAGGGTAAGAAAATGGTTTCAAATGTACAATGCTTCATTTGAAAGGAGTTTGGACACTACGCGAACCTATGTCCCAGTCATCAGACTCTGCCTCAAATGATGCTATTGGATAATAATCATGTTATGATACTACCACAGATTAAGAGGAATGATTAGAGTTATTATGTTGATTATATCAATTGAGTGTTGTATCAACAATGTACTTGTTATAATAATTATGGAGTATATAAGGATTGTACTACAGTACTATTTCATTAAGGACTTGAGATGGTGTGGAACAAAGAAAAGTGACTCAGTAGCAGGTTAAATGTTTGGAAAATATATGGTTGAGAGAAAGATAAACCATAATATGGTTCAGATACCGAGGTGGTGATTTTAGAATAATACATGATTGATTTGGATAAATTATATTGGATATTATTGACTCCCTTGAAGCTGATTAATGATTTGTATATTCCATCATTGTTGGGGTTTAAAACATTTTTGGATTAATGAAGTATATCCAGCATTCTATATGGAATAATGGAACATGAATGTAATCAATAAGGAATATGGTAATACATGATGAAGGTATTCATATGCTATTACGGGGTAAAAAGGATCTATATTATGTTTACCTTCCTTATAAATGTTGGACTATGAGTTTGGATAGAAGTATTTTGGATAGTTCTAGTTTGGATTATTTTGGATTTCCATAAAAGGACAACTCGGAGGTCGGGCGGCAACCCGTCGCGTCTGGCAAGGCTGCGAGACTTGAACCCGCAACCGAAGGGCGACAAGGGTGTATCACCTACCACGGGCCCACGAGATGTCCTGGATTAAATAATGTAGTTTTTATTAAAAGATCTTTTTGATGAATTATAAATTCGTTTATTTTGGAACCCTATACGAATAGTGTAAATAGAATTTTGTTTTACATTCTATTATCTTTTAGAGTGAAAGATGAGTATGTGGTAGAAATTTATTAATGGATAAAACTATATTTATAAAGTTAGTATATCTCTATATGATCTTAGTAAATCTCATAAAAAATTCCTCAATATTAAGAAATGAAAATTAGAACAAAAATGATTTCCTAGATGGTACCTTAAATCATCACTAATTTATGGCTTTGGGATTGTTGGCCTTTTCATAGCCATGTTCTCTACCACTCTCCATCAGGTAATTGATGGTTAGATTTTTCTTCCATATCCATGTTTTACTACATGGAACCCTAGTATGTGTTATTTTCGGTAATCTTCATACTTTCGACTCTTTATTTTAAATAGAGGCCTCATTAATTCATTTTTCGATGTGGGATTTCAACTAAGATATTTTGAAACGTCAAAAATGTGTTATCCTAATACCCTATGTTTTATTGAACCGATGGTATTTCAAATCATCATAGATTGATGAATTTAAGGACCTCAATTTTATACTTGTTTGTGATTTATGACCTCAATCACTACCTATAAATATTTACGTTTTTCCTCCAATTATATGTCTCAAATTGTCACCAATGTTCTCCTAATCGAGATCATAATTTGGTGGTGACCCTTTCATTTCTCTTTTTCTCATATTAAGACTAAATTTTAGTAACCCAATTTCCGATGTGGGGTTTCCCACAAATATATTATCTATTTTCAACCTTTTATTTTCGAAGAACAATTTCAAATTGCGAGGACGCAATTTATTGAAGGAGGGGAGAATGTAACACCCCAAGATTTCATAGTGTGTTAGTTCTTCAAAATAATTCAATAACTTTCACTACATGCATCAACAAGTTCAAGCACACCATGACTTACCAAACAAGCCATTCAAAAGAGGTTATGAATAGTATTAGATAAATTTTAATGTTTCTATAATCCTTATAATTTTAGAATCCATATTATGAGTTTCTAGATATAATGCAAGAACAAATTCATTTTCAGTATTGCACTTTTATCAACTTTAATAGTAAACCCTTTTTAAATACTATATTTTAAACTTTTTTACTAAATGGGGACATCAAAAATTTAAAATGAAACATCCCAAGCTTCCACGGTACGCTTTCCTTTGAATAATACAGTAGCGTGTGTTGTACGCAACTTCGAGTTTTAACACACACCACAACCGATCAAACTAGCCGTTATGAATAGTAATACCTACTTTTTGAAATTATATATATTTTATATTTCAAAATTGACTTCATTTTTGGATTCGTAGTGTCGAATTTACCCTAAGGTGAAATTTTGGTACTTTTCGGATAACTTTCATATTTTGATGAATAGTGAAAATTACTAAATTTTAATTAAAAACAACTTTTTTAATCAAAATAATTAATAGTGATAAATTATGAATTTGAGTGGTTTTAAAGTATATTTAGAATATATTTTTACCATTTAATATAATGTTGGTCATTGGACATAATTTTACAATTAAACCGAACATAAACAAGTGTCAATCTTTTGATAGTTATTATCTCTTAAAAACACGCTTTTTGTTTTGACAGCGGGAATTAATTTTAAATTAGTTTCTTCCACTTCTGTGTTTTGAATTTAGGAAAATGGATTCCATATTTGGAATCAGGATGTTCAAATTGTGTAAATAGGTAACTTTTATTTTTAGACATTTTGAATAATTACTGCGGTAAATATTTTATTTACCATGGTTAAGGGTAAATCCGGTAAATAAGGGTTAACAAATAATATTATAATAATACTAAATTACCCTAAAAAGTGTCTTAACCCTATTGGTTGATACATGGTCGACCATGGGAATCTTTGGGTCTATTTTGGGACCCCATGGATCCACTTGTAAGTGATAATGACACTTTATTTTAATTAAGTCAAAATGAATACAAAAATGACACAAGCATATATCTTTTAGGAAAACAATTGTTACATAGGGTTATATATGTTGGATTTTAGATTATAAATATTCATTATAATACTAAAGAGATTTCCTATATAATTATATTTTATTTATAATTTTTAGACATTAAATAATTTATTTTATTTATGACACAATGATGATGCAGTAATTACAATAATAGAGAAAAATTAAAATAATTGATATTATAAATACCCAAATAAATATAATATGAAACTTTTAATGAATTAAACTAATTTTCTAGGATAATATGATATATTAGGATTGATTTAATTGACTTTTTTTGAAGTAATCAATCTGTTATGAGTTTCACAAAAATCAACTATTGAATAGTGTCAAAATTGACATAAAAGAGTTCTTAAAACAAATATTATATTATTAATTGATATTAAATTCCTAAAAATCTAAGGTTCGGCCAAGAGGCTTATATCATGATAGGTTCATCATTAATGTACCACTTGGGGGTCTCTTGGATGCATATAGTAAGATTATTAACCATATTATATAAAAATACAAAGAGACATTGTAAAAGTGAAACTAATTAACTTAGAGTTAATACATAATGATAAGGTTAATATAAGTACCCAAACCTGTATAAATTCTATTGGTTGAGTGGTTTTCGACCTATCCCCACCTTAACCTTTGAATAATAAACTTTGTAGCCATTAGAAACCGAATATGAATTTATTATAAATTAATATTTCTAGCTTTTCCAAAGGTGCCCCTCACCCCTCTTATAAAAGGGCACTCCTCATTCTCATTTCTTCACACCTTCAAAGCCTTTTGGTTCGGCCAAACTCTGCCCAAATACTCTCCCAACATCCCTCACTACAACCTAGAGGCCTTAGTTTGATCAGAAAGCCAACCTAAGGAGCCCTTTTGATCAAATCAAAAGGAAGAACCCGAAGAAGAGGTAATGTTTTCACCACCCCTTTTCAAGTTCCTTTCTTCTTCCACTTCTTCTTTCTTTGTTCTTACCATTATAAAATAATAACTACATTATCTCACATATGATGTTATGTTATTATAAATATGGTACAACCATATTCAGTATTCTATCCACCCTTTGAATAACATGTCACCATACGTGCGTACGTACGGCTTACCGTCTCCACGTCGTGGTGTAATTGTTATTCAATATAATATTATTTGGATGGGTATAATAATGACGTGTAACTCATGTAAATAATAAATATAACATGTTAATGATTCTGTATATATGATATACCATCCATTTATATATTATTTTAATATCAAAAGAATGATATTGTCGCTTGTGCGTACGTACGGACTACCGTCTCCACGAACGCGATGAGATTCATTCTCCATCGTATCCATTAAAGTATAATTATCATTTGATGATTTAAAAATGATGTTTAAGGACTTGATATCATTCTGGATATGAATAAGATACAACAAACATGGCTTATTTAACAAAACATATAAAAGAAAATGAGTAAGTTAACACCCGAAACAACGATAATTCTAAGATATTATTAACAAATCAATGTTAAAAGATCATATATGATATCATATTAATATATATGATTATTGTATAATTTAATAACAATTATTTCACCATTATACAGGAGGTTAACCTACCCCAACCAAGGAAAAGTACAAGGTAAGGGTTATTTCACAATCTCTTCATTATCCGAGGTTGTTTATACGTAATAATCTACTGGGATTTCTTTATCATCCACATCCATGTTTCTTCGAAATGTATTTCAAAACATATTTATTATTTACAAGAATATGGGTTAAAGTCATTTATACCCTTGTTTGACTTTTATAAGAGGTTTATAAAGGAATCTTTCGGTCGTTTTCAAAACAAGGTCCTTTTTAACATTTTCGACAGAATTAAGGTAAGAATGTTTTTTTAACTTATACGGCGGGTGCGGCTATTTTCCGCCGTTATAAAATCTTCAAAGCTTCCCTTAAAAGCTTATAAGAATATTTTCAAAGAAAATGTTTTATTTTATATGGATCTTAAATGATTTCAAAATAAAAAGAGATATTTCTTTAAAAAGAATTTTGATTTCATCTATGTCAACATCCTTTGATGGATTTTACGCTTATTTGAAGTTGATTTATTGTAATACAAAGCTTCTATATTGTATTGAAGGTTTTGTGATATGTTTGACTGTGGATGTGATATTTTTATACCATTCATAGTTTATGGTGAAATTATTGACATTTCGTATGCTAGTTTTAATACGAATGTTTATGTTATGTTTAAACCTTTTCATATGGGAATGCATTGGACTTAGTAAGTTACGGGTGGAGCCTGCTATAGCTCCTCGATGCATCGGTAGGTCTCATGAGACAAACTAGTGTCTTGTCACAAGGCCTTGACAAAATCTTATTTGTAGTCTTGGCACGAGGCCTTGACTATGTGGTTATGATAGTCTGGCATTATGCATTCCAACATTATGAAAGTGGTTATTGATTTTTGCATGTGATTATTCGATTAGTAGAATATCAATGTGAATAAGTAAATGGAATTATTTCATTTTACTTTTTCCGTACTATGTTGATGTTCAAGTTTAAAAGGCTTTTGTTTTAGTAATGCATTGCCTTAAATGTTTATTCTTATTTATGAAAGTTTCCGCTATATTGTTATCCTTACTGGGCATTTGAGCTCACCCCTCTTCTATGTTTTATTTTTCCCAGGAAGTGAAGATGTAAGTTATGAATGACCTGCAGGGATATTATGAAGGGATTATAGTGTGGACTGTGGAAACATTATGTTGTTGTAGTAGTTTTTCATTTTATGATGTAATGTAAAACTTATGAATATATCTAGTGATTCCAAGGCTACTAAACCAATCGGTCTTTCGAGATTTGATCTTTCTTGTGATCATGCCAATGTTTTGTAATAATGCACCGACTCTAGGAAACTAGGGTCGGGGCGTTACATAGGGGGTTGGAGAAGTAAAATAAATCAAAAGAACACAAGAGAAGACACTACCTACAAATCAGGTAACTCTTTTTGATTTGAGATCAAAGGCTTCCTAGGGAAGACTTCTTCCCACATTGAGGCTTCTAGGAGTAATAGAGGGATTTTTAGAGACAAAATGGGCAGGGTTTGGCCAGACCAATGATTGAGAGGTGTGGGTATGGTGATAGAGGTGGGGGCCTTTTATAAGAGGAGAGGAGGGGCACTCTTGGAAAGTAAATAAATTTTACTTTATTTTAAAAACAGTTTCGGATTTAAAAGGTCCCACATTGATATAATTCGAGGATAAGGTGATAATGGTTAAAATTCCACCCATCCAATAGGTTTTTGATATGTGTAGGTCTTAGATTTTACATTATTTTTTAATTTTTTTTTAAATCGTTAAATAATGAGGTAATCACTGCATCATCATGATGTCATATATAATTTAATTTCTTTAATGTCTAAAAATTATAATACAAATAATATAATGTATTAAATATTTTTATATTTCCAATTACTATTTATGGTCAAAAATCTGACTTGTATAACCCCATGTAAAAATTGTTTTAGTAAAACAACTCATGTTTGTGACATTTTAATTATAAATTTAAATAAAAAGTTATTAAAGTCATTTTACTACCAAAGTGGCTCCATGGGGTCCCCCAAGTTGACCCATGGATTTTCTTTGTCGGCCATGACACATCCAATAAGGGTAAGACATGTATCCAGTTCATTTAAAATTACTAAAACATTATTTTTACCATAAACTACACTAATTACCTCTAATCGCGATTAAAAACCTAAAAGTTAATATTCACCAAAAAATTATTTTAATCCAATTAAACCAAATTTTACTTACTAATGAAAACCATGTAAGTCGGATATTTGAAATTCAAAACATGGAGGTGGTAAATTTTCATTTAAACAAAAAATCAGTATTTTAAGTACCACTTAGTGGTTTCACTATTCATCAAAAATTGAAGTTTTTCATAAAAATTCCAAAACTTCACCCTAAGATATATTTGATATTCTGAATTAAAAAATAATTTCTATTTTAAAAAATTCAAAACATATTATATACAATAATTAATTTAATAATTAATTCCGGCTATTAGACCAAATAGCGTGTTTTTATGAAACAATATATATCAAAAGATTGATAATAGTTTAAGTCCAATTTCAAAGTGAAAATAATTACAACGAAAACTATTGGATTAAATGGTAAAAATATATTCTAATTTTCCTTAAAAACAAATTCAATAGATAATATAATCATATAAATAAATTATATTTAAAAGAGGTTTTGAATTAAAAAACAACATTTATCACTATTCATTAAAAAAAGAACATTATCAGAAAAATTCAAGAAATTTATAAAAAGTAAATTTCAATGTCCCAATCATAAATAATAAGTTTATTATGACAAATATAGCTTAAAAATTGTCAAAAGATAGATTTAAAAAATGGTTCGCCATCAAAAGGCCGTAAAAAAATATTTTAAAAATATTAGAGTATTTCCTACTTTAGGTGGGATTTATTCTCATTTTAACCCTTTATAACACTATCTACTTCATAAATAGACATAGATAAATATATCTATTATTCATTAATTACTTGGGATGTTACATTTTATGTGGTGGTAAAGATATTATTTAATGAGTAACAATATTAACTTGAATATTTCAATAGACGACAAAAAAAAGAGTTCTTAGGGTGATGATGATACAATTGAAAATGTGTCATTTTGAGTATGGGTGTTATTTATAGTATAAAATTGGATATACCATAGTTTAGAAGCTTGAATATGTTCAAATAGTAAAACATTCGGAATCTGATTCCAAAATCTCAACATTATACAATCCAACTTCCTCCATATATATAACACACCTAATATATTAGTTAGAGATTTTTATCATACGGCCACATAGTTATGTGGAGATAGATACATATAAATATAATGAGTTTAATAAAACATCATATATTGAAGAAAAAATAAGGATGATCTGGTAGTTTATCATATATGATATTAATAATAGGTACTCATGTTGAGGATTAGTAAATATATTAAATGAGTTCAAGAATGTATGTTTATCATATAAAAAACAATATCCATTTTATTATTTCACCTCATAGTATAAATATATGAATATATATATAGTGATGTATAATAAAAATTAACCTCTCTATGTATGAATATGAGTTTTCCTTATTCAATATTCCAAATATAGTATTATAGGTAATGATTATATATTATGGTTATTATGATTTGATTACTATATGAGTTATAAAATTTACTCATGAGGAGAAAAATGTGTTTTTTTGTTGTGTGACAAAATAAGTATACTATATGGACTAGAATAAACTATAAATTTTATTTATCATAGGTTTATTATTCATATAGGATGCCCCACTACCTAAGGGTTTTGAGATACATAACATGAAATATTTCATACATAGATACTATTCCTAAAAAATATAATGAAATCATGGGGTGGTTGGGTATTTTGTTTTCCATAAATGAAAATGGTGCTTATCCCAGATGTGATTTATCTATAAGAATAATGATTTTATGAAGTATTCCTTATATGTAGATTGATTAATAAATCTGACCATACATAGAGTGAAAAATGATGTATTTATCAATTGAGATAATGGGAATATGGAATATAGATATACTATCTTAATGACATGTGATGAATTCATCCACCTAGTCACTATACACATGAAAAAAATATAACATTTGAAGAGGATTTAAGGTATTAACAAACACTATGTCTCATAATAACTCAATGTCTTTTTAAAATGATACATATGATGATTCATGCTAGAATAAAATGTTGTTAGTGGTAATAGGTATATAGATAAATGTTCTTGATGGGTATTTTACCATATCCATTTACATATAGAGTAGAATTTATTCTTATATTGAGGATACTCTTTACTAATATTTAGGGATATTATGATTCATTATTTGTTAATCGTACAATATATCTAGTAATTCTAATTATAACTTTTTGAATGTGTTTTTTATGACATCTAAATGTGATTTTGCTATAGTTTCAAAATATATTGATTTGATATAATATATGGTGAATAAAATAACCAGTTTTTTATGTTTTATGGAAAGTGGTAAATTTTCTAGATATTCCCTAATTTTGTTATATAGTTATAGGATGTATATATTTTTGAGTTATATCATATGGTATGATAAAACATCATTGTAGAGAATTGCATACATGAAGATTAAGATTTTTAATAATTTTGGGGTGTATCCTTTAAAATGATAGTTTATATCAAAATACATATATGTGAGTCTTTTTCAATCATATTGAATAATTATATTTAAATAATATTGTGTATTCATGGAGTTATGGTGTTTTATGGTATGTCATTATATTAAACACAAACATCAAACAATATGATGATTCATGATATAGCCAATACACATTCATCCAAACAAATGATTATAAATATTTTATAATATATCACTTATTATTCATGTCTAAGAGAGTTGTGACTATATATTACATAGGATCTAATGAATCCATTAATCATATGTTTGTTAAATGTATGAGTAATATAATTACATGGATGAATGTCTTAGGTATCATTTTTGTATCCTTTTTAAAGAAGATTGTGCCCTCAGGAATAGGTGTGAAACTCTATGTAAACATTCTTATTGATACACCACCCTCCAAAAATGTCGCTCCAACTTCCATATCAATTAATTATATACTATAATTACCTATTAAATAATAATATATCCCATAAATAAGGATTATATTATTCCATTAAATCCAGGGATAACATTGTAGGAAAGAACAAATTGATTGTTACTAGGTTATCACAATCAAACAAAGGAGATTCAATACCATGTTATGTTGAAAAAGCCTGTGTGTTATCCATTTCCCATTTTGGATTTTTTTAGTTTTAAATTCATTAAAATTATATTAATTTTAGATATAAATATGTGGATGTCATTATATTAAACATTTATGAACATGTATATTTCCATCAGCTAAACAATGAGGACTACAAATTTTGATTTGTCTCAAAAATATAATATGGTGAATATGACTCCCATGAATATTGAAATCAAAAAAAATAAACAAGAATTGATACACTAAGTTGTGTGTATATAAATGATGATGAAACAAACAAACATTGGTATATACATTATCACTTTTATTAGAAACATTACTCATATGACTTATATCTATTTTATATCAAGTAAATCACATGATCTTAATAGATTTACACATTTTCATCGATGTGTTAAAAATCAATCACTATTTGAAATAAAATTGTTATAATATGTTAATGATTCTAAATAAATAATAAATTTTTAATGAAGATCTTCAGAATAATCCAACAATGAATGAATATAGTTCTCTACACACACCCAAGTAATATAAAGTGGCGGTATATAGGAACTAAAAATTGGTGGCCATGGGGAGATCCATGTTGTTATTGAAGGATATATTACTTTAAATCATTACACATATGATTTATTTTGGTCCATAATATAATGTACAATATAGATATATCATATAGGATGTCATATATATACCAAATAAATTTTTTATGTTTTTTTTCATGCCACTGGCTATTATATAGTGATATCATCATCACTAACTTTGTCATGTCTTATTGTTTCAATTTGAATTATTTGATAATAGTAGTACCCTATAATTAACATATCCTTCGAGACTTTCATATATTAGATTTTTTTATTTTCAAAAATTTCATAAGATGAAGTGAATGAAATAATTATATTATCCTTGGGTTTTAAATGGTTTTAAAATTTTTTTTAACTAAAACAAGTTCCAAATATATACGTTAATGCTTGATCATTCGAGAAAAATCATTGTATGGTTATTTATGGAGTCAATAATTATGAAATTTTTATGGTTTGACCAAGTCATTTATTCATATCAATTATTATTTTTCATAATCTCTCATCCTCTATATTTATTTACATTATGAGATATTAACTTGTCATAGAATAGTGGAGAATCGTGCCTAAAAATTGGGTGTAAGTTCCTAGTGTTCAATCTTATTCTGAATCCATTAAAACACTTCCAAAACCCATTGACTATCCTTCATGTAAGTGATCCATATATTTTATGATGGTCTAATATATTTTTGAAATTATTTGGGTCTATATTTCTCATTTTTCAAGAACCAGAATAAGGCACATGGTTATTCCATTGATTGGCTAACCATGTACGACATCCCAGTGACTTAGAAACGGGGGGTGTATGGTCTCTAAAAACATTCAATGGTATATTGTAAACCATAAGACCTATAAAATTTATATTTATTTCATTATAAATTTTTCCACATAGATATTATAACTGTGTGCATAAATTTTGTGATGTGTAGTGGTCCTAGGTTGTAAGTTATCACAATTGGTGCATGGTTTGTCCAACCATACAACCAAATAGTATAAACTTTTAATTGTACTTTAATATTAATTTTTCACCTGCATAACATGAAAACTAAAATCCTTCTTACTCCTTCATCAATTGTGGAAATCATGAGGTTTTATTGATCTCTCTATCCTATTTAGTGTTCTAGGTGGATATCATATGTACCACCTCTAATTCCCAGATATAATGTAGCCTAAAAAACCCCCTTGATAAGTATTTCATCAAGTTAGATTCATTCATTACTTTATCCTTCTTCCAAAATCTCCTTGATAATATCTAACATCTAAAACATATTTTTTTAACTTTTTTTCATGTTTCTCAATTTCTCTACTTCTTTGTCAAAATTGAGTTTGATACTATATGAGGAGTGTTCTAAAAGTCTTCTGTTGGTGGTATATTACTTATCCATTCAAGTTATCATTTTTATAAATTCATTCTTTTTTCCACATGAATTTTTTTTCAATAAATTCTAAATCCTTAAATTATTTTTTAATAAATAAAATTAATGTTTTATGAGACCATTTGATATCATTGGAGGTTTGAACCTCATCCAAAAAAACCCATAATGATGTGTTAATTAAAATTCATGTGATATCCAGTATTTACTTTTAACCAAAATACCCCTTGGGTGGATTTGGTTTGTCACAAATAAAAGGAATATACAAGTTGAAGAAATTAAATTTTTAAATGAAATTCATACTTAACAAGGGAATATGATATATTATCTCTTATTTATTATGATTATTATTATGGACTTGGATCACAGTATTCGGTGTGGACTACCATTATAATGCCTTATATTCACAACCTATAATTCTTCAAGTGAAATTATAGGACTCCAGCAAATTAATTGATGTTAATAGAACATCATACATAGAACATGGATTAATTCAGTGTATTTGGTTTTTTATTTCTACTTTTGACACTGATGATTCAATTTCAAAAATCATAAATATTAGAATGATTGGGATGAGACTCTAGGATTTGACTTCATTCATTCTGACACAATCTATATTAGATAATATATATTGATTCCCATAAATTATACCTCAAAATATACCTATAATTGTTCATTGAAAATAGTTAGAAACTCATATTTGTATAATTATTAATATTTTTTTCATGGATTACAGTGAAAACAAAATGTCATTATATCTCAGTTAATCACTGCAATTCAGCTTGACTTCCAAAAGTCATGGTCGTCATTGGTCTCTAATGGATCCCTTATGGTATATATACTTGAATGTCATGGATATATTCCTTATGTCCTATGAGAAATTAAAATTCAATTTTCATAGATTCATCAAGCTATGGATGAACTAGGTAGGATTGGATGGGAGTCCTTTGTGGAACCTCATCAGACATGGTTCTATACATTTTTTCCTATTTATATTTTGATACCCACACACTATTATGTATTATCATTAAAATAAATATTTTTATTAGACATTGTAGGTTTTGGTCAAATAAGTTAAAATAAAACCATGTTTGGGCCATTTTTTGGTAACTAAGAAGATTCTATTATTGTTCATAAAAATAATGAAAAAAATACCAATTTATGATTGATCTTCTTTCTTGGATGGGTTCATTGGAGTAGATGACTGATCTAGTGTTTCATATGCTCATGGAGATAATTTATTATGTTCATTTTCATTTTTTTTTTATTTACTATTTATGCTGGGGTTATAGGGATCATGCTTCTCATCCTCATGAAATCATCATTAAATAGTTTTGTTTAATGATGTATGTCTATTTTTTCATTATCTATATAGTTTACTTCCACATTAACACCCTGGCCTCAGTTTCCCAGAGTTGGTTCATTATTTTATTACATTGGAATGATGTAAAGAAATCCTTATCTATAAGGACTAATTGACATCATAGAATTGGAAAACTAGATTCATTAATAAGTTCAACGTTACAACTTGAAATGAAATACAATATAGAAGATCTATTAATAACACTCATAACTCCATGAATATCTATAGAAGTCATTCATAATGCGCATCTTTGCATCCTAGGGAAATAGAAAACAATATTACGTGTTGAGATCAGATTATTATAATGTTTAAGTAATATCGTGGATGTAATCATAAACATAAACAAGAATCATAATAAATAAATAAAACACATTACTTTAAAAATAAACTAGATCATAATAAGGTAAGAGTAAAAACTAATTAAATATTTCCATAAAACATAACCATGGATATTAAACTATCTGAATAATCCCATGTACTATCATTCTATAGTTTCATAATGATTTATTATATAATATTAAACATTATACTCATTCTATCAAGGCCTCGTTCCAAGACCATACATAAACGGGTAAAAACCCAAACTAGTTTGTCTCATGAGGCATACTGAGGCATAATCGGGTTATAGAAGGCACCACCCATCAATTAATAAATTCAATTCATTCCTAGTATGAATGGGGATAAATATAAAAAACAAATACTTTCATATTTAAATTAACAAATTAAATTTAAATAACATTCCCCAATCATTAAACATAATCACTGACCACTCAGGGTAATATGGGGAATGGTATCAAGTTAGAACATACACAGTAAACCAAATAATAAACGATTAAATTGAATATGGTATATCCTATCATAAAATATTATTCCAAATTATCTATAATAATCAAAAAGAGTGTACAAATATATGAAAATTATCTTATATAATCATCGTATAATTTTTGATAAAAATACTCTTTTACTCTGAAATGAAGATTTATTTTGAACAAATCATTGTATAAAACTAGAATTGAACTAAGAAATATTTTCAGATTAAAATTAATTATATTATAAAAAAACAATTTACTAAAAATATATTGTATAGTGACCTTTAAAATATGTCTGAATTTGAGAAGTTCCCTTGAAAAGGGATTACTTATCAGGAAGAATTTTTTAAAGATCCTTTCAAGCATATAATTTTTAATAAAAGATAGAAGGATTATTGTTAGTTCAAATATATATAACCTTAAAATAGAATTTATGAAGTGTAAATAATAATAGTTATACATTTAATTTTGTTTAAGAACGAAAAAGAGTAACCTGAAAGAAAATGATGGTTCGGGTAGAAAACTCTTACCTTATGTCTGAACTTGTTTTATACATGAGATTAACATCCACGATAATCAAATTAAATACATTAATTAATAAATTAAGAACCTTATATAAAGTTATTTTATTCATTATTGTTTTATAATGTGAATTTAGGTCCTTATTGATAAGTTATATCATTGAATTTCTTCGATCGGGAGTGTTAGTTTCCATTAGTTCACGATTAGTTCACTAGATTAAAAGTAATGGAGTTAATTTAAAATTGGTATAATTATATAGAATTGAAATTTCAAGTTTTTATTGAGAATTCATATGTTTAAATGGTTTTATATATAATTTGTTTACATATTATGAGGATGAATCATTTTATAATACGTTTAGTGATAATCGTTTAGATTATTACGGTGGTTATTGGTTATAAAGAACTCATTTTGTTTTATCATTTAGTATTATGAAAAATATATTACTTCCAAAAAATTAATAGGGTTATATTATAAATCATAAAATATATATCAAACATTAAAATGTTTTCATGAATATATTTGAAGAAACATTGGAAGAATGAAACTGCATCGTCCACCACGGTTGTAAATTGGATCCTTATAGATGATGATGTCATTTATAAAATAAAAAAGGGAGTTTAATGAGAATGATAATGGTTATTATTTTAAATTGATATAATTTAGTTATATATATGATACTTGAGTTATAATGATATAATTTATAGATTTGGTTATGATCAAATTTGAAAAGAAGTAAAAATAAATTTAAATGAAATGAAAAATAAAGAGGATTTACCTCTTGAAATAACCTCCTTGAGAACCTTCTTAATGGAGAGGGTTTTGGTCATTTGTAATGACCAAGGGATATTGGACATGGATAGGGACTATATAAGTGTATTTGGGTAGAACATTGAGATATTTCAAGGCATAAAGGAGTGATTATAAGAGGGAGTGAGCGGTGACATTTATAGTGGAGGAGGGGAGTGGTTATTGAATATCTTATTCATTGTTTTATTATTTTTCTCAGGACAATAAATGGTATCGATTATTGTGGAGAAAAACTTCAATAAGTTCATTTTAGTTCAAACCAAGTGTTCTATGATCATTCATGATGAAATGAATGATGTAATAATCTTATAATGTATTTATACATTATATTACCATATTTTACTATTCACCAAAAAAAATCATGGATTTTTGAAAAATATAAAAATTTACACACAACCATTAATAGATATTTAGAATAAAAAATAGACTACAGTTTATCAAAATATTTTCTAAATATGTTAGACGTTATTTTTAACTTATTTTATTGTCTACCTGAAAAAATACAAATTTTATATTTAAAAATAACTTTATAATATGTTCTAAAATTATATATGGTCTCATAAAATTATCCTAAAAAATAGAAGAACAAAATATTTCTTAAGGAATACATTTTATGAAATTTAATTTCATTTTAATTAAATTTATTATTTTTAATTATACTTATATATTTATTACTCACAAAAATTCAAACACCTAATTATTAATTTCTAAAATATTCACTCTCTTTTATAAGTTTCTTATATTTTATTTATACTAACATGGGTGAGTATATTATTCATAAAGGTTATATTTCTATTCATAAGGGTACATTACTATTTATAAGGTTCATGTTATTATTCACCAAAATGGTATGTTGATCATATGAAACTCTAACTATTTTACTAATCTCAACTGTGTATGTATGTTTTTTGAAATTCATGTCTTAGAAGATAAAAAATTACATTCATTATCTAGGTTATAAAAAACATTGTTTCATAGAGACTCAGTGTTTCATATATTCATTATTAAATTAATTTTTAAATTCATGGGGAGCTACATCCACTAACTTATTCTCTTTTGTATTTTCATTTATTTTTCCTATTTTTTCACATCGATAAACATGTTATATTATAACCACCATACCACTATAAAATATTTTTATTTTTTCATCCTTTGTAATATATGGATTCACTATTAAGGTTTTATTTCCAGACATACTAGTCACACATCAATTAACTGGTCCTGATATGTTAAATATGATTAAAAAATGTATGGCTATATCTAGGTCAGGGATAAGGTCTTATGTAGACTACTATATGGTACCTCTATAGTTTGATGTAGGGGATATGGTTTTCATTTATATTTATCCAATATTAGGTCATCAATATATTCTAATACATTGTATTATGGAACCTATATTAATTATGTAATTAATGATCTTAGAGATATTCTAGATGGTATAACATAAAATAGTTTTCCCTCAGTAGTATAGGGATTTTCCCTATTTAATCCCGATTTCTCTAATCTATTTTCATTACTTTGATTCATATCATGTCTTTAATTCTAAGTATTATGAATTAAATGACGAGGCTTCATTTGAGGAGTATCTAGTTTGATTTTTCAATCATAAAATGAAGACTCTTAGATCCATGGTAGTTCCTCTGGTTCGAGTACTATGGAATATTGATGTGTTTTGGAGGTGATGTTGGAATGTGACTCTTAAATGGGTTCCCAATGGATGTATTTTTACTTGTATGTAGTACATACACCCTAAGAACTGCAACTCATGGGCCATTCATCATAAGGATGTAAGGTTGTAAGATCTCAGTTTCCTATAAAGGTAAAAATCCTTTTAATCTATATAAAAAAATTTTATTTTATCATAATATATGTTCTCTTGGGAGTATATTTTGTTTTGGGAGATTTCATTAATGTTTAGGGCCTGGTGTTACAGTTTTTGGAGAAGAAAAATGTGGTGTTCTATTAGTGAATGGGTTGTCTTTTTGTGGAACATAACTATATATCATAGAAAATGGATGATAAATGTTTATTAAAAATATTGAATGGATTCCAAAATAAAATAAAACCCATAAAATTAATTTTAGGTTAATCATTCATAGTATTCACATAGTTTTATAACCATTCACCTTAACCATGCATGGTGTGGTTCTCCTAGACAGCAGGTTCTCAATATTGGTGCATGTTTTGGCTAACCGCGCTATCAAACAATATCCCCCATTAAAAGTGCAGGAAATTATTTTCCCCCACTTATTACCTTTAAAAAATATATCATTATTATTATTTATTCATTTGTTCATAGATGGATGCCTCAATACTCTCCCTTAACTCTTTGGATATTTTGGTTCATCTCCTTCATTCCACTTTTTTTTCCACCACAATTGGTTGTGTTGGATCTACCTCTATGAATCTAACACATTGTTTTATTCTTTTCACACATTCTACATACATAAAATTATATTACTCCATGTCTAATGTTTATATGGTATTTGGTACCTTTTTCCTGATCTATCTCATTATAACCTGACAAAAAATTCATTACCGATGGGGAATTCTTCTACAACACATATGTAGGTGGTCTATTAATTTCCCCTACAAGTATCAATTTTTATAAGTTATTTTAGGTATGGAGCACGTAAATTACCATTGGTCAATACATAAATGTTTAAATAATTAAATTATTATTATATACCATGATCTAGATATCTTATTGGACCATTTGGAATTTTTAGTGGTTGATAGACACAACTTCAACAACCCATTATGTTGTGTTTCTTTGAATTCCTTTTTTATCAATTATTTACATTTTAACAAAAAAACCCCCTTGGGTGTATTCCATTGTCAAATATTAGAGTAGTGACTCAATTTAATAAATATAATTGTAAAATATAATGGATACATCACTTAGAAATATGATAAATTATCTCTTATTATGTTTTACTATTATAGATCTTGATCACACAGTTACCTATGGCCATATTTGAGTAATCCTTAGATTCCTAAACAAGAATGACTTCGGGGAACTTGAAGGATTCAAAATTATTATTTTATTTGAATTCCAAGTTTATATCCAAAATTATATTCATTAAATGTCTTAGATTTTTTGAATTCCACGGTACAACACTGAATATTCACATGAAAACCAGGAAATTTTAGAATTCATGGGATAGTCTCCCCAGATTCGACATAAATTCATCAAAAACAGACTACCATAGATTATATTATTTTATTATAATAAAAAATATATATTTATTTCCTTGTAGTTTTTTCATGGGAACTTCTAGATAATATTAGGAGGGTAATTATATGGCTTCAACCCTTACAGTACAGTAAAAAAATATCTAAACATCTATGTTGATCGCTACAACTTGGATCAAAATCCTAATGTAATGGATGTCATGAGTCTACCATAGAACCCATGTGATTCATATACATATATTCTTCTGATATGTTCCTTATGTATTGGGGGGAATTTATAGCCTACTTGATCAGAGACATCCTTCATAGGCCTATATTGGTAGGGTTGGCTATGTATCCTATAGAGAACACAAGACGACATGGCTCCATTTATTTTCACCACAATAAATTTCTTATACCTAGAAACTATTAAAAATTATATTCACATACAGATTATATATCACCCCTCATTAGTGGTGTAAAGACCCGCAAATTTCAAGGAAATTTTTTTCTTAATTTTCTTTGGAATTTTACAAGAGCGCAACTTTAGACGGCACCTGATTCCGAGGCCTGGTGTGCCCGGAATCAATTTATGAAGTTTGGCTCGGGTACGTTCAGTGAACGGACGAGCGGGTTTTTCTATCTTTTGAACCGGTGCCCGGAGTCGAATTCTGAGGACACCGATGAAATCGCAGCGCCGGTATTTGCTTAGAAACGCCTCTTCCGGAGTTGCGTTTGCTCAGACGTGGTTTTTAAATTTTGGGGCTTTAAGTCAGAAATAAAATAAAATTTGTGCGACAACTTTATTTTATTTCACTTAAGCTGCTTGGAAGTCACTTGGAAGCCACTTGAACTGAGTTAAAGCGGATAGGGTGCTATCCGGAAATATCCTACCCCTTGTTAGGATATTTGTGAGGTGGGGCCCGCACGAGCCCCGCCGTTTCTTTCGCTAAGTAACGCACCCGCGAAAACCCGTCAAAGTAACTGAAAAGTCAACCGACGCGTTTTCTTTAATTTCTTAATAGACCATTTAATTGGGCGGTTTATTTCGTGAATTAAATGAGCTGTTTCATTCGTTGAATTAATTCAACGAATTTAATTGGGTCGTTACTTACGCATTTTGCGTTTGTTGGCAAAATAATAAAATAGACAACTTGTCTATTTTGGAGGATCCTCCTATTGTGCGAGATCCTCTAAACCTCCACCCTCCTCGCGAAGAACGCGAAGAACGCGAAGAACGCGAAGAACGCGAAGAACGCCGGCGACCGGAATTCGACGACGCACACCGTGATCTACGACGTCGACGAGCTCTACCCACGACGTTCTTCGGCGACGCCTCTTCTTCCGCGGCCGATCCTCGTTCGGAAACTAAGGTGAGAATCGGATCGTTTAATTCTCCCTTTTTAATTTCAATAACAACGAATTTAATTAATTAAATCCGTTTGTTCTAGATCCGGAGATCGTCGGCGCAACGTTTTTCCCGCGGTGCGACGAACGTCTCTTCCGTGACGACGCGACGATCCCCTCCTTCCGCGACGAGTGATTCCGCGACGACCTCACATCTGACGACGACAAGGTAGGGGTTGTTGTAATGTTTTACTTCCCGTGTTTATTCTTTTAAAATAAAGAACCCGATCACGGAACAATTTTAATTTATTTAAAATTGTTGATTGGTTATTTCTTTTCTCCCGTTATTTATGACTAACGCGGAGGGTGTGGATCTAACGAACAAATCTCGGCAACCCTCCGCCGATCTTTTGTTGTGCGGATTTGGCGGACGACGACGAACCGTGCGACAAGGGTGATCCGTTGATCCCGCAGTGAAGATCAGCCCCCGGGAGGAGCAATGGCGCAGACGGGAGGCAAAACGGGCCACCGGAGCAACTCCGGCGGCCTGCGGAAGGGGGCGGCGGCACGGGTCGCCGGCGCGGCGGCGCCGGCGACCGGAGGCGGCGGCGCCCGGCGCGCCGCCGGGAATTCCGCCGCGGCCGAGCCGCGGCGGCGGTGAATTGCCGGACCGCGTCCGCGGTCCGACCACCCAGCACGCGGCCCGCGCGGGCCGCGTTCCTCCATGCCGCGGGTCAAACCCGCGGCGGCTTCTTCGGCCGCTCGGCCGAAGCCGAGCTGGCCGGTCCGGTCGGCCGGGCCGCGCCCAGGCCGGACCGGACCCGGCCTAGCCGGGTCGGGCCGGTTCGGGCCGACTCGGTTCGGCCGACCCAGGGGGGGTTCGGGCCGGGTCGCCCCGGGCCCAGAACCCCCGTTTTCGGGCCCTCTTCGGTCTTTCGCCCATATCATGGGCCTGGGACCTCCGATTGACGAACCGTCAGCGGCTACGCGATCCTTGGATCGAGACGGTCATTTCGCTATATTACACTCAAGGTTTCGGAAGACTTTGGCTTCGGCCGGGTTGGTTCGTACACGAAACCAACCGGGCCCTCGGAGCGGAAACGCTCATAACTCGAGCTACGGACGTCCGATCGACGTACCGTCAGCTATGGTAGTTTCCTCTAAGTGAGACGGAACTTTTGGCATACTCCGCCCGAGGATCGGACACAGGCGGAGTACGGTCGGGTTGGTTTTGCCCTAAAAACCAACCGGGCCCCTGGGACGAAAATGCCAATAACTCTCAGACCGGGCGTCCGATTGACGCGCCGTCTGTTGCGTTGAGATCCTGTTGTCGATACGGAACTTTTGGATACATCAACTTCGGACTATGTGTCAGTTGATGTATCAGCCTCTCGGCTCGTGGAGCGGACCCTCCTAAACGAGCTCGCTGTGTGAGGGAACCCTAACGCTGGCTGTGACTTCGACGACAGAGCAGAGATCCTCCGTGGACTGCGACGACGGCAGAGCAGAGATCATCCGTGGACTGCGACGACGGCAGAGCAGAGATCCTCCGTGGACTGCGGCGACGACTGTGTAGAGATTCTCAGTGGACTGCGTCGACTACTGCACTCAGCGATCCTACGTGAATCAGTGCTACAGGTTCTGTGTGAGCCCGATCCTATGTGGGTCCTTACTACCGGTTCTGTGTGAGCCATTGCCTACAGGTTCTGTGTGAGCCCGATCCTGTGTGGGTCTTTTGCGGGGGTTAGTACCTATCGATCCTTCGTGGGTCCGACGACTTAGATGGATCAGTGATCATCTTTGACGTCATCTGAAAAAGTATTCCTGGTTGAGCTGAATCTTATGTTACTCTCCTTTGTGGAGTGTGTTGAACTATCCTTTGTGGATTTACTGTTTACTCTCCTTGTGGATTTGAGTCTTGCTTTCCTGCGTGGATTGAGTTGTTCTTGAGCTCGTGAGCAGAGCTGGAATTGGGGACTTAGGTATATGTATGGGCATATACCTAAGTCGAGTCAGATGTTACTTCGTGATTGCATCTTTCTTTTGTGTTATATCCTTTGTGGATTTCGGGAGACCTTCGGGGGTCTCGGGGTCCTTACTGAGTAGCTTATACTCACCCATGCACGGGCAATGCCCGCACCTTGTTGTGTTGGTTGCAGACGACGGACATCGCTGATCACGGTTGGGGCGTGGAGCAGGACGGTACCTGGAGGTGGACCACTGGGCGGGACGTGCTCGGAGCGGACGTGGGACCCGAGGAGCCTGGAGGCTATCTGTACCCACCCTTCAGGTGGGATTGCTAGTGGACGACGCGAGGCCGCTGTCTTTTCTTCAGTTGCTGTTCTTTACTTTTCAGTTGTACTTTCAGTTGGGCTTGTATTCCGGCCCCCTTTACTTTTCTGCACTTGTAGTTACTTTCCGCTTGCTGACTCTGTGGTGGTTGTTACTTCTAAAGGCAATGCCTTCCCTGTTTATCGGGATTTTACACCTTGGTGCTAGTCGCTAGCCCCTGGCCTATGGAAGGCGGGCTTGGGGTAGTCACGGCACGAGCCCCGAGGTCGGGTCGTGACAAGTGGTGACATACTAGGTTGTAATCACACCTTGCTCTGTTCATCATTAGGTGGCCAAGTAGACATCATGGATGCACGTAAGGATAAGGGGATGGGCCCAGCTATGGACTCTTGATCTCTTTATTAGGATGGGAGATTTTGAGAAGATGAAAAATCCATTTCTCAAGATTCTAAAAGTGATAGTTTCTTTGACCCTTTCTATTTATTTTTTATATAGTACAATTTTTTTAGTCTACCTCAAATTTTGTATCCTCATGAATTCATCTTTATATAGTATTTTTTTAAAATTTTTATCTTTTTTTATAATCTTATCATGTTACTTCCACTAAATTATTATCTTTCACAAATATCCTTTATTTTAAAATTTAGATTCATTCTAATAAAGATTTTATATTCTCCAAAATGTACCACCATGCATACTCGATGCTAGTCAATAACCTCTACTATTTTACTAACTTATTTTTAAAATCCCAAATCATGTTTCATTTATATGAAAATCATGTGTAATTAGTTTTTATAGTAGTTATAATGTAACAATTATTTTTTTTCAATCTCACTAATCTCATGATCATGTTTACAGTGTGAAAGTTTCTATGTAATAGGTTCCCGATAATGTTTACGAATATATGTTACCGGTAGAGGTTACCGATATAGGTAACTGTTACCGGTTACCTATAGTGGTTATCAATAGATGTTATAGATAGAGGTTACCGATATAGGTTATAGATAAAGATACCACTAGTGGTAACTTATATGAAGCTGCCGATTAATCATACTGATGAAGCCTACCATTATTGTCTATCAATGAATCCTACTGATTAAAACTACCGATTAAGCATGCTGATGAAACCTACTAATGATGCCTAATGATGATGCATACCTTTGAAAAGGATACAACTACTAGTCTACCAATACCTATACCATTATACTCTATAGTTTTTCAATATTCCTAAGATTATTATAACAGTCATATTTGGTAAATTTAATGCTTCTCAAATTAATTAATGTTGATTATAGAGGTATTTTGAGACTTTATCTAGAGACAATATGAGGAACGAGGAAGACTGTACGTGGTTTTATCATTCCTGCTGTCGGAGATCAAAAATATAAAATAGAATAGAAGATTGAGAAAAAAGTGTGATATACGTACTTGGTGAGAGAAGTTACATGTAGATCTGTAGAACAATGAGAACAGCAGTACTTACTCTGCTAACACAAGAGATTCATGAAGATCATTTAGGAAAACCAATTCAAGGATACATTATTGTGATTCATATAATATCTTTCAATCCAAGAAGCAGAACACTTCAGTACCAAGATGCTAGAACTAAAGTTGTGACAGTCAGTTTTCGAGACAACTTCCAGAGAAGGACTCGAATTGATATTTCTTCACTCCAAGGAGTCAATAGCTGAACTGGAAACACATAGAGCCTTAAAAAATCAACTTTTATAACATTATCTCTATTTTTTCCTTTTTCATACCTTTTTTAGATGTTTTTGTTTGTCTATTACACACACACACAATCTCATGTGCTTAAAATGGAGGGTACTGAAAATACTCACACCAAAAATTTCTTACACTCTTGGTTCAAATGTATAACTATAAGAAGATTCCATGTGTGGCCTGGTTTTTGTTTTTTCAATGATGTAAAATGATAGAGGTTTTGAGATATGGATTTTTTTCTTAAAACTATTGTAAATATGAAGACATGTTTTTATCATGTTTATTGCTAATATAAACTTCTTTGTAAAAGGTGATCAACAAGTGGAGAGGATTAAGTCTCACCTTTATACTGAACCTTTTTTTAACTCAGTTATGTACTTTATTATTTAATACTATTTTTTTTATTTTATACTATATATAATTTCAAAAACCAAAAACTAAGTTATATTAACTATGATAGTTAGTTTTTTTTTTGTGTGTATATGTTTTTAATTTATTAAACATGTTTCACTAGTTGGATAAGTGTTTTTCACTGATTCAACTGAGGACTAATCAACTATTGAGAATCTTTTTAACCAATTTACCATTTATATATCTACTTCCTTAATAAACTGGTCTTATTCAACTAAGGACTAATCAACCTTTAGATAAGTTGTTTTCAGTGATTCTGTTGTGTTACACTATGGTCAAAGGGAATAGTCTCCCCCAATGTACCCTAGGCAATCATTCTAGTTAGCATCTTTTAGAATTTTGGGTGATTCACTTGAGTACATCTGTCCAATAGATCTTGGGGCACTATTGAGTGGCATTTAGGATGAGTACATTACATGGGGAATTATGTTGTTCCACTATGGATCATGATGCAACACTCCCATTCAAGTGGTTAGGTCATATACTAACCACATTGGTCATGTTTGTATGCTCATATAATGATAGTAACTATGAAACAATAGAAACCATTATGTTTTGACCAATCGTATTCTTTTTTTTATCACCCCATTTGTAGTGTGACCTCCACTTACTCTAGAAATTTATTCCAATACAGTAGCAGGACATTCCATCATGCATCCTGTTGTGGTATTGTCTTCTACGTGAAGAATAATTTCATCATGATCTGATTCAAAATAATAAAATACAAACCATTAACCTCCATTAACATTTTTAATAATTGAAAACCATTGGAATAAATAATTGGATAAAATTTAGTCAAAAAATACCTCAAATTTTATGGTTCATTACAAAAATGATGCTTATAAAAATGGAATATGTTATTTTATCACATAAAATGATAAATCTATTAACTATTCTTTATACCAAAATATTTATATATGAATAAATACTAGATGAATGATTTTGAGTTAGTAGTGACCAAATTCTTTAATGATGTGGGGGAATTTTACATATTTCGAAAAGTGGGATATATATATAAGCTGATAAAAAATAAATTAAATATTTACATTGATAGAATATGATATATGTTAAGGAATATAGTTGGAGTCTGTTGATAATTATTTCTACTCAATAAATTACCATTTTGGGTATACCAAAAGATGGTTGATTTTCTTATTATCAAGGATCATGTTATAGTAAAACTTATTTGGATTGGAAGATACCTAATATTTTTAGATATGCATAGGATAGATAAGGAATCATTAGGGAAGAGATTTAATGATCCCATTAACAGATGGTTACACAACCATATATTCAAGTCATGATCAAGTAGGAATAGAGAGATGATATGAATCTATAATGAAATTTGGTAATAATAATGAGTTAGGCCATGATAATAGTAGAGTTATAATATTTGGAACAGAAATATTTTTTCCCCTGAATGCTATAATTGAAAAAGGATATCTATTATGATACACATATCTCATCTTATTTTATTCACCAATGAATTAAATATATATACTAAATATATCTAATAACATTTTTAGTGGGATAAAATGAATAGGGGTATTTCATCTTACAGATCATAATGCTTGGCATTTTAACAACATAAGATCAAAATAAATAAATCTTTTGGGATGATGCAACCCTTAACCATACCCAATATAGAAATTTGATAACATTAGGACAGATTTTTGTATAGATCTTCCCATGACCTCAAAATGAAATAATTCCATTTAGGTTATGGTTGATCATTATACAAATTTGGATCACGTCATTAATGTTTTTGAGAATTTCCCACTTGATCAAAATTTCAGAATTTGTATAATATTCATAGTGATGTTGTATGGAGAACCAATTTATTTTGAACATTATTACAGTACAAGGTTCATTAAAATATTTTCTAGAAGTATTAAATGAAAAAAATAAATATAACTAATATTTATCATTACTTTATATCCTAAAAAAAAGGTTAATATAAATTGAACTTTTAGAAAATGGAATATTTTCTCTGATCTAGATCTATTGTTTTCAAAGGAGACAATGATAAACATATTAAAATAAATGAGTTCCTATATATTAAAAAAAATTAAATCATTTAAATAAATACATTTAATTCTCTATATAAGAGGAGATGTAGAAATCTGATAGCAATCCCAACCTGCAAGACCCATCTTAGGTTAGTGATGAGTCAATGGTACCACCCCAAGATGACATCTAAAAGGACATGGTATAAATACATGAACAGAGAATATATACCAATCATGGGAGTCATTATTCTAAAAAAAACCTATAATAAATATAAAACACCATTATACAATATATCTAATAACCACTACTAGTATATAAAAAAAATGATTTATTTAAAAAATGAATATATGAGGCATTAAAAATCCATAGAATTCAGTATGGGAAACCACCAAAATTGTATAAATATATAAGAAAGTATCATCAATTATAATAATATATAACTAGTGAAAATACCTCTTTACTATAAGGAATACTAGACTGATCTCTGGAATCAATAATTTCCATTAGGATTGTCCTTCAAAGAACTAACTCTTCATGTACTACCAACTCCATATCCAGTATCATCACTACTAAAAAATTCATCATCTACCAAGATACTAATTTTATAAGAATGAATTCATATATAGGGGTAATTAAAAAAATATATCCAGTAGGACAGCTTGAAAAAACATTCATGAAATGAATATATAGTTCATGTAATAATAGAGGATAAACCAAGATATACATTAAGGTAAACAAAACCAATGAGATAGTAATTATTCTACTTTTATAATAACATATCCATTGGGATAAAATACTGATAGAAACATAGAAAATGTGATGTTTGAACCACCCATCACCTCATGATTCCAATACCGCCTTTCAATAACCATGTAGGGGGGACTCTACCTCAGTAAGATTTGTGTATTAGTTAATAGGGTTGTTAATCCAATATATGGAGGAACCTATCCCCATTTTAATGGATGGGTTTCCAAAATTGTAATTTATCTGGATAAACCATAACTCCTAGAGGGAATACACATATCAAATGGGGTGGAAGCTGACTCCTATGAAGATCCGTCTCCTTTTCATAATCAATATGGTACTATCTCATTGTTTTTAGTTTATATAACAAATTATTTCTATCGTAAAAATGTCATAAATGGGTTTTAGACTCTATAATTCATGAAATGCACCCATACCTAGGTTTAAGTATATATATATGAAGGATACCATTACCAAACCAACTTTGAATGTCCCTTTTCACCATTTCATCACCTTTATTGTGTTATGGAACTAAAAATACATATAATTACATAAAAAATAATTCTATTAAATTGAAATTATATTGTATCTACTTTTTTGTAACATGATGTGTCATCCCTAAAAAAATTTGGAATATACATACTCTATTTATTTATTAATTCATGGCATACATGAAATAAAATTATGATGACATGGAAGATTTTTTAAAAGAGTCACCCAAACATGTACTTCAAAACCCATCTCATACAACATCATTATAAATTGTTTTTCCCTATTGAAAATTATCTATGATTCCTAAGGATTAGTTATTTTGTAGAGATCTATGACTTGATTCATTTATCCCAGCATAATCAACCTTTACTCACCTACTAAATGTAATGATAATCAAATAAAAATCATAGGTGTGTATTCCAACACACTCAGGCCATATGTGATAGTATTTATAAATAAATATATAATCTTATTTGTAACATATTATTAAACAAAAAATTTATATCATGATTGAATAGTAGAATAATCAGAAAGAAAAAACAATAAAAATAATAAAATGGTTGACCTATCAATCAATGATTTTAATCATTATTTGTATGGAGTTTGATTATGATATCCAAGAAAAACCCAATAAGTAATTACCATTAAAAATATATATTATCTACTTAATCAATTGAAATCTTTAGTAGGAAATATTCTCCAAAAATGGGTTCTAGCACATCCTCCTCCATGGAAAATTGAGAAATGTGAATCATGGGTATTTTTGAGTTGTAGAGGATCAACACCAGTCAAAAAATGAATCTTCTAGTATTTCATTTTATATGACTCCTTCATTTAATAAATTATCGACATAGAGTTATAATGTTTTATTCCTTATAAATAAACCATTCAACCTCGTTATCCCACCTCATTTATTGATCCAATTGTTAAAATACATGAGAAATCAACATTTAATTTACACATCACCGTCTAATTTTTCATTGATATTAAATAATCCTATTAATCAGAATCAAATACTTCATTTAATTCTATTATTTATTTTTCTGCAAGAGTAGTTTATCATAGAACCAGGAAATATAGTAAGACACTCATTATGGCATTGTGGATTTCAAAACATTTTGGTGGATTAGTCACCACATAATACTAAAGATCTACCAAATACACTAAATCGGTTTAAATTTTATTCAAAATTTCATTTCTACTCATTCTATAATAGGGAAAGGCACGATCTAGATAAAAAAGAGTCATGTATACATATGAACACATCTTCTAAAATATAATTCTCTATAAAAAACATCAATTATTATATAAAACTAATGTCTAAGACATCTTGTGACCAATTGACATGGAACAAGTTAATATATTATTGGACAAAAAATATATTCATGATTCTCCAATGTAGACTAGAGAGTTTGAGTTAATAAATCATATACCATTCGTTCATGAAGTTTATCACATCACATCTCACTCAAATTAGCATGTTAATTCATTTCCTTAGTCTAATTTCATCATGTTAATTTATACATTTAAAGAAAATATGATAATTCTAGTGTCCCTAGTACTGTATGAAATGCAATTGAATATTTTAAAATAATGATTTCAAAGAGGGTCACTAATTCCATTTTTTTATATATGATCTATGAGAGATTTAATAAATTAATGATAACTAATTTTAATTTATTACTATTTATGAATGTGAATGGTTTAATCTCTTAAAAAAACAAAAAGTGAAATTTTATTATCGTATCTTCATATATAATTGGGGTGTTTATGAGGGATATAACATTCATGTTCATGCCTTAGGTTTGGGAGTGAATTTTGTTTTTGGTGTTTAACTAAATAGTAAGATATTTTAATTTTGATTATATATATTATTATTATTTAAATATGAAAATACCTTAATTTTAAAAGGAAATAACTCACCATATTCAACCACCCTTATTAAAGGAGATTTAGGAATACATCTGAGACCCAAAAAATTACCATTATATTTTTTTAACAATGAGTATTGTTCGATGCTTATAAGGTAATTCTATGATGTAGAGCTAAATAATTTGATTCTTTCCTAATTATTATTTTTTATAGTTGATTTTTTTATTTCAAATACTATTTTATTTTATTGATTTTATTTTTTGAAAATTTCAATAATTGGTTTATCATTATGGATTTGAATATTTCCTCAAATCATATTTAATTGTTATGTTATCATATTCTACTTCGCATTATTCATTGGGTGATTGTATGGTCAATAATATGTTTCCGTAAATGATTACATACCATATTTACCTTTCTTCTTCACCTTTTTGTAATGAAATTTAATCATAGGATCTCCCAAGAATTGTTTATAGATTTATGTATGACCAAAAAGTGGGATAGATGGTTGATAATAGTGATCGTGTCACTAAAGGGGTAGATAATGGTTTTATACTAGTCTATAAAGGTTGAGAATTGGGGTTCACATGCACCTGTGGTGATGTGGGATCAGTTGAAGATTATTATTTGTGTCGAAGTGATGTATGGGATAATTTCTAGGGGTATAAGGGAATATCATGTTTGTGTGAACATTAATAGATCCTGAAGGAAATATCACAAATTATTGGAATCTGGGAAGAGGCTCACCTGAGATGACCTCTCTATTGGGACCTTATATAAGGATGGTTGAAAGTTCATTATTAGGTGAATTGAAATTTCTATAAAATATAATTAATTATTGTAGTTATGATTATTATAAACTAGAAAATAAAATTGAATGTGAGGTTTTTATAGTATTTTAGATCAAATTGATTCTATATCAACAATTCACACAATTAATGTGATGGTTTGGAACCCACTATATAAGTGACCAAAATTTCAAAAGAATTTATGAAGAATTATAATGTAGTTTTAACACCAAGAGGCACAACCCATATTCTATATTTTTCACACCTATTGAAAAAACCTACAAAAAAATCATTTTATGTGGTGAAAGTACCACCCTTGCCTTTACCTGAACCAAGTAAAAACCAAAACCTATGGCTTTTACGAAACCAAGTCACAACCAAGAAACATATTCCTTTTATATAACCATAACATAACAAATAATGAACTTATATCACAAAAATATTAGATTAAAATAATTATATCTATTAATATATATTGATCAGGTAACACAATTTCAGTAGAAGAGAGTTCAATGATGAATTTTATCTGAAGATGATCACCGAATTAATTCCCTCAATATTAAAATATTAAATATCCACAACTCTTTGAAAAGAACTAGTTATACAAATTTATATATATATATATAACTCCTTCATGTACGACATCCTTAAATGGGTTTCAACATGAAAATCATCATTTGAATATTTATATATTATTGTCTCATCATTTCCCGACATAGTAATCGCACATGTAAAATGAGTGAACTATTTCAGAGTTGTTTGATGGTTATTTCAAAAATAATTATTAACATTTATTTCTACATTTAATTAAAAAGACAGTCTTAATTAATCTCCTTTAAAAAAAATTCTTGTTTTAATATAAGTAATAAAACATTGGAACATACATCAAAAATATAAATAGGCTTTAACTGATGTGATATTTATGTTACCCTACATGATATATTTTTAAAAAATAATTTTCATATGATCAAAATGACTAATTCATAATTATATAAAAAAATCATTAAAATCATGTAATAGAAATAAATAGAAATTTTTTTGCCCAAGAAATAAGAAAATAAATAATACAATGTGTTTTCTAAACAAAAAGTGTTGATTATTAAAAATAACATAAAATAAAGTCCATACAAGGGTCAATATTTGTTATTTATAAAAATCGTAATGATCTTAAAAATTATTTTATGTTCAGAATAAAAATAAAAATTATTAAGGATGAAAACCCATAATGATGATTTATAGGGGAATCATCTAAAAAATTTATGAATGTGTGTTTGCATCATTCATTCAAAAAAAATAAACTATGAATACATGAAATTATATAAATATTATTCCAACTGTAATAATGATTTATAAAATAATAAATATATAAGGATAAATAATTAAGGATCAAATCAAAATGATCATACCAGAGGGATAAATATTCCTAATGCTAATTTTATATTTTTCATAATTATCATCTCATAAGACATTATATCTCAAAATATTTATCAATCTATGTGACTATGTGTTTCTAATAAGTCATATCTTCCGTTATTGGGACATTGGATTCTATATTGTGTGAAATCTAAACAACAGTAAGTAATTTAGTTGAAAATTTACGACTTTTTACTTTTTTAAACATCCAGTTTTAAACACATTTACTATATACAATAAGAAATTAGGGTAGAACATATGAATTTTAAAGTGACATTGTTAGAATTTAATCTTACAAAAATTTTACGAATCACATAAAAAATTGCATCTCTATATAATTCACAAAATAATAAATAGAAAAAAATAAATAATTGTGAATAAAGAACAATATAATAATAAATGACTAAAGAATAAACAATTAAATTTTACACTGTTCATCTCATAATAATTTGAGCATTTTTTAAATATGTAACGACAATAAAGAGATCATTATAAAATGTAGTGTGGAATTAGAATAATATAATTAAAAAAATTAAACTATGATATTTAAAAGTAATGAATTTATATAAAACAATAAATTTTTTGTATTTTTAATTATCAAAATATTATTTAGCTTCATTTTTCCACTAAAAAATCTACACCATTGAGGTATTTAAAAATGAAATTATAATTTTAAAAAATTATCTCTCTATTTGAAAAATAAAAAATTTATAAATTATATAAAACCTATATCACTTTCTGAAAACATAAAATCGATATACATTAAACGATTTATACGTTTTTTTGAAAACAAAACCCCCTTTATGAAACAAAATTAATAAATTATAGCCTTTTCTGTAACATTCTTAGACAAACACAATATGTAAATTGAATATTTTTTATTTTTAATCATCAATATAAATTAAAGGATAATTACCCCTTGTTAATATAATAAATTTTGGGATAAAATATAAAGGTATAGATATAGAAATAATAGTTCATAATCAATCTGTTATAAAATATTTTCTCCCTTATTTAAATATATGAAACCATGATCCATTCGGTTCATAATTTAAATCTATTATAGATTTATTTCAAGAACTATGTGTTTAAATTGGAAAGTATTTTACTAGTAAAAGAAATTTAAATCAATAATGATAAATGAAAACATATCAAAATAAATTAAAAATATTTTCTAATATATTTTCAATGAATTTAAAATTACTGAACATTTATAGAACATGACATTAAACACGATTTAAAACAGAAATAACATGTACATTGGGAAAAATCGAAACAGATGAATGTGTGTGTCGGTAAACCAAATAATAAAAGAGGATTTGAGTTTTTATTGACAATTGTTAACAAATTTTCATTGAAAAAATTAATTTTAAACTAATATAGTATACATGAATTGTTAATTTAATGGTTGAATTGTCTTTTCCTTCACAAAAGACCCTAAACATTCTATAAAGTCATTTTAGACACAAATGTATTCATAAATCGATTAAGATTAATTCTTAATTATTTCAATTTGATATTTTATTTTCATAAAATTATTAGAATCCAATGGTTTAGTAACTATATTAGTTATTCATTGGTCATTGGGAACATATTCAAAAAAAATCACCTTCAGAACATGGACATTAATAAAATAATATCTTACATCAATATTTCATTTTATTAAATAATGTAAATTGTGTTTACATATATAAATAGTACAAGATTTATGAAAAAATAGGTATCATTTCAAATAAAAAATAAAATTCATTCAATGTTTTCCTAATCCATAATGATTGAGACGAAACCCTTTCGAATGCTATTTATACTACTTCTACAGTTGAAAAATAAATAAAATTTGTTTCTCTGAGATCCAAGTGCTTATGATTTTTCTATCAATATTACATCCACCAAAATCTGAATCTAAATTTTTTTTTACCTCAACATCATTGTTATTTGAATAAAATAAACCATGGTTCAAAAAACATTTACCAATTTTTATGATTCGTCTTTCATAATTTAAAAGAAATTTTTTAATATTAAATTTAAATATATAAAAATAAATACTAAAAAAATCAATCAATTCCATGATATAGTTAAATAAAATAGACTTCCAATCATACATTTATATTGTTTATTATACACCGATGTTCCATAATTATAGACAACTATTTTACATGAAGTTATAATTGGAATGTTTGAAATCTTAAATTTATTAATAAGATTTATTTTAATAAGATCCATAGCTTACATATATCTATTTCAATATGTTCCATAATTCCATTGAATATATTAATGTATAAGGAATAATTTAAAATATTCCATAAGACTCATATCAAATTCACTAGTCAAAATATGTAAAAATTCATCACAAAATGTATCATTTTATTATCTAAAAAATACCATGCACATATTTTTACACACTCAAATTACCTTTGGAAACATTATCTCTATATAATGTAGTATTATCATTTATTTTTAAATAAAAATAAAAATAATAAAAATAGATAAAATTTCATATGCTCTTGGATATTTCTATGTACAAATTACTGTTCAGAAATATTTAAAACATGATTTTGAATCTTTTCATTTTGAAACCCTTGAGTTTATCTTATAAATAATCATTCCGAAAGAAATATATATGAAAATGAACATTTTTCAAACATTTGAAGAAACTAAAATCGAATAAAATATATAAAATCCTATATGATTATTATGTCTTTTATTCTTGTAATTGTTGAAAATGATTCATCATCCTTATTTCATTCTTCTTGTGAATAACCTTGTGTTTATAATCTATCCTTATTTATAAAAATTTCTCCAATTAATCAATTTTATTTTTCAATATATAATTTATACAAATCACTTGTAAATAATTTTTTGGTTCAACTAATATTTATCATTAATTTTAGAAAGTCAGTTTTAACCCTTATTCCATAGAAATTCGTGTTTGACTAATTGAATGATATGTCAATATTTTTATGAAAAAATATCAAATTCAAATATAGAATGAGAACATAAATAAATCATAGAAATTATTATTTGAATTTTTAGTCAATATTCCAAATCATTGAATCTAAATTATGATATAATTATGATTTTGATGTTCTTTTATAATAGTGAATCTTCTCTTCAACATGTTCATTTTAATTTTAGGGTTGAACGTCTCTAAAATTTAAATCACTAAACTACACTTCTAGATTATCTAAATCATCATTGTTTTTATTAAAATAATTTTTCTCAATTTTTATATGTATAGACTCTTAAAATATCATGTATATTTTATTATAATCTCCATAGTCATTACTAGAGATTGAATAACCCATAATTATACCTTTATATAGATTTACATCAATGTAATCTCATGAATCATTGATGATATGAATATAATCCTTACATTTAAATACATTAAAATGGAAAATATTATGTTTTATTAATTTCCAATGTTTATAAGGTTCATTATATAAAATTATGCTTTTTACAAATCAATGGAAAAATGTAATGTTTTATTTATATATTTTTACAAAACATATCTAGGTATTTAAATTTCATTTAATATGGTTATATTCTTCTCTTGTAAAGATATATTTCATTATTTCCACAACTACATTTAGTTCTGGTTTCCTTGGGGGATGAAATATTATAAGAATAACCATTATATTTTTTGATTATTTCAAATTATAGATTTATAAACTCACAAATTCTATCACTTTATATAGAAAAATTGGATGTCTTTGTTCAATATAAATTACATTTAAATAAATAATAAACATAAATAAGGGTTTTTATGTATGAGAAGAAATTAAAAGTATGTATATCGAAAAAAATAATCAATAATAACATATACATATTATTTACCTCTAATAATAGTAATAGGTATAACTTTGAATGGATCAATATGAATGATTTGTAAATGTCATATAGATTTCACTTCCATGATAGATAAGAAGGTATCCTTTTCATATTTTCCATTTATTAAATTTTAATAAATGATTGTTATTCAATATTTAATTTATGAATATATTGAAATTTTTTATGTCCGTAAAGCTTGTACAACATACTAAAATTAACAATACTATGTATCCTATACCACCCCTTATTTGATATATTTACTTTTTTTATTATATTTCAATTATTAAATTGTTATGTTGGATTGTAGGAAATTTATGAAGTATTTGAAAGTGTTCGATAAAGATGATTTTGAAATGAAGATGTAATTTGGTTGGAGGATATAGTTCAAAACATGAATTAAAAATTATGTTGTGAATACTTACTAGAAAAATTGAATAGAGGGATGATATTTTTCAACTTATGGTGTATAACATGTTGAAATCATGAATGGATTTTTGGGTTTTTAATAAAATTTCACTTAAGTTTTTTTCATGTCCTCTACTCTAGGAATTTATGAAGATAACCCTTCTCTCAATCCATTAATTAGTTTAGTTCTAGTGAGATGATTAAATTTAATTTCTTTTTAGATTCTCATAAGTCTTCCATTATTCTCCTCAATCATCAGGGTTCCTCTTTGCGATTTTGTGATCTTCTTGCCTTTAGAGACAAATTCCAATGAATCTTCAAGAATCAGAGTTAGGGAATAAATTGTAAGAATTCTGGTTCTTCTACTCCTTTATAAAATATCAACCCTGAACAATTGTCTTGGGATGGTCTGGAGTTCCAATAACCATAGGTGAAATCCCCAGGACAATAAATGATCATAATATATGAACTAATATATACTCAATCATGTGGGATGGTTTTCACTTAAGTAATCAACCTGCAAAAAACAAGAATGAATAGACATAATATTATCCCTAATATAAAACTCGAATAGTATCCATGGAAATAATTATTATATATTATAATATGATGCATAAATATATTCAATATCAATCCAAAAACATCCCAAAATATTAAAGAATCTGAGACATCAATGTGGAACCATAATGACTCCACCACATGACTATAATTCTCTAAAACCCAACAATAATGACTAAAACATCATGGTTCTCCACTTGAGAAGTATAAAATCATCCCCTTAACTATATCATGATAAATGGAATATTTATACACACCAAGGATCATATGTTGGGGTGTGTATAAAACCCATAAATACAACCTTCAGAATTCCCAAACATGGGACTAAAACAATAAAATGTTATATCACATTTATAATAGAATGTGTAGGATCTATTTTGGGGCTATAGGGCCATCCAATCTAAATATTTTCTATTTTGGTTCACTCTCTCATGATTTTTTTCTTATACAGGGATCACTTCCCACTATGTTGGATCACTCAGCAACCCCCTCATATAATTCCATGTGATTTAGAGACTATTTTGTGTTATTATATACTATTCCAAAAACCACTCCAAGAACCGATGTGAGATAGGGGGAATGGTATCATAGTTTTACATCTATATGACATGTAGTGACACACTATAGCCCAAAATCCTTGACCCGTTGGGATAAGATACATTTATTTGGGACTCAGAAAATCCATCACTCAGTTATTTACCTACAAATTAGCGGTTTCCTACCCCATTTGTTGAAAAATAGCTCCACTGGGAATAAAAAATCATCTCCAAACTCATTTTACAATATACATAATCAATGGGAAATACTAAGACCTTATTTTTTAGATGATCATGCTCACTATGATTAACTTATTCATGAATATCTCATCCTTTTACAATTTAGAGTGATTTACCATTTTATCCAATTATTTACATATGAAATGAAGTTGGGTTAGCATCCTATTTATAGGCTTATACCATTAAAATGATCCCACTTCTCTATAGGATTTCCCACGAAAAAAATGTACTATCGTTATTCTCATTGATTCCTAATCCTCTATTGAAATTTCTCATAGTCATAAAGTATCTGCCTAAATGGTCTGAAGGCCTTTATATTTTATTTATTTTTTATAATCCTCTTTCTAATGGTTAAATGGGAACCCTTACATGGAATTTAGGCTTAGTGATTCATTACCTGACCTAAAGGCCTCAGATAAATTAATCCCAAAGAGGCTACGTGGAACATCCCCACCCTTGCATATATTTTTATGTCATCTCTCATAGTCATAAAGAGTCTCTGTGAACTCATAGATCACTCATGAATCTTTTTATTAGTCACCAAAAATTATCATCATTTCATTTTGTTTCTTCAAATATTATTTTTGATGCTCCACATATTTCTAAAGCACCAGATCTACAAAACCAAGTCTTTGATAAACTCATTCCCTTACCATATTTGAGAGGATTGAATACCAAAGAACCACTTTTCTTGAGTCTCCCTCATTCCACTTGAATTTTGTGCCAAAAAAATTGGATGACACTATGAAATGCTACCACCATATACAGTTTATCCATATTATACTATGAGTTCACATGAAATTCATAATAACTGATCATTCTAGTGTGGATTGACAATGAACACAAACAAGACCCCATTTAAAACTGTGAATGGCCATGGTTCCCAAAATCTCCACTGATTGTTTTCTTGGAAATCTATAGGAAAATTCAAAAAATCACTGGTTGTCGTCAAAACATGAATGTAAGGAAAATAATCATCGAAGACTATAAGGCAACATGATAAAAGATCATAATAGAAAACATGAGGGTAAGAATGAATTTGGTTCTCGTGCTTTTTATACCTAAATATGTTCACGCTATGTTCTGATATAGATGAACTATTTCCTTATAAAACATAATTCTTATAATTTAACATAATAATTTAATACAATCTCATCCTAAAAACTAATTAATATGATGCCAGATAAGAATTTCATTGTTTTTAAAAGGGATAAAACCTCATAACATTTAATTTCACCATTTTTCTCCTTTCGCGCCGAAGTATTGCATGTTTTTTTATATCCCGCAACCTCATCAAATTGAATTTATCTAAATTTATCCATTATAACCCTATATAAAGAAACCCTAATAACATATATATTCACTTTTATAGATTCAAAAAGATATCCCTAGATCATATCACATAGAAATACCAGCATCACTTCCAAAAAAAGATGAAAAAAGTTAACACATATGGGGAGAGGGGATCCACTTTAACCTTCTCATGCATTAGGAGGTGGATGAACATCATGGTTCAAATGAGGTTTCTCAAACACATGTTCTGAAAATGGCTTATTCATAATGTTAGAAACTTGGACATCAGTTCAGATAAGAAAAACATTAATCATACAATGTTTAGCCATTGCCTTGAATAAGTGATATCTATACTAAATATTATTTTTATAGAAATGTTCTAACTAATTATTCATAAGATTGATCACACTCTTATTGTCATAGAGAATCACCAAATAAATTATCAAATCCTCACCAATATTATTCATTTGTTTCTTCTTACACAAAATTTATGTGAAAGCCTTCGTAATAGATATATACACTACTTTAGCTATAATAAGGGAAGTGTGTTTTTTTCTTTGTAAACTAGCCAACAGATTGGTTTGTAATCATGAATGCTCTGGCACTTTTAGTCTTTTTAGCAGTGACATATTCATATTATTCAGCATTATAAAATTTTGATAATCCATTTTCTCTTCCTACAACAATGTATACTCTATAATTGAGAGTATATTGAAAATCTCTCATAAAAATTTTAACTACTGCTAAATGATCTTCCTTTAGATTACATTGAATGCAGGCCAATAACCATTTCGCAAAGACACTATAGTTTCATGTCACCTACAAGTATAATGAGATCCAAATGATTCTTCTATATATGGTGGAATGAAAATATGTCACATCCTCATGCTTTCCATGTTTTTCTCCAATAGAAATTTGAGTTGACATTGGTTTGGATTAATTCATGTTGAATATCTACAACATCTCTATTTCATATTATTCTTGTGAAATGATGGTGTAATCCTTCTTTTAAATTACCTATTGTCCCATGAATTATGTGATTTCACTAATAATAGTCATTTAAAATTATGATTTCATGGTATTATCCAATTATTCCACTAATTCATGCCGTATTTCACCAAAAATAATATCATCCACAAACACATGCACCATAAATTGGACATTATAAGATTTATTCACATAGAGAATGTGGTCAAAACCTTCTCTTTAAAATTATAGCTTCCCTATATAATAATTTTGTTGAGAATACAAATATTTTCATGATTTATTCAGACCATAGAGAGAAATATTTAATCTTTAAACATTATTATCATCACTTATAATAAGAAATCACACTAGTGGTTCAATGTAGACTTCATCTTCAAGAACTATATTTATGAATTCTATTTTGACATCCATCTGATAGACTATATACTCTCATTGAATTTCCATGGTTTGGAAAATCCTGATCAACTCCATTCAAGATACAAGAGAAAATGTTTCGTCAATATCAATTCCATCAATCTATTCATAGAATTAACAAACTAATCATGAATTGTTCCTGATCACATTTCCACTATCATAGATTTTTTTTAAAGATCCACTTTGTTCAAATCACATTGTTATTTTCATGTCTCCTGATGAGTTCCCTCATCTTATTCCATTAAATCTGAATTAGTTCATCATTCATTATCTAAACCCATGATTCACCTATCACTTCATGTTCAAAAGAGGTTAGTCCCACACAATATTATTAGAAATAATGTGCTTTATTCCTAATTTTCTTTGTCCGTGTGGGTGAGATCTAATCCCCAATGATGACAGATTTATCAATTTCATCTTTTAAGTTTCTTCTCTGTTGTTTTGATGAGGTTTATTCATAAATTTATTCCTTTTCTGATTCTTCTTTTGAATCATCTTCATTTTTCAATCCCTAATTATTTTTGAAAGACTTCATCTATATCTATGTTTAAAAATATACATTGTCTTGTTTTTTATTTGTCATCTATCATACAATTATATGAATTCCTTTTCGTATGTGTGGTTTTATATTAAAGATATTTACACCAATTCCTTCCAAAATACTTCCAAGAAGGTTATTGTAACATATTTAGTCATTTATATTCATTTAATATCTTGGGAATATTTTCTTATATGTAGCATAACCATACTTACCTTGATTCCCTTAATTATTTCGGATAAAACCTTTACATCTGAAAACACTAAAATACTTCAATGAAGGATTCCTTCTAATCCATAACTCATATAGAGTCTTGGTTTCCACCATAAAAATCATATCTTGATTTTGAGTGTACACTGAGAGTTGATCGTCATTTTTCTTGTAATGATGTGAAATAATAATCAAAATATATATTTTTATATCCTTAATCTTCACCTTTTGATTTTCATTTTAAAATACTCCATTTTTTATGTGGTTATAATTGTATCTTCGACATATTTTATAAAATGATTTTGTTGATAATTTAAAAATTCAATGGAAGTGTATTCTCCCCCAATGTCAAGACATAGAATCCTGAATTTTTAAATAGATTCATTCTCATATATTCAAAAACAACTCTTCATGAAATCAAGAACATGTTATTTCTTAAATGTAATAATTACAAAATCAATTATACAATAATCATCAATAAAAAAACATGTTACTCTATAAAAATAATTTATCCACATTTATTAGACCACGTACATATGTGTGGACGAGATCAATAATATTTGATGCCCTTTTGTTGTTAAGACAATATGATATCATGAAAATATTTACTTTTAAGAATGAATAACATGTCTTCTCCAATTCAATCATAATATTTGGAATATGAATATCTACCTTTATCTAGGATATCTTATCCAAGATATTCTGATTAACATGACACAACATCTACTTCCACATGTTGTTTTCTTCATTAACTTTTATGTATGAAATGATCTCTTTATTATTAACCTAGTATTAAATTCCATCAATTATATATCCTTTCATAAGGAAATTACATATCCTTCCTCTGATAATGAATACATTTTGATTGAATGTCACTATCTTTTAAAAGTGGTAGAGTTGTCTCACACTCATGAGATTATAATGAAAACCACCCAGTTGGATGTCATGACCCATACCATTGTGGCTAGTGTTGTGACTCCCTTATCCCACCTCCAATAGGCCAGGGGCTTGTGAATAGCACAGAGTAGGCATTTCACTATCATTGGAGGCATTTCCAAAGTACTTAGACACACACACACACATACACATCTATGCCCACAAAATGATGAAATGTTAAAAAATCAACAAATAGTGCATGCATACATATATATCCCATGACCAGATTATTAAAATAAGAAAAAGAATGTAAACAGATCAACATACAAGCTCACCACAATGATTCTATAACACAATTCCAACATAAAGGTAAATGTACTAGAACTACTATCTGAAATCCATAAGAACACACCTCGGCCTGCCTGGTCTCACTAAGAATTGTCTAGTCCAGGTGTTCCTAGAACACTATAAAAAAGTCTATCATCTGCATAAGACTTGACACATGTGGGAAAATCCCATGCAGGAGTGAGTATAAAAATACTTAGTTGGGAAACCAGAAAACCAATAAGTAATACAAGAAAAAGAAATCACCATCATCTCTACACAATTATATTTCTATAGTACCTATTAAAATAATATCTAGATATATTCAATCATATAAAAACATTCAATACATAATCCACAACCAAAATATACCATACCTCAGACTAGAGATCGAATAATTGAAAAATAACTAATCTTTGAGATCCCACTTCTGAGTCCAATAGCCCTGATGACATCTATCAGGTAGGGAATTATTGATGGGTATCATCATGAGAGATATGTATTGACAGATCTAAAGAGAATATTATACAACATATTAGGATCATATCTAGTTCCATGGCGTGATACCAACAACTCAATATGTATTAACCCACTACGTAAAGAATCGATGCTTGGCAGAGTTGGCATAACCGATGCTAAGAACTCCACCTAGGTAACGAATATGAATATATGATCCCACACTGATCCTATCGAGGGGATTTGAAAAAATATATCCATGAAGTTTTGATAATGGGATTGTTGTCCTAAGATTAGGAACAATTCACACCAACATTCATAGAAAAAATAAGGGGATCAAACCCTAATTAAGATTGTACGAGATATTGAGGAAACTTATATTATGAACCAAGCATTTTAAAGATAAAATAACATGATTTTAACCATTATTATATATCATAGTACAATACAAGGATCAAAATGTCTAATGTCATTGAATAATAGGCACTAAAACATAGGAAAAAAAAAACTTCTTTATTTAGTCTTTAGATTAAACACCTAACTTCCATTGTTCTCAAACATCTACTTTGGGTACCATGGGGAACACATGAACAAAGGGATGAGATAAATATTCCTATAAGGTAATAACCATCAGAACATAAAATTACCACAAGGAATATAAAGAATGACATGACGATATAAAAAGGCATGTAACATTTGGAACCTTAACATATAAACATGGAGTTATATTAACATGGAGTAATAGAAATGTGGAAGCAACATAAAACCTGACTATAATACGAGTCAAGGATAACCTCTGAGATCGTTTCCCATAGTAGCAAAAGCTAAGGCTAACTGCCTAGACCATCGAACATAACATCTATTGAGACTTAACATTACCAAATGAATTAGAGTCATATATGGGCACACCCATATTATATTTTCATGAATTTGTTTTTCAAAAAAATAATCATACATAATCAATATTACATAATCATAAGGGTTACCAATGGACTGAATTGGATACCATAATCTTTTCATAATGCATAATAAATGGGCATATCATAAAAGTTTCAATGAAAGAATGGAACTAAAATATACAAATATATTCATAAAGAAAAATATTAATTTAATATGTATTTGATTTCAATTATAAGTGACAACATGTATGAAAATTATTTATTAAATTTTAGCAATAAAACAATTCTGTGTAATTTTAAGGAAAATACTATAGAGCCTTTAAAATAAAAAAGATAAAATCCTTCATATTAAACCAGAACTGAACCATGAAGGTTTTAATAATAAAAAAAAAATTTACATAAAGAAACTAGTTGCTTAAAACAGAATAAATACTGCACTTTATATCAGGCAGGAATTAAAGAAACTCCGTCAAAATATGTTTCCTTATCGGGATGTATTGAGGACAGAATCACGTAAAAATTTGTATATCCCCAAAAAAGAATGAGGAATGGGACATGTTAGATGTGTTCTTAAAATTCACATAGAATTTATAAGATGAGAATAACAACAATAGGTAACCTCGTTTAGGGAAAAAGAAATATAAAAAAACTCGAAAGAATAATTGAGGTTCAGGTTGAATCCCTTACAGAATATTGTCATGGTATCTTATGTTCTTAGGAGGGATTAATGAGATAGAAGTGGGTTTATCATAATTTAAAAATAATTTGGACAGTATTGGGGAAGTTATTAATCATATCCCATAACATGTAATTAAACATAAAAGGCCATATCATAGAGGGAAATCTTGAATAAAAGTGAAATGGAGAGGATCCATTACCTAAATTCCAATGGTGATCTTTGGTTGGATGTAATGGCCTGAATAATCAAATTAGGTTCATTAATTATTATCTAAAGAAACTATTATATAAGTATATGATTTATTAGAACCTTTTTAAGTTCATTCATAAACTTTTTTTTATTATGAGGCTCAATTTCATTGTTTGGGTCCATTTGTTTTCTGGGATTTTATGATCAGTTTACATATTTTCATGAATAGATAAACATTTATTTGAAAGTGGTTTTACAGAATTTAAATTATATGAAATAATTGAACATAAATGAGATTTAATGTTTGTAAATTTAATTTTTTTTTACTTCTAGTGATGATTAATGACTATACAAAACATTAGTGATAACCATTTGGGTTAATTGGCAATTTTGGCCACAATGAACATGTTTTGTTTTATAAATCAAAAAAAATATATAATAAAGTTTTTAGAAACATATATGAGACATAATACATATATTATGGTTTTTTTAAACCATGAAAATAGTTTCATTACCTTAATTAAATATGGTAATGGAAATTCAAAACCAATTACCCTTGAATGTGGTAATTTAACACATCTTATATGGTTGTCTTTACTACTAAAAAAAATAAGGGTAATGAAGAGATGGTAATAACATATTAGTTTATCATAACAAAATTTATGTACATTTATGTTTATGGTGTTGTCATTAAATTTGTACGAGGATAGGTATCATTATAAAAGTAACCAAAAGAACTTTAAAATAAAGTAAAATAATTGAAAAGAGAAATTTACCACTTAAATCAATCTAGATTGAGAGCCTCTTAATAAGAGAGAATTTTGTCTTTTTAGGATACCATGGGATGACGGATGTGGGATGAAACTTGTGGAGAAATTTGGGCAGAATTTAAGGATGGCACAAGGCTTGAAATGAGTGGAGAGAAGGTGGTGGAAGTGGTGGTATTTATAGTGGAGGGGTGGAGAGTTTTCAAAATATTTAATTTTGTAGTTTTTTATTTTCCTTAATAACTAGAAATAGTGATGATTCTATGAAAAAAAATTGTAATATGTTCGTATGAGTTTGATATATTGGCCTTAAATCTTCCATTAATTATCTTATGTCATCATAATTCATGTACTTAGCATTTATCGTATATTATCGTATTTTACTATTCTCAAAAAATTGATGTATTATAGAAAAATACCAAAAAATCACCTGAAACAATTTTCAATGTGTAGAAACAAAAAATAAACACCATTATTCAAAAATAAATTTCAAAATTTTATTAATTTAATATTTAATTAAAATCACAATTTACACTAAAAACACCCATTTTTTAAACATATATTTACTTATTCCAAAATATAGGTACATCAGTCATTCACATAAATATTATTTATATACTATCATAGGAGAGGTTACTATTCATTAGGGTATATCACTATTAATTAGGGTAAAATTAAAATTCATAAGGGTATATTAATATTCACCATAAATTATGTTTGTCTTATCGGACTCCAAACATCTTACTGATCGCATCTGTGAATGTCATATTTTCAAAATTCAAATCACAGAAGTTTCAAAATTATGTTTAAAGGTCACATAGTACATAATAGTTCATTGTGTTGTGATTTTTTGTGATTATATGACATAATCATATGAATTAAATTTAAATTTTAAAAACATTGGGTCGTTACATTCTTCCACCATCAAAAAAATTTTCCCTCGGAATTTTGTTTTATATTATAGGACATAAACAAGTGCATGTACTTTTTCTTTCATTGCATCCTATAGTTCTCATTTTTCTTTTTGTAATTATGGATCTACTATAGAACCTTTACCAGGTGAGTAGTCTTGATTTTTTGAAATTTATCTGTAAGATACAAGATCTTCATTGTGTTCTCCTCATAAGAATGATGATCCTCCAATTGTACCACCTCTGAAGAAATTACATGTGAAGGGTCTGCTATGAACTTCCTTCATATGGATACATGTAAGACATTATGTACTTTGAACATGGTAGGTGGATGTTCTAGTTTATAGGTTAAAACTCTAGCACAATCAGGAATCTTGAAGGGGTCGATGTACTAGGGACATAGCTTTCCTTTCTTCCCAAACACCATGACATTCTTCCATAGAAATATGTGTTGAAATACCATATCTCCATCATCAAACTCAAGGTCTCATAAAAAATTATCAGCATAACTATCTTTTAGACTTTTTATTTCCATAATGTTCTATTGAATGTTTTTTACCTTCTTCACCATTTCATCGACCCTTTCAGGCCCAAATAGCTTATGCTCACTGAAATCAGTGCAACACGTTGGTGTTCTTAAACTTTTCCCACAAAGGGATTCATATTGTTCCATTTAGATGATTGAGTGGAAACTATTGTTGTAGGGGAATTCAAACAGTGGACGATGTTGGTCCCATCATCCTTTGATGTCCATTGTACTTGATCTCAACATATATTCTAGTTTTTTATTAGTTTTCTCAGATTGGAAGTCAATTTGAGTAGGATAGGTCATACTGAAGTGTGGTTCAGTTCTTAGAGCATGTTGAAGACTTTCTCTGAACATCGAGGAGAATCATAGATCACGGTCAGATATAATAGATATTGTTACTCCATTATTCCTTACCACTTATTTAATATTTAATTTTTTATTGTTTATCCAAGGATAAGTCCTCTTGAATTATGATAAAGTGTGTTGTCTTTATAGGATGATCCATAATGACCCATTTTACTTTTTTTTTCTGGATGTCCTCGAAAGTCCAGTGAAAATGTCCATGGTGATGTTCTCTCACTCTCTTATTCTTTTTGTCTTTCATCCTCAAATTTTTGAGAAACCAAGAACTTTTATGTATACTAAGCAATCTCCTTCATCATATTGTACCACAAAAAGTTCTCTTAGATATCTTGATACATTTTGGTTCTCCATAGGTGAATAGAGAAGGTCGAGCAATGTGTGTCATTCAAAACCTCCATCATTACCTCTAGTTCGGATGGTACACATATTCGTGACCCAAACCTTAAAACTCCAACTTGGTAAATTTTGAAATTTGTGGATTTCCCATTTCTAATAGATTCCAAACATTTCTAAATTTCCATATCTTTACGTTAACAATCATTAATTTTTTCTGTGAGTGATTATTGATAATATTTTGAGAAAGGATTGATAATGTTCCTCCCTTAAATATTAATATGTCTATTCTCTAAAAATATAGGAAGATAAATTCCTTTTAAATTCTCATCATTGATAATGATGTTGGATCCTGTCTACTTAATGCATCCACCACCTTGTTTGCTTTACTGGGATTGTAGTGGATTCTGTATTCATAATCATTGATGAGATATATCCATCTTTTCTAGAGAAAATTAGGCACTTTTTGTGTGAATTCATATTTGAGACTCTTATAGACAGTATATATCTCACACTTCTCCCCATAGAGATTATGCCACCATATTTTTAATTCAAGATCACAACTGGAAACTCTATATATTGCATAGGATATTTTTGCCCATGGATTTTTGTCTTCCTTGAGGCATAGGCTATCACATTATCCTTTTGTATCAGCACATAGCCTACAACCTTCTATAAAGAATCACTATACACTACAATTAGTTATCCACTAGTTGAGAGTGTGAATATTAGCATAGTGATTTGCCTATTTTTCAACTCCATAAAGTAGTATTCATGTTCCTAAGTCTAGAAAAACTATACTCCCTTCTGTGTCATCTTCTCATTGGGTTTCAAAATCATGAAAAGTTCTTCAAAAATCATTAATAAGATGTAGATTGACCCAAAAACCAATGGATCTCCATTACAGATGTTGTCTTGGGCCACTCCTCAATTTTATTTCGACTTGGAATAGTATACATATATCCCTTTGTTGGTGATAACATGTCCAAGAATGATAAGTTCTCAATCTAGAACTCACATTTAGGATAATATTTATATAAATTCTCTCTTTTCAATGTCATTAACACCTTATTCAAATGTTCCTCCTATTCCTCCTTGCCCATGAAGTATATCAGATTATTGACTATAAATACAAACAATTTTTTTGAGGTAATCTCTAAATACACTATTCATTATATCCATGAAAATTAATGGAGCATTAGTGACTCTAAAGGGCATAACTATGAACACATAGTGTCTATAACATGTTCGAAAATAATCCTTGAGAATATCTTCCATCCTCACTTTTAATTTATGATATCTTGATCGAAGGTCCACTATGGAGAGATATTTGGCCCCACAAAGCTGATCGAACATGCAATCTATTTGAGGAAGGGGATACTTGTTCTTTATTGTGAGTTTATTGAGGTAATTATAATCAACGTCAAGGAACATTTATCCATTGTTCATTTTGCCAAATAGTACTGGGACACTCCATGGAGAACCACTCATGCATATATAAACCTTCTCCAAATTCTCCTATAAATACTACGTAATCTCTTACATCTCTATGGAGGCCATTCTATATGGTTTATTTGATATAGAAAGAGATCTATGAATATGTTCAATTTAGAACACAACCTATCAGTTAAGAGGAAGACAATACGAATCTTCAAGAAACACATTTGTGTAATCTTTCATGATGGGCATGTCTCCAAGCATAAGACTCTCATTTTTCTCAATCAGTTGAGCTAAATATGCTTGATCATAAGGCAAAAAAATCCACACTTGAGGAGATTATTCTAATGTATATGAATCTTCCGCCTTAAACTTGTATATAATTATAAGATGATTCAGGAGGTGAAGAGTGAACTCCATATACAAATATCTGATGTCATCTTTCTATAATGAAAGCCAATCCATGCCCAAGATAACATCTAACTCCACTAAAGGACATATGAAGATATTTTCTTGGTGGTTCAGATCAAAAAATTTAATTGGAGAGTTGTAATAATGAATGGACACAATAATTCCCCCATTCATTGATCTCAAGGAATACTTATACTAAACATGCAAGATATTAAAGAATGTGTAGAATGAGAATCAAATTGTACATTCACGATTCAAGAATGAATAACTAGCATACCTTTCACCACATCATTTTCTGCCTCCACCATAGCAATAGTGATAGCACAATCCTTTCCTCGTTGTGATGGAGGTTGTTGTTTATTTCCATTGATATCCCTTGGATTAGAGCAATTATTCTCATAATGCCCATACCCTTTGTAGTTGTAACTCTGAACTAGATATTGACTATTGATCTAAACGTTCCTTTATTCTTCTTAATTAGTGGGATTATTCATATCCCATTGGTAGTACATTTACAAATTCCCCATTAATCAAAATTTGAAGCAATTCTTAAGTCACTTTAGACCACACCCAAGATTCTTCTTCAAACCAATTTTACAAGGGGGATAGTCAGGCATATTTCTATCATGGGATTTTTTTTGCCCCACTTGTGTAGTTCCCTATATTTTTCTTCTTGTAACTAGGCATATGAGATCACAGAATTTATCCAATAGAAATTAAAAATTTGAGGGAAAAACAAAAAATATCCTCATAACTATCAAAGTCTATAATTTACAACTCTTTTCATAGACTCATATTTAGTCCACTAAAAATAAGATCCAACTTACTTTAGGTTTTCATGAAAAATATAGAGGCATACCTGTAACACCGCATAATGTTTTCACCATATTCCCTGATGGACCCATATTAATTCTTCTTGAGTCTGAGGAACTCACTTTGCATCTAGTGATGGAGGGTTCATGGAAAAATATTTATTGAGAAACAACATCTTTAATTCCTCCCAATCCAAGGAATCAATCTCTTCTTGGGTCTTTGTATCCCTGATCAGTGTCCACCACTGATCAGCTTCCCCATCAAAAAAGATAGACATCCCTTACAACTTTCTCTTCATCTGAGAAATGGAGGATACATAATATCTTTTTAATAGAGTCAATCCACTATTATGTGAGGAGGGGATCAGAAGATCTGCTAAGAATGTGTGTGATTTTCTACAAGAATTATTCTATAGAAACATTCCCTTTCCATGGAGGATGAGGGTGTTCCATAAGATCCATGTTATTATTCATAACATGATCCAGTTGAGATGTTACTTTCCTGTCATTTTTATTACTCGTTCACATCATATTAAAAATATCATTTTGGAAATCATCACATTTCATATCAGAATGGTTGTTGGAATATGTTCTTCTATTATCCTCTATTAACTAAGAAAAAAATACTATTAGATGTCTTGATTAAATAGCTATTGAGCATAAAAAGTAAACATTGAACATTAGAGGATAAACTTTTAAAGGAGAATTATATCTTAAAATGTGATTCCCTATGTTTCAATTTAGGTTATCCTTGATCTATTTCTTAACATATATTCTTAAGGTCATTTTTTATTCCCTTAATGACAATTTGTACTAAGAACAAGAATTTACCAAATCATATCACATGGGAGAGTCAAACTAAGAGTGCACCATGGCACGTTGTTATATACCAAGATACCCCTAGTCATTCCTGGAAATCCTTTTTAGGTTTTTCACTCCTTGGTATATCTATTCAATAGACCCATCTAGCTGTTCGTATCAAGACAGGGATATATTTTCTTGAAAAACCACTTACTCTATTCATATCTAAATTTAGGGATGTTTTCTTATAATTCATCTCATACTTAAGGTTCATACTAAAATACTCTAATCCTAATCTCTAAAAATAACTAGACTATCCTATGATACCAACTATAGAAACCCTATCCTTTTATATACAACATAATATTATTTTTTAGCATAATTAAACATAAGAGTACATGTCGAGGCTCATAAAGTCTAGCATATTTTTAGAATAGGAACTATAAACATTGGACAAAACAATTATTTATTTAATATTCATATTGCGGTCATATCTTCCATTGTGCTCAATCATATTAATAGGTTACCTTGGGGAACACATGAATATAGGTATGGGTTAAATAGCCTAGTAAGGTAATAACCATAAGAACAGATAATTAGCACATGGAATAGATGGCATGACATGATGATATAAAAAAAATGTAACATATTAAAACTTATCATACAAACATGAAATCATATAAACATTGATTCATGTAAATGTGTTTACAACATAAAACATGTCTTTTGTACGATTCAATGCTAACCACCAAGATCGTTTCACATATTTGCACAAGCCAAGGATAACCGCCAATATAGTCACCCATAACATCTCATGAGGATTAACAGTAGCCAATGCATTGGAGTTATATCTAGTCACACCCATCTAAAATTTTCATTAATATGTTTGATAAATAAATAATCATACATAATCAATCACACATAATCATAAGGGTTTCCCATGGAAAAAATTGGGTACCATAATCATGTCATAAAGCATAACAAATTGAAATATCATAAAAGTGTCCATGAATGAAAGGAACTAAAATATACATGGATATTAATTTTGTAAAATATACATTATTCAATTTATGTTATGTTATTTCAAGTTGAAATGAAAACTTGTAAGACAATTATTTGATAAATTTAGCAAGAAAACAATTTTGTGAGATTTTAAAGAAAATAATATAGATCATTGAAAATAATAAAATGGAAAATAATTTATATAAAACAAGAAGTGAACCAAGAAATTTTTAATAAAAAAATAATGATTTTATAATGAAAATGGTGGCTTATAATATAATATATAACTCGCTTGAAATCGGGAAATAATTCTGGACGCTCCCTAAAAACATGTTTTCTTATCGGGAAGTATTGAGGAGGGAATCACATAAAAATATATATTTCCTAGAAAGAGAATTATGAATGGATCTTGATAAAATATTTTGGAACATTCACATATAATTTATAATATTAACATAATAATAATATTTATCCTCATTTAGTTATAAATAAAGAGAAATAATCTCAAAGGAATAAAGGAGGTTTGTGTTGAATCCCTAACGGAATATCGTCACGGTATTCTGTGTAGTTAAGAGGGAGTAATGAGAGAGAAATAGGTTTCTAATCATTTAAAAGTATTTCAGAATGTATTGTGGAGGTTCATAATCATACCAAATTACATGTAATTACATATTAAAGGGAATAACATAGAATAAAATCTAGAATAAAAGTGAAATAGAGAGGATACATTACCTTAAGTTCGATGGTAATCATTTCTTGACCTTATTGACCTGAATAATAAAATTAGGTTCATTAATTAGTAATTCCAGAACCTATTATATATATATATATATATATATATGATTTATATTAACCTTTTTATGTTCATTCACAACCTTTTTTATTGGTTATGTGGTTCAATGTCATTTTTTGAGTATGTTTGTTTTCTTGGTTTTTATGATCAGTTTACATATTTTCATCAACGGATAAACTTGTAAGCTGAAAGTGGTTTTCCAGAATTGATGTTATATGAAATTAGTGAACAAACTTGTGATTAAATAGTTGTAAATTTCATTTTCTAACTTGGAGTGAATTTGAATCATTATATAAAACATTAGGGATAACCTTTTGGGTTAATTGGCAGTTTTTTCCACAATGAATATGTTTAGTTTTATAAATCAAAAACATCTATACAAAAGAATTATAGAACCATAAATGAGACATAATAAATATATTTAGGTCTTTTAAAATCATGAAAATGGTTTCATGACCAGAATTGAATATGGTACTAAAAATTTAGAATCCATTAACATTTATTGTGGTAATTTAACACATCTCAGATGGTGGGTTCACTACAAAAAAAAGAAGGGTAAAGAATATATGATAATAACTTATTCCATTATCATAAAAAATCTAGTAAATTTAAGGTACTTTAGTAACATTTTCATGTGGATAGATAAGGATAGGAAAGTAACCCAAAGAACATGAAAAGAAAGTAAAAGAATTGAATAGTGGAATTTACATCTTGAATCAATCTTCCTTGAGAGCCTCTTTATGGGATAAGATTTGTTAAATTTATGAAACCAAGGGATTTTGGACGTGTGGTGGAAGATTTGGGAAATATTGGTTAAGATTTTAGGGAATACACAGGGCTTGAGTGACGTGATGAGAAGAGGGTGGAAGAGGTGGTATTTGTAGTGAATGAGAAGAGATTTTTCTTAATATTTAATTCTTAGATATTTTATTTTCCCTCAAGTATAGATATATTGATTATTACATGACCAGAAAAAGTAATGTATACATGTGAGTTAGAGATAATGGATGTATAGTATCGATACATTAGTTGATGACTTCATAATTCATGTATTTAGAATTTATCATAAATTATCGTATTTTACTACTCACGAATAATTCATGTAATTTAAAAAAATCCAAAAAATTTACCCTAATAAAATTTCGACCTGTTGAAACAAAAAATGAAATCTATTTTTCAAAGATAATTTTATAAATATGATTAATTTAGTATTTAATTAAAACAATAATTTATTATAAAAAAACAGTTTTAAAACTTTTACATATTTATTCAACAATATAGGTACATCATACATTCACCTAAATACTATTTATATAATATCATATATAAGATTACTATTCATTAGGGTATATCACTATTCAAAAGGGTAACATTTACATTAAAAAGTGTCTGTTACTATTTACCAATAATTATGTTTGTTTTATCGGACTCCAAACATCTTACTGATCGCAACCATGAATGTCAGATCTTCAAATTTCAAATCACAAAAGTGTCAAAATTATGATTAAAGGTATCATAGTACATAATATTTCATTATATTGTGATTTTATGTGATTTTATGAAATAATAACAAGATGGAATGTTCGACTGAAAAACATTGGGTCATTACAAAGAGATCTAAGACATGTAATAAAGAGTACAATGCATTAAAAAGAGTTACATGCCCCGTCCCCTAACCCAGTTTTCTACCTATGTAAAAATCATGTTTCATTCAAACTATGTCCATGTAAAAGAAGAGAGTACAAAATGTGTAGAGGTGTCACATTCCATGAACCTATATCAAGGGTTCCGCTCATGTACACTAAACGTATGCTAGTACATTGTGTCATCCAATGTATCCATGCTTGTGTACCAATACACGAGGTGGCCCCTGTACATGGTCCAAGCCATGTTGTGTGGGGCATTACACACTGTATAGGTTGGTCGTGTAGTCCACCATGTTTCTATGTACTTACAAAAGTACAAGTTGATTTTTCTAGGAGAGGTTACATAACCCATGATAATGTCACAGGTCGGGGGATCCTTAACATTCTCTTAAACCCTATCCTCTGCAAGGGTGGCCCAACATGCACTATAAACTGAAATTACAAGTTGTGTGATTTTATATTTCCCAGAATCATTGGTTCTTATCACGCACACTTCCTCCACTATCCATTTTCAATATTTGATCAATTCCAAATGAAATTGAAGATCCCAGTTTTCCAATGCTTCTTTGTTGTTGTAAAACATGTTTCATCACTAGATCTTCTCATAAAGCTGATCAAATATTTATTATTCACTACACGCTGAAGAACATAGAATTTAGACTAATATATCATCCAAATCACTCTTTCTCTATCTTCACACATTGATCATTCCATTATGATCATTGATCTTATATATCATATCATTTTTCAAAAAATTGGAAGTGCAGTGGTCAATTGATCGGGATTTTTCTTGTCACAGGCCAAATGTAGAATACCCATGATGAATAACGAATTGAGGGAGAAAATCACAATCCAAATAAAGAGGAATAAATATTTATCTATTTTGGTGTCAATCTTAGTTCATTTATATTATAGAGACAATCAAGTCAATCAACAATTTAATCACAAATATAATCTCCCATAAGAATGTTGAAAAATAACCCATCCCGCAAGAAAATCAAACCGCAGATCAATGTATTCATTGATTAACTAGTGCTTATTATAGAAATATAGAACATGGAAGAAATAAAATTACAACACATTCCCTAACATGATTTGGATTGATCACTAATGAATAATGATTGTTGTTTCATTGTCGTAGGCAAGATCTATTGTATCATATGGGCGTTGATATTCACTCCACAGTTTTGATTCCATTTTCCATAGGGGATTCTACAAATCTCTCTTTTATGGTCCTTTGATATCTCTAGGGTTATGCGGATAACCTAGGAATTATAAAATAATATTCTATTTAAGGACTAAACAATTATCTTAATCAACAAAACAAATAAAGTAAATTTATTCAATAATTTTATTGATTTCTATGCCCATGATGGCTTTTCCACAGATGACTCACACAGACTAATATTAAGTCGCACTTAGTGTAAAACTAGCATTATACGATCAATGGTTCCCTCAAATATTTCATACAAGAACTCATTTATATATTTTTTCACATTTCTAGGAACACTACATGTCTATAATATTTAATATATTTAATATATTTCAAACATTTATGTCAAGCATATTGGGCCCCTAAATAAAACTTCATCTCAATTCCCGGTCATGAGAATAATCCATATAATATTTAAAGTAATAAATTGACATTACGAGTCGTTAAATTCTCCCCAACTTGGGGATTTATGTCTCGAAAAGTCAAAATAAGGGCCACTAAAAATATGAGGGAACTGAGCACAAATATGAGCCTGTCGATCCCATGTTCTCTCATAGAGATTCTCGTGTTTCCACCAGAGATGCACCAAAGGAGTAAATCATTGATTAAGGATCATATCCCATAGATCCTTGATATCCACTAAGTCCTCAGATGAATCCTCACCATCCTCAATGTTCATCTCACCCCATTCGATAACATGTGATTGGTTATGAATATACCTCCCCAACTACGACAAGTGGAAGATGTCATGTACTTGACCAAACTTTATAGATTGATCTAAGAAGTAGGACACCTCACCAAATCTATGTAGTTTCTATCAAGGGACAATGGACATCAATGATAGCTTACCGCCTTTACCAAATATCTATAATCCACTTTGATTTGAAACTGTAAGGAACACCTGATGTCCTTCCTCGAACTTCAAAGGCCTTTATCGCCTATTATTATAATACTTCTAATGGAACTATATAATTTTCATATTCTATAAGATTATATTCACATTCTCTATTGTATCTCATACCAACTCCAGGCCCATGATTCGGACTCTCCTAGGTCAGTCTAGAAAAGATTTAACATGTATCATCACCCGTAAAAATCCTCAAATCATTCCCTACCAATTAAGGAATGGTAGTTTCTATTGTACATAGACAACACAATTAGTGGTTATCCTCCCATCTAGGTTCAAATTCAATCATTCAAGCTCAAATCATGTCCTCCAAAACCTCAATGATCTGCAATATTTGTCGATATGTTTATGGGTGAAATGTTGCGCTGTAAACTAACTATGTCCCAAATTCCTCATATAATCCCTTCTAGAACTAGGATTTGAATCAAGCATCATGATTAAATATAATTGTTAATGGAACACTATAGAGTCAAAATATATCTTGAACATAGAGGCATCCAAATATTTCTACTAAACAAAAATCCTAAATAGTTGGGATGTGGTCTGACATGGTGAGATCATCAATGATCATCCATATAGCATCATGTCCCCTAGACATACATGATAATCCCCTCATGATGTTCATAGATATCTCATCCCACTTCTTCTCTAACACAACAATGGGTTGAGCTAAACCTAATGAAACATGGTACTTAACAATTACATGTCGATAATTAAGGCATAGAGAAACAAAATTGAAAAATATATCCTTTTTTCATCCCTAGCTATCAAAAATGATTTTAGAGGCCCTAATAAATATTTTCAATACCCGGATGTAACACCAATGGAGACATATGAAACACTCTCTAAACCTCCACCCATAACATCACTCATATCATTGTGCATCCCATAAAATGAATGAAGTCCTCTCCATAATTTATATATACATTATGAGAATACGCTATAGATATCTGAGCATGTTGGGTCTCACATTTAGTATCCTCATGTTTTTCCTCCCTGACTCGTTGTAAGTGCATAGGGGTGACAACCATTGATTAGAGGTAAAGCAGCTCCACCCACTGAGAAACTTTTTCCTACAAAGTGGGATTCTTAAGTCCAATAAAATTACATAGAGAGCATTCTATAATGCTGGGGAACTACAATTATTTCCAAAACTGCCATTAAGTGTCTCGTAGGATACACCTCGGATGTCGAGTACAAAATGATATCATAAATGATGACAAACAAACCAGTCTATGTAGTGTTGAAATATTTGGTTCATTAGTCCCATGAAAATTGTTGGGGAATTCAACACACTAAAGGAAATAACCAAGTAATCATAGTGAACATAGCGACATCGAAATTTCGTCTTCATTATATCATTTCTATATCCTCGTAGATGGTTATAGAGTGACCTGAGGCCAATTTTCGAGAACCAATGTTACCCTATCAACTGATAAAAGAGGTCATCAATCCTTTTTTGTGGATACATGTTCTTCAAGGTAACCTTATTCAAGTGTTGGTAGTCCACATAGAACCTCAAGCCCCTGTCTGCATTTTTGGAAAACACAATTGTGGCAACGTGTGGTGAAATATTGGGTCTCACTAAGCCCTTCCCCTCCAAGTCCTCTAACTGCAACGTCAACTCACGAAGCTCTGTGGGAGACATCAGAAACACTGTGTTTATATTAGTTCCATTTTGTGGTGTATATCAATGGATATTTTTATCTATCTGTGGGAATGTAAACATGGAACACCTTTATTAAATATGAATTCATACTCTGCCACCACTGCAAGATATTGGGAACTCATATCATCATCTACACCAATGTTTGGTTATCCAACTGATGAGTAATGAGATGTACCCTCTTATGCCTGAGTCCATCCTGCAATACCTAGGATTCCTTTTCCCTAAAAAAGATATTCTAGTACCCTCACTAAAAATAAAACACACCCATCATAAAAAATAGTCAATCTGTCCATTGAAAGTAGATAACCAATCCATTACATTAAGGGATTCTTAAGCCCGATATACTATGATGAAGAGATTCCAACTGAATCAATCTACTCTAAGGGTCATGTCACACTGTCGGCACTTGTGTGTGATCATGGAGTATTTTTCAGTATATTTCTCTATGCATAAGGGTTGAGTCAAATTTTAAATCAAAATATCTATATCGAAAAAAAGATATGTTGAATGAATGGAATGACTAGAACCAATGTCTATTAGTACTACAGTTACGGTATAAATGACATATATTTTACCCCAAATAAATCTTAGTTCCCATATATTTTATTCATTTTCCACCTTTAGTTGCCCTTCTCTTTTCTTCCATCACCCTAAGCCTAGTGTTGACCACCTAGGGGTAGTGGCGGTATCATGTAGAAACATTGACCCCCTTATACTTCTCTTCCAGCTCTAATGAAATGTTCAACATTCTGCGAACCTACCTCTTCTTACAATTGTCTCAAACTTGGTGGCCTATATATGGTATCTCTATTATTTTTATGGCGGGTCATACATACATGGGTGAGATGTCCCCTCCCATCTCATTAGTAGAACCACCTCTCTCTACGCTGAATGGACCCACCTAGTGAGCCCTAAACTATTGATCATCTATCCTAGGTCCTCCTTCAGAAACCTTTCTCACTTCCAAGTACTCGAGTCTAACATCATCTTCTTACTGTCGAGTTCTATACCCTTTCATTCTAACTTCTGATAGCCGCATGCTATATATGGTCAACCATGAAACTCTCAACCACCGATAATTTCAATAGCACCCCATAATTGGTAGTAATTTTTATTTGGATAACAAAAGTTTGGCTTTATCTACGCATACCACACTCAATGGTCCTATCCATGAAGAATTGGTCATGTACCATATCCTTCTTGTACCTAGAAAGGCAGATATACATCGATGAATACTTAGATACAAACATGTTTTTATTTCAAGGCTATAGATGTTCTAAGATACTCATATCCATCATATTATATTGTTATAAATCCTATCTAAAAAGGCACTCAAACTATATCCAAAAATGTTATTCCACATTTTAAGATAGGGTAACTAAACCCCACTAACAACCTGCTAACACTTGTAGAACTCTCATTGTCAAAACCAATATCTGATCTACTAGTGTCCTAACAAGACAAAAAACATGGTTCCCCCACTCAAGACAGTCCTCAGGCAGCTGTGGGTAGGGATTGACACAGAATGTGAGGGGTATGTGTCGCTCAATCTCTTGAATCACGGTCATCATGAGTTCTACATCTGCTAGAAATTCGGGTACCACAGGTTTCTCTATAGGTTGCAGTATGGATGGTGCACCATCTAGAGGTAACATCTCGAAAATTGATACATTTCATGATTCCTCGTCCCTATAGGGTTTATCCTCAAGATAAATCTTTCAAAATATAGATGGGAATACATGACAACGGCATCCATTAAGTAAACATGATGTACCAAGATCAATGAGTATATCTAGATAGATGACTCAATATGTAATTGGAAATATGAACCCATTCCTATATGATGCATGTACAATTTTTTCCCTGCAACCAACATTCTCATGTACTAAGTCCAAAAGAAGGTGATTAGAGTCCTGGTTTAAGGATACATCATCCTCCACATCGATAGTAGATTCTCTGGCCTGAAATCCAAACTCAAAACACATAACACTATTTTTCCAACAATGTATCAACAAATATTGGTCCTAAGGTAGAACATACCTGCACTGATTCTACACTTTCATGAAAAATCATTTTTGGGCCAATTCCACAACTACCCAAGCCCACATCCAAAAGGACAAGGGCTGGTGACTAGCACCGAGTAGTCACATCACTAACATGGGAGACATTTCCAAATTACCTTTACACATATACACAAATAAAATCTAAAAAAAACATAAATGTAAAAACAATTGAACAAAAATTGCATGCATACATTTATGTCCCACAACTACAGTACGATAGGAAGTAAAAGAATGTAAATGGGGATACATAAAATCCAAAAATATAGAGTTTTTAATACAGGTCCTTGCTGAAAGTAAAGGTACCAAGACTGATGATTGAAAGTCGTAGAAACACACCTCTGACTTTCTGCTCCCACTAAGCACAATCTAGTCTTGATCAACCAAGGAGTCCCTCAAAAGTTTGATCGTCTACCCAATACACGACATGTGCGGGAAAGACCCAAGCAGGGGTGAGTAAAAAAATACTCATTACAGAACCCAGATAACCATGAAGAAATTTAAAAAAGTAAATTAATGTAATATCTACACATGTATATGTCTACATTACCAATAACAATAATATCCTGATATACTCAACCCAAGATGCATAGTCTAGAGGTAATCCATAACTACAATCTACCAGCCGAAGGATTCAAACTAAAACATTCCACAGAGCACTCATCTAGGAGAACACACTCCAATGTTTCATATAATTGATGAAGTCCTTATGAGAGGTACTACATGATGTTTCCCATCATGAGATAGATACTGAGATATATCTAATGAGAAAGAAATAAAAAACATCAGGATCCCAGCCAAGGCCATGGGGTGATACCAATAACTCCATCTCGATTAACTTGATAAGTAGGGGATCGATGTTGGGTAGGATTGTTCATATCAATGACAAAATCTCCAACTAAGGCATGAAGATGAATAGAGTATTCCACTCTAGATCTCTCGAGGGGATTCCAACAAATCAATCAAAGAAGAACTGATGAAGGGGTCATAGTCCTAGGAGTAAGAAATAATTTTCACCTATCTTCTGGGAAAGGATGAGGGGATCAAACCCTAATGAATCCTATCCAAGATATCTTGGACAAGAGATCTAGGATATGTAAGAAGGAGTATATAGTGTCTAGAAGGGTTACACATCATGTCTCATGACCTTAGGTTCTGGCCATGTAGATGGCCCCTATCCTTCAATATATGCTCATGTAAAAGAGGAGAGTGAAATATGTGTAGACGTATAACATGTAATGTCCATTTATATGGGGTTACACCCATGTACTTCTGTTGTGTGCTAGTATACGATTTCATATTGTGTTTCCATTCTCGTGTACCAGTACATGGTAGCCAGTTTACTTAGTCAAATCCATGAATTTTGGGGGAGTAGACACCATGTAGGCTGGCCGTGTAGTCCACCTCGTGTCTGCGTATATCCTAAGGTACATGATAAGTTACCCTAGAGAGTTCACTCACCATGTGATTGGGTCATAGACCATATAGTCCATAACATTCTCCTGAAACCATGGACACTACAATTGGGTCCCCACACACTGTGTAATCATTGATTACATGCCATGTGGTTCAAAATTTACAAGAATCATTAGATTTTCTCCTGTTTGAGTCCTCCAATGTGGGCCTACAATCCAATGAATGATTCAAAAAAAAAGAATATACAAGGTCTTTCATGCCTCTCTATAATAAGTTTTTTCCATACCCAGATCTTATCGTAAAATAGATCAAATCATCATTCTTAATTCTGCACTGGAGAACAAAAAATCAAGAATCATCTATCATCTAAATTTCTCTATCTCTGTCATTTCACATCTATAATTCTTTGATGATCCTAGATATATGATATTGGATAGATACACCATGAATTAGATGTGAAAAGATTTATTTATTGGGTTGTTTCGAGTCATGTTCCAAATGTAGAATGCCTACGATGAATGATGACTGGAGAATGAAAATCAATAACCAAATCAAAAGGAATGAACCTCAATAAATTTTTATTTCAATTATGGGTTGTTTTCATTAAAATAGAAATGGAATCAATTAGTAATTTAAAAACAAAGATAATGTCCAGTCAAAATTCCACAAAATAACCCATCCCTCAAGATGATAAAATTGAAGATTAATTTGTTCATGGAATGAAATGAATTCATCATAGAAATCAATAATGGTGAAAAAAATACCAATAAAAAACATTCCCTACCATGATTTGGATCAATCACAAATAATGAACTATTGTTGTATCATTTTTTAGGAATGACCATTTAAATCTGAGGGTTTTTTATCTTCTATTTGTAAATCTGTTATTATTTGTCTGAGGGGATCTACCAGAGCTATCTCCAATGGTCCTATGTCATCTCTAGCATACTGTGTCTAACCCTATAATTCTTACATAATTTTCTATTTAAATAATACATAACTGATGCATTGAAATACCAAATAAAATAATTTTTCCAATTATTTTATTCATTTATGATTCCGTAGTGACTTTTGCCAAAATGACCAATGAAATCTAACGTTACGTCGCACCTAGGGTAAATTTATTGTTCTGAGATCAATAGTGTACCCATATTTCTGATCCAGGCACCATTTGAGATTCTTATCAACTTTATTAAAAAATCCACGTGTGTTTATTTGTGTTATTTAATATATTCCAACATTTATTATGGGCATATTAGGCCTTGGAATGACACACTGGCTCGGTTCCTAGTCTTAGAAATAATCCATATAATATTTAAAAATAATACATTGAAAAATTTGAGTCATTACAATATAGAACAAAAAATTTCCAATACTCATCATTTTTGAGTTCAACACTTCCACTACCTTTGTCATTTTTATCACTATATTTGTTGAACATTTATGTTCTTTCAACCCTTTTATTAACCTTTGTTAATAAATCAACATTTCCTATCATATGGAATGAGCATTCACTCTTAAGAATCTAGGTGTTACTATTATATGTTTCATTCAGAGTTATTTCAGCAAGGTTTTATTTCTAGATTTTATTCTTTTCCTTCAATGAGATACTTAATTTATTGAAGGATAAATATTTAATTTCAAATTTACACTACATATTCATTAGTTAATCTTTCTAATTTTTTTACCTAGAGGATAATACCTATTCTCAAAAGAAACTATACCTTGTTAGTGGGTATTGACTTTTATCTATGTTTTGTAGGTAATGTTACTTCCATTACTCTACATACAATAAATATCCATATAAAAATAGTAAAAATGTTCAAAAAATATCTATATAAACTATTTCCTCTATGGGATATGGGATATGATATTATTATCATTTATTGACTTCCATGGACTTACTATTTAATATTTATCCTTTCCACTTAAATGTATGACATGGTATGGCCTAAAAATCCATATAATAGACATTTCATAAGAGTAAATGTCTCCTCACTTAAATTCCAACTCATATACCCCAATTTATTAAACATATTTTACTATCAATAATCTATGGATACATGAGTATAAAGTTTTTCTCTCTTTTATATTTTATTAGAATCTTTATTTATTGTGACATCAAATGCCTTTCGGATAAGTTCATCATTATGCTTCTATTAATTTTTCATCAACCCATTTTCATCCATTGATGCTTCAGAATCATAACCAATTCCAAATTTTCCCAAACATGTGGATATATGATCATTCAAGGCCTTCTTTTCTCCTTCAAAATCATATTTAGAAAATTATAACAACATTCCATCATAGAGTCTTCCAATCTATAATTCCCTATTTGTTTCCCATGATTTTGATTTATTTTCAAGTTTAATCCTTAGAGTAACAAGTCCTTCATAAAGTCCATCAGCTATATTATCCTTCTCCACCAGCCTAATTGTACATTATTTGATTATTTTTTCTTTATCTACAATCATTAGCTTAAATTCCACCACTTCTTCTAAGATTTAAATAGTTTTTTAAAGTTCTTTTTCTCTTTCTTCTAATTGATCAATTTATGCTTCATGATGATGAATATACTATGAAGAATCCTCTATAATGACTGTCAACATTTTTTATATTTTATTGATTTCCAGAATATAAATTTCACCATCAAGTCTTCCCTTGATATTACCAACAGTAATCAACTAATTATATTTTCCATTAAATGTTTTACGCATTCAATAATATCCATAATTGATGATTGTGTTTCAGATTTAAACATTGGATATTTATCCCCCAAAAATACATTATCATCTTGTTATTCATTATAGAAGTAACACATTCTATTTAAATTCTTTGTATAATTGAAATCTCCCCTTTGGGAAAACATTTTCTATGGCTTATTCAGATTTATATATTTAATTTCTTCATCATAGAACATACTTGAGCACCTAGAGGAAATGTTCCAAACTGTACAATATTGAAAATAGGATAGAGGAATATGTCCATCAAATATACTTTTTCTTGTCTTGAATTTCATATAAAAAAGAGAAAGATGTTCTTCTTCCTCATTAACATCATCAACACTATCTTTCGAAATGTCATTTTTTATAACTATTAGAATGAAATTTCATTAATTATTCAACTTTTTGCATCTTCTGGTTTGACACACATTCAATATGACACCTAAATGTTTAACAGACCATCATGATAATGTTTATATAGATCCTTCTCTTCAAGGGATAAAATTTTTGTATTATAATGTGTTATAATCGTTCCAAATAATTTTTTACAATGTAAATATCTTTAATTTTTTCGCAATGTCCACAAATTTATCCAACAACATTAGTAATTATATTAAAAAATGAATCCAAATTTTCATTAGTATTAATTTTCAGATCATTGAACCTAGTGTGGAAATCATTGTGCATGTCCACCTTCACTTTTTTATCTCCTTCATATATATTTTCCAATTTATCCCACATAGACTAGTATAATGTGAAATTCATAACCTTCAAGTATATTTGATCATATATACATATAGTAAATGAACTGTGTTCTTCAATATTAGTATTAAGTATTTTGATGCTTTTTTAGTTATAGAAAATCTTTCATCATTAGGGGCATAAATCATTTATACAGTGGATAAAAGAACTTATATCACATGGGATATCATATGAGATATCAAACTGTTCTTCCAAACTAGGAAGTATCATCCATCAAATAGAGAGACTCCCCTAATATTCCTTAAATTATATAGGGACAGCATATTACATACTTAACTCCAAAACCCTATATGCTCTGGTACCAATTTTATGACTCGAAAACATCCTATGAGTCTGTGGGTTAATATGGGTGTCATATTTTTCTTTTAGTGAAATATATATTGTTCCCACATTGGTGGGAACATGTTAAACCTATCAGATTGAATCATGTAGTAATGAAACATTTACATGTTAACAATCAACATAATATTTTTACATGCTTAAAATCTAAGGGATATTCCAAGGATCATAGAGTGAGAGTGTGTTAGTCATTCCTAAATCCGCTTTTCATTAATATCTTTTGAATATAAAATTTCAGACATAGCCACTAATGCTAAATACAATTCCTTTATATGATTTTAATGATAGCATACTACATCCCTAGAAACACTTACATCAACTCCACCTAGATCCTTACATTGGGTGTAATATTACACTGTTTAATGACTTAGTTGTCACTAAAATAGATTGAAATTTAATCCATTTTACCAAACTAGAATTATACTCTTCCTTCATAATATTCTAGAGTTAATGCAATTAGATTTACTATTCAATTAAATTAGATATTCAATATAGTTTTTCAAGAATATTCTTCCTAATTTTCACAACCTTCATGAAGAAAAATGCCTTCATAGAACACTATGTCATCACGGAATAACTAGTCATCATGAGACACTTTTTTTCTAATATACCTAAGCATTGGTCAAGACTATGATAGTATTTTCACAATGATCAGGATCATATTGAATACCTAGATCTAAATTCTCTCTAACTTCATGGATTTATTGTTGTTTATCCATTTATCTAATTATTTTCTTTTCAAATGATGTGGGTGGCATTTTATTTATAGGCTCAGCCCTTTGCAATGATCCAATGCCTCCATCTGATTTTTAATGAACCTCCAAATTTATGTTCATGATGATCTTTCATTCCAGATGATATAGCTAAATTTCTCATAGTATTGAAGATTCACTATCAACCTGTATTGCACTCGTGGTTATTTTTCATAGTCTTGAAGAATCTCCATTATTCCATCACGCATTCACAAATGTTTTTAGCAATTCTATGTATCTTCATAAATTTGTACATTCGTGAAACCTAGTCTTCAGGAAACCTAATACTTTACTATATTTGAAACGATTCAATAATTTTAAACCAACTTTCTTGAAGATTGATCCATCCTCCGAATTTTTACCCCAAAAATTTTGAAACATTATGAAATAATGACACATTAAACATTGTATCCATCTTGTACTATAAGATCACTTTCCTTGTATACTCCTTGATCATCCAAGTGAGGATTGGAATAAAAAAATTCTATATTTCTAATTTTTAAAGGTATTGGATTCCAAAAAAATTAAATTAAATTATGGAAACCAATGATCCTAATCAATATACATAAGGGAGTGTAATAAAACAAACCAAGGAATACTGCAAACATGAACACACAAACCTATTCAATAAACCAACCCAATGCATCACATATCTAAATAGATCCCCTGAACAGTCCTACTAATGGGTGAAAATATATCCCTCAACTACTAATTCATCACACGCCGGTGTAATATAATGTTCACATTATTGGTAATGTGTCCATGTCTATCCCACAAGTCCCTTTACATATGCATATGATCACAAGGAAGACATTTTCATTTCATGTTATCAAAGATAAATGAATTAATTGATTGAAAATTCCTAAAATCATTTAATCAAACTCATTTTAGGAATCTACCGAAACTTATGATTTAATAAAAACCCAAAATTTTTGACTTACAATAGTATTTTAATTTTAGTTTTATAGTAAAAATTTATTTTCCAAGAAAAATAAATATTCTTCACATTTTCGAAGAAAGTTGAATGAGGTAAAAGTATCCCTAAGACACTAAAAATGGATAAAACTTCACTCATAGTTCCTCCTTGGTGACCCCATACATGGAAAATATATTCTCTAGTATCTAATATACTTAAAAACTCTAATATAATCTTTCTGACATTGATTTAATTCAAAGGAATGGTAGTGTTATAGGTGTTTGGGATTATTAAAAGATAAATATTTGTTGTGGGTAATTTAGTTTTTTTATGTGTATCAATGTTGGCCATTGAATTCCATACATTCCACCTATTTTGTATTAAAAATTTTTGGTATTATCTTCTTATATTTCTAGAATGGTTTGTAAGGCTCGTGTTTTCCTTCAGGGTTCAATACCCTCCTCAAAAAATTCATCATCTTTTGAATGAATGATTTTATCAAGATATAAGTAGGGGAAGAATTATTCAACTTGTTTTTCCTTCATGGTTTGGTAACATGTTCGTGTTATTTCATGGAGTCTTCTATGTTTTGGGATGCCATAGGTATTTTATTTTTGGCATTGTATTTTCTTCTTTAGTTTCATCTTATTTATTTCATTGCTATTTTTTCTAGTTTTCTATTATGCATCATATTGTATCACATTATTTTTGAATTTTGTAGATTGTTTAGTTAAGGAAAAACAATCCAATATGGTTTAGTAAATCATTTTTAATTTATTATCATATGTTGATGTCATGGAGATGTCACCTATGGCTAATTAAATTCATGTACTTCCCAAGAATATGGGTTTAATTAATGATGTCACATAACCATCCCCATGTATAAAACTCAGTTAATTATTTGACCTAAAAAATCCTCTATTAAGACTCTGGTTGATGACTTACTCTATGGTTATCTAGTTTAATCGTGGACATAGAACATGATGGGGAGTGGATGGAAAATCTGGATCTCAGTATTGATGATAGTTTAAAGTAAGGATAAAATGTCTATAGCATCATTTATAAATAAAATCAAATCACGATGTTGTGAAAAATGATATCTTATCTTCAATAATGTACATGATACTTTTCAATAAATGGTTGACATATTTTTTTGATAGGACATTGTTATATTTGAGGGATATATCATTCAATGAATTTACATATCATATATTTATTGAATTTGAATCAACCTAGATTCTTCATTAATTATTCGAACAATTATGAACTGAGAACCTTCATTGTTTATATTTTTTGGAATTATTTTTCATTAACTACCATGGGATTTATGGTAGTTTATCCTATACCATTTTTAAATAATGGTTATATGAATTCATTGATGAAACAATAAAAAATAAGATATCACCGACCATAATGGGAGAATTATTATTTATTATTATATATAACTTATTCCCTATTCACCTCTCTCTCACTAATGTAGAGGAACAACCTTCATCCTCTGTTTTGAGATTTTGTATCTAGGTATAAAATGAGTGATGGTTTGTGTTATTTGAGAGGTTTGTGTAGTAGTGTTATATATTTGGTAGGAAAAACATGGGAGGATGGTTTTGTGAGCGGGAAACTAGATGGGCTTGTTATTGGGGGGGGGGGTTATTATTTAGGGTTTATTATACAGTGTGCATATATTTGGGGAATAGTGTTTTGTCATAGGGGTAAACTGATGAAGTTAGTGGGGATGTTTTGGTCATCATTCCAAGGCTAAAAGGTGCTAAATGTGATATTTTGGGGAGAATAATCCCCAAATTAAGTGAATAAAATTTTTTAAATAAATTAAAGAATAATATAAAACTTAATTAAAAATTTTTACTACGATAGGCCACATGGTTATGATGGGAAGACATGTGAAAGGGATAATCCATGTAACATTTCTTCTTTTCTATAGTAGTTTACATATATAAATATATATTTAGTCTTTCTTAACCATTGAAGGTTAATTGTTATCTATTTGAGTGGATCAGGTGAAGTTTGTGGGGTTTAGTCCTTGAGCCTTCATCTTTTTGATATTTTCTTCAATGCATTATATTCCATGGTTTCAGATGTAATCCACCTATTAATCAATATTTATTATTAGTAATAAAATTAATATTACTATTTGGTTTGATTGGTTGTATTTTTATACCATATATTTAGATTTATGGATGGTGTATAAATTCATAGCCTGGACTTTGAGATGGATAATTTAAGACCAATATGTGAGCCATAATTCCAACTCATAACATGTTCCCTAGGTCTAATCACATTTCCTTATTCATATGTGGAACAATGAAATGTAAATTTTTTCCACTTGGTGCTCATTTTGGAAAAGAGAATATCCAATCTTGGGTATTTTTCTTCATAGATAGTAATGGTGTGATATTTTTAGTCATCCAATACTACATGTTATATGATATAGGAACAATGTTAGTTTAAATTATTGTCACACAGTAATGGTTTTTGGATATATGAACTGACCATTTTAGGTTTCAGTACGCCTTTCTCATCAATAATAGTCTGTTTTGTATACATACTTCTAGCCATTGAGACTCTTCCTATCTATTATTATCAAGACTAAGATATAGACATGAATATAGTCTCTTATGAGTGATATAATATGTGTGATGTGAATGTGGAAATATTTCGATATCAATTTTGTTTCACAAGGTGGCCTGAGTGGTTTTACTCTCTCATTATGGTTGGATGATGTTTATATTAAAATGTGATCTTCAGAGTGAAAACATGGTCCATACCCACTAAAGGTGAAAAAATTATAGTTAACAAGCCCCCATACCCTTTGTATAAATATTATTACTACCCCACCCCCCGATTAACAATAAGGGGCATGTGTCTTATACCTTTGGACTCATTACCCCATCTTCTATTATCATTAACAAGATATGGTTCATACACTATTTTTATTAGCCCAATGTGCAAGACATGACATTGTTGAGTCATATATCCCCTCTAAATTTCTTTAAATATCAAATCGATTTATTTATATTGGTAGTTAAAATTCATCTGAATTGGTATTGTGGTATTAATATACTTAGTGGAACATGCTACCTTGACATGTGAGAAATCTCTAATTAAGAGTTGGTTCCTCGTCATAAGTTCCAAAAACAATATGATTGATTAGATTTTTTGGGGAAAATTAGATTATATGAGGATTTTGAATCATTGAGAACCTTATTGGTTTTCTTAGATATGAATCTACTGATAAAACTATTAATTTTGTACTTCAGTTACATATATGATGTTCTGACCACGCCTAGATCCCTACATGATGTGTCATTTTAGGATTAGATATGTGATTATTGGGATATTCCTAGAATACATTTTTTATCATGTGTTTGAGAATATAATGATCCTTTTTATCACTATTATTTAGTCTTACTCATATTAGGATATTTAGGATTACTTTTTTTATCTCTCATTTGGGGGTTTCAAGAATCCTACTAGGTATATTTATACTCCACCATACATGGTCCCTGTGTACATGCATGATGGATATGTTCAACTGACGCACATGTTTAAAATGGGCTTGGTCAATATGGAGATAGTATCTATAGATTATTTGAAACATGATGATATTTTGTGATTAATGGGGGGTAAATGGGTTCTTCTATGGATGGTGTGGTTTGTTACAGCTGGTGATTGAAATCGGAGTTCACCCAGTGTGGAGGATCTTTCCAGTGTATCTACTTATCTTGAATATTATTATGTTTTATATTTTCCCATGAAAATCCCCTATATGGATTAATATTTGTACATTTTTTCTCATGCATGCATTTTTATGACTATTTGGATATATATATTTATATATGTTACATGTATTTTTTTGTATAGTGGAGAATGTTTGAATTTTAGGTTGATATAGGTAAAGGCCTCTCATATTTTGAGATATGCCTACAAGGTGATAGTCCCTAGACCCTAACCTATATGAGGTATTCTTGGGTTGGAACACTTATCCTACTTTCATCCATGGCCATGCCTCAGTAGTTCGGGTCATGTCAAAGTGTTATCAAAGGTGAATATGGAGTCGATGAGTATATTACCTTGTAGGAAAACCCTAATACATCCCCCACATACCACTAAATCATGTTAAATCTCATTTATAATATAAAATAGGCAGAACCAATAACAGTATACATAAATAAATGAAACAAGAAACCCCAAAAACAATTTTGGCATAAACCAACACACCCATAACACCCCCTATTTAAAAAACGAATACCTTGAAATTCAAGGTTCATTACATGTTTTTAGAAAACCATAATTTTTATTAAAAAATAAGGTATATATCTTAATATATATAGGATTTTTAATCCCAAATGTTTCATAAAACGTAACAAGTATAATATTTCCCCATTTTCACCCTTCATGTTCCATATAAAACATGAGTGTTAGAGTAGACACATTCATCTTGTTCAATAACAAAACTGAAATTGATAGGAAGATGTTGAGTTGTAAAGGGAAATCACCTATAACACCTCCCAGAATTCTAGGGTAAAGGGAAAATTATAGAGAAGGATGAAAATTATTATCTAGAGATAATATATGTTGAAATGGAAATTTAATAGCCCTAAAAATATTTACCCATATTACCCCTAGGAACATGATTTCTCCCAACCCAATGATCGGTGATCTTTTCATCTACTTTAAATACCATTATGATAGGTTCAACACCATATACCATGGATTAGTTCACTTTCCCAAGATAATTTGACTGGTTAATACCAAATTCATTGATAAATATACATTTCACTACATTATGGTGAATTTTATCTATCTATTTGGATAGAACCCTTGCAAGACCATACACAGACTCCCACTACACCCATCAATGATAAAGCTTCATATACATAATGATTTAATATAACCAAAACAAAATAATTATGTTCACATGAATCGAGAAACCCTTGAAATTTACCTTCCCAATGCGTCTCTTATCTTATTAAGACCGTTGAATAGTCCAACATGAAATTGGAAATATGTCCCTCCAATCCCAAGTCAACACTTTATTGTATAATCTAGAGTTCCAATAATTAGAATCACCACCACATTTAAAATTATATGACCTTACGATACGCATATAAATGCACAAAAACCACATAAATTCCATGTTATGACACCCATAAAACCATATTTGTTGGAAAATTCATAGAATCGTTTAATTGAACATGTTGTGGGTGTCACCCACAATAGAAGATTTATGGAAAATCTGATAATAGGGATTTAAAATAGGGTTTTAACATGTGTTTTCTTGTAAAAATAATCAAAACCAATTCTTATAAAAAAATATCCTTCTCATTATAGAAGAATGATAAATGATAGAGAATCCAGCTACTAAAAATTCATTAGGAATATAGAATAATTCATTGATTCGTTGATTTAAGACACTTTTTTCAATACTATTAATAAATCCCCAATAAATTTAATTTAAATGACACACATACCATATATTTATTCATGGAATCCACAAAATAGGGTAGCTAAAATACAATGAGACTAGTAAAAAGAAGAATAACTATAATTATTACATATGAATATCTGGGTAAGATGCTTTAAAATTCATTGTGTGTCACCTCTAAAACAAATAATATAACCCAAAATCACATAGCAGAATCCCAGAGATTATGCTGGTTAAAAACCGAGCAAGAGTGTGCAGCTGAGAACATAGTTTCAACTGAACAACATGTGAAAAAACAAAATGTCCAATGTATCATGAAATCATTTAAGGACACTAAAAATAGAAATTTAACTATGTAATAAACTCATGTATATCACTCCTTGGAATTCCTGATATAGAACCCAACAACATTTCTGAGAGACCAATGATTTGGTCATGAAGATTCTTGGATATGTAACATAAATATAATATTTAACTTATGTGGAACTATTTCTGAAAATAAGGTGAATATTGAAGTGTAGACACTTAGGATGGAAGGTTGTATATTGGATACAAAATATTTAATTTTATTCACATCCCTAGATCACTTTCCTATAGAGGTTTCTTCTAGTGAATTTATCAGGATATTCATATTCAACTAGGTTTTGTGACTCGATATTCACTCCATGGTTGTCATGTTTTTTTAAACTATATAGATGTTGTGAAAATTGTGATGGGGTCAAAAAATAAATTACTTAAAACTAGATTGGGGAAAAAATCGTTCCAACAAGATATAGGGGGTAACCCTAATTGAATTAATAAGTGTAGAAGGGACAATAACTCAATGATTATTAGAGAACCATATAACAATTCAACCAGATCTGTCTCACTTCCCCCTCATCACAATGAAGAAAAAATGTAGATTCAATGTAGCTTATTATGAAATAATAATAAATATTTTACACAACCATAATGATATTTTCACTATAATGAATGAAGAGGGAACCTCATGTTTTATAGTCGAAAACCTATGAATTCAAAACACGGTGATGCTTAAAATGAGTCTCAGGTATATCACGTTCAACTAGAATGATCTATTCAGAATTATTCTATCAATTTGAATGATGTGACATAGAATAATTCTAGTAACACCATAATAGTATATCCAATAGCACCTCAATATTAGATAAGCACTCCATATAGAGAACTTTCCAAAAACTATATAGATATTAGATGAAATTATAAATTTTGAAACGGAGTCCATTAATAGTGAAAGGTATTTTTCTTCTTAAATTTATCCTTATCTATGTATTTTTCAATACTATTATATTGCACTCATTTGTAGACTATCATGTGGTAAATCAATTGGGGTTACACATTGAAATTATGTCTCCTATTTGGAAAATTAAGACACATCAAGAGAAACCAAAAATTAGAGGATTTAATTCCCTATCACTTTCTATTGCCATCAACATAGTAAAGATTCTATGGTACCTAATATACCTAAAAATGGTCATCTCGGATTTAATTTTTATAAATGACTCGTTTATAGTATTTAATACCAATATTGAATTCTATTCCTGAAATGTGACCTTCACATTCCCAGTTGGTGCGATTTATTTAATCTGTTGTTATTCATATGTGAATGATGGTGGAGAAGTACCTCTAGTGATAGTGAATGAAACCATATCTTACCATATATCATTGATAAAATTGGGTAAAACTAATGAAAATGGGAATAGGATTCTTCCAGCTATGGTAGGCCAATACCTTGATATCATTCCACATGATTCCTCTAAGTTACCACCCAAATGGGAAATTGAATTGTAGATCGATATACTTCTCGTAATGGGAATTATTTCACTTCTGTCATTATAAATGGAACTAATAGAAATATGGTATCTAAAGGTATAATTGAAATATTGAGAATGAATTTGATTTATTAAACCAATTACTTTTCCATATGATAATATGGATTTATTTGTAAAAAATATAGATGGTTTACTTAAATTTTGTTTTTATTATAGTTAACTGTATCAAGTTATGTTGAATAATTAATTTCCACTTTTATTTAGTTGATTAATTTTATGATCAATTAAAGAAATATAAATGGTTCTCTAAAATTAATTTATCATCAGGATATCACCAACTCTAATATAGGAATGATGATATAGTAAATATATATTTTCAAAGAGTTTATGGTCACTGTGAATAATTTTTCATGATCTTTGGTCTTATGGTTTCACCTATAATTTTCATTTTTATGATCAAATGTATCTTTCATATGACCCATGACTCATTTTTCCTTTAATTTTAACTATATATAACAATTTAAGGCACTTATATGTTGTATAAAGTACATTGTATGACCACCAATTATATGAGAATTTTTCAATTTGTGACTTCTTGATATAAGAATTATTATTCCTCTTTAATTTAATTTATGACAGGGGCATATCATTAAACCCTAAAAAGATTGAATTAGACATAATGTGGAAAAATAATAAAAATGCATTCAATATATATATCATTCTAGGTTTAACAAGAAATTATCATCACATTATTTAAAATTTATAAAGCATTGATTCTACTATTAAATAATTGACTAGGAAATATATTCCTTTCTAATGTAATGATGATTTTTTGGAATCATTTCATAATTTCAAGTCTTGAAATAATCCTATAGTTATACTCACAATTTCTAACAAATACATGTTAATCTGGTATATTTTGATTTGTATGTATCGAGATTAGGTTGTGTTCTTATACACAGTTATTAGATAAAATCTTATGGATCCTTGAAATTTTGAACACATGAATGTAGCTTCACAACTCATGATATAAAATCAATTGTGTTGGTTCAAGTGTTGAAAACATTATGTCACCATAAAAATGTTGAAAAGTTAACTGTACTCACCAATTATAAATTTATATATGCATATTTTCACAATGTGACGTGAATATCATGCAATGATCATGTGTGGAATATCTCAATATGTTCAACCATGACTTGTTTTATACATTTAAATGGAGGATTCACTAATTTGATTCCATGAATTGGAAATCATATAATAATGTGGTTAGAGAATCACAAAACCCTTTTCACCTTATGGGATTTATTAATGACATGAATTTGGATTTTATTGAATATCATATGTATTTTTTCTATTCCATTTACTCTTATTCATTATTTGGTTAACCTGTTATGGATTCTTACCAAATAAAACCCAATATAGATAAATATTTAGTCAAACCAAAAAGGTGGTGATATCATTGATAGTTGGACATTACATGGAATCATTCTGTTACACTATCTAGATTGGTTTATAGTTCCATCATCAAGCCATGAATAGGTCATTTTACGAATTACCAATCAAAATTATTTTTCCACTAGGGAATTTATAAAATTAATCGACAAATGAACACCCATTCTTGGTGGTCAGGTAGGAAAAAAATGTTTGATGATCATGGTAAAGAATTCATCTTCTTTAAATGGGTAATGGATAAACATAAATGGCCAAAATTTCTAATATAGAAAATTCATACACCTATATGAAAATGGGAATAAATTTACATAGAAATTGTAACCAGTCTATCATTGATTATTTAGAAGCATTATATTATTTTTTTTATTGGACTGACTCCACATGTTAGAACATTTCAAACCAATATTTGAGTCAATTGTCAAAAAAGACATATATAGAATTTATATATGTGGAATGGGTATTTATCATATATTAATAGTACCAATTGTTCTTCAATAGTACCCTAGATTCACTTTATGGGTTTAGTAATCCATATAAAAATCCCTTAATACCTAGTTGAAAATGATCATGAAAAACTAACTAATTAGATTTTTTTAGGACCTACTAATTTTAATAATCACTAATCAAGTTTATTTTTTTTCTAATGAATTTAATGTTTTATAGTAATATTATATTTTCAAGATAAATTTTGAAAGTTGATTAGTATGGATGTTTCATTATTTATAATGAGCTACTATTTTTTGATGAAATATATCATTATTTTCATGTAGCTACCACAAGTTCAATACTACGAATGTAATTCATTTCCATCAAGTTTTGTTACTATTGGGTGGAGATATCCTCACTCATAGCTTGATACTACCATCAGTACATTTATCTTATTACAATTATAGTAGAGATACCACCATGTATTCCTACCATTACATTGCACTTCTTCCTGACTGGTCTACCATCATATGGTCCTATATCTAGTTCAATGGTGCTTCTACCATATAGAGTTACTATTTTGAGGATATACCATCAATGAATACATATTGTTACTATCATATCGATCAGCTTCTAGTAAGGAAATACATCCCCTAAAGCTTTCTTCAGAGTGTTTTCATAACTATCTATAATTTATTTCAAAATTAATTCTCCAATGGCTAGTTTAATCATTTAAATCTAGATAGATAAATTTGTACTGAAAAATGATTATTCCTAAAGAACACTATAAATATCTTAAAGAAAAACTTAGACCTTATTATTTTGTTTCTCAGTATGTGGATTATTTTAATGTTATCCTATAATGGATAATTTGACATGGGGTGATATATATTCTATAGAAGATCCCTCATGTGAATACAGGTGAATAATAGGCACATGCAAGGACCCCGAATGATATATTCTCATACACTAAAAAATTGATAAATACAAGGGAAAATGTGATTGGATGAATCTAAAAAACTACTGTTTGAAGTAGAGAATCGTTTCTAGAAATATATGAAACCCTTTTTTACTGCAATTTTTATGAAACATGTTTGAGAAGCTTCTAATAAAAAATACAATTACTCGGAAAAGGTGAATAGTTACATATTAAGTGACACTACATTTTTTCATCTCTAAAATACTACCATTAATCTTATTATAAACATCCAAACTATTTTATTTACTGGATTTATTTTTAATACATAAACTCATGTTACAAAGTAGATTTTTCTTGTAATTATCTCTCTATTTTCCTAATTTTTACTCACATGACCAAATTTGGTAATATTTGTGAGACTAATGACTATTTCCATCCCACATATAACTATAGAGATGTCTTTGGGCCTTGAAATATTTGTGGGATAGTTCGTGAAAAACCCAATTTAGGATGTGGATCATTTTATTTTATAACAATTTCTAAGGCAGTAGGTGTTTCATAAGTGTAGGGAATTAACTATTTTGGTAAGACTAAAACCCATGTTAAAATTCTGCAATTATTTTTATGTTATGTTTTAAATATATTCTAATATAATCAATTTTAATTTTTAGTTTATTTAAAATTAATTACCTTTATATTTAACTAAAATTTGTTTGTTATAAATAATTTTAATATGAGTATTTCACATTCAAAAGATATAATATGTTAAAAATTATTTTATCAGATATATGATTGAGATTTTAAAAATATTTTTAAAAGATTAAATTATGTTATTTCACTATTTCTGTTATTTTGGTGATTTAATGAAATTAGGGATCTGATTTTTTATATTTTTTATTAAAAGATTATAAAATATTTTCACCCTCCCCCCTTATTTTTTCTTTGGGACCCGCATTTTTTATCTAATATTTTAAAAAATAACCCTTTATTCTAAAAAATTTTTAGCTAAATTTTATATAGTTATTATTTATATAAATTTTTATCTTGATGGATAATATATATTTTGATGGGAAGTCCACTAATTAGCCTCTTTATTTTAAATGATCTAACTATACCTATTTGTAGATTAAATTAAAATTTATTATACAGAGCACATAGTTTGATGTATATATTTTATTGAAGATAAATATGAAATACACCAGGGTACTAGAAAATATTGGAGTGATGCTACAAATGCTACATATGACTATAAGTAAAAATATTTTAATTCATTATAATATACCATAAGAGGGTATGAAATTAAAATAATTTATTCATATAGTTCTGCCATCAAAATTTGGGAACCATTTTCTATTTCTCATAAAGTAAAATCCAATAATAAAAAACTATTCTTCAAAAAATAATTGGTTAAATATGATACTTTTAAGATGAAGCATATTGTATCTATTTATGACATATATATTAGTTTTATCAAAAAATTATCCTCACAATACATGAACATTAAAAAATATTACTAATAAGGATCTAGTTATCCAATTATGAGATTTATACTTGAAAAATGGAGAGGAACCTATGTATCCATAAGGGAATCATGTGACAAAAGTATATTACGAGTTAAGTAGATAATTGGAATGATAACCATTTACGGTGAAGAACATTAAGTAAACCAAGAGGAAGTTGATGAGAATAAAATTATTTCAATATCCTTTAATACATCTGAATCTCTGAAAAAGTATATGCAAAAATATTAATGTTAAAGTGATGAGATATTTTATTTAGGAAGAGATGATATGATTTCTAATATACATAGATGTTTCAAAAAGGTCTACAAGAATAATTTTTTTCAAAAACTAATACTATATAGGTAATTAAGATAGTAGATATAATTAGAGAAAACAAAGTGGGGAGGATGGTTCTTCCTATTAAGAAACCTTATACGAGTGTAAGATGAAAGGAAACATCAATGAATATATTCCCAAGTTGAACTATTTGAAATAAGATGAGGAAATTGGAAATAATTTGATAATTTATATGAAAGTCATTTGGATTGTATTTGAGGATATATAAAGTTACTCAGACACAATAAGAGAATAAATAAATGAAATTGGTAATATGTGTTTCATGAAAAACAGATATGAGGTACTATATGCTTTTTCATAAATTATATATTCATGATTCTATTCCATCTGAAAATGAAAAAAATATTTAAAATATGTTTTATGAAATATTATTTGAATATTTTTACATGGTATAAGATACATTTAATGTGTTTATGGAAAAATTGATATGTATAAATAAGAATCATGTTTTGTGTTCTCACTTAAAAAATTATAATATGTTAGAAAATGTTAAAAATTCACAACTACTTAAAAAAACAAGGAGATGAATTTATCTAAAGATAAATTAATGATAGATCTGGAGAGGTTTTCTAATGGAATAAAAACTATAACAATGATTATTTTTAATAAAATACTCATAAATATATTATAGGGAACGATACATATATTGAAAATGGAAATTAAATAAGATACATTTGTCCCATGTTCCTATTATTCTAGTTATTCTCATAGATATTTTTCTTCTTGGACAGATAAATTATTTATATCATAATGTGTAAGATCTAATTTTAGGAAACAATTAAAATAATTATAGATTATAAATTCACTTTTTAGGAACATCTATATATATGAAAAAATATTGGTTTCAAAATAACTTTTTGGTTTAAATACATTTTTTATGAAACCTTCTTGAAATATTTTAGTATTAAATTATGGTATCTCGATAGTGGACGTTTTGAACATATGACTATGTAAAACTCATTATTTAACAACCTAAAAAATATTTATGGGGAAAATTTTAATTTTGGTGAAAATTATGAAGGAAAAATTATAGTACCTAGTCAAATCGATAACTCTTGTACAATTTTAATTTCTGAAGTTTAATTTTCATCTTGTATTCAAATGTTTATACTATTCATATTACAATTTTGTGATGATGGTTATCATGTGTTGTTTTGAAATAACAATTGAAATTTATTTTATTCCAAACGTGATTTATTTTTTAATTCTACAATAGATGATAATATTTATGATGTTGATTTAAATTATTTATCCTCTAATAATGTTTCATGTTTAAGTGACATTTATAAATAATATTTAATTTTTCAAAGGAAACAAGGATATTTAAATAATAATTCCATTAAAATATTACTAGTAAATGATTATTCAAAGATCTACACAAAATATAATTCTTAAAAATTAATTTAATCCTCATCAAAACGTAAAGAATCAGAAAATATCATTCAAACTAAGGAACCAAGTATCATCTTATCAACAATTAGAGTTTGTTTAAATGTATTTGTTTTGAATGTATAGAGTTTCTAGTATTGAAGGAGTAAATTATTACTATGTTATATTTGATGATTATTCAATATATACTTGGTTGTTTCCCTTCCGTATAAAATTGAAATACTTTCTTATTTTATTAAATATTCAAGATGAGAAAAAATATTCATGAAATTAGAATTAATAAATTAAGAAGTGATCATGCACATGAATTTAAAAATGAATATTTTGAATATTTATTAACCCAACATGGATATAGTCACTATTATTCTTCTCATCGTACCCCATATAATAATTCTATAGTATATAGAATAAATTTAACCCTTCAAGAAATTTCATAGACCATGCGAAATGAGTATGATTTACCTATTTATTTATAGTGAGAATCTTTGGAAACATATTAAAATATAATTAATAGAATTATAATTATAACTCTTTTAAAGAAAATACCTGATGAATAATGGAATTGTAGAAAACCAAAAGTTTGTTACATTAGAGTTTTGGGTGGAAAAAACATTATACTGAACTAAAAATAGAATTTATACATGTTTTCTACAAAAAGTGACGATAGAATTATCATCAAATGTTTTACAACCCATAAATCATATATTGTATTCAATAAATGGATAAAAATTTTCTTATAATATGCTTATATAATATTTTATAAGTTATATCCATATGATTTTAAGACCCCTTTATAAAATCTAGGGGATATTCATTCCAATCAAGAATTTAATTCAAATCATAGTGATAATTATTTCAGATATCCTATAGAAAAATCTCCAACTTATGATAAACACCCTAAACCAAAACCCATATATTAATATGACGTTTTAAACACTTATATTCCATCAGTTATTAATACTCATAAATATCACCCATTATATAATTTTTTTGGAGGTCTATATAATAGAACTCATACTAAATCGTCTCTTATAAGTCCTGTTTAACATCAAGACTTATTATCAAAGCCTGAACTTGGGAACATATATTATGTAATTATTAATAAATTTTAAATAATTTAAATTCATAGTGAAAATTATTAGTTCAAAATAAATGGAGTCTCAGATCTAATTGAAAGACCATAAAACTAATTTACTAGTGTCATTAAATGATTGTTTAGAAAAAAGGGTGATGATTCAAGAACCATAATTAGAATGAAAGTAACACTGGATGAACAATGATATTGTCAAAAAGAATGTATTGACTATGAATAATCATTTCCTCTAGTATCTTGGATTAAATCCATCATAGTGTATATTGACTATGTAGAACAAATAAATTTTTAATGATATCAAATGAATTTTAAGAGTGCATTCTTAAATGGTTGTATTTTATATGAAATTTTTTTACCCATTTAAGGAATTAATCCTTTAACATCACCTGATTATCTTTATTTCAGGTATGTGACTAATTATTTTTTAGATACCATTACGGCTAGTCTTCTATTTCATCTAATGGGATTCTTATTCCTTCCACTATTTAGAAGGCTAATCTCAAGAAAAAGGACAACACAATTATAGTTCCTTTGGTGATTTCTCTTTTCCTTCATATTATTTACATAAATATGTAATATTTTGAGAATAAAAATAAGTTTTCAAAAGAGTATAGGGATTCCATCAAGAAAACCATGGAATACATGTGTGTCATGTTTATTATTGGGGAGCTATCCCTTATTGAAAGTTTAGTGTGTTTATCTATACGAGAGCGTCTTATTCCATAAATCTAACTCCATCGACTCCATCTTCATTAGATACTGGTTTAAACATATCTATAGTTAGACTTGAGCTTCATTTTGGGTGGATGGTCTTTCTTATTTTCACCAAGATGATAATCTCAGTATCAAGTCTCATGGGGAGCTTACTTATATGTTTGTAAGATGATTCTTAAATGATGTATTTAGTGACCGAGAAACTATCACTACTACTATTAAATAATATCTCTCAAGTATTTATTCAAATAATGATATTAAATAAAATTTTAGGTTTAAAACATGATCATTATTTCTTTAACATGGCCCTAAAAAAGTGTGTTTAATGTTTAATACGTTAGCACCTATTCCAAATATGTTTAGGGTAAGTAAATATGACTTGTTCAATGAATTGGAGAAAAATGGTTGATTTATCACTATGTATGTGGATTTTATGTTACAATTTTTTACAATAAAAGGATAGAAGTGATAGATCCAAAAGTAAATCAGGATTAAATTCCTCTCACTGGATCTATTTCATCACCTACTTATTCCACTTTATAGACTCTATATATTACAATTAGTAAATTTATACTTACCCATGTTGTGCCTATGAGGTCGCTTTGGAAGGTGGAATCTATCACTGTTTTTTGGCCTCTTTTACCTCAATATCAATATTCCCCTTCTCCTAATATTTATAGCAAATTGGAGGATCTAAAGGATCCTATATCTAGTCATGATTCAATAATTCTATAGACTCTTCTTTACCATAAATGGGGATTTTTATTTTTTATTATTATCCTATATGTAATTTATTTTCACATTAATATATAATGAAAATAATTTTAGTATTCATATTTTAGTTTCCTGTTATATATTTTTCTATTTTAATTTCTGTCCTTTTGGATAATCCAAATGGAAGAGCATAACTGAAAAAAAAAATTCACAATGATAATTATATCAAATATGATCCACGTACTTGTACAGATTGAATGTATAACTATGTGTATACCATCTTATTTTAGACTATTAACAATAATATTCTTCTAGAACAATATTTTTAAATATTAATTTTTTTGTGGTCTAAATTCCATGATTTGGGATCATAAAAAAGGGGGAGAACATTCATAAAATTATTATTTTAATGACAACATCTCAAGTTCGCAACCCCAAGAATTCACAATGTATACTCTTTTTTAAAATCATATATTTTTCAGTAATAATGATCATTGTTAATTTTAATACTCTATTGATTCTAATTAGTCCCTCTTAATTACCCTATAATTATAATGATCCTCTAGTAATTTTTGGTGGTCCTCTTCATTTTTCATATCAATTCCAACAAATATTCAAGCATCTATCTATGGTAATGAACGGTAAGAAATATTTTTGTTCTTCATGTTTATAATATCTTTATTTTTATTGTTATAAACCCTGTACCAAGTAAATAATATCTAGATATATGGTCTAGGGATCATTTTCATAGTAAATATTTATTATTCAATGATAGAACAGAAATAGGATCCCTAAAACTGTTACTAATGTAATGATTCATCTTTTAAAACATTTTTATGTAAGTGGGTTCTCTGTCATTCCACATTCATTTATAATTAAAATTATTTTTTTTATTCAAGGATTAAACATCATTATTTTACTATAATACTAATGCTAAACCCCTTTTATAAATACATCTTTCATTTTAGTCTTTAAATATTGATTTTAGAGTGATTCCCCAATTATTTTAAAATAAATTATTTTTTAAATTTTTAAACAAAGAAGGTTTTGGGTTTGCGAAATTGATATGTACTACATTTGAATGAATTTGTATGCATATTTTAAGGACCTAATAGGATAGACATGTTCATGGATTTTATTATGGGTATACTTTTTTATACCTCCAGTTGATAACTTGAGAGTAGGGGGATGGATTTTTTCTCATGGTTTGGACTTTCTAGAGGGCCTATTGAGACATGAGATGCACTGGGTTGGGGCATTGAATTTGTGTGTGGGTTCACTGAAGGAGTATTATTTAGTGTGATTTATTTAATTTAATTATCTATATATATCTTGATCATTATTTTCTATAGTTTTAATCTATTTTAAATTATAAATATGAGCAAACAAATTCATGTTTTAGCGGCATGTTTGGAAAGTCTCAGGGTTTTCATATTTGTTTATATACTCACAAACTACATATTCACCATAGGGTATATATATACATTTTTCTCATGATACAGCTAAGGGTGATATTTTATATTTTACTAGTGTAATATCATGATATCTTAGTCACATTTGATGGGAATTGGATAATGCAGATGGTCATGTAATGTATTTTTTGTGGTTCCACTTAATTTCCATGGAGTCTTATATGCTTTGGGATTTTTTATGCTTAATAATTTCTATATTATTACTATTTCTTTGGTTATAGATTATTTATTTCCTTGTATTTTGATAAATATTATATTATGAGTTATATTATGTTTCTTAATTATAATTTATTTTAGGTTGTTTACCTAAGAGAGAAACATCCCCAAATATTTGGTAAAGCCCATGGAATTGGTTTCCATCCATAAGTGTACTTTAGATATCACCAATGGTCAGTGGAATTCAGGTTCTACCCAATCTAATTTTTTGGGGTTAGGATATTACTCTATCTATTCCATATTATATTAGCTATCATAATAATACTTAAAATATTAAAATTTTGGTAATTACATTCAACAAATAGTTATAAAACATAATATATTTCTGGTTTTTTAAAATATTTGGATACCTTCATCATTAAAAAACAATAAAATTTTTATTTTTAAATTTTTTATTCATTAGATCATCACATAGTTGGTAAATAATAATCCAATTATATTTTAATCCATCAATATATAAATTGTTTGTAGTGATAATATATTATTAAATTCGAACCTATTTGAAGTCATAAAAAATACGTTAGGAATTTTTAGTAAATCTAAAATTACATCCTTTATATATTTTGATTGTTAAAAAATTTGAAGCAATAACTTTCATGTTCCTTGAACAACCACAACCTATTTACCATTTTTTAAATCATAAAATCCCAATAAAAATATCCCAAAAAATAACATTTGTGATATTTTTATACCTATGAAATAATGGGTCTTATCATATTATAAAATGATTTCAAATGAAGAAAATAAAAATTTCAGACATTTATTTATAGGTAACATAGATGATAAATATTTTTAAATATTGGATTTCATGTGATCATTAGAGTATAGAAATATAAAATGAACACTCATTTTCATAATTTAATTTATTAATATATCTAAAACTAATAGAAAAAAAATATTATCTTTAGATATTTTATAACAAATTTCCTTCATAATTTATGTTAATGATCTCATAACAAAAACATGTTTTATTTTTATTATTTTTTTCAAACTTATGGTTGATTCATAATTTTTTTCCATGAAATATTCCAAATATATATAACATTAAACATTAAAATTTATCTATGAAATAGATGTTTTCATTTGGAATATCTTTAAATTTACATTCATAAACCTCTTCCTTTTTAGAATGACAATCCTTGAGTTTTCAGTTTTCTTTTTGAATAAACTCTAAATCATCATGGACTTTTTCTTTATATATATAAATTTTATTCCGTATTTTTTTTATTTTTCTCTAATATTTATCATATTTAATTAATTAGTATTACTATATTTACTTTATAGATCCTTTTTTATATATAAAATTATAAAAATCCATCAAATACTTCTTGAACTTATCATATAATTCATAAAATCTCAGTTTCTGAGAATCATCATCGCCTTAAGAACAATTAGAATCACCTACCTTATTTGATGAATCGATTAAACATAGAATTCCTAATTATACTTCAGAACTGGATTCTTTAATTTAATCTATGTTGATATTATTACTCTATCAAGCTTAAAAATATCTCCTCTAATTTTTGATTAATTTTTTATTTCATTATTTTATTATCTTTTTTAATTCATATTTATTGTTCACTTTCCCCTTATATTTTTTATAGGTTACTTTTAGAAAATCATTAGTAACAATATTACCTTTATTTCACCAATTATGATCATTATGATGGTAAAAACTCATAGTTCATCTATGATATAATTTCTTATTTTTTTTTATAATTTGTTAGAATACTTATATAAAATATCCTAGTCATTTACCTATATCTCAAAATCATATGATTAAGTAGAAACATTCAAAGATATAAATTTATATACTTTATTTTTAGTGGATTCTTACTTAGTAGTATTTATGTATTCTAATTATTATCGTATTAATGAACCATAATGTTCATCATGTGTATATTCCTTAATGTTATTGATTTCATCCATTTTCACTTTATTGGCATGGAATTTTTATTTAAAAATATATTTCATTCTATAAGTACAATATTATATATTTATTTTATAGAGTCACTCATGCCCTTAAAAATTATATTGAATCTATAAAATGTTTTATTAGTAGTCATATCATAACCCATTTTAAATTCCCTGTATTAATATCTGAGGTAACCAGCTTTAGTTATTTTTAGATTAGCCTATCCATAAAGAGTGACATGTGATATCCTCAAATATCATTAATAATTTTATAATAAAAAGTATGATTGAACATTTTTAATCAAATTTCAGGATATAAAATATTCATTACATTTTAATTCATGACATAAGTAAAATAATCATTACTAGCCAAAGTTTTTAGCTAACATTCTAGTAGCTTGAATGTTTTAACAATTAGGAAATCATAGTATATTTTTAAATTCTTAAGGATTATTCTTTTTAGGAATACTAGTATCCATAATCATCTCATTTAAAAATAATGGTATCTAAGGTATCCAACCATCATTGGAATTTGAACCTTCCATCTCAAATTTTCATTTCCATAAACAATTATTTCTAATAAATTATTAGATATATATATATATATAACAATGATAAAAATTCTTACAATGACCTTTTCTAATACAATTTTTTTCAACTTTTCTGATAATATGAAAAAGGTATATAGAGGTTCAATAAAAAAATATATATGATTTAAATAATTATCAGAGCTAAGATAATTACCCAGTGAAAACAAAAATGAAAAAAATAACACTAATTTATATATATAATATTTTGATCAATGTGATCGTATGTAAACTCTTAAAAATCCCAATGTGAGATTATAGTTCCCAAAATATATATGACCTTAATTTTTAAATTATTAAAACCCATTTTTAATTCACTTTTCACACCTAAATTAAAACCCCAATCATTACTTTTTCACACTTGAAGGCACAACCTAAAAACTTATTTTTTAAATGTATGAATAACAAATCATACCATTATTCTGACTATGTCTCAACTATGACCCTTTCCATTTACCATACAACCGAAAGACCATGAAACTTGATCCTTTTATTAAACTAAGGAACAAGTAAGATCTCTTTATTCATAAGGGTAGTATAACCCAACACAAAGGACCTTTTTTTGGATGGAAAATCTTAAAAAAATTACACATAATAAATTTGTAAGAAAAAGATAAAATAATTCGACTAAAATAATGGTAGATCTCAATATCAAGGTATAATGTATCATGATAACACTTTAATTGAGTTTATTGATAATGTTTCTCCACGAAATATCATAGAAACTATAATCTATAAATGAATAGTTCAAGTATCCTCGAATCTATGAGAAGAATGGGTTCTATCAACTTCATTATATATAGTGTTATTTAATACACAATATTTTTTGTTGGGATAGTTTCATGTATATAATAATTTTAAAAATCAATATTGTTTTCATTATTTTTATAAATTAGTACTCCCAGCATCATTTCATCTTTATGGTGAATAGACCCTAAAAGTAAAGATACATTTTGATAAAAATGGTGAGTAGTGTCACATGGAATTAAAAATAAAACTACATAGCAAGTAGTCTATTTTCCACATGTCATGTAACTTGTTAGTTGGGGTGGATTATGTTTTCACATTTTTCAAAAAATCACATGAATAGTAGTTAAGGTGAATGTCATACATTTTTGTTGGTGTGTAATTTTCGATATACAGAGTTGGTTAATTTTTCAAATGTGTCATGTAGAGTTAGTTTCATAGCCTTAATGTGTACTAGGGTCACGTAATTATCTAACCATTTCTACCTACAGATTATATGAATTTTTTCTTCATGTATTTTAGTTAGAATGCATTAATAATCTATAATATAAAAAGAAATAGAAAATTCCCAACATAAATCACTATGAGAACATCATTTAGATTATTTTTGAATAATATATAAATATTTATATGTTTGTATGATGAATTATATACCTTTAGGGAATACATGTTGTCTCCCCCAATAGAAATTTGGTGAATGTTGGATCGCACACCATGTAATGGGAAGTACATCACAAGATAATAAAAAATGTGTTACACATATTTTACAATTATAATATTTGTCTTAAATTTTTTTCTTGGTAGATTCATCATAGGTCTCTAACCAAAACTCAGGTTTGAGAATCTGAGTTATTAATATTTATTGTTTATTCATATAGAACACAATGGTACATCCATATTTTTTTGTTAATGATGATATATTAGGTGGAAAAGAATAATAGTTTATATGGCTTCATAAATTTAATGATCACATTATAATAAGATGACTATAGTAGAAACAGTGTCGGTTACTCCTATATGGATTGGTCGATTATAGATCATGGGTCCCCCATATTCTTCTAAATATATAAAACTCTATCACATATTTTAGGAACATGTACTAAAAATTTGGAATGGTATTGGTACCCCATTAATCCTTATAAAATCATGGGTCCCTAAAATAATAAATATAGTGTGGTGATACAATACATAAATGTAATTTTGTTCATCTATACATGAGGTTACGTACTCCCTCATTTGATGTGAACTACCTGAAGAGTTATTGTTTCCCTATTGAGCATTGGTACTCCCTTAGAAAATTTATATCCCTCAATGAGGAATAGTATTCCCAATATGTTTTTTAAGAGGTGATATTGTTTTCTAAGATGGGTTTTTGAAATTAATTGTTTGTTCATTGCGGTTGAATTCATTAATGATTAGACATATATAATGCGACTTTCATCTATCATGTGAGTCCTCTTTTGTCAATGGATACATGAATCAATTTAAAATATATTTAATTGATTATTTGTTCTATTATTATTTTTTTGGGGGAATTTAACTGGGTATATTAATAGTCACCATTACATGAACTTTGTTTATACCCATGTTGTGTCCATGATGACGATGCATTGGTCATAGGTGATCCCAATGGACCTGGAGCTAGTAGATCTTTTTCATACAAGTGTTTGTTGGATTTCATTCTAATGGTGTTTGGTTCAACATTATAATGGAATATAGCCCCATTATTACTCTTTTTAGATTGGGTATCATCCTAGGTTTTTGGGGTTTTATTGTACCTACTTATTATGTCTCTCATTTATGATTGTTTTTGGATTATTTTATTATGTTACTTATATATTTTGTTATAGGTATTCATCTCAGGCATTACTCTCAAGAATCTATTAGACATACTTTTATAATTGAATGGTATTTTTTGGATGGTAGTATATGGACTCCCATTTTTGATACATACATTCTTGGTGAATTTTTCATTCCCTTGTCCTATTGGAGGTGGGCTTGGTGTGGCACACTCATCTTCTTTTAGTCTGCATTTGACCTTGACTATTCATGTCAAGTCAAATATATATGAGATATATTGAGTTGTATATTTGGATATTGGAGGATGTTTCCATTTGAGGAATATTTTTAGGATCATAAGAAAATGTTTTCAAGTGGTTTTGAGTAACATTTATTAACATGAAAACCCAATATAGTTTCATTATTTATCATTTATTTGAGTACTAGTTTCTACATCATTGTTTAGGATTAATTATTTCTTCTAATAAAAACAATGATTTTAATATATAATTATTTAATATTTCATAAAATGTTGTGTAGATGAAATTAATTGAATATTTTAATCAAATTTTCATTTTTGGATCATGAAAATGATTAATTTTTCATGATTTTAGTTTTCCATTTATTTTAAAGAATAAAAATATTATTTTTCAATGAGAATTTGTTTATAAAATTTCTCTAGGATTTATGATGATCATACTTTATTATTTCTACACTTAATGATTTTATATTGAAATTTTTTATGGGGGTAATTTTTTATTGGTAATTTAACATATTTATTATGGGTCCAAGATGAGTTTTTTTATATTTTTAATGACTAGACTTCATTGAATTCATTTTTTATATGTTTTGTAAAATATTTAGATTTTGTTTTAAAAAGGGTTCCACTGACATTCAATTGACAGGGATCACCCTACTTTATACAGGTATGGTATAGAAACATGCTACAATATAAAGAAATAAATGTATAAATTTGGTAATGTTTTTTAACTAAACACAAGAAGACTACCATGATCTCTATATTGGCTATAAATTTATTTAAACAACCCCCCCAACTGAGAGCATGTGAAAATATAAAGTGACCATATAAAAAATATGTAACATACCAAAGGGTATATACAAACTAATTCTAGGTTTTTATTGAATTCCTGAAAAAAAAATATCTACTGACCATGCTTGTAGGAGAAAATTAATACATGATGAAATAAAAATTGATTGCAATAGTAAAAGGAAAATGTACCACATAAAAATTTTTAAACTCTCATGAATATCAATTTTGGTATTTTTCTCCTCGCATTTGACTAGAAGACTAAATGACATCTACCATGTCTATATGAAAAAGATACGACCCAAAAATAACCTACTGTGATCAACATTCCATGGCTTTTATGGTTAATTATGATGAAATTTTGAACAAATGGTAACTGAAAATGATTTGAAGATTGATATAAAGCTCATCCGAATAGGATCACCATTGAATCTATTATTAGTTGAGTATGTGGATATTAATTTAAATTCAACCTCTCGTATTGAATACCACTTGGTAAAAATAGACAACACCTGCTCGATAAATCTAAAACCAACCACTTTTATTTTTTGGAATTATGGGAACAAAAATCAAATGTGTGATCTTTATGGAATTAAAACCATACTAATGTATGGAATCATGAATTGAGGAAACGAGAACCTTGTTTTTTGATGTGGAATAGAAAATCAAACCATGAATATTATGAGTATGCCTCACAATTAAAATAGATAACCATGTCTAAAATTTCATGTCAACTTCAATAAAGGAGTCATCTGAGTCTAACAATGAAAAGTTGAAGGACTCTATTCCAACTCATTTTAAGAATATGTTTTTTTAAGCTATTTGGGGAGTATTCTATATTATCTAGATTCCAATATTGTGTTAATTATGGATGATGTTTTTATGCCTTACTGATATATGAGGTAATTGAATAGTACAAACACAGGATTAGGAAATCTACATTTGATATCAATGGTATAATGAATTAATGATTCTTAAACCAAGATGATTAATGATGTGATCTGGATATTTTATCAAGGTAAAACATAAATAAATCAATCAAATTCTGGAAAAGAAAATTCTATGTTTATTCCTTGGTTTGGTTTTTTTAAGGTCACCATTGAATGATATGGGGTCCTAAGATCCCTAATTATGTGGTTCTATTTATTTATAAGGATTCACCCATGGTTCTCAACTTATTATCTATGTAAATATCAATCATTGAAATGAGGATGCTAGTGTATGGGTCCATGATTGAGTCTGTATATTTCTTATGAATTGAAATAATCACCATTGTAAAAATAAATTCATGTTTCTCATGATTTCTTAATAATATGGATGAGATGAAAAAATAAAATATTAAAGTGTATTGATTATTTCGAAATGAAATTGATTTCATGTATAGATGTGACATTGAGTTTTTCTAGCATTTCATGTTCAAGAAAATATAGGGCGGGGATTCAAAAATTAAATCAAAAAATTGATCTACATTATAAGGCCTAGGAATTCTATAACTTAGTGTGGCCCAAATATATGAATTGGCACAAAATTATAGAGTCAAAAAATTTAGGTCACGTTAATAAGAAAATTAAATTTCCCAAATCGTGTAACATGAAATCAACTATAATGTTTGATATTTTTCAGTCATTTTTATCAATCAACAAATATAATCATATTAAAAGAATGATGTTTGGAGATATATGTTTTGAGTAATCATAAACTGTGGACTTTTCATTTGGAAAACATCTTAGGTTTGAATCATGGCCACTACAATGGATGGAAAACTCAAGGTGGTGTGTCTTGTATTATAAGATATTTTCTAATATCATTTCAGTTTTATTTGTAGCTGATGAAAGGAACCTCAATGTGATTTATATGGTTGTTTTTTTGTAACTTAATATGGAACCACTTTTTTCATTTTCTATATAAGACAATCACTCCTCACTTTGTAATGGAATTATTGGATATGATAGGATTTCCCCATTTAATAAAGATAAGAACTTGTTTTAACCCATAAGCATCCCCATTTCATTTACAATATAATATTTTTTAGTTTGTAATGAATTTTCTTCATTTATCTATGTGTTGTGACCTTTATTTTTCAGAGATAAAGGTTTAATATTTGATTGAAAATCATGCAAGAAAAGCTCATAGAATATAAGAAAATAGTGCATAATTTATTCATCAAATTATACTCACTATTGGATGTATGTTATGGTTATGGGGAGATACAAAATTATAACCACTCATTTGAAACATTTCAATTATTTTCCGCTCAATAATTGACCACTAATTTTCATAGATTAATCAGATGAAATATATTATTTATTATGGTTACATGATTTGGTGATTTTTTCAATCTTGGGAGATCTCTCATTAATTAAAAAGATGTTATATTATTGAGTGTTTATAATTTTTAGTTATATTGGTTTGTGAGTGGAGAGATCAAGCATGCACTGAATGAAGTTGATAAATTATGGAATCTATATAGAGATTTGTGATGGGTAGTTAATAATGGAAAAACCAGGGTATGGCCCCTTTTCATACTAATTTTTTCAGTTTAATACATTGACTTTATTTTCATTCCGTTTAACAAGAAAATTATGCATCAGTCCGCTTTCCACATGTTTTCCGTGAAATAATGGGAGTGTAAAAAAGATTAATAGGGGTCGATATTACTGAATAAATGGAAGTTCATTCATTAGAAAAATACCCTATCTTTGTATATAATATATTCCATCTAAAAAAGAAATAATTTTTGATGAGGACCTTCAGTTGACCTTCCATTAACATGGAACCATTTCAACGGAGTTTGGAAAAGAATTTAGTTATCAAATTTTCTAGAAAATAATTTATTATTTCAAAAAATATAAAAAATCAATTAAAATAAATAATAAATTTAATGGATACTATCAAACCCTTTGAATACCTTTTTGTATATTTTTATTATAAGCCATAGAAAATTTTTAATATTATTACTTAGGATGATTTTAATGAATTCATTAATGTCCTTAAATTAGATTAAGAAAACATATTTTTTGGAATGTTTAGTAATATTACATAAATATTTTTCACCATTATTTTTATTTTTATATAAGAGAATAGGAGGATAGTGTGAGAATGAGAAATAATAACCCACCCTCTTGACCTTTCATGTATTTTAGCAGAATATGGAAGTTGTACTTAAACACCACCCACAACCTATCACTCAAAACATATTCCCAAAAGATCAATATATTGAGAAAGAATTTAAGAGGAGGAATTATATGGGTCAAAACGATCTTGAGAAACCCATTCACATGTTTTAATATTATTATTTAGTGCTTTATTTAATTATATTTTATTTTATGAATTGTCTAATTAATATAAAAAATCATCTAATAGAACTAACACAAGGCATCCTCTCCTTAGTAATGGAAAATACTAAAAGGAGTATTTTGTAGTTTTAAAGAGATGATAGAGGTGGTATACTACCTCACTTCTACACAAGAAACAATCTTGGGTTCACCGATTACTCTTGGGGAATAATAACTTGCACAAATTTCTAATAGATGAAAATTTTATGGAAAAATAAATTATTATTTTTAGTAATTATTATATTAAGGATTAATTTGATGTTAAGTTTCCATATATAAAAATTGAAACATTATATACCATTTTTAAACTACGATAGATACTTCATCGACCAAAACTAACACTTAATTTTGAACTTATGTATCTCTTTGTTTTTCTTAATAATTTTTTGTTTTGGGGTTGCTAAAGAAGAGGTGGTGTTAGATCTCTGCATATTTGTAAACAATTATTGGGAAGAATTTACAATATTCAATGAGTAAATAATATATGGAATTTTTAAATAGGATTAGTAACATCCATGAATTAAAATCCAATAACGCATGCACTCTAACTCTCAAGATGAATTATAAGGGAAACCCATACATACTGCTTCCCTTTCCATTATCCAAAAAAAGATGTACTTCCAAGGATTGAAACATGAAATAAGATAATGTAGCGGGATCCACATGTTGTAAAAGTCAATCAATAGTAGTTTGAAAATAATATGTAATTTATTGAGAAGAAAACACAAACCCCTTCAAATTGGGGTTGAACTGAAATATTGTCCAATTATCAAAGATATAAATACCACAATCATTACTTGTCTTGTCACAATATTTTATTATTGTTATTTTTTTTAAAGTACTCATTTCAGAATTATTGGTTTATGTGTTATATGACTTGTTGTATAAAATGAATAGTCTTTGTATCCCCATGGTGCATAAATATAAAAATACACTCAATTGAAAAACGTGGAACTGTAGAAGAATCATTCTAATATTCACGTACAAGAGGAGATAAAATTATGATAATACTATATGAAACCCCTCGGACTCAAACCACAGTTCCTTTTCACATTTTTCATAACATATATATTACTAATTCTCTTCTATTATAAATTTTTTAGGGAATTTGAATAACCAACCAAGAGACTTAATAATCGAAAAATTGAATTAATATTTGGTTTTGAACAAATGAAAAAAAATATTTATACCAAGGGAGAATTGGTATAATTTATATACATTTTAATGTTGCCAATTTATTTTTTAAAATATTATTCTAATTATTATGGGTGAAAAGTTTATAAAAGTATTATTCTACATTATAAGATTTTCAATTATTAATTTTGGTCATTTCTAGTTTCTTGATCATTTTAATTAAGAATTATCCAACTTATATGCACTTTCATAAACACTTTTAAAAACTAATGTTGACCAAAATAAATTTTATGATTATATTTAAAAATTATCATTCTATATTTTATAAATATATCACGGTTATATGGAACTATATGCATGTTGGAACTTTTTTTTATTTTTTTTGCGGTATAGAAAATGGATTTTTACGGAACACTATAAATCCTCCAAATATATTTTTTCAATGATAAATTTAAAATTATATATTGAATATTTATTTTATGAATGTTTCAACCATAATAGGAATCAAAATTAAGAACAACTTTGAGTTTTAATCATGGGGTATAGATTAATAAAATGTTCTTTAAGGACGTTTCAATGTGGTACATATCCCAAACCCACCAATTTTTTGTTCATAATTACCTCTATTTCAATATAATTTTAGGATCGTACCTAGTTATTTTAATAAATATTACATGTTTTATTATTAAATCGAAATTAAATGTACACTTCCTTGTAAATATTTCATTATTATTTTATAGATTTAATTGATTATGATTTTTTTTTTGATTTTCATGATTATTAAGTGATTTTTTGAGTTGTATTCTTGAAATTGTAAATTGGAACATTGAAAGAGACTGTTATTAGATAGATTTATGTTAAATTTTAATTTTTACATGATCAAATTGAATGTTTGAACTTGAATTTTGTAACTTATACAATATAAAAAATAATTACGATCCAAACTCAATAGATATTAATATAATTCCTTTAAAATTGGAGTGAAATGAGAAATTAATATCTCATAGTGTATCATTAAGTCATTAGGAAAAATAGTTTGTGTGTGCGTATGAAAATAAATAATGATATTTGAAAATTCGATATTTTAACTTCATGTATAAGTCCATGAAAAAGTTATATAATTGTTTCAAAGTATTAAAAATTGAATTTATTCATATGAGGGGAATATTAAACCAAGGAGAGGATGATGAATATAATTTATAGAAATTTTATATGAGTTGAATAAAATAAGTAAAAGTTGAACATTAGTTTGTGAAACCTATGAAAAAATAAAAAATTAATTTTATTTTTCATAATTTTTTAATTACACATAAATCATACCTTCTACGAATCCTATAACCCTGTCATGGTTTTTAATTGATGTTAGGCACTGATAGATAACCACATATGAGGTAGAAATTTAATTTTGAATTTGATTTATCAGTGATTTATTTTATTCCAATACATTAATTTGGCACTCGGAATAATGGCTTATTTTTTAGATCCATTACAAATAAATAAAATAAATTTTTTATCTAGGGAGTTAAGTAGCTTCTGTTTCATGTAATTTCATGTAGCCTTTACTTGAGTACATATGGCCACGTTAATGTTAATTTTTTATTTTTGATATTTTAATGAAACACATATGCTTTAAATGAAAATTTATTCAAAATTTATAACACTATGTTGTAAATTAAATTATTTGAATATATTAATTATAGGTACATTTTTTATCCACGAAAATGAATAATTTTTTATTTAAAATTTTCATTTATTTAAATGAACAACAATTTTTTTGTGATTTTTAAATTAGATTTTTTGTAACCTTTTCTGATTAATTTTTATATTTATAATTAGTTCTTTCCTCAGACTATATTTTATTTTAAAAATTTTGTTAGAATCATTTTTAAAAAAAATTAAAATTTTCTATTCTGTATCCAAATTGTGTTTTTTATTTTTGAAATTATTTTCTTTATTGAATTTGTTTCAATGTTTTTAGGACCTCTGTAAAAAAATTAATAAAAATAAGACTGCAGTCACACAAATGACCATGATAAACATTCCACATGATGCATTAGTTTAGAAACTAAACATATAATATGTTACTTCATATCTAAATTGGGTAAAAGTGTTAAAGTAACTATAAGAAACGTTTCATGACCACTATTCTGATAGTAGTTGCCTCTAAGATATGACCCCAAAATGAAACTATATGTAAACATTAAATGAATATATAAATAAATAATAATAATTATTCAAGGAAAATACCAACTAATTCTAGTTTTGTAAAACCCTCGTGAATAAAATTTTTCCCAATTTTCCTGGGATAGTATATAATTGTATGATGAAAATAATATTGGCCAAAATATTAAATTTCTAACCTACCAGATACCAAGATTCAACATATGATGAATCTAAATTTTAACATGACTCTCCACATAATCTATTATAAGTTATATTGTGATCTACCATGTGTATAAGCAGAAGATACCAAAAGAGAAGAACCTCACATGGTCATCATATAATGGATTCCATGGTAAACCATGAAATAAGTTCAAACCTATGATAAATGAAACTGATCTGGATAATGAGCTAGAGAACACTCAAGGAAGATCAAAATTTAATTCATTATCGCTGGAGGAAGTGAATATTACTGAAAATTCGATGCATCCATTTTAGTAATGATCATTAAAAAATGAACACCACCTTAAAGAATAAAAAAAAATTCCTTCAATTATATGGAATTATGATTATAAATATTAGAGGTGGGAGCTTCGTGTAGTGTTGAACATGATGTTGAATCCAATATTGAATTGTTAAAATTGTAAACTAAATTTTAGATAAGAAATAGTGAAGTCGACGGGGAAGACAATGAGTATTTATCTTGATCTAAATAGAGAAAATTTTTTGGATGAACATATCTTGTTTAAAAAAATCACCACAGTTTGACCAAGCTAGGATGAAGGATTCTGCCCCAGTTAAATTTTGGAATATGTTTTATTGAGGCCTCATTGGGGTAATAATAAACAAGAACATGATTCTAATCCCGATTCAATCATTGGTGATTTTTATACCAACCCTCTTTATAAGATAATTGAATAGGTGGGATTTGAGTTTGGGACATCATCAATTGAAAATAGTGAATAAAAAAATTAAATATTCTCAATACGAGTTAAATTGTGATGGGATTTGTATATTTGTTCATGTGTGAATTTGAAAAACTTAATTAAAGAATGGAAATGGGGATTAGAGGCTTGTGTTCACATTTAATGATTCTTATTTCATTCCTATTTTTAAGGAAATGAATCCTTGGGCTCCCAAAAAATATACATATATTTCTTTTTTAGGATTCACACATGATTATTATATTAGTTCTTATTTGAATATCAAGTTTTATATCAGGGATGTTCATGTGTAGATTTAATATTCAATTAATACATTTCTTTTTAACTAAATATGAGAATATTTAAGATGGAAATATTGGGTTTCCTTGAGTAAATAATTACATAGTTTGTATAAACCAATGAAAAAATAATGTGAATAAGGGATTTTTGGATGAAATGTTTTTCATGTTATGATGTGATACTCATGGTTAATAATGATTTATATTGAAAAAAATATAGGTTGATGAATCACAAGGTGGATTTAAAACATGAATTGTATTATAAGGCCTCAGAATTAGATTAATGGGAGGGACCAATGTTGGGAATGGTCCCAGAATGATGAAATAAAAATAGTTGGCTGCCTATTAGGTGTAAAGGAAATTTATAAAATTGATAATATTCACCTCAAGATAATGTTTTTTTATTTTTTGGTTTTCAAATAAATCATGAAAGTTTATTGTAATCAATATAGAGAGATATATAAAAGAATATTTCAGTTATCATGGCCCTTGATATTTATATTTGTGTATCAACCAGAATTGGGATCAGGGTAACACATGGAATTTGAAATTTAAGGGAATCACATGTCCTAATTGGATCATAAATAATCTCACTAGTATTTAGTATAAATATGATAATGAGAACTTCAATGAAAGAAATATTAATGATTTATTTTTATTAATTTGGATATCACCACTACTCCATTTCAATTTCTAAATGAGGAGATTACCCCACACTCACTAATGGTATTATTGTACATGAGTTTAAACCCAAAATTCCTAGAGATAGGAACTTATTCTGACCCTTATTCTCTCCAATTTATTTTCACTATAACTATATTATAAATTTGTAAATACAATTGTCTTTATTCTTCCCCCAAATGTTGTGTCCTTCAAACTTAAAAGATTAAAATTTAATCTATGAGTCTAGAGACAAGATTGGAATCTCAAGGATACAAGGAGATAAGGTCACGGATGAAAGTTATGGGGATGTGGATTTTGGAAATAAGCCCCACTCACAATAAGTTTTACAACTCCTTTCCCCTTCATCATTGTCCTCATATATTCTAAATTTACTCAACCAAGTGTTCAGAAGATGTATTTTGTTTGCTAATACCATGATGATTACTTCAGTAAGAATGGATTCTTTCCTAGAGTTGTATGATTATGTGATTAATACACACTTGGGTGAGCAATCATACACATAAAGAATTTATGTGATTGAGTTTTTATTATTTTGGGTGATAGTGGTGAGTGATGGGAGAGATAGATCCAATACTAAGAAAGGTTTAGAAATGATCTTATATATATAGATATTTATGATAAGTAGTAGATTATATATCATAATTCTTATTGCTTACTATTTTTTATATACTCTCAAAAATCTATTTTTATTACTTTTAATTATAAAATCATATATCATCATTCTTCCCACATCCCCCCCCCCCCCCAAATAACAAAATCTAATAAGTGGGAGAAATTAATGATGAAATGGTCACAATACTTGGGAAATATCTTGTTCAGTTTTATGTTTTGTTCCATATTAAAAATAATATTTTTTAAAGAGGCCTTATGAAACTCCTTCCATTAGTTCAGGCAGACAATGTATCATTTTACATGAAATATAAAACTATTAATCATCTAATAACCTTGAGGTATTGTTTTTAAGATGTAATAGGAATATCCATGCATCATATAACATGTAACTTATAATATAAATTTGATTTTGTTTTTGAGTCAACTATATAATAAATTATTTTTTAATTATGGGTTCATATTATCAAATCAACGATTTCACCCCATAAATAGCCAAATCATGTGTATATGAAGGTTTTGGATAAGCTAATTGAATTAATTTATCCCCCAACCAAAAATTAATTAAACTATGAGACTTATATTCAATGAATTATTCAGGAAATATCCCCTACCAAAACAAATCGAGTTGTTTCTCCACCTATGTTATAAGGCCCCAGCCTTAAACCTTACTTAATATTGAATTAAATGAATAATTAACATTGAGGATATTTTCAGGTTTAGAGTTTTAGAGAATTAGAACAAAACTATTACATCTTAAAATATTACAAAGTAGACACTTCTACTAAGTCTCCATAAAATAAAAACTCTTAAAAAGAAAGATGTCTAGATTCCATGTTTTAGATAGCATGAAATTCCCTTGATCCCATCCTTGACCTTATTCCACTTTAAGTCCTGTGAAAAACATTTCGAAAAACATGGGGTGAGCATAAAAAGCTCAGTAAGGGATACAAAAAGAATGAAAACTGTTAGTTTTTCAAACATCAAGTAAACCATGTATACTATATCAAAGTAATACCTTCACCTTCATGATGTAGTAAAAAAAATCTTCACTGAATAAAGTATCATTACTTACCTTTTTGTAACCAAAGGATTACCACAAAACCCATATACAGAACACATAGAATATATAAAGGTAACTTGGGACATAAACATACTTAAGTGGAATAACCATACGGTTGACTTCCACACATATCACTTAATGGAATAGCCATACGGCCAATTTCCATACATACTTAATGGAATAGCCATACGGCCGACTTCCATACCCAATGCATTGGAGGTTATAATGTAACCACCCGTCCTGGTATTCACGGCACCACCCGTCATATGGTTTATAACGTAACCACCCGTTAAAATGTCTAAGCACCAGTATAAAATCATAAAACATAAAACCAATATAAAGGAAAGATAACATTTCCACATTTCAATCACAATATATCATAAATATATTAACATAATAGAATCCTTTATCAAAACCATTTTTAATACCAAAATACATAATAGAGTATATGGTATTTATTTTATTTTAAAAACATTACGGCTTGTTGAGGAAGCCAAAGACCAAATAATACTCGCGGCGGCGGAAAAAGTCGTTGTCACCGCGTACGTTAAAAAACATTCCTTTTTGTTGTTTAGTAAAACGCTTCGTAGAAAAAGATTCCTTTTGTATAAAAGTAAAAGTCAAAGGGTTTTATACACCGTAAAAAAAAGTTGTGTATAAAACGAAATATGCCTCAATGAAAGGAGATTGAGACGAAGTCCTTTACAAAGATAATTTTTAAAATGAAATAGATATATTATGTGTATTCACTATAAATACACATAAATAATGTACAAATAAAAGATATGACATAATAATATAATGACATAATTTGAAAGTAGGAGATTAACCCAAAGAATGAAAATTGGGTTAAGAAGTTCCCTTACCTTGGGTCCGACTTGACTCGATCATTCTTTAACGTCCTGAATAATAAACTTGAGTTAATTTATACATGATAAATAACCTTTTTAAAGTTAAGTATTCCTTTTATATCACTTATTTCCATGTTATAAACATTATGTAACCATTTAAGTTAATAATGTTTGTTTTGTCAATATTTTGTTCTTAAGTCGAATGTTGACTTCTTACAATTACATGTTGTTCATGTGGTCAAACGTTCTTTATATCCATAATGAAATTCCCGATTTGGATATAATATGTATCATATATATCCAGCATATACATGTATTTATAATATTACATAATCATTTAGAGGTAAGAAATGAAATGCACCGTTCATGGAGACGGTAAGCCGTACGTACGCATGAACGCTACTTTCATTTCTTTGTCATATTAGTGGAATTAAAACTAAATTAGAGGTATGTATATTTTAATTCCAGAATTATATTCATCATTTAGATATATCATTAATTATATATATACATTATATACATGTAATTTTAATAGTACATTACATTTGGGGATAAGAAATGAAATGCACCGTTCATGGAGACGGTAAGCCGTACGTACGCATGAACGCTACTTTCATTTCTATCTCATACTTTAATGGAAAGAAATAAAAATGATATAGAGGTATATTATAATTCCAGTATAACATCATATATAATAACTTTAAATCCGTCCTTTACACGTCCCACATATGGCATTAACGTATCACATCACTTTTAGGGGGTGGTAGTCTGCACTTCCTTAAATGAAGATATCGTGTTTACCCATAATGGAAACCATAAAGGAATGCCAAAAATGAAAAATACAGAATCTTAAAGAAAACATAAACATATTATATATCATATATAAAAATAGTGACATCATAATGGCCACCCTTGAAGGTGTTAAATGAGTATTGAACAATCATCGTTTCGGGAGGCAGAATTTCGCCATCCACGGAAACCGTATGTTCTTTAACCATTTGTTGTAGTTGTGTGAGAGTGTAGCTCAAATAAATATTATAACTACATCCTAGTATATTGGAGATACTGTTGTTGTTACAAAAGAAGTAAATAAAAAGAGTTTAGAGGGTTGGAGAAGCAAAATAAAACAAATGAACAAGAGAGAATGAATTACCTTTAAAAGTGTAACTCCCTTTTGATTTGAGCCTAAAGGATTCCTTTGAAAGGATTCTGCCCAAAGGGAATCCTCTAGGATGAGGAGAGTGATGTGGAGAGAGTAATTGGGCAGGGGTTGGCCGAGCCAAAGGCTTGAGAAGTGTGTGAAATGGGGTAGAGGTGGGGGCTGTTTATAAGAGGAGAGGAGGGGCACTTTTGGAAAGTAAAGAAATATTAATTTATTTGAAAATGTGTTTCGGTTTTAAAAGGTCCCACATTGAAATAATTCGTGGATAAGGTGATAAGGGTTCGAAATCCACTCATCCAATTGGTTTTGGCCATGTGTAGGTTTTATATTTTCCATTATCTTTCTATTTTATATAAATCATCTAATAATGATGTCATCACTCCATAATTATTATGTCATATATAATTTAATTTATTTCATGTCTAAATATTATAAAAAAATACTATGATGTAGGAAATCTTTTTATCTTTCCAATGACTATTTATAATCAAAAGTTGGACTTGTATAACCCCACTCAAAAAGTATTTTAGTAAAACTATTTATGTTAGTGTCATTTTCACTTTAACATTAAATAAAAATATATTAATGTCATTTTCCAACTAAAGTGGATCCATGGGGTCCCCAAGTTGGCCCATGGCTTGTCTTGGTCGGCCATGACTCCCCCAATAGGTGTAGGACAAGTGTCACGGTGTTTTCACATTCTTCTAATATCATTTTTACCTTAAACTACACTAATTACCTCTAATCGTGATTAATGAAAAAAAGTTACTATTCACCAAAATATTATTTTAATCTCATTGAACCACATTTTACTTCTTAATGACAACCATGTATGTCGGATTTTCAAAATTCAATACACATTAGTGATAAAAATTCATTTAACTGAAAAATCAGTTTGCTTGATTACCACTTAGTGGTTTCACTATTCATCAAAAATTGAAGTTTTTCAGAAAATTACCAAAAATTCACCCTAAGCTATATTTGATATTCCGAATTAAAAAATGAAGTCCATTTTAAAAAATTCAAAACATATAAGTCAAATTAATTAATTTAATAATTAATTCCCGCTGTCATGACAAATAGCGTGTTTTTATGAAACAATAAGTATCAAAAGATTGACACTAGTTTAAGTCCGTTTTCAAAGTGAAATTAATTCCAACGACCACTATTGGATTTAATGGTAAAAATATTTTCTAATTTAACTTTAAAAACAATTAAAATAATAATCTAATCATATAAATAATTTAGATTAAAAAGTGGTTTTGAATTAAAATACAACATTTTACACTATTCATAAAAAAAATGAACTTTATCAGAAAGGTACCAAAAATTTACACAAAGTAAATTTTCATGTCCCGATTCTAAAGAAGAGTTATATTTGGTCCAAAATAATGTATAAGAGTGATCAAAACTATATTTAATGATGGTTCACCATTAAAAGGTGATAAGTGAACCTTTAGTGAAAATTAGAGTATATATGCCCTAAAATTGAACTCTTTCGGTATTTTAAGCCTTTATCTTTTATTGGGTAAATGTAAAAACATTTAAAAACATATCTAATCATATTTTAGTTATTTCTATCCATTCCCGCCAGTACAACGACTACTTGTTAACTAACATTTAAAACAATGTTATTTTATTACTAGTGTGCTACGTAAGTTTCAAAGAAACTCATCGTTGCGTATCGGGTACGCTATCGAACATAGCAACCCCATTAAAATAAAATTAATATTTAATTCGTAAATATTAATAAATATGAAAATTCTTTATTCTTTATTTACCTGGGATGTTACATATGTATAAGTAGATAGAACCACCATTAGTTGTGTAGGAGCTTGACTCTCTACCTATGGATGTAAGGACCCTGTATTTTTTAACTTTTAATGTACATAATGTGTTCTATAACTTATTTAACATGATACACCCAAAAAATACAAACCACAACATTTTAAGAATATGTTATTAAAAAAGATATAAAAAACACTACGAGGGTAAAACATTAATATTTATTCTTTTTATACTCTGATTAATTAATATGAGTTAGTAATACAAATGTTATTTCCGATAAATTTCTTTTTATTTATATCATATATTTTCTTCAAAAAAAAATTAAATTTATAAATTTAAATTCCATAAATTAATTTTCATTTAATTTCTCATAATAAAATAATATTTGAATGTATTTTTGGTATTTTTCCAAAATAATTAGTTTTTATATGAATAGTCCAAACATTAATATTGTTAATACTACAAATTTTATATGAATTATATGTTTTTTTTACATTTTATGAAAATATATATTGTAATGTAAAATATGTAATTTTAAAAATCTTTGGTGACTCTATAAAATATTGCACAAAATTTGATAAAATTATTTTTTATTTTAGTGAAATCATTTTTTTTCTTCAATATAACTTAATATAACATTCTAAAATGTTGTTTTGAATTTTATTTTATTATGAAATAAATAATCATTAAATTTAAATATTTATTTTAAATTAATTCGAATAATAATGGTCGATAATTCGATTCTATTCAAAAAACATTTGGCCTAAAAGAAAATAGTGAAAATTGGTTTTTAGGTAATACATTCACTAAGGTTATGATTAATTTCATTACATAGAAAATATAGTTTAAAAAAAATTATATTGGAGATAATAATTTTCATTCGGTTTAATATTTACAATGTCATTTTTTGGTATAATATTTACATTAATATGACTAATGTTCAATACCATAATAATGGTCAAATAATTACTTTAAAATAAATGTTTTGTTAACATAAGTTAACTTAAATCAAATAAATAAAATTTAAATACATTCAATATCAAATATAACATATATTTAAAGAGGAAATGAAAATATACTAACACTTTTTTTAGTAAATTCTTACTAAATATGATTAAGAATACAAAATGGTCAAAATTAATTCCTCCTACAAGAGAATATTCTTAAAATTTGTCTAATTTTATTTTAAAGTCAATTTTAAAATATTTTGAAATTTAATTGGATTAAATATATATTAAATTTTATTTTAACACCCCCAAATTTATTTATATTTTTTATTTTATATGTTTAATAAAACAGAAAATCCCTTAGTTAAAAACCAGTTACCTAGTTTAACTAAAAAGGTGAAATATGTAAAACCATATTAGAAAAAACCCTATAACATATTTGAAACCTAAAAGGAAACACATTTCTGGTCTATTATTAACATAAAAATAATCCAAAATCCATTATATAATGAATTTTTATTTCATTGAGTGAGGAATAATGTCATCAAAATTTTAACATAGGATGTATATGTCCAAAAGTGCATTTTTTTTCTCTCCTATAAAAGGGCATCACTTAGTCCCTTTCAAACATAGACCAATCTATAATGTTCCTCTTAGAAAATATTCCTATTTAATCACCATAAATACCTTTCCAATAAAAATAATACAATTTTCACCACTATATATTCTAATCCCTTTGGATTCAAGTTATGTTACCTTGGAAAATAAATCTTCTAATAATGTTTGAGTTTTATGAACTATGAAAGGAAAGAAGAAAGTGTATTTCATCTCAATTTCCATTTATTGAGACATAGTTCATATTTATGTACCAATAAATACTCATTTGTTGTCTATACTTCCTATTTACTGTAAAACATAGTGAATTATATTTTATTCATGGTATTTCATGATTAATTTCATGTTATCCCTTTTATGGGGTTGTTTTATTGAATTTTTACCTTGATTATATGGGTTTCATTGACTCAAAATTAAATCCATTGGGGGATGTCTAATCTAAACACCATGTTTCATTTTTAATGGATTAAAAAAATCCCCATTTCCAATGTGTTTCGTGGTAATTTTATATTTTAGGACATTCAATGTTAAATTTCATTTTATAAATCTCATGGTGTTTTGAATAAAAAGTTATGAAGGATGTAACGGGATTTCATAACGAGATTTCCGTCCTTGGGGAATAATCAATTTTCCTTGGATATTTTTTTAAATATTTATATATTATTTCTTTTTAAAATTTTAGGTTTTATTTTATCTTTTTGTGTTGGGAAATACTATTTCACACCAAATTATTCTTTCTTTTTTATTCTATTATTCTATAAAAATGAATTTTTTGTTAGAAAAATTCTCATTTATTTTAATGAATTTTTCATCAATATCGATCTTTTTTAAATCACATCAACATTATCTTTTCCCAAGATGAAACTCAAATTGTTTTTATAATGTCTGGATCTTTTTCATACAGAGATATTAAATCTATTTATGTTAATATTAAATACAAATTGTATGATTCATACCAAAACTATAAAGGTTTGTATCCTTTAGTCATTAGATATAAAATTTATTTATTTAATAAAAGATATTGAACATATAAAATAACGATCATACCACATAATACTCATTATAAGAACACCATACTTAAAAATCATTATATCCCGGGGAAATGAAACATAAAAATAGTGTGAACATGGATTCATAGTAAAGTTAATCATGGGAGATAAAAATAGATAATCATATAAAAGAATAAGATATGTAAAATGGTAAGAGATCACGAACATAACATACAATGTTCAGTTACCAATCAATTAAAGATAATAAACATGAGTTATAGAATAAAAACATATCATTTTAAAATATATTAGTCATAAAAATGTTAAATAATCATGAATAAATCACGAATCATTAGTTATTTTCATAAAATGTTTCAGTAATAATAATTATTATATAAACTATTTAATATTCCAAGGTAAAATATAAAGAACATTGAAATTGTTATCAACGCCTTTTTTTATTAGAGATCAAGCATGTCAACATATTTCTCATAACAGATCAAGCACATCAACCTGTTTCCCATAACAAATCAAACACAAAAACATTATTCCCATAAATTACATAAGAGATATAATACATTATCAAATGAATTATAGGACCCACATTTCACAGAATGAACATTATACCTATTCCTTCCTCAATATCGTAAACCATTTCTAATATCATCAACCCTAAAATAAATGGAATTCATAAAAATTTCACCATATCATAACTCATAGAAAAGAAATGAGTATTATAATCATTTTTTATATTAATTATAATACATGTATAAGAAGAATAAGGACAATATCATTGGATAAAAAACAATAAATGATAATAATAATCATGGTTTTTTTCATTGATGAATATAGATACCACTAAATGGTCATTAAGACATTCTAGTGCAAAATTTAATTTGTAATTTAAGAATCATATATTGAATTCTAAAAACTATGGATGTAATAAAGAAAATATATTTTTCTTAAATTTACCTTGAAATTTATTAAATCAAGAGTCATATAATAATTTTTTAATACTATTAATAATTTTTTATGCTATATAACGTATAAAATCATTATTTATTTTTTCTGAAATTTCAAATGGTACCTCATTTTAAAAACAACAAAAAGATTTCATTCAAACAGTTTCATAAAAATTAACCAATTATAAGAATTTATTTAACAAATAATTGGATAATTGTAGAAAAAATTATTTTTTCTTCAAAAGATTGACATGGAAAGGAAATATTCCCCCATCAGAGGCTAAAACATAATCAATCTCGATTATTGATGATATTCTGAAACAAACCCATTACAACAATGGTAATATTTGAATCATAACATCCATGAAAGAAAAAAATTATATGGCCATTATTGTTCCATTATTTTAATGATAAGAATCATAAAAGTCAGTCATGGAATGTATATACACCATAAAAATGAAATAAATAGTGTATTAGTCATGTGTCCCGTAGAAATAAAGGTACGATGAAAATCCCTTACCTCAAGTATCACATTTCTTCATACACATTAAAAACATGTGTATAATAAATATTAATTTCTTATACATGTATTAAATTAACATATTTAACAATATAATTTATTCTTTAATTTATTTGTGATATATTTTCTCCCATTTATTAATAATCGTTTTTAAATCACTATTCTAGTTGATAACTGATTTTTCTTCCAAATAGGTTTTGGTTCAGTAATCTAAGTCCTTAGAATTTGAAAATGGTTATATAATTTAAATATTTTTTGTCATGATATAAAAAATATATATTAACTATTTAAATATTTACAATCATCCATAAAACATAAATATTTAAAAATAAGTTACACTGTTCATTTAGACAGTTGGAAATACATACACATAATTAATACATCAAAAAAAAATTGATGGTAAAGTGGGTTTATAATGGTGTTTCCATAATAATAAATTCATTTCTGAAAATTATGGATACTTATGTTATTATTTTTTGACAAATAACATTGATGTAGTGTAGGTAAAAAATAGTACAAAAATAAACAGATTGGTTAGGGAAATTACATCTTCTTCAAAATGACTCCATTAGATATCCACTAAAGGGGACTAGGAAAATTATTTGGGGAATAAAAACAAAATTATGATGTCAACAGGTAAGTTGAGAAGAAAATATTACAGAGTTTTGTATAGATATTAATCTCAATGTGGTGTAACTAAGTGATGAAGCGAGATCCCTTTAATAATTTACATAACAGGAACATTGGAATTTCTCTAAATATTAAATTATAATAAAAAATTATTAATAAAAATACATCCAAATGGAAAATTATTAAAATAAGTTTTGGGATAGGGTTTTAATAACATTTTCCAATTGAATATCTACATGATTTTCTATAATTTTAAACCTTATCATTTTGATTAATACTTAGTTAATATATTTTAATTTTAACAATGTTAACAAATTTTTCAATATTAAATGGTTGAAATTTTTTATTTATAAGGAAAAAATTGGAACATATATTAAAATTTATAAAAATTAAGACAATATAATAAAAAATTGTATTATTTAAAGATTATTATGTTATTTGGATTATTTAATAAAATATTATTTGGATAAAATATTATTTTTGTATATTTTAAAAGGCACAATTTCATTTGATATAAAATACATCATTAAAAAGGGGATTAAAAATAAAATGCATTAAAAACACTTTAATATTTCGTATATAACTATAAATGTTTTTGTGAAAATTAACTCATTCATATTTACACTTTTACTGAGGTGAAAATTTTTTCCATGGTTCCTTATCAAATTGACCAAAAACAAAAGGGGCATAATTACTGAATTATAACATCCTAGTTAAAAATATCTAATTAATTTTATGTAATTAATCATTGAAAAGTAGATGAAATGAATTATAATGTAAGCAGTAAAAATGTGACAAAATTTGTTTTAAGACTGAATATATTTTTAACCATAAAATTGGATTTATTCTAATCCTACGTATATAGAAAATCATATATTTAAATAATTTTATCATGTAAATAATTTTTAAATTTTATTAATAGAATTCAAAAAATAGTGATTAATTTAATGTGTTGGATTAGTCTATAAAAAATTCATAAAAATATTTTTCTAAAAAAGATATCAATTTTTTATTCGAAAACATTTTTTTAATGATGATCATTTGATAAATAATTGTTTAATTTTATAATTGTGTAGACCATTTATATTTCATAAATTATTTATTGTTATTCATACTCTATAATCCAATGGATAGTTGAAGAAAATTTAATATTTTAATAATGTTTTGTGGTTCATATCAACCTTTAGTTTCATGAAGCACATGGTATCAATGAAATAATTCTATTTAAAGGTAACAAATTAAGTAAAATATAAATGCATTTCATTATACCCCCCCCCCCCACAAAATTAATTTCTCCCTCACAATTCACCACCCAAATACATAGAGATAAGGACACTTCGTCCTCATCACATCCTCAGGTTTCCTTGTATCTTCTATAAAGTCTTGGTTTGGCCATAAATCTTTTACCAAGAGTGTGATCTTATTTCATTGAATTTTATCTCAATGATAAAAAATATATACTTGTTTTTCTAATATGAAGATATTTCTCTTTTGTTATGACCTATGAGTTTAGTAGATTTGAATGATTATTAGTATACTTCCATAGTATAAATACATGGAACAAATCATGAATATGAGAGAGACTCGATGGAAGAGTCGATTGATATGATTCCATCCCAATACGATCAATAATTTTAGCTGTATTGATATATCCAGTACATAGACTTCTCTTCCTTCCAAATCTCATCAACCTCTTCTTGGGAGATATTCATAGGAATAAATATTCACTAACATCAATCTATAAATATTTCATATGAGTTTCACCATAAATTATTTTCAAACTCTGAAATTCTCTTATGTGATGTTGAATGTAAACTAATATCCCAACCATTTCCTTATCTAGATCATGTACCAATTGCATTTTTTCTCAAAAATCATTCTAATAGGGTGAAGTTGTGCACTTCATAAAATAGGGGGCTTCATACAGATCGATCTTTATGTTGGATTGAAAAATATTTTTTAGGAAAATTCCATCAAATGATGGTTTTGTTAACATACCAGGAGTATACAAATTTTCCATTTATAATAAATTAAATTTTTTTCTGCCTTTATTTATACACAACACTATGTAGAATTATATTACATGGAATCCAGTATTCCTTAGATAGTGTATAAGAGACACAAGACCTAGAAAGGAAGTGTATATAACATCTAGAAACATTATGATATATTATCAATTTTTTTAACTTTAATCCAAAATATTATACCGAATATAATAATAACATGTCCTATTTAATGCATAAAATTTATATTTTTCTAAAGGAAGTTCTTCTTCTTTTTAATAGCGCACATATTTTTAAATAAATTTTTTACTCCATTGAAAATTGTGTTTTTAAGAATAAACTAAATTTTTTAATTCATAATTTAAAAATTATCTTAGGTTAAATTTTTGGTATTTTTATAGCATGTTTCCTTGTTTATGAATAGTTAAAAAATTATGCATTTTTTGTGCAAAACTTTTTTTTTATTTAGGTAATTGTTAATATATAATTATATTTCAAATTAGATTGAAAGTCCTAATAGATCAAATATTAATATACTAAACCAATTTTGCTCATTATAATAAATTTTATGTGTTATTTAGTTATAAAAAAAATTGTAAAATTTTGTAAATTATCATTTCTAAACCTCGTTTTATCGCCACATCTGTGAGATTAACAATAAATTTAATTTTCCCATATTTTTAAATTTAATTTGGAAAAAATGATATAAATATATATAATAATTATGATATTTTTATTATATTAATACCAAGTAAATTTTATACCATAATATTGAGTTAAAGTAGTTATTATTACTTACAATGATTAAGGTAAAAATGAGTTTATTTACTGATTAAACATTAATGTTAGTCACCAAATTGCTTGGAAACATTCCCAAAAAATATTTGTAACAACATATTTTGACCCTAAATACATTAGGATATATTTTTATGAGTTATTTGGATACTATTCAATGAATTTTACATGTATAATTGGGAAAAAAATAAGATGATAAATTGAAGCTTTCTTTCCATTTAAGCTTATAAACATTTGAGATAGGGAAAATCATAATATTTTAAACTATAAATATTAAATTGATTGAAAAATGTGTTTTTTATATCATGAAAATTTATTTTAATTTATTATTGGTGATATAATTAAATTATAAACTTCAGAAATTCAAACAGATTTATTATTTAGTTCGTAATTAAATAAAATAAATGATGATAAAAACATTAAAAGTAATGTAAATTTAATGAAATATTTTGTTTTATTATTTTTTCAGTTTAATATATCATTTTAAAATCTATAAAATTAATATATATTAATTCCAGATTTTTTTAATATTTTCAAATTAAATTTAAATGAATAATTCCAAATTTAATATTAATATTAATTTAAAATAAATGATATTTTATGAAATGTTTTAAAATAACTGAAAAATATATCTTTCAACAAGTTTTTTTTAAGTTTCATAAAATATTTAATATGGTCTATTCATGGACCAATTGATATTTTTTAATGAACAAGTTGACCCACTATTAGTAAAAACATTGTTATCACGGTTCGGGTTTAAGTTGTGTTTTTTCGGGTTACATGAGATTCTTTTAAATTTCATTTTTAACACACAAAGTATGTATAGTTTATTATTATATTTAATATTATTGATTAAATGGGTGTATATTATCAAATAAATATCACTTTAATTTAGTATTAATTGTTAACTTCCTTATGTTATAAGACTAGTTACCTTAATAAAAACCAAAATGGAAAAAGTGGGTAAACATAGAAATTAAGAAATCATTTTAAAAACGCACTAATTTATATTTATTTTTTTAGATAAACCATCAATTCAATTTACTGCAATATTTGTTTATTTTTTTAGTCATGTGAGGTAATAAATACCTCTCAACAATATTTACCATTCTTTACTAACAATAATTACACTCACCCTCTATTATAAAAAGTAATTTAATCACCCCCACTTATTCACACAATAATAGCCATTTGGATCACCCAAAACATATCGAAATAAGTTCCCAACATCCCTCCTTGCATCCTAGATTCCTAGAAATGGGCATAAAACAAACAAAAGAATTATTTTTTTTATAAATAAAAATGAGTTACCCAAAGAAGATCAAACATTTTTCAATGAGAAATTTTATTTTATTTCAATATCTAATCCTTAAATTTATACTATTTTATGCATATTTAATAAAATAAATATCCAAAATATAATTATATTTTGTTATATTAAGGTTATGATATAGAGTCTCTAGCCTTTTACAGATATTATTACTTGATTTTAAGAATACAACCATATTAAATAAAAATGTTGCATTGTAACGTCTAGTGTATTTGAAGGAATAGATAAATAATTAAACAACATAAAACTAAAATAAAATAGATTTTATTTACTCTTTATAAGGATATCCTAACATCATTTATCCCAAAACATTAGTATAGAATACCCTTGGGAATACATGAATAAATGGATGATATAAAAATTCAAGTAAGGGAATGTATATAGTAATAATGTATAGCACATGGGTTATAATGTATAACATGATGAAATAAAAAACATGGAACATGACTAAAAATAAGAATTCATAACATGTATAACTTGGAATTATATAAACATCGTACCCTATAAATTTGGAGACAACATACAATATGACATAATTGTGAGTCAATACTCATTTAACATAGAGCATGAGTCAAGGTTAACCACCAATAATGTTGCATAAGAAGCACAAGTCATGGTTAACCACCAGGAACGTTTCACATGACATGTCAGGAGACTGAATATTAACCAATGAATTATAGTTATATCTAGGAACATCCATAATAACATGTTCTTTAGTATGTGTAACTCATGAATAATTATACATAAGGAGTAAATCATAAACATAAGGGTTACCCATGGTAAGAATTGGGTACCATAATCATGTTAAAAGGATAAACATACGTGAAAGTCATAATGGTGTCCATGATAGATAGGATTTAAACCATAAATGTAAATAAATAAGAAATAAAGTCATATATAATGATAATACATTTCAAACAGAAGTTAATAAATTTATAAATAGTGTTTAATAAACATTTTAAATCAAAATATTTAATATAGTTTATAGAAAATATTAAATATTCAATAAAAATGAAAAGTCATAACTATTTCTATAAAACCACAAATGAACATAGATATATTTTAATGATAAAATGACTAATTTTTAGAAATATATTTGTGACTTAATGTATATTATAGATTAAACATGAAACGGTTAAGACATCGGAATGTTCTCTTTAATCAGGGATTCTTTTCAGGATGTTTTGGGAAGAGAATCTTATTAAAAGTCAATATGATTTGGATATATGATTTTGGAACATATATATAGAATTTATAATAATTTTATGAAATAAATAATAGTTAAATAGGTTAAATTGAGATAAAATGTAACCTAAAGGAAATATGGAGGTTCTGAAAGGATCCCACACCTTATGTCTGAAATTGTTCTGCACATGATCTTAATGCCCGAATTTATTAAATTATATCCAGTAATTATTAATTGTATACCTTATTCTTCATAAATATTATTTACTCTAATTTTTTAAATTTTATTTGTTTTATTTTTTGGTGAGTTATTGGGTTATATTTCATCTTTCAAAAGTGCTAATTTTCATAGTTTCCATGATCAGTTCGCGTATCTATGATTATGGATGTTCATGTAGAATAGGTATTGTTATTTTTAATTGAAATTATATGTTTTTAATAAAAAAAATATGTTTTATTTTTACTATATATTATTTGGTTTCTATAAATGAGTATGAATCAATATAAAACATATTAATGATAACCATTTTGATAAATTTTAATGTTTTTTCAATACCAAGAAACTTGCTAGGTATTATTATTTACTATTATATATATATATATGTTAGTTAAAAAACATAAAAGGGTTAAAATAGAAATTTCACTATTTTTTCAACCATTTCTATGGTTTTAAGTCCATCCTTGAAGGAAATAATGGAAAATGAATACTTTTCATCCGCACATGTGATAAATCAACACCTCGTAGACGACGATATCATTTTTAGAATAAAAGGGATGGGATAAGGGTCATGATGATGGATTTTTCCATTAGAATAATAATATTCTGATATATGTAAGGTGTTTTATATTTCATTCCATTTTTATGAGGAATGGTGAGAAGAAATTTAGAAAATAAAAGAACATGAAAAGAAGGAAATAGAAAAAAAGTGGAATTTACCTCTTTAATTTTTCCTTCTTGAAAACCACTATAATGAAATAGTCTTTTTTGTTTGGTGTGACCAAGATCTCCTAGATGTGGGGGAAGGGCATGTGAATAATAGTGGAAATAATTTCTAAATGTTTAAAATAATATAATTTGTGAGGAGAAGAGGTGGTGTGGTTGGTACTTATAGTGGACGAGAGAGGTGTTTTCTAATTATTTTATTCATTAGTTCATTATTTTGTCTCAAGACTATGAATATTTTGAGAATTATCACCAAATTTAACAAATTAATAAAGGTAATTTATAGATTATGGTTCTTAAATAATTTATTACTCAAGTAATATTGTATTTAACATCTAATGTATATATAAAGTAAATTACTATATTTTACTATTCACAAAAAATTAACTATTTTACAAAAATCAAAAAATGTCATCATAACCATTTTTTGATGTGTAGAATTAGAAAATGGACTCTATTTCACGATAATAATTTTACAAATAGTGTAAATTTTATTTTACACTAAAATCCTCATTAAATTAGAAAATACCAGTTTTTTAAATATAACACATTTTGTAACACTTTGAAAAATTAATTAAGGTCTCATGAAATCATAAAATAATCATCAGAAAACTAAACATTTATTTCTAATTACATTTTATGAAAATATATTTTCTTTTAAACTATTATATTAATTATAAAATTGTTATAAATTATTAATGACTTATAAAAATATAAACACATAATAATTTATAAAACATTTATTTACTTATACAGTGATATAATTATGACATATTTTCATTTATAAGATTGATAAATTTTATTTTTACTTTCTAGGTGGGGGTAACTATTCTATTAGTTATTTTACCATTCATAATGTTCAAATTAATATTTAATAGTTCATGTTACTATTCCATTATTAATGGTTCCTTAACTTCTATATTTGCAAATTATTTCATTCAATTTTTTTATAGTGTTTTTATTGTGTTATTAATGTGATTATATGTGATTATACATTATGATATAATTATAATATAATGATATTCATTGATAAAATTTTGAGTTGTTATATTCTCCACCCCCCCTCCCATGAAATTTCTCCCTCAAAATTCAGTTTTAATTATTGTGGGGAAATTGGGTGAGGGATCTTCTCCTCTATCTCTTCCTTTGGATCATATGAAACCTCATAATACTTATGATTGTTTCATAGTACATTGACCAAGAGAGTTCTCATAATGCATTAAAATTTATCTCTATGATCCAATATCTTCCACAGATTCTCCTCATGAAAAAGATCATCGACCAATTGTATCACCTATTAATTAATTACAAGTGAGGGATCTAGTATTTACATCATCAAGAGGAACATGTAGAATACATAATGTACATGAGACGTGGTATGCCAAAGTACAAGTGTATAGGCCACCTCTCCAACATGATCAAAAATCTAGAAGGGTTCGATGTTTTAGGGACATATATTTCCCTTCTTCTCAAATCTCATGATCCTTTTTCATGGTTATATGTGGTGGAATAGAATTTAAAAAACCTTAAACTCAAGGTCTCATCAATTATTTTCTCCATACCCCTTCTATCAACTTAGGTATACCTCTGTAACATCCCAGGTAAATAAAGAATATGATATTTTTATATTTTTTTTAATATTTTTGAATTAAATATTAATTTTAATTTAATGAGGATACTATGTTGGATGGAATACTTGACATGCAACAATTGGTTTCTCTAATGAATCTCATGTTCCACATAAGGCTGAGTCATACTGAAAAATAATAAGATAATAATATTTTAAATAATAGTTCATGTCGAGCTGTTGTTTTAGAAAGAATTAATAGAACTAAAAAAGTATGATTATACATGTTTGTTAAATTTTTTTACATTTATCCAATAGAAGTTAGATATTAAAATCGGAATGAATCCAATTTTATGTATAAATACTCTAATTTTTTTTAAAAGGTTGATTTACCAGCTCTTGGTGGCGAAACCCTTTTAAATCTAGTTTTTGACAATTTTGTATGTTCTATTTGACAAAAATATAATTCTTATTTATAATAAGGACATAAAAATTTACGTTGGGTAAATATTTGGTATTTATCTCATAAAGAGGCCTTTTAATGAATAGTGAAAATACTGCATTTTAATTCAAAACATCCTTTTAATCTAATTTATTTATATTTTTACATTAACCTTTTAATTGGTTTTAATGTTTAATTGGATTATATTTTTACCATTTAATCCAATTCTTGTCATTGTAAGTAATTTCACATTGAAATTGTACATAAAGAACTGAAAATATTTTTATAGTTATTATTTCTTAAAAACATGTTTTTTTATTTTGACAATGAGAATTAATATTAAATTAATTTATTAAAATTTAGTGTTTGGAATTTGGAAAAAATGGATTCCATATATGGAATCGAAATGTCTAAATTTTTTAAATAGTTAAATTTTATTCTTAGACATTATGAATGGTAACATTAGTAAATATTTTATTTACCATGGTTAAAGGGTAAATATGGTAAATATGTGTAAAAAATAATATTATATTATTATTTTTTTAGCCTAAAACATCTCATAATACTATTTTACTGTACATTTTCTACCATGGGAATTCTTGGGTCAATTTTGGGACCCCATAGAGCCACTTGGTAGTGATAATGACATTTTATATTAATAAAGTTAAAGTAAGGACCCAAATAACATTAACATATATCATTCATTAAAACAAGTGTATATGGGGTTATATAAGTGATACCTTAAACTATAAATATTCATTTTAAATATAAAATATTTCATATATCATGGTATATTATTTAGGATTTTTAGATATTAAATGAATATATTTAATTATTAAACAATGGCGATGTAGTAATTGCTTCATTAAAAAGGGATTCAAATGAATGATATTATAAATATTAAAATAAATTTATTTTGTAATTTATAATGATACTAATTACATTTTATAACTGACTTATTGAAGGTTGTTATAACGAATCAAGTTGTTATAGATTTCATTAAATCCTTGATATGAATAATTTAGAAATTTACATATATGTGTCTTTAAAAAAATTAAAATTTTATTAAATGATAAAATAATCTTTAAAAAAAAAGATTCACCCAAATTCCTTAAATAATTCTCAAAATTTCATGCATGATCCATTTTGGTTCTCTTGGAATTTTATAGTAAATATATTAACCATATATTATGAATATATATGGGGAAATGGTGAAACATATATATGTTAACAAAGAGTTAAATAAAAATGATAAGGATTAACAAATATTCGAAACCTGTAAAAATTATTATTAAATTATTTTATTTTGACTTATATGTACTTTATTGTCGAATTAAATAATTTTTGGTCTTTTCGAAAACAAATATTAATTTATAATAAAATAATTCTATCCAACTTTCCTAAAGAGCCCATCCTCTATTTTATAAAAGGCCACCACCTCTACCCCATTACACACACCTCTCAAGACCGTTGTCTCATCCATACTCTTGTCCAAGAATCTCCCAAAATCCATCTATTACTCCTAGAAGCTTTTTCCAAGGCAGAAGTCAATTCAAGAGATCCCTTTGGCTAAAATCAGAAGAAGTGACCTAGTTTAAAAGTAACAACATCTCTTAAGTTCATTTCATTTATATTCCTTATATGACCCCCTAAAATCACTTTATTCTATTCCTTAATAACAAAAAACTATCTTAAATATACTTGTATTATTTTTATGAGTAGTATTTTAAATACACATCAACACAACTATATCTAATGGATACAAACATATTGTTTCTATGGACGACAAACTACTGCCTCACGAAATAATAATTGTTCAATTATATCCTACCACCTATCATGGTTTACATTATGATGAAAATTTATTTATATGTGATATATATTATGTTAATATTTTTTCTATTATTCTGAATTTTTCATTTATATCATACCTTCATGGTTTCTATAATGGGTAAATACGATAATTTCATTTGACAAAGTACGGAATACCACCCCCTCAAAGTGGTATGACTAATTCATGCCATATGCGGAACGTATAAAGGATTTAATTAGTGAAATTATATATGATATTATACTATAATTATAATATATCTATGTATCGTTATGTTTTCATTCCATTAAATACTAAATATAAATGAAAGTAGTTTTCATACTTACGTACGACTTACCGTCTCCTTGAACAGTGGATTTCATTTCTTATCTACAAATGTTATAAACTATTAGAAATACATAAATTTATATATACACTAGATATATATGATGTATTTTATATCTTATTGATGATTAGAATTATAGAGATAATGTAATTTTTACCCCATGGACAATTTGTAATTTTAACTTGTTCATTTTCACTCAAGCACCAAATATCGAAAAAATGGCCATTATTAACTTAAACAATTATTTAATTTTTATAATTTTGTAATAAGGTATATAAAAGGAATTATAGAAATGATATTGGTTCTTAAGAAAGTATAAATTATCTTTATTTTATTATTCTGATGATTAAATAATGAACGAGTCAAGTCGGACATGAGGAAAGGGAAATTCATAACCATATTTTCATTCTTTGGGTTAAACATCTACTTTGTGATTATGAGGTGCTATGAATATGTGTGAATGAACTCTGATTGTTTTAATCTTAATATCCACTTATATTGGGTGTATTTATGTTTGTCACACATAATTATGTCATTAATTTATCCTTAATGTAATGATATGATCTTTTTGAGGGAATTCGTCTCAATCTCTTTTCATTGAGGCATATTTTGATTTATACAAGACATTATTTTATATGGTGTATAAACCCCTTTGAATTTTCATTTCTTTTAAATGGAATGTCATTTTCTACATAGTGATTTACTAAATGACAAAAACGAATGTTTATTTTTTACGTGTGTGGGGACAATGACATTTTTACTATCGTGAGTATTATTTTATCTTTGGATTCCTTAACTAGATGTAGTGTTATTAAAAGGAAAGTAAATACCATATACTATTTTTACATATTTTGGTTTTGAAAATTGTTTTGGGATTGGATTGATTATTTCAATATCTTGAAATGATATATTTTGACTGAAATGTGAAAATTTTATATTTTCATTATGTTTTTTTATGTGTAGTGAATATGTTATAGTTTTTGGGAATTTTCTACGTATACTAGTGGTTCCATGATAATATTAATGTAGGTGATCCTGAGATAGCTCTTCAATGAATTGGGTAACATGAAGGAGTGAAACGTTCATGTTTCTCCTAATAGATTTATGGAATATACTATGATGAGTATTCAAAATGTAAATACCAATGTAGATATGAATGCTACAGCCTAAGTATGTTATGGATTCCACAGGTTACCATTATGATTTATGATTTCCATCTGTTATTTGTAAATCTTTTGATCTAGTGTTGTATTTTAAGGATTGTAAATTATGATTTCATTAGCGTATTGTAGCATCGGAGACACTATTGCAACAGCGGGAACTGTAGATGCGGAAGGGCACTGTAGCAGCAGTAGTACTGTTTGGTACTATAGCAGGCAGGTACTGTAGTAGTATTATTCAAAGAATTGGCCTTGGGAAAAAAATGTGGTCCTACAAGCCATGTAATTGGATAAATGCCCACTGGGCCTTCTGTCTATGTAATGGGTCTCCCTCTACCCAGTTAAAGAGGTCTTTTCTATAATTTAGTAATATAATGAGGCTTTGAACACAGCCTTTACAAAAATTATGAATTTATTTACTTTTATGTATTGATGGATAAATGATTTATGTCTTTATTTTATAACCCTTATTGGGCTTTTTATGCTCATCCATTGTTTTTGAAAATTTTTTCACAGTGTACAAGGAAGGGTAAGAGAAAGGAATGATTCAAGAAGATTTGTATCAAGAATACAAATATTTTTTTATTTATGTATTCTTATTATTGTGAAAAAATTGGATAGAGTAGATGTCTCTACTTTGCAATTTTGAAACGCAATGTAATAGTTACGGCCTAATTCTATAAAACTCTAAACCTGAGATGATCATAACATTTAATTACTAAATTAATTCAAAATTACGAAGTGATTAATGTTCGGTCCTTATAGTTGGAATTAAAGGTCATTTTAGACAAATATTGTAGTTAGGGTATTGTTAAATTAATATCCATAAATTAATTTATGATAATATTGAAATGATATTGATTTTACATATTACCATGTTGCTTTGACTAAAATATTTTTATGTTCAGAATGGTTTTTCATAGAGGAAACATTGTAGCTATAATGGGATGGCATTATGAAGAAGACAACCTTTCAAATCACCAAACTTAGATGGTTAGAATCAGAATTGAATAGTATTTTTGTAGTGATGGAACAATTGACTGAAGCTACAAATGGTGGTGGTATCCATGCATAAGATCATGCAGATCAACCATAGATGAACATTTCAGTAGTGGGTCATTTTATGAGGAAACATCCCCCATAATTTAGAGGATCTTCATAACCTCTGATAGTCGAAAGGTGGATTAAAGCACTAGAGTAGATTTTTGATGTCAAGGCTTATTCATAACATCAAAATTTTATTCTTTTTATTTACCATTTTGAAGGTGAAGCTAATAGATGGTAGTAGATGGTGAAAAATATCAGGGACAGTTAGGAGATTGATGCTCTTGATTGGTATGAATTTAATGGTATGTTTCTTGAGAAATATTTTCCTAAGGTGTTTCATATTAGTATGGAAAAATATTCCTAGAATTGATGTAGGAATATGACTCAGTGGCTACATATGAAGAAAAATTCACTTGAAAAGCAAGGTATGTTTAAAATTTCATATGAGATATTTATAATAAAACCATTCATTTCTACTCAGGATTAATGCCAAAGTATCAAATGGATTTAGCTTCGTTTGAGTTCAAAGGTTATGAAAAACTTGTTTGATGTGCGAAGAAGGTTTTAATAGAGTTTACTGATGATCATGTGTTCTTTGACAAAAAACAGAATAAGAGGTCAATGTGGCAGACAAAAGGGATGAACTCTTCAAAATATATTGATTATAGGAATATTAAGTTTACGGTTTGTGAAAATTGTGGTGAAAAGAACGATGAAGAATCTCTTTTAAAATCTGGTAAGTGGTACCGATGTGGTAAAATGGGACATAAGGCTCGTAATTTTAGTGAAAATAATCTAGGTAATGATAAGACAAAATATGATTTATAGTCTGTAAAAATTTTTATGTGATGTGAAATAGATAATTATGAAAATGAGTGTCCAACGAAGAACTCAACTGAGGGAAAGAAATGGGACTACTAGTAGAAAGGGTGTTGAAATCCTTTGCAACTACATCAGTAGATGTTGGGCCATCGACAGAAGTAGTATCAGATACAATGTTTGTTTATTATGATTATGCCAATGTGTTGTTTGATTCAGGGTCTGCACACTCTTCCATTTTAGATAATTTTTCATGTAAATTGGTAATTCCATCTCAAGATATAATCCTAAACATATTGTAAAAACAATGGGAGGAAATGTTGAGACAAAAAGAAATTATAAGAACCTTCATGTCCTACTGTGTGTAAAGAATCTACCTGCAATAATTATTATATTACCTCTGGTAGAGTTTGATGTTATTTTTTGTATGGATTGGATTTCCATTTACAATGATATTGTAGACTACAGCGTTAAAGGTGTTTATTTTCAGAAATAATTTTTTTGTACAAGATTGAACCCTTACTTTTGATAACATATTAAAAAGATGAGAAACTAGTAAAATATGGAAATGACTGCTACCGTGAACTTATTATTGAAAAGAAATTAACAATTCCGATTAATGATGTTCCAGTGAAATACTATAAATCATACTTATACCAACACCCTTTTCCCAACAGTTGTTTTTAAACCATTGGGATAAAGTGTTTTTCCAACAGTTTTTGAAAATTCATGGTATATAGTGATTTTGTGTAGTCTTTCGCTACGGTTTGTACAATCTGTTGGGGTATGTGGATTTTCATCAATGGTTTATGTAAACCGTTGGGATATAGTATGATATATTGATGTTTCCCAACAGTTTTTGAAAACTATGGGGGGTATAGTGATGTTTCCCATTGGTTTTTAAAACTGTTGGGATATTTTTTCCCCAAATACGCTTGAGCCCCAAATTCCCTTTCCAGATTCAATCGATTGATTTATTTCCCTACCAGAGTGTTTCTCTCTTCTAGCTGGTGACCCCTCATCTTCTAAAGATCCATCCTAGTTGTTTCCACTACAAATTGGTGAGTTGGAGTTACATCATACGCCTACATTAATTTTGGATTTTTATATAACACATTTAGATTATTTCCTCATCCACTATAATCTGTAATCATTTAGGGTTTTTGGTTGTTCTTGAATGTGAAATTGTCTTGTTCCAAATATGTCAGCCTATACATAGACTATGTATTTTCTTTCTCAAACCACTACCATCACTAATTTCTCTAGGAGTGTTGCAAAATATTAGTGTTTTTGGGGGTACTATATTTTCTCCCACTAGTGGGGGGGGCTGTGTGGGTGGGGTGAGGTGGGGGTTGTGAAGGTGGGTGGTGGGATGTGTAGGTGGGGTTGTGCAGGTCAAGGGAGAGGTGGGATGTGAAAGGGGGAGTTTACTGGGGGTGAGGTGGGGGGCAGAACTTGTGGGGGTAGTGGGAGGGGGGCTGTGCAAGTAGGGGTGCAGGAGGTGGTAGTGTAGTGGGTGGGGGAGGGGGTGTGTATGTGGGGGAGGATGTGCAGTGGGTGAAGGGGGATGCGTATGTGGGGGTTTGTAGTGGATGGATTCTATTGGTGGGAGGTGGGGGGTTACAGGTGGGGGGTGTGGGTGGGGTGTGCAGGGGGTGCAGGTGGAGGGGGGGGCTGTGTATGTGGGTGGGGGAGGGGAGTGTGCAGGTTGGGGGTGAACTGTGTAGGTGGGGGTTGGGGGAGGGGGTTGTTCACATGGGGGTGCAGGGGGTGTTGTGGGTGGGGGAGGGGTGTGGGTGGGTTGTATAGGCGGGGGAGATGTGCAGTGTGTAGTTGGGGATGGTGGATGTGCAGTGGGGGTGAGATGTGCAGGTGGGGGTGTGTAGGTTAGGGGGAGGGGGATGTGCAGGGGGATTCATATGGTGTGAGGTGGGGGGGGGGGGGGTTGTGCGGGTGGGGTGTAGGAGGGAGGCTCTAGTGGGGGGAGGGGGTTGTGTAGTGGGTGGGGGAGGGGTGTGCAGGTTGGTGGGGGATGTGTAGTGTGCATGTGGGGAGGAGTGTGTAGGTCAGGGGGATGGGGGCAGTGCAGGGGGATTCTGTTGCTGTTGGGGGTGAGGTGGGGGTGTGGTCTGTGTAGGTGGGGGGGGGGTTGTGTAGTTGGGGGGTGGGTGGGGGAGATATGCATTGGGGGGTACAGGTGGGGCGATGTGCAGTGTGCAGGTAGGGATGGGGGTGTGAAGTGGGGAGGGGGGATATACAGGGTGAGTCTGCTGGGGGTGGGGTGGTGAGGGGGCTATGCAGTTTGGGAGGGGATCTAAATTAAATCATTGTGGAGGATAAAACCTCATTATCAATAAATACATGCTTAAATAATAACTCATTAATTTTCCCTCCCACTACTGTCACTCGTTTACAATTAAAACATGTACCACATGAAAAAATTGCATTGTATTCCCATATTATCTTCTGTATTCGGTTTAAAATTTTTTTTCGACCAAATATATCATCCAAATTGATCCCTCGAAGTCATACCTCACTATATTAAATTGACCATTATCAATGACATGGAATCGTGCCAACCATGAGAAGCCTTAGAAATCCTCTAAAATATGATGCACATTACATGTTCCATGATCTATCTCAATATCACCCACCACACAGTATCATTGAGAAAATATATCAATTTTCCTATGCACCAAGTTATTCCAATATCATCAACATTATTATCCATAAACTAACACCACAAGAAACAAAGAACATATTCCCACACTCCCACTATGCCCTTATAGATTTATATATAAGGGACCACTTACCTATTCATAGACTGAAATGGATAATGGTTTATCCACATTATGATTATTTAATGTCAATATGCATTACATGTTTTTTCAGCATCTAGCATGAAAAGACCCCCTCAAAAATACCCTCTTTATAGGCCTTTATACCTATTTTGTTTATTTTGAAATCCTTTTCCTAGTATCTTTTCTTTTTTATGTTTTCTAGGGTTCTTCATCACTTTCATCCACATATGGGTTATTAATCCTGGGCCCTAATATTCCAAATTTCCCATCAGGAAGATCAGATCAAGGTGTTGGCATAGTCCATTATAACCCCAATGGTGACCAAAATTGAGGGAAGCATCAGTTGTGTACCCATTTCATCCCAAAAAATCATATACTAATTTTTTGTATGGTACATATGAAGAGAGGTTTTATTTGTATCTCTTTCTCTTCACCTCTCTATAATTTGGTGAAATTTACCAAACCCCACTGATATTCTAAACATATGTTTTGGACAAGGAACTAAGAATCCCATAGGATTTGATAAATTAATACCTATCAACACGAGGCACCATCTAGCCTAATTCTACCAAAAATGTTCTAACGATTCATAATAAATATTTCCATATATAAAATTTCTAAGTTAAAAATATAATTCACCAACACTACCTCTACAAAACTTATTCATTTCCGACTTACTGGATAGAAATCAATCATAAATGCCTTTTCCTAGGGTCTGAGACATGGGACCCTTATAGGATAGATATATCTATTTTGGTACATCTCTTATAAGGATACCAAATTATTAGACAATTCTATATTAATGATAACAACCCAACCCCATTCATCAAAAATTCCATCTTCTATAGTTCACCAATAAGCACTGGGCAGTCATCACTTCTAGATATTTGGATAGATCTAAGGCCTCTTTAGTATTTGTTCTTGTCTAGTCATATTGATGAGTATGAAATCACATTATCTAAAAGTGACATCAACCATAGGATGAATTCCTTCTCCCACAACACTTTTTTCTCAGAAGAATAGATCCTTGGAAGGTGGTGGGAGACTTTTATATTCCTTTTATAAAGAGAATAGAGGAGGAAAATCCACATATATATCCTCCTATACAGGGGACCTACTACCCTATGCACGTCCCATATTCATATGCCTACCCTTCCAGGTATTAAATGAATAGTTATTCTATCTAGATTTGACCTTCTAATGAAATCCAAAATTTAATTAATGTTTTAATAAAAACAATATAGAGGAATACATAGAACATCATATAGGAAAACACCCCTAATCATCATGCCATGATTATGAAAATACTTAAAAAATAATTCACATACATCATATCATTCCTAATAAATATATATAGATATTCACTAACCTGTATTCCTTCCAAAGAATCTAATGTCCCAATATTTTCCGAATTCCAAACTTGATCCCATCATGTCATCAAGTCACCAATCCCCCAACCCCTAGGACAACCCCCCCCCCCCCCACCCCCGGACACTCCCCCACCCCCGTGGACACTCCCAACACTCATGGACAGCCTGCCCACCTGCTGGACAGCCCTTTCATGCCCGTGGACAGCCCATTGACCCCCCCTAAACACCCCTACCGCTTAGACAACTCCTCTACCCCCGTGGATAGCCAGTCCACCCCCCCAGACAACCCATCAACCCCCATGGATAGCCCCCCACTTCTTGGACACCCCCACGCCCCTAAAAACCCCTACCCCCATGGACAGCCCTCCCACCCCCTTCGACACCCCCTACCCACTAGACAGCCCCCCCCCCCCTCGCACCCCCATTGACAGCATGCCCACCCCCTGGACACACCTACCCCTGGAAAGCCTCGCCGCCCACATGGACAGCCCACCCACACCTATAGACACCAATTACCCCACCTGGACAGCCCCACCACTGTGGACAGCCAACCCACCCCACTGAACACACCGTTCCCCCTAGACATCCCCAACACCCCCATGGACCGCCTGCCCACCCCCATGGAGACCCCCTACCCCTTGGACATACCCCACCCCATGGACATACCACCCACCCCCTAGACACTATGTACCCCTTGGAAAGACCCAACCCTCATGTGGACAGCCTTCCCACCCCTAGACACCCCGTACCCCCTGGAAAGCCCCTCCACCCCGTGGATAGGCCGCCAACCCCCTGGACACACCCTAACCCTTGGAAAGACCCCCACCCCCATGGATAGCCTTCCAACCCCCTAGACACCCCCTACCACCTGGAAAGCCCCGCCAGCCCCATGGACAACCCGCCCACCCAATGGACTCCCCGTACCAACCTAGACAGCCCATTCACCCCATGGATAGCCTGCCTGTAGCGCCCCGACCCCAGCTACCCAGAGTCAGTGCATTACTTCGTAACATTGCCATGATCACAAAAGATAAAGTCTCGAAAGACCGATTAGTTTAGTAGCCTTGGAAACACTAGATACATTCATAAGTCTTTCATTACATCAAAAAGTAAACAAACTACAATAACATGGTCTTCATAGTCCACAATCATATCCCTTTCTGACTACCCCTGCAGGTCATTCATAAAATACTTCTTCACATCCTGGAAAAATATTAAAACATTGAAAGGGGTGAGCTCAGATGCTCAGTAAGGTTAAAAATATAGCGGAAACTTTCATAAATAAACATTAACATTTAAGGCAATGTATAACTAAAACAAAAGCCTTTTAAACTTGAACATCAACATAAAATGGAAAAAGTAAAATGAGATAATTCCATTTACTTCTTTACATGGATATTATACTGGTCGAATAATCACATGCAATATCAATAACCACTTTCATAATAAGGGAATGTATAATGCCAGACATTCTGAAACATTTTGTCAAGGCCTCGGCCAAGACGTCTAAAATGATTAAGGCCTCGGCCAAAACCATAAATCAAATTGGGAAAGGGCCTCGGCCAATTCCATGTCTAGTTGTCTCATGAGACCAATCGATGCATCGAGGAGCTATAGCGGGCTCCACCCGTCACTTATTAAGTCCAATACATTCCTCATATGAATAGGTTTAAACATATCATAAACCATAACATAATCGTATCACATAAAACATGCATAAAGGAAACATAACATTTCCACATTTCAATCACATGATATCAATACAACACATTGATATAATAAAAACACTTTCAAAACCATTCTCAATACCAAAATAAAAGAAAGTTAAAACGTTGTATTTATTTTTCATTAAAAAAAGTGATGGCTTGTAGAGGAATCCGAAACTCAAATAATGGTCACGGCGGCGGAGAAGTTGTTGTCGCCGCATATGTACGGAAATAAAAAACATTCCCTTTTGTCTTTTAGTAAAACGCTTCGTATAAAAAAGATTCCTTTTGAATAAACGTATAAGTCAAAGGGGTTTATACACCGTATAAAAGAAAGTTGTGTATAAAACCAAATATGCCTCAATGAAAGGAGATTGAGATGAAGTCCTTAAAAGATCATTTTTAAAATAAAATAAGTCTATTATGTGTATTCACTATAGGTACACATAAAGAAAGTACAAATACAAAATAGGACATAATAATATCATGACATAATTTGAAAGTAGGAGATTAACCCAAAGAATGGAAGTTGGGTTATGAAATTCCCTTACCTCGTGTCTGACTTGACTCAACCATTCTTTAACCTCCTGAATAATAAACTAGAGTTAATATATACCTTATTAAGAACCATTTTTAATTTCATTATCCTTTTTATATCATTTATTACAATGTTATGAACATTATGTAATTATTTAAGTTAATAACGGTCGTTTTATCGATCTTTGGTACTTGAGTCAACAATAAACTTCTTATAATTACAAGTTGTTTATGTGGTAGAACATACATTATCTCCAGAATTATATTCATGATTTAGATCTCATATATATCATATATATCCAGTATATACATTCATTTATAATGTTATGTAATATTTAGAGGTAAGAAATGAAATGCACCGTTCATGGAGACGGTAAGCCGTACGTACGCATTAACGCTACTTTCATTTCTATTTCGTATTTAATGGAATGAAATCATAATGATATAAATGTATAATATAATTCCAGTATAATATATTGTATAATACCATTTACTTTATCCTTTATACATCCCACATATGGCATTAACGATTCAAATCACTTTGAGGGGGCCGTAGTCCGCACTTCCTAAAATGAAATTATCGCGTTTTACCCATAATGGAAATCATAAAGTATGCCATAAATGAGAAATAAATAAGCATAAGGAAAACATAAACATAATATATATATAATATATGAAAATAGTGTCATCAAAATGGCCACCATTATAGGTGTTAAAAGAATTTGAACAATCATCGTTTCGTGAGGCAGTATTTCTCCACCCACAGAAACAGTATGTTCTTTAACCATTAGACGAATGTTTGTGTAAGTGTAAACCAAATCTATATCATAAAAACATCCTAGTATATTGTAGATACTGGTGTTGTTACAAAAGAAAGGAATGAAAAGAGTTTAAGGGGTTGGAGAAGCAAAATGAAACAAAACAACATTAGAGAAGACATTACCTCAAAAATAGGGTAGATCTTTTTGATTTGAGCCAAAGGCTTCCTTGGGAAGAATTCAGCCCAAAGTGAGACTTCTAGGAGTAAGAGGAGGAAGTTGGGAGGGTATTTAGGAAGAGTTTGGCCGAGCCAAATGACTTGAAAGTGTAAATGAGGTGGGAGAGGTGGGGGCCTTTTATAAGTGGAGAGGAGGGTCACTTTTGGAAAGATTGAAATGTTACATTATTACACAATACTTTTCGGATTCTAAAGGTCCCACACTTGAATAATTAGAGGCTAAGGTGATAAGGGTACGAAATATCCTCATCAAATAGGCTTTGGACAAGTGTAAGCCTTGGATTTTACATTATCTTCTCATTTTATTTAAATCGTTAAATAATGAAGTCATCGCTGCATCATCATGAGGTCATAAATAATTTAATTTATTTAATGTCTAAAAATTATAAAAAAAATACTATGATGTAGGAAATCTTTTTAGCTTTCTAATTAATATTTATAGTCAAATTTGGACTTGTGTAACCCCACTTAAAGTCTGTTTTAGTAAAACAACTCATGTTTGTGTCAATTTAATTTTAACATTAAATAAATATATATTAATGTCATTTTCCAACCAAAGTGGCTCCATGGGGTCCCCAAGTTGACCCATGGGTTTTATTGGTCGGACATGACTCATCCAATAGGAGTAGGACAAGTGTCAAGCTCATCTCATATTATTAAAACATTATTTTTACCTTAAACTACACTAATCACCCCTAATCGCGATTAAGAACTTAAAAGTTACTATTCACCAAAATTTATTTTAATCTCATTGAACCACATTTCAATTCTTAATGAAAACCATGTATGTAGGATTTTTGAAAATCAAATCACAGAAGTGGCAATATTTCATTTTAACGAAAAAATCAGTTTTTAACAACGACTTAGTGGTTTCACTATTCATCAAAAATTGATGTTTTTCAGAATAAGGCCAAAATTTCACCCTAAGCTATAATTGATATTCCGAATTAAAAAATGATGTCTATTTTACAAAATTCCAAACATATAAGTTGCATTAATTAATTTTATAATTAATTCCCGTTGTCACAACAAATAGCGTGTTTTAAAGAAACAATTTATATCAAAAGATTGGCAATTGTTTATGTCCAATTTCAATGTTAAATTAATTATAATGACCACCATTAGACAAAATGGTAAAAATATATTCTAATTATACTTTAAAACCACTAAATAGTATAATTTATCACTATAAATTATTTTGTTTAAAAAAGTTGTTTTTAAGTATTTTTCACTATTTATAAAAAATTGGAAGTTCTCAGAAAATTACAAAAAATTCAAATTTGGATAATTTCGATATTACGAATACAAAAATGAAGTCCATTTTGAAATATAAAATTTCTATAATTTTAAAAAGTGGTTATTACTATTCATAACGGCTACTTTGATTAGTCGCGGTGTTTTAGAGCTCGAAATTGCGTACAACGCAAGCTATTGCATTATTGAATGAGAAGTGTATCGTGGAAGCTCGGGGTGTTACATTCTCCCCTCCTTCAATAAATTGCGTCCTCGCAATTTGAAATTTTTCTTTGAAAATAAAAGGTTGAAAAGAGAAAATACCTTTGAGGAAAACCCACATCGGAAATAAGGTTAATAAAATTTAGCCTTAATAAGAGGGAAAGGGAAATAAAAAAGTCACCACCCAATTATGATCTTGATTAGGAGAACATTGGTGGAAATTAGAGACATATAATTTGGAGGAAAAACATAAATATTTGTAGGGAGTGATTGAGGTCATCAATCACAATCAACTGTCAAATTGAGGGCCTCAAAGCCTTCAATCTATGTTGATTTAAAATATCATCAGTTCAACAAGACATGAGGTATTAGGATAACACATTTTTTTTTGTTTTAATATCCCTTTACTAAAGTTTAAGAATTAATTTATTAATTGAATAAGAGATAGGTATATATATATTTATGCTTGACAATTAGAGTTTCAACCTTCAACTCATCTTTCACTCAAAAAGATAATAGAACTCAAAAATATTATACTTATCCTAATTGTATAAGGTTCCAAATGTTAACACATACCATTTAGATTAGTAAAATTATTTTGTAATAAACAGGGACTTCCTGTAGGCTAGTGGTAGGAAATAAAGGCCTGTCGCACTATGGTTGTGGGTTCGATTCCTCCAGCTTTGTCCGACGTGATGGGTTATGCCCCACCCTACAGGTTGTCCTTTTCCTAAAACTATAGTATCATAATATTCCAAAAATAATCTTCATAAATGCTTTAACCTTAAACAATACTATCCATGGTTCAACTTAATCCATTCCATCCTTAATAGTTATCCAAAATACCTCCATCCAGACTTTCTCTAAAAGGTCTCTAAATTCCAAAATCAATTGTAACATGAGATTCCCCAAACAAAGAAAAGTTTCTCTTATTGTCACATGCTAAAAATATGATTACCTTAATCATATTAAAACCTTACTGAAATCAAAAAGTACTGCAGTACAATCCATATATATATATATACATTATTCTTATAACCAGAATATAATTCTTGAGTCCAAAAGCACCAATACAATAATTATTCCGCTTCAACTATAGTCACAACATAAGATTGGCCTTGATCCCTTGGCCTTTTCTGAGGTAAGTTTCCTTGACGCTTAGGACATTTATTTGCATAATGCCCCATTTCCCTACAATTGTAGCATTTAACTTTGACAGCCTCTTTCTTTCCCTTGCAATCACGAGCCTGGTGACCCTTTTCTCCACATTTATAACAAACTCCCATTCCTTTTAGGCACGTACCAGGGTGATTCTTCCCACAATTATCACATAATGGAAAATCCTTCTTTCCCTTTTTCCCTTTATCTGTCTCTTGTTCCACCGTTCTCTTCTTCTCTTGCTTTACTTTGTTGTCATAAGACTTAGAAAATTCCTTTTCTGTCTTGATAGCACACGAGACAATATCTTCGTATGATGAAAAAGATTGTGATACTAAAGATCGACGGAGAAATGGTTTTAACCCATCAAAGAAACGATCAATCTTACTCCTTGGGTTACGTATATAATCGGAAACATGCCTCGCTAACCTTGTAAAGTTAGCCTCATACTTTGCGACATTCTCATCCTCCTTCTTCCTCAGACTCAGAAATTGCCTTTCCATATCTGCTCGATGGTCACAAGGAAAGTATTTTTCTAAGAAAAGCTCTTTTAACTCCCTCCATTCCATATTCTATACGTCATCATCTTCCTTTGTGTTTTAAATCAGCGACCACCACTGATCGGCATCTCCAGTGAGGCGGTAAACTGCCATGACAACCTTCTCCCTTTCACTACTCCCCATGGCATGGAATATTTTCTCTAAGGAATTTATCCGTTGCTCAGCTACTATAGTATTTGTACTCTCATTGAAGGTGGGTGGTTGTTGCCTCATGAAGCGGTCTAACATTGATCCTCCACGTTGCGGATCAGGGTGCTCCATACGAGTAAGGTTGTTATTCATAACCCGCGTGAGTTTTCCCAGTACGGTGAGAAGCTGATCAGCACCAGTTGTATCACTAGATCCACCATAATTATCTTGAGCAGGAGGGAAATCCCTACACGGAGTGCGTTCATTGATACGGTTTCCATTCCTTCCTCTAGGCGCCATTTCTAAACAATGGCATAAACTAGATTAGTTTATGAATTAAAATACATAATTCCATATTTTTAAAACACTTTACATAAATTGAACTATTTATGGATATAATCCATAATCATAAAAAGAAATGTTTTCTTTGATAAAGTATATACTCATAACCCTTAATAGTGGTTTGTAAAGAAAATGAGAATTATCCTAAGCATATCCCCCGGGAGTGTCGTAACCAAGAGTGCAGCAAGGCCCGTTGTCGTGCACCAGTTCCCGTTCGAGTCTAGCTCAAAGCGGTGTTTTCGGGTTTTACCCCTAGGTACATCTGTGCCAGAGCCGCCTCTACCTGCTCGTATCCAGACTGGGATGTATTTCTCGGAAAACTCACAACATATCTACAATGCCAAAATTTTAGGAAGTTCTTCTACACTAATCTTCAAAGTCTATCTTCGGGCTATGTTCTCTAATCAGAGTTTATCTAAATCTAGCTTCCAAGGTTAGTAATAAACTGCCTCTGATACCAACTGTAGCGCCCTGACCCCAGCTACCCAGAGTCGGTGCATTACTTCGTAACATTGGCATGATCACAAAAGGTCAAGTCTCGAAAGACTGATTAGTTTAGTAGCCTTGGAAACACTAGATACATTCATAAGTCTTTCATTACATCAAAAAGTAAAAAAACTACAATAACATGGTATTCATAGTCCACAATCATATCCCTTTCTGACTACCCCTGCAGGTCATTCATAAAATACTTCTTCACATCCTGGAAAAATATTAAAACATTGAAATGGGTGAGCTCAGATGCTCAGTAAGGTTAACAATATAGCAGAAACTTTCATAAATAAACATTAACATTTAAGGCAATGTATAACTAAAACAAAAGCCTTTTAAACATGAACTTCAACATAAAATGGAAAAAGTAAAATGAGATAATTCCATTTACTTCTTTACATGGATATTCTACTGGTCGAATAATCACATGCAATATCAATAACCACTTTCAAAATGAGGGAATGTATAATGCCAGACATTCTGAAACATTTTGTCAAGGCCTCGGCCAAGACGTCTAAAATGATTAAGGCCTCGGCCAAATCCATAAATCAAATTGGGAACGGGCCTCGGCCAATTCCATGTCTAGTTGTCTCATGAGACCTACCGATGCATCGAGGAGCTATAGTGGGCTCCACCCGTCACTTATTAAGTCCAATACATTCCTCATATGAATAAGTTTAAACATATCATAAACCATAACATAATCGTATCACATAAAACATGCATAAAGGAAACATAACATTTCCACATTTCAATCACATGATATCAATACAACACATTGATATAATAAAAATGCATTCAAAACCATTTTCAATACCAAAATAAAAGAAAGTTAAAAATTTGTATTTATTTTTCATTAAAAAAAAGTGATGGCTTGTAGAGGAATCCGAAACTCAAATAATGGTCACGGCGGCGGAGAAGTCGTTGTCGCCGCATATGTACGGAAATAAAAACATTCCCTTTTGTCGTTTAGTAAAACGCTTCGTATAAAAAAGATTCCTTTTGAATAAACGTAAAAGTCAAAGGGGTTTATACACCGTATAAAAGAAAGTTGTGTATAAAACCAAATATGCCTCAATGAAAGGAGTTTGAGACGAAGTCCTTAAAAGATCATTTTTAAAATAAAATAGTTCTATTATGTGTATTCACTATAGGTACACATAAAGAAAGTACAAATACAAAATAGGACATAATAATATCATGACATAATTTGAAAGTAGGAGATTAACCCAAAGAATGGAAGTTGGGTTAAGAAATTCCCTTACCTCGTGTCTGACTTGACTCAACCGTTCTTTAACCTCCTGAATAATAAACTAGAGTTAATATATACCTTATTAAGAACCATTTTAAATTTCATTATCCTTTTTATATCATTTATTACAATGTTATGAACATTATGTAATTATTTAAGTTAATAACGGTCCTTTTGTCGATCTTTGGTACTTGAGTCAACAATAAACTTTTTATAATTACAAGTTGTTTATGTGGTAGAACATACATTATCTCCAGAATTATATTCATGATTTAGATCTCATATGTATCATATATATCCAGTATATACATTCATTTATAATATTACGTAATATTTAGAGGTAAGAAATGAAATGCACCGTTCATGGAGACGGTAAGCCGTACGTACGCATGAACGCTACTTTCATTTCTATTTCATATTTAATGGAATGAAATCATAATGATATAAATGTATAATATAATTCCAATATAATATAGTGTATAATACCATTTACTTTATCCTTTATATATCCCACATATGGCATTAACGATTCAAATCACTTTGAGGGGGTCGTAGTCCGCACTTCCTAAAATGAAATTATCGCGTTTTACCCATAATGGAAATAATAAAGTATGCCATAAATGAGAAATACATAAGCATAAGGAAAACATAAACATAATATATATATCGTATATGAAAATAGTGTCATCAAAATGGCAACCATTATAGGTGTTAAAAGAATTTGGACAATCATCGTTTCGTGAGGCAGTATTTCGCCACCCACAGAAACAGTATGTTCTTTAACCATTAGATGAATGTTTGTGTAAGTGTAAACCAAATCCTTATCATAACAACATCCTATTATATTGTAGATACTGGTGTTGTTACAAAAGAAAGGAATGAAAAGAGTTTAAGGGGTTGGAGAAGCAAAATGAAACAAAACAACATTAGAGAAGACATTACCTCAAAAATATGGTAGATCTTTTTGATTTGAGCCAAAGGATTCCTTGGGAAGAATTCTGCCCAAAGTGAGACTTCTAGGAGTAATAGGGGGAAGTTGGGAGAGTATTTGGGCAGAGGTTTCCCGAGCCAAATGACTTGAAAGTGTAAATGAGGTGGGAGAGGTGGGGGCCTTTTATAAGTGGAGAGGAGGGGCACTTTTGGAAAGATTGAAATGTTACATTATTACACAATACTTTTCGGATTCTAAAGGTCCCACACTTTTATAATTCGAGTCTAAGGTGATAAGGGTTCGAAATATCCTCATCCAATAGGCTTTGGACAAGTGTAAGCCTTGGATTTTACATTATCTTCTCATTTTATTTAAATCGTTAAATAATGAGGTCATCGCTGCATCATCATGACGTCATAAATAATTTAATTTATTTAATGTCTAAAAATTATAAAAAAAATACTATGATGTAGGAAATATTTTTAGATTTCTAATGAATATTTATAGTCAAAATTGGGACTTGTGTAACCCCACTTAAAGTCTGTTTTAGTAAAACAACTCATGTTTGTGTCAATTTAATTTTAACATTAAATAAATATATATTAATGTCATTTTCCAACCAAAGTGGCTCCATGGGGTCCCCAAGTTGACCCATGGGTTGTCTTGGTCGGACATGACTCATCCAATAGGAGTAGGACAAGTGTCAAGCTCATCTCATATTATTAAAACATTATTTTTACCTTAAACTACACTAATTACCTCTAATCGCGATTAAGAACTTAAAAGTTACTATTCACCAAAAATTATTTTAATCTCATTGAACCACATTTCACTTTTTAATGAAAACCATGTATGTCGGATTTTTGAAAATCAAATCACAGAAGTGGCAATATTTCATTTTAACAAAAAAATCAGTTTTTAACAACGACTTAGTGGTTTCACTATTCATCAAAAATTGATGTTTTTCAGAATAAGGCCAAAATTTCACCCTAAGCTATAATTGATATTCCGAATTCAAAAATGATGTCTATTTTACAAAATTACAAACATATAAGTTGCATTAATTAATTTTATAATTAATTCCCGTTGTCACAACAAATAGCGTGTTTTTAAGAAACAATTTATATCAAAAGATTGGCAATTGTTTATGTCCAATTTCAAAGTTAAATTAATTATAATGACCACCATTAGACAAAATGGTAAAAATATATTCTAATTATAATTTAAAACCACTAAATAGTATAATTTATCACTATAAATTATTTTGTTTAAAAAAGTTGTTTTTAAGTATTTTTCACTATTTATAAAAAATTGGAAGTTCTTAGAAAATTACAAAATATTCAAATTTGGATAATTTCGATATTAAGAATACAAAAATGAAGTCCATTTTGAAATATAAAATTTCTATAATTTTAAAAAGTGGTTATTACTATTCATAATGGCTAATTTGATTAGTCGCGGTGTTTTAGAGCTCGAAGTTGCGTACAATGCAAGCTATTGCATTATTGAATGAGAAGCGTATCGTGGAAGCTCGGGGTGTTACACTGCCCACCCCCTGGACCCCTCATACCCGCTGGATAGCCCCTCACCCCTTTGGAGAGCCCGACCACCCACCCTGGGCACCCTTAGACTCCCCCCATCCCCATGGACACCCCATACCCCCTTTGACAGCCCCCCCCCCCCCGACCCCGTGGACATCCCACGACCCCCCCCCCACACACAAACACACCCCACCACCCTCTAGACAACATCATCCCCACAAACACCCCCTAGACACCATATACCACCTGTATAGTGCCCCCTGGACACTCCCACCAACCCTAGGATACCCCCATCCATAGAAAACCCTCACCCCTGGAAAACCCAAACCCCCTAAGACATTCCCCAACCCCCTAGAAATCCCCCACTCCTACCCCCCCCCCTCGTGGACAGGCTGGCCACCCCGCTGGACAACCCCTACCCCTTTGGACAGCCCCGCCAACCCCATAGACAGCCTGCCCACCCCCTGGGCACCATGTACTCCTTGGAGAGTGCCTCCACCACCGTGGACAACCCTACCACCCCCTGGACACCCCCTACACCCCGGGACCCCCCCGGGAAACCCCACCCACCCCTAGGACTGGCCCTCCACTCTCATGGAAATCCACCAACCCCTAGACACCCTGTACCCCAGGAATTCCCCGCCACCCTCATTGACCACCCTCGAACCCCCCATGGACACACCGTACCCCCTTAGACAGCCCCCCCCCCCCCTGTCCCCATGGATAACCATCACACCCACTGGATACCCCCCAATCCCCCTGGACCCCCCCCCCCCCCCGCAACCCCTAGACATCCAGTACCCCCTGGACATCCCCCCCCCCCTGTGGGTCGCCCGCCCACCCCGAGGACACCAAACCACCCCCAAGACACCCCCATCCCCCCGGACACCCCCATCCCCACAGACACCCCGTACCCCCAAGACATCCCCCCACCCCCGTGGTTAGGCCACCCACCCTCTGGACACTCCCCATCCCCACCCCCAGACACACCCATCCCCTCAGACACCCCCCGCTCCCCTGGATACCCTCAACCCCCTTGGACAACCCCCTAACCCCCTGGTCACCCCCCACCCCGTGGGCACCCCATACCACTGTGGATAGCTTGCCCACCCCTGGACACACCATACCCCCTACAAAGCCCTACTACCCCCATGGACATCCCTTCCACCCCTAGACATCCTCGCCACCCCTATGGACTTCCCCACCACCACTGTGGATAGCCTTGTTACCCCCATGGATAGCCCACCCACCCCTAGACACCCTATACCCCCTAGAAAACCCCTTCAACCCCATGGACATCCTTCCCACCCACTAAATACCCCTACCCCCTAAATAGCCCCTATAAATTCCTACCCCCTAGATAGCCTCGCCACCATCGTGGATAGCTCAACCCCCCTCCCCCCACGGACACCCCATACCCCCTAAACAGCCCCACCACCTCGTGGACAGCCCGTCCACCCCCTTGGTCACCTTGTACCCCATGGACAACCCCTCCCATTGTGGACGTCCCCCAACCCACCCCCTGGACCCCCACCCCTCAAAACCCCCTTATATCCAGGACACCCCCACCCTCCTGGACACCCTGACCCCCTTGGAAAACCCTCAAACCCCCTAGACATCCCCCACCCCCGAGGACCCCCCCAACTCCCATGGACACCCCCATCCTTGTGGACACCCCCACCCCCATGGATTGCCCCCCCCCCCTAGACACCCCCACCCCCTGGTCATCCCATCCACCTCCTTCAATAGCCCACCCACCCCCTAGACACCCCTACCCCCCTAGACAGCCTCCCCTCCATGGACAGCCCACCCACCCCCTGGACACCCCAACACACCTAGACCCCCCCCCCCCCCCATGGATAACTCCCAACCCCCTAGACACCCCTACCACCCCTAGACAATCCCCCCCCCCCTGAACACTACCCCCCCCCCCCCACCGGGACACCCCCACCCCTGTACACCCCCCGCCACCTGGATACCCCACCCCCCATTGTCAGATGCTCAAAATGGAACTCTAACAATCATGGGCTCTCTGAATGATAGTGTCCTCTCACCATTATGAGTTGTATGCACTAATGAAATTGAAATGGGTTAGTTTGAAGAGTGGTTGTCATGTGAATATTGAAATGCGGAAAACTATTTTGTGGTACATGTCATGGTTAGAAGAGTCTTCTATTTTTATGTGCTATTGTTGGTGTTTTTTTGTTTAGTTCTAAGTGTTGTTTATAGGTGCATTAGTAGGTGTATGAAATAGAGGATATGGGTGGCTACGGTTCTGTTTTATAGAAATACACTATACCAACAGATTAAAATCAATAGTAAAGTGTATTTGTGAATAGTTTTACTAACAGTTTGAAAACACCATTGGTAATACATTATACCAATGGATCAAAACCATTGGGAAAACTATTTCCAGAATAGTTTTACCAAAAATTTTAAAGAAACATTGTTAATAATTTATACCACTGGTCTGTTTGTAAAATATATGTAAACTATATATCCCAATAGTTTATTAACTCTTGGTATTAATATATACAAACAGTTTCTGAATCACCATTGGAATACTGAAGCTTACACTGCTATATACCAATAGTTTTAGAATAATAGTTGGTATAGGCCATTCCCAATGCATTACTAACTAATGGTTTGAAAAAAAATTGGTATATAGTATACCGACGGTTTGAAACAGTTTTTTTTATATTTCCAGTAGTGGTGGTAAACGATTATCTTGATGTTTTTCCTCATTAGTTTCCTTATATAATACCAGATCAGGAAGTTGGATTTATTGTTGACTTAGTTCCTGATGCCAAACTAGTTTCAAAACCCCTTTATCGAATGGCTCCAATTGAACTTTTATATTTAAAGAAGTAATTTCCTGATTTATTAGATTAATGATTCATTTGAACTAGCACATCACCATGGGGTGCTCTTGTCTTTTTTGTTAACAAGAAAGATAGTTCAATATGACATTGCATTGATTATAGAGCATTGAATAAAATCACTGTTAAGAACAAATATCATTTTCTTCCTTTCAACGATTTGTTTGATCAGCTTCAGGGAGATCATTATTTTTCAAAGATTGACTTGAGGTGGGGGTACCATTAGTTAAGAGTAAAGGAAGGAGACATTCTGAAGACTGTGTTTTGTACTCGATATAGCTATTATGAATCTGTAGTTAAGCCTTTTGGGTTAACCAATGGCATGTTGTATTCATGGATCTTATGCATATAATTTTCAATGATTTCATAGATAAGATATTGGTTTTTTTCATTGATGATATTTTGGATTATTCGAAAATTAAAGAGGAACAATAAATTCATTTAAGGTTTTTCTGGAAAACCGTAAAATAAAATAAACGATTTGGGAAATTCAACAAGTGTTATTTTTGGTTATAAAAAATTTCATTCCTTGGTCACACTGTTTTAAAAAATTGAATAACTATAGACCCTACTAAAACAAAAGTTGTTAAAGAATGTACAAGGCCTACCAATATCACCAAGATACGTAGTTTTCTAGGTTTTGATGATTATTAAAGGATGTTTATTGAAATATTTTATCTGTTATCTAGCCCAATGACTATGTTAACTCTAAATGGTGTTATGTTCATTTGAACAAAAGAATGTGATGATTTTTTTCAGGAATTGAAAAGAAGATTTTTGAACACTTCAATTTTGGAACTACCTTCCAAAAATAGAGAATTTGATATCTATAGTGATTCATCATTGAAAGGAAATAGTAGTGTCCTAATGAATAATGATCAGGTAATTTCTTCTACTTCACGTCAGTTTAAACATCATGAGCTAAATTACCCTATACATGATTTGGAATTAGCTGCTATTTTTTTACTTTAAAAATTTGGAGCCATTATCGTTCTGGAGTAAAATGTGAAACACATACTGGCCACAAAAGTTGAATGTATATATTTACTCAGAAATAATTGAACATGAGACAGATGAGATGTCTGAAATTAATCAAAGTAAATCATGTGATAGTGTCCGACTATGTGAAATGTAAGGTCTGTTGTCATGTACCAGGTTACCCAGAGGCTGGCTCGGAACACTTTTTCATATTTGGTATTCCTATGTAAATCTGTTCTAGAACCACTTCCACTTATAGTATCCAAATAGAAAAACATTTTCTTGAAACCCCACATAATCTATACTTACCAAAATTTATGGATTTTTCCTTTTACATAGCATTCTCCCTAGATTTATTACTAATATTACCTATTACAAACCTCAAAAAATAAATAAACCTTTCAATTTATTAAAAATGTAGAGACCCTAGTCTTTTACAAGTAATATTACATGATTTTGAGAATACTTAAACATTAAATACAAACTGAGGATAATAAAGTCTAGTGTTTTTGTAATAATAGATACGTAATAAAAAAACATGAAACCAAAATAAAAAATATTTTATTTAGTCTTCATAAAGAGATCCTAACTTTTTTAGAGCCCTTTAATCTACATAGGATACCCTTCGGTATACATGAATAATGTCATGGGATAAAATTCACATTAAGGGAATCGGTATATATGTAATGCATATCACAAGGGTTTTAAATTATAACATGATGACATAAAAAATATGAAACATGAATAAAGATTTGAATGCATAACATGTATAATGTGGAATAATATAAAAATGGTATCATTGAAATGTGGAAACAATATATAAGATGAATTAATCGTGAGGCAAGGATCATTGTACATGGAACATGAGTCAAGGAAAACCACCAAGACTGGTGCACATGGAGCACAAGTCAAGGATAACCACCTAGACCATAACAGATGATGCCTCATGACACTAAAAATTAACAAATGCATGTGATATATATCTGGGTTAAACCATCATAATATTTTCATGAGTATTTGTACCACATTTTGATTCATACATAAGTAATCAAACATAAACAGACGGGTTACCCATGGTAATAACTGGGCATCATAATCATATCAAAAGGCATAACACAAGGGAATATCATAATCGTCTTAATAAAAGAAAGGATTTAAAACATAAATGGAAATTCATAATGGAAAATAGACATAGAACATGATGATTGATTTCAAATTGATGTGTATACTTGTAAAAATTAGGTTTAAGAAACATTAGAAATAAAACATTTTTGTACAGTTTAAGTAAAATCATATAGATTCATTAAAATGATAATGGAATAATTGTTTGTATAAATATAAATAAGAACCAATATATATTTTCATGATAAGATGTTTTATATTTAGAATAGTAATGGATTCGTACAATAGATTATGTATTGAACTTAAATATGGGTAAAATATTAATAAGTTCCCTTAAATTGGGTTTTCTTTTTTAGAATATTTTTGAAGGGAACCTTGATAAAAATTGATTGACTGTATAAAAGGAGTGAAATATTATTTTGATAAATGAGTTAGGAATATATGCACAGAATGTTTAGAATGTAAAATGATGTAATTAAATGTTACATTGGTAAAATAGATATAAAATGTAACCTAAAGGAAATATAAAGGTTTGGAATGGATCACTTGCCTTATGTCTGAAATGGTTCTTCACTTGATCTTAATGTCATGGATAATCAAATTAGATTAATTATTTATTAATTAATGAATCATTTATAAAATTAATTGATTCATTGTATTTTTAATATGTTCATATGTGTCATTATTTGATGAGTTATATTTTACAATTTTATCATTCTAGAGTGTTCGTTTTTTTATTTTTCATGAATATTTTTCTTGTATATGAGTACGGAAGTTCATTTGGAATAGGAATAATTCACTAGAATAGAAATTGTATGTTATTAATGAACAACTATATGTATAATTGGTGTTAAATTTTTATTATAGATATGATGATGGATCATTAGATAAAATCTTAATAATAATCATTTATATTAATTTAGGCAGTTTTTCTATCATAATGAACTCATTTTGTTTTATCAATTATTATTATATATATATGTTAGTTATATAACATAAAAATGGTCAATAAATAAATTTGAAATTTTGATTCGACCATTATAATGGGTTTAAGACCATATTTTATGGAAATAAAGGAAGATTAAAACTTTTCATCTTTGAAGGTGACAAATCAACATCTCACAGATGACGATTTCATTTTTTAATAAAATAGAGCGGCTAACAGTTTCGATGATGGATTTTTTCCATTAGAGTAATAAAATTCCATTATATGTTACGTACAATTTTTTTCCAGACATTTGGACTAGTGGAGGTTAATATTTATTAAAGAAATACAATAACAAGAAAATAAATTAAAAGAAAATTAAGAGTAGTTTTCCTATTTAATTTCTCTTCATTGGGAAACCCAGTGGGTCAAAAATGTGGGTCTCTTTATGACACCAAGACATCCTGAATGTCTAGGGGGGATGTTTGGGAATAATTTGGGGATGAATTTTTACAAGTGTTTATGCATGTTATGTGTAAGGATAAGAGGTGGTTAGGGGTGTTATTTATAGTAGAGGACAGAGGTGTTTTTTCAAATTTTTTATTCATTGGTTTATTATTTTTCATTGACACTATGAATAGATTGAGAATTATCACCAAATATAGTAAAATAATTTTGAAAATATAGAGATAATGGTGCTTATTCTAGTGATGACTTGAACAATAGTGTATTTATCTTAAAATGAATATATACATTATATTTCAGTATTTACCACAAAAAAATCAACTATGTTAGAAAAATCACAAAATTTAACCCTATAAATTTATAGAGCTAATGATTTCTGAAATGAATTCCATTTCATAAAAATAATTTTGTCAATATGATAGATTTAATTTTTAATTAAAATAATCATTTACATGTAAAATAAAAAATTAAAATTATAACTTATTTTCTAACACTATAAAAATTAATTAAGGTCTTATAAAATAATCTGATATTCATAAGAAAAATTCATTTATTTATAATTACATTTTTTTTAAATAAAATTTCTTATAAGTTATTATATTAATTATAAACATGTAATTAACTATTTATGAATTACAAAAATACCAACACTTATTTAATAATTTCCAAAAAATATTTACTTATAGTTTGATATAATTATATAATATTTTCATTTATAAGGTGGCTAATTTTATTAATATATTTTTGAAAGAGGTTACTATTCTATTGGCCAATTTACTATTCATAAAGGTAACATTATTTTTCCAATTGTCAAGTTACTATTACATTAGTACATGTTCCTTATCTTCTATAAATACCTCTTATTTCATTAAATATTCATTTATAATGTTTGTATTTTTTAATAATATGATTTTATGCGATTAGAAATTTTTAAATAATTAAATGAATGTGATTTCCATTCATAAAATATTGGTTTATTACATACAACCTACACCTTTACACACTTTCATCAATTGGGATATGCAATCATTGTTCATGTGTAAGACATAATGCCACCTCGTGAATGGATGTCGTTCGTTCCTACCTTAACACTTTTCAAGGTTGTAATAATGACATATTGATAGTTTATATTGATATATAATATAATCAGTAAGTATAAATTTTAATTAAATTTTTATATAACATATATCTTCATGATTTCCATTTTGTGGGAATATAATAATATTGTTTTTGGGCGTGTGGACTTACACCTCCTCAAAGAGATGTGATTCAGTCACTCACTAAATGGTATGTATTAGGAATTATTATAGTTATCAAATGTTATAAATAGAAAATTGAAATGAAATTTTTATAATAATAAACATATATATCACTTGATTTTTTTCATTGAATATGACAATAAAATGGAAACATCGTTCATGCCTATGTACGTCCTACTGTCTCCATGAACGATATAATTCATTTCCAATATAAAAAACTATATAATACACTGGATACATATATATTGAATATATATAATATTTACATCCTGATTTAAAATTTTGAGATTATTAAATCATGGTCTAACTAATAGGATAAAAAACATGACAAGTCCAAACGTACTCAAAAAAACAAGGCAATTAACAAATGAAAAATGAAAATGATCAACGAATGTTAATGAATGGGTCATAATTGTAACGACCCAAAATTTTGAATAAATCTTGTTTCCTAATTTTATGTGTTATTTTATTTTTTATACTGAACAAAAATGTTTCATTTGATTACATGATTATAATTATAATGAGACCGATGGGTTTTGACTGTTATATGACCATTGGTCAATATGACTGCTGGAAACTAAACGTTTTGATTATTGTCTCTAAATATAAGTAATCTTGGTTAATTAATATAGAAAGAAGATTTGATGGCCTCACCCAGTAGTCTTGGACTGATTGAAGCCCATCTAACAGAACTCGGGAAAGAGGTAGCACCACTGGGCTTTGCTCTGGACCAAACCCAAGCTGAACTTCATCGTGTGAAGATAGAACGGGATCGCCTTCACGAGAAGTTCAAACTGATAGAAATTACTACTCGTGTGATGTTGGCCGAGCCTCCCTCGGATTCTATCACCTTAGCACACCCTACACTTAGGTCCTATGCTGGTGTGATAAGGGGCTACGTAAGGAGACCGTAACTGCCTTGTGTGATCCTTTGTTTTAAATAAAAATTGGGATTTCTTCTTATGATGTAGTTTATGAATATTCAAATGATCGGATAAATACAGTATGCATATTTTTGATAATTTTAGAAAATAGATATTTTAAAAATGTTTATGTAAACATTAAATAAGTAAAAATGTGTAATGGTTTTTGAAAAATGGTCTTTTATAATTATGTTCAGTACAAAATTTAGAGTCTAATAAGATCAACTTAATTTTTGATGAATAGTAAATTATGAATAGTGATTTTATGATTAGTATTAGTAATGTGTCCAAATGGATTAGTAATCTCACTTAAAGAAAGTATTAATATAATCTAGGCACCTTGATTAAGTAATGTGATTCAATAAAATGGTTAAATAAAGGTTTCATAAATTATTATTCAACTATTAGTTTTTTTCGAGTGAATAGTTTATTTTAATTAAAAATATAATTAAAAATAATTAGAAATTTATTTTTATAAAATGTATTTCATTTTTGAACTCAGAGCACCAATATTATGTTATGGTAATATTTGGGGTTTTTTCTGAAAAAATGAATTTTCGGTGAATAGTGTATTTATTTAAAAAAATAAATTAAAAAAATTTTGAAAATTATTTTTATAAAATGGAGATAATTTTTGAAATCAGATAATTTATATTTGGTTAAGGTGAAATTTTGGGATCTTTCTGACAAAGTTGAATTTTTAGTGAATAGTAAAAATGCAGTTTTAGGGTTTCAGTATGTTTAATGACATCATAACTGTGTCATGATGAAGTCATGATATATTTTAAGGTTTGGCCGACCAAGGGTGGTGAATTATTGTTTTGGGGGCCCCATGTGGCCTAACTCCATGGTAAATTCCAAGGGAGAGCACATGGTTTTGAGAAAAGCACATGTGAGGTGTCCCTTTGCCATTAATGCCTTGTCCCCTCACTTTCCCTATAAATACCAAGCCATCCTCTCATCCATTCGACTCCCCACTCTCCCCCAAAGATTTTCTGGTCTCATTACCACCCAATTAGTCCTCCCATGGTGTCCACAAGCCCTCAAGGTCCCAAACATTGAGTTTTATGAGTTATGTTTTAAGGTAAGGGATCTGATCTCTCTCTTTTTTTTCAAGAAATATCTTTTATGTAATTTTGTTTATGCTCCATGTTCTTATTTTAAAGGGTGTTATTATATAATCTTCTTACTTCCCATTTCATTTTCACATAATTAGAGATCCCCTCTTTCTCTTATTATTTCGTTTTATGAAGTTTTAAGTGGCGCCGTTAGGCTGCCGAAATATTTGTAACAGATTCTTTCTCCCTTCTCATTTTTCAAAATCTATTTTCATGTAAAGTATTTCAAGATCATTTTTATTATGTTGGGGTATGATCTCTAAATTTATCATACTGATCTTTTATGATCATATGATGAGATACCCCATTTGATCTCTTTAATTCAGTATTTTGAAGTTTTAAGTAACGTCATTAGGCTGCTGAATTTTTAAGTGGTTTTTCACACTTCTCGTTTTGATGTTCTACTTTCATGTCAATTATTTCAAGTTCCTTTTTGTTATGTTGGGGAATGATCTCTATATCTCTCATACTGATCTTTTATGACCATATTATGAGATATCCCATTTGATCTCTTCAATTCATTATTTTGTAGTTTAAGTGGCGTCGTTAGGCTGCTGAATTTTTACGTGGTCCTTGCACCTTTCTCCCTTTTCAAAGTTCCAATTCCATGTCAAGTATTGCAAGTTCCTTTTAATTATGTTCGGTTATGATCTCTATATCTATCAAACTGATCTTTTATGTTCATATTATGAGAGACTCTATTTGATCTCATCAATTCATTTTTGGTTGATGTTTATGTGACGCCGTTAAGCTGCCAAATTTTCATAAGAGAAATATTATTTTTGACTTCCTTCCATGTTTTTTATATCAAATGGTATGTCCTTAAAATTTCCTTACCATGTCCATATATCCTTCTTATTCTGTCCCCCTACTATTTTATGGATCATTTATGAGTGTGTGACCCATGTACCCTCTCTTTTCAATTTTTTCTAAAACCCCGAAACATAGCCGTTATGCTGCAGAATTTTCCTCTCAAAATGCCTCTCTCTTTTCTCAAAATTATTTTGTGTTATAAAGTGAATACTCAAATCTCTTATTTATATAAGGGTATTCACATATATATCAAAATGTTATATTTTAAATTCTTGTATTTACATACATGAGACCCTCTTTCCCTTTCTGTGGGTTTAAAGTGACGTAAAGATCATGTCTTTAAAGCAGTTTTTAAAACGTTATGATTATGAAATGAAACCCATTTATTTTATGTTATGTTGGTTATTAATGAAATGTTTGATGATGATATATGTGTCTCACATTATAATAAAAGAAAAATTTAAGGGTGCTCCCTGATAGCAATCCAATGCATTGGGTAATGATGTAACCACTAGAGATTACAATTTTCACGATACCTTGGTGAATAACCTTGGTAATTTTCAAATGAAACCTTGGGGATGGACCTTGGTGATATGTTCATGATTTTCTATGTTAAATGATGTAGCCACGTCTTCATGTTATGAAATGTTATATTTTAATTATGATATGCCTCATGATTTCATTCTCATGCCTTAAAGTTCTTTTCATGACTTTACTGATGTATATCAAGTTAATATGTAAAATGTTTCGCTTGTTTCCCTTACTAGGCCTTCTGCTCACCCTTTCATTTGATGTATTTCCCCAGGTTATGAGATGCAGTAATGAACCTAGGATGAACTTAAGGATAAGCCTTTCAAGTGTTTAAGAATAATGTTTTATGTTGATTTCATGTATTATGTTCCTAGTTTCCAAGACACTAAACCTTAAAGATCCTCAGTTCTATGTAATGTAATGAAAGTTTATGTGATAAAAAGGCAGGATGCTATAGTTGGTATCAAAGGATGGTTTAGTTATTTGTGAAATTTGGATATGAAAACTCTAGGAGGAACCCTAAAGAAAAGTTTAAATACAGGAAATCTTCCTGGTATTTTGGTGAGTATTGAGTAAGGGGTTGCCAAGGAAATACATCCCTGTCTTGATACGAGCAGGTAGAGGCGGCTCTGGCAGAGATGTACATAGGGGTAAAACCCGAAAACACCGCATTGAGTTAGACTCAAACAGGAACTAGTACACGACAACGGGCCATGCTGCACTCTTTGTTACGACACTCCCAGGGGATATGCTTTGGTAAATTCATAAGCTTTGTATGAACCATTGTTAAAGGAACAAAGATAAATTAATATAAAGATTCACATAAGAATATATGATCTTGGATAACCTAGATGGAAAACTAGGGGATCATACCTTAGGGTATACTTTTCTTCTACATTTTATCATTATATGCTTTAAGTTTCTTTTCATGATTATTGGCTAAGTATTTAAGCCCCTAATTATAGTTTCTTTTCTTAGTTAATGGTGGTAAATGGAAGAACATGTCCCAACAACCAATTTGATACGAAATTCTACGATTTCCATATTAATATAACAAAGATGATTAGGGTATTAAAAGATGATTATTATTTTGGAAGACGTTCACTATTTTGGGGTCCCTATATGACTGAGGTAAATAAATTACTACGGTATTTTCATTGAGGAGGAAGGTTGACTTATATTTTGAATAATCGATGAATTTAAGGTGAACTTATGGTAATATAGGTTACTTATAGAAATGATTAACCTAACTTGGGGAAAATATGTTTAGGTTAGCTACTTTTGTTATAAGATGATAGGTTTGGTTGATGTTGTTTGGAGATGAACAATGAAGTTTATTTTGGAAGACTATGTTATCAAGTCATTCTTGTATTTGGGATTCAATCTTAGTTTTGTTTATTTTGAGGAATTTTAAGGACCGTTATTTATGGAATGGTCTATGATGAATTTTGGGTAGTACCACAGAAATATGAAGATTTAAAAGTAGTTTCCATTCTTATGGGATTATTTCCTTTTGAAGAGTTTTTTTACCTTACCCTTTATGTTTTTGGGATAATGTTTAAAGATAGAAGAAATTGATAGTTAATATTTTGTGGATTATGTGATTCTCTAGAAGATGATTCTTGTGTTTTGATGAGACCAAGTAGTTTTTAATTCTCATAGTGTGGAGAAAAGATTAGTTTTGGGTAGAAATTATTAAAGTATGAAACTCTACAAGAAGATAGGTATATTTTCTTATGTTTTTGTTTTATGTTGTAAATTAATTCCTCAAAATTATGAAAAGGAATGTAAAACAAAAATGTTCTTGGATTACATTACCTACTAGGTAATCAAAGACCGTTTACACACATTATAAATTTGGGATTTTCTTATGGTTAACTTCGTCCTAATCATGTTTTCTATCACTCTCCCTCAGAACATGACCCATTGTATTCTCCTCCATGTCCATGTTTTCTAACAAGGAATCCTAGTGTGGGTTAACTTGGGTGACCTTTGTACTTCCCTTTCTTTCTTTTAAAGTAATAGTTTCACGGACTCCTTTTCCGATGTTGTACATTCAATGAAATTTTGAAAAAAAAAATTAAAAATTGCAAGGATGCAATTTTTTAAGGGGGGAAGATTGTAACGACCCAAAATTTTGAATAAATCTTATTTCCTAATTTTATGTGTTATTTTATTTTTTATACTCAACAAAAATGTTTCATTTGATTACATGATTATAATTATAATGAGACCGATGGGTTTTGACTGTTATATGACCATTGGTCAATATGACCGCTGGAAACTAAACGTTTTGATTATAGTCTATAAATACAAGTAATCTTGGTTAATTAATATAGAAAGAAGATTTGATGGCCTCACCCAGTAGTCTTGGACCGATCGAAGCCCATCTAACAGAACTTGGTAAGGAGGTAGCACCACTGGGCTTTTCTCTGGACCATACCCAAGATGAAATTCATCGTGTGAAGCTTGAACGGGGTCACCTTCATGAGAAGTTCAAACTGATAGAAATTACTACTCGTTTGATGTTGGTCGAGCCTCCCTTGGATTCTCTCACCTTATCACACCCTACACTTAGGTCCTATGCTGGTGTGATAAGTCGCTACGTAAGAAGACTGTAACTACCTTGTGTAATCCTTTGTTTTAAATAAAAATTGGGATTTCTTCTTATGATGAAGTTTATGAATTTTCAAATGACCGGATAAATATATTATGCATATTTTTGATTAATTTTAGAAAATGGATATTTTAAAAATGTTTATCTAAACCTTAAATAAGTAAAAATGAGTAATGATTTTCGAAAAATGGTCTTCTAAAATTATGTTCAGTACAAAATTTAGAGTCTAATAAGATCAACTTAATTTTTGATGAATAGTAAAATATGAATAGTGATTTTATGATTAGTATTAGTAATGTGTCCAAATGGATTAGTAATATCACTTAAAGAAAGTATTAATTTAATCTAGGCACCTTGATTAAGTAATGTGATTCAATAAAATGGTTAAATAAAGGTTTCATAAATTATTATTCAAGTATTAGTTTTTTTCGAGTGAATAGTGTTTTTTAATTAAAAATATTATTAAAAATAATTAGAAAATTATTTTTATAAAATGGATTTCATTTTTGAACTCAGAGCACCAATATTATGTTATGGTAATTTTTGGGGTTTTTTCTGAAAAAATAAATTTTCGGTGAATAGTGTATTTATTTAAAAAAATAAATTAAAAATATTTAGAAAATAATTTTTATAAAATAGAGTTCATTTTTGAAATCAGAGCATTGATATTTGGTTACGGTGAAATTTTGGGATCTTTCTGAGAAAGTTGAATTTTCAGTGAATAGTAAAAATGCAGTTTTAGGGATTTGATATGTTTAATGGCATCATAACTGTGTCATGATGAATTAATGAGATATTTTAAGGGTTGGCCGGCCAAGGGTGGTGAATTATTGTTTTGGGTGACCCATGTGGCCTAACTCCATGGTAAATGCCAAGGGAGAGCACATGGTTTTGAGAAAAGCACATGTGAGGTGTCCCTTGGCCATTAATGCCTTGTCCCCTCAATTTCCCTATAAATACTAAGCCATCCTCTCATCCATTCTACTCCCCACTCTCCCCCAACGAAGTTCTGGTCTCATTACCTCTGAATGAGTCCTCCTATGGTATCCACAAGCCCTCAAGGTCCCAACCTTTTAGTTTTATGAGTTATGTTTTAAGGTAAGGGATCTGATCTCTCTCTTTTTTTTCAAGAAATATCTTTAATGTAATTGCTTTTATGCTCCATGTTCTTATTTTAAATGGTGTTATTCTATAATCCTCTTACTTCCCTTTTTAATTTTCACATAATGATAGATCCCCTCTTACTCTCATTATTTTGTTTTATGAAGTTTTAAGTGGCGTCGTTAGGCTGCCGAAATTTTTGTAACGGATTCTTTGTCCCTTCTCATTTTTCAAGATCTATTTTCATGTAAAGTATTTCAATTTCCTTTTAATTATGTTTTTGTATGATATATAAATTTATCATACTGATATTTTATGATCATATGATGAGAGTCCCCATTTGATCTCTTCAATTTAGTATTTTGAAGTTTTATGTAACGTCGTTAGGCTGCCGAATTTTTAGGTGGTTCTTCACACTTATCATTTTGAAGTTCTACTTTCATGTCAATTATTTAAAGTTCCTTTTTGTTATGTTGGTGTATGATCTCTATATCTATCATACTGATCCTTTATGACCATATTATGAGAGACCCCATTTTATCTCTTTAATTCATTATTTTGAAGTTTAAGTGGCATCGTTAGGCTGCTGAATTTTTAAGTGGTCCTTGCACCTTTCTGCCTTTTCAATGTTCTAATTCCATGTCAAGTATTGCAAGTTCCTTTTTATTATGTTGGGGTATGATCTATATATCTATCATACTGATCTTTTATGTTAATATTATGAGAGACCCTATTTGATCTCATCAATTCATTTTTTGTTGTAGTGTATGTGACGCCGTTAGGCTGCCAAATTTTCATAAGAGAAATCTTATTTTTGACTTCCTTCCATGTTTTTCATTTCAAATGGTATGTCTTTAAAATTTCATTAAAATGTCCATATATCCTTCTTATTTTGTCCCCCTACTGTTTTATGGATCATTTATGAGTGGGTGACCCATGTCCCCTCTCTTTTCAATGTTTTCTAAAACCCCGAAACATAGTCGTTATGCTGTAAAATTTTCGTCTCAAAATGCCTCTCTCTTTTCTCAAACTTATTTTTTGTTATAAAGTGAATACTCAAAGCACTTATTTCAACAAGGGTATTCACATATATATCAAAATTTTCTATTTTAAATTTTGGTATTTACCTACATGAGACCCTGTTTCCCTTTCCGTGGGTTTAAAGTGACGTAAAGATCATGTCTTTAAAGCAGTTTTTAAAATGTTATGATTATGAAATGAAACACATTTATTTTATGCTATGTGGGTTATTAATGAAATTTTTTATGATTATATATGTGGCTCACATGATAATATAGGAAAATTTAAGGGTGCCCCCTTATAGCTCTCTAATGCATTGGGTAATGATGTAACCACTAGAGATTACAATTTTCATGATACCTTGGTGAATAACCTTGGTAATTTTCAAATGACACCTTGGGGATGGACCTTGGTGATATGTTCATGATTGTCTATGTTAAATTATGTATCCACATCTTTATGTTATGAAAAATATTATTTTTATTATGATATGCCTCATGATTTCATTCTCATGCCTTAAAGTTCTTTTCATGACTTTATTGATGTATATCATGTTCATATGTAAAATGTTGCGCTTGTTTCCCTTACTGGGCCTTCTGCTCACCCTTTATTTTGATTTATTTCCACAGGTTATGAGATGCAATAATGAACCTAGGATGAACTTAAGGAGAATCCTTTCAAGTGTTCAAGAAAAATGTTTTATGTTGATTTCATGTATTATCTTCCTAGTTTCCAAGACACTATACCTTAAGGATCCTCAGTTTTGTGTAATTTAATGAAAGTTTATGTGATAAAAAGGTGGGATGCTATAATAATAAATAATTATAATACTATATAATATATCGTAAATATTAATAAGGGCTTTTTATAATTTTATAACAAGATTAGAACCATTTTACAGGGTCCAAAAATCATTCAACTAAAATAGATTGTAAGTTGAGGGATTTTCATCTTACATTTTATATCTGTGAGATAAATATCATATTCACCACGAACATATTTTTTGGGGGTATATACTTCCCATAATGAAATAATATGTCATGAATCATTTTATATTGCATATATTTAGGTTTTTACATTGAATGATCTCATAAAAGGGATTTTAAATTGAAAATTTCCCACTGGTAAAAGTTATCTTAGAATCCCAATTTCTTTTGTGATTGTTAACTTTCTCATAAAACAATAACATATAACAATCATTTTTCATATAAATTTATAAGCTTTTGTGATATAATTTTAATTTATTATGGATATATTTCCTAATCCTTACTCAATTTTACATATGGTTTTAATAATGAATGTTATTAGATTTTCTAGGGAAATATTGATAAATTTGTAACCTCTACTAAATATAGAAAAATGATAAGACACACATTTATGGATATAAATATAATATTAAATATATGAGGAATAATTTGGACATTACATATAAAGGTTTTTTACTTGTTAAAAAATCCCTACAGGTTGCAGAACAGTTAATGGAAGATCTACGGGTTGGGTACCGAATAATACAAGCCCTAAGATGCATAAGTAGTCTCATTAGATGAATCAGTTGTCAAAATCATATGGGTTTCTACCCAATATGTTCTAAAACATATTTTTAATGGTCTATAGGGTAGTGGTTCTATGTTCCAAGGAAAATTTGTGTCCAATATTTAATCATTTTATACATTTAGAATCTAGTTATTACTATTATTACCCATGAGATTATTTATTAGACATTATCGATAAATGAATTTCATTGTCCATTTATTAATTAATTTGGAATATGGTTTAGTAATTTACCTTTCATTATTGATTATTCTTAAGGATTCATTATTAATTTTATTGTACTTAACCATTACCTAAAATATGATCTCACCCTTATTTTGTTTCCCTTCTTTATGGTATAAAGCTGAATTCTAGGAATAACTTTCAAGGATATTGAGATTATACTTTTGTAATTTTTTATTTTCTATCTACAATTTAAAATGGGGTTCGCATATATAATATAGTTTTCCAAAACATATAAAATTTTTGGTCCTTTTGGATTTGATTCATTGAAATCATGAAAATGTAATATTGTAAGGCACCAGGTTCAGGCTTCTGGGGGGTAGGGCATTACAGTTAATATCAATTGACGTTTATAAGAATCCTTGAAAACTAGAATTAGGAAAACCTAAAATAGGGAATACAATAATATTATATAATATTAGGATTATTATATAATAATACCCCCAAAAAACTATGTTTTTTATTATGATATTAGATAGACATAATTTTTTGATTTTATGTTCTTTATTTTACTAGTTTTGGGATTATATATTTTATTTCATTATTATGTGATCTAATTTTGTTTATGTTGACATTTATAAATTGAACATAACGTATGTAATGTGAACCTCAACCATGAACACAATCCAATAATTAAGAAGGATCATGTCTTTTATGTTTTAAAGACAATATTTAAATGGAACTATTATCCAATGTAATTTCATATTATAAGGGAATAATATCATGATATGAAGACATACATAAATATTTATGTATGTATTATGGATTTAGAGCGAAATTTGAGAAGAATATGACATCTTGTGGAAATATGGATAATGTGAAGATGAGAAATAAGTATTTTACCACATGTGATAATTTTTTGAAGGAATCACCCTGGGAAATGCATGAATAGGTTGGTGATTTTTTAAAAGTATAGAGAAAAGGATCACCTGCAAAATGAAATAAAATGGAAGAATAAAAATTCTTCAATTTATTGTTTCAACAGTAATAAAATGGGGAAGTATGAAAATAAATTCCCCAAACATCAAGAGAGTATAAATAAAAATAAGTTAATGGATCATGGTCAATATTATTCAATTAATATAGACAAAGTGGACTGATTAATATTCTTATGTTTGGATAAACTAATTATTTCATGGGAGTATTCTATCAAGAGTATACTAGTTATAAGAAATACAGAATATATAAGGATTGTACTGTAGTAATTTCTCATTAAGGATTTGTATTTGTATGTTTAATGGTACTTATGACCAAGAAAAATGATTCAATGATAATTTTATATTCTTAGAAAACACATTATTGAGGGAAATACATCCATTAATATGTTTCTAAAGTTCAGATAATGATTTTTGGATTAAGTAATTATTGATATGGATAAAGTAAAATGGATACTAATAACTTCTTTGGAATTGATTATAATGTTTTGTATCATAATACAAGGAAGCGTCATAAGGGAAACCATTTATGGAATTTATTATGCTAAAATTTAATGATATGGTAGATATTAATGTATTAATTCCACCTATGATGCAACATGTTCTATGATATGAAGTAGAAATAGTTCACGACATAACAAAATAATTCAATTGTGAATTTGAAATAGAAACATATCATGTAATTACATTTCCTTAAATTGAAATAGTGTAAAATATTTTTTCCACATTAGTAAAATGGTATTGAAACAAAAATTTTGTCTTATTATCATCATTTTTGATGATTTCAATGAACATTATTCACTCCCACTGTTTATTGATAAATGGTCAACAATTATCACATGAACATATACTCTATGAATTTCTATCAAAACCTTATAGTTATATTTTTCTTCTATGTACATGTTTTCATTAATCTTCTCCTATTATAAATCTTAGTTTTATAATGACCTTCATATTTCCTTTTCCCTCTTAATAAGAAGATTTTTTATTGACCCTATTGTTCATTTGGGTCTTTCAATTTTTCAATTTTCAAATATAAGACCCTAAATTTAAGATAAAAAGTTTTATTTTCATGGATAAAGATTATATAAATTGGGGAAAATTTAACACTTCAACAATATACACTTTTTTTCTTTGGTAATAAATTTAATTTTGTTTCTAGTTTTTTATTCGCAACACTATGTTGGTTTGTGTTACACACTATACTAAGTTCCTTCGATAGAGTATATGATAACCAAGACCAATATTATAAGTGTATATAAAATACTAACACATAATAATATATAATAATATGTTTTTATATAAATCCAATTTATTTTATGGAAATATTATAAGAAAAAATTCAATTTTACGCATAAAAATGTATTTTTCTAAAGGTAGTTATGTCTCCTTTTAATGGTTCACCAATTTTAAAACTAAAATTTTACCCTTTTATAAATTCTATTTGTATAAATAAACTTTATTTTTGAATTATTAATTAAAAAATATTCTTAGGGTGATTTTTTAAAATTTTTATTAGAAGTTTTCTTTTTTTGATGAATAGTGAAAAAATCACATTTTAATTGAACATATGTGTTTCATTTAAATAATTATTAATTTTAAATTATATATTAAATTTGTTTTAACCTCAAAATAGTTAAATTATACATCTATTAATCCTATTTAGGTCATTATAATCATTTTAATATTGAATTTAGATTTAAAAACATAGTGAAATTTTGAACATTTTCTCATTAAAACCCTCCTTTTCCACTACATCTATGGGATTTGCATTAAATATTATTTTCCCATTTATGTTAATTGAATTGGGAAAAATTTATATAAATATTTGGAATTGGAATTATATTTATTTTAAAATATGATCAACTTAATTTTTTATAATAAAAATTAGTGAAACAAGATAGAATTAATTATAGTGCTTAAGGATAAAATGATTTTATTTAGCGGTTAAACATTAATCCGAGTCACCAATAAACCTAGAAACTTTTCCAAAACCATTTTTATGGAAATATTTTGCCCCTAACTACAAAAATATCTTTTTAATGAGTTATTGGGACACTATTCCATGAAAGTGTCAAATATAATAAGTGTATAAGAGGAAAAAAATGGAACCCACCTTTCCTTTAATAATTCTAATGATTTGGGATTTGAACATTTTCATATTTTCATATATGATTTTTTTTTAAAATTTTGATAATATTATTATCAAAATAACTTATTTTAATTCATCATATATTATATAATTACATTAAATACATAATAAATGCTAACTCATGGATTATTTAGTTCTAAATTTAATAAAAGAAATCATGATAAAAGTATTAAATGTAAGGTTAATTTCATGAATTTTTGTGTTAATTGTTTTTGATAAATATAAAATTTTGAAAATATTTCAACCTAATATATTTTAATTCCAATTTTTTATTCATATTTTAAAATTTAACGTAAATAAATAATATCAAAAATTGACATTAAAGTTATTTTATAATAAATGATATTTTATAAAAGAATTCATAATTACTAAAAATACTATATTATTCCTACATACTTATAAGTGTTAATAAATATAAAATATTTTCTATTAATATAACAATTGATCTTTTTAATGAACATATTGACCCATAAATAGTAAAAATATTTTTAGCATTGTTTGAGTTAAAGTCTCCTTTTTGCGTGTTACATGCACTTATTTTAAAATTAATTTCTATGATACATGGGATTTATATTTGTTAAATTAGTTAAATATTTAAAATTTATTGGGCCTATTTTAAATAATAATTATCAATTTAATTTATTCTTAAAGGATAAATTACATAGGTTCTAAAACTAGTTTCCTTAATAAGAACCAAAATTGTAAAAGTAGGAAAACATAAATGTTAAGGAACAAAATTATAAAACGTAATTAATTTTTGTGATTTAGAAGTTACATTAGACCATAAATTTACTTTAATCCATTCTTTATAATTTTTTTATGTTCATGATGTTATGAAGACCTCCAAAGAGTGTTTACCGTTCTATATTTACAAGAATGTTACTCCCCTTTCACTATAAAAAAGAAATCACTCCACCTGCTAATTCAAACCCCAAAAGAAATTTTTATAATAATGAAATACTTAATAATAACAAAAAAATCATACACTCTTCACCAAATCCTCACATTGTTCATAAACCAAATCAATAATGTCTTTTCGTAAAAACCAAAAGGAGTTACCCAAAGAAGAGGTAACATTCTTCAATGTGGTCTTTTGTTTTATTTTATTCTCCACGAATTCAAATATTTATATAACATTGATATATAATGAAAACATTATCCTAAATATAAATAGATTTTTTTATCTTAATTTTATAATCTACTCATTCACACACATCCATCAAAAGGGATTCGCAATCATCATTCATGTGTAAGGTGGACTACCGCCTTGTCAACTATTATCGTTTGTTCATCAATTAACACCATATAATTTTTTAGTAATGATGGATTTATAGTATTTATATTATACATATGATTTTTATTATGTCTTTATTTTATTATATTTTTTATATAAAACTTACCTTGCTGATTTCCATTTTGTGGGAATATGAGAACATTCTTTGTGGACATGTGGACTACCACATCCTCAAAGTGATGTGATTCATTCATAAACAACATGGATTATATTAATGTTTTTTAAAAAAATATGTCATTAATATGATAATTCAATTATAATATACATATATCACTTCTAATTTTATTTCATTTAACACAACTATAAAATTGAACCATCTTACATGCATATATATGACGTATCATCTCCATAAATTGTGTATTTAATTTCTTATATATAAACATTATGGACTATTAAAAATAATTATATACTGAATATATATATAATTTAAATAATTTTTTACATAATTTGTTTCATGAAATAATTATCTATGTAATGGAAAAAATTACAAGTCAATATATACTCAAAATACTATGCAATTGGCACCTGAAACTGTGAAAATAATGAATGTTTATTTGATGAAATGGTTATAATTTGTTATAAAAGGAATATACATGACATAAGAAAAATTAATATGGTTATGTTATATGTTTTATACAATATTAAAACCATTATATTAGATTTAAATAGCGTTTAACCAAAATAGTTCATAAGGTAATGGATTATCATCTCACATTTTACATCTTTGAGATAAATATCATCTCACAGATTAATTATTTTTTGTGGTGTATTTAATTCCACTACTGATATATTATCTCCTTGGTCCTTCTATATTCATGTTAGTTAAGGTTTTACATTGAATTATCTCATCAATAGGCTTTTAACTTGGTAATTTCCGACTGGTAAGAGTTATGTTTTAATCCCACTTTCTATTGTGATTGTTAAATTTATCTTAAATAATAATTTTCTCATAATTATTTTTCATTATAAATTATAATTATTTTTTATATCAACATTATTTTTTGATGTTTATGATTATTTCTTAAACATTATAACATTTTCACTTAATATTTTAACTATTAATATTATTTAATTTAAAGGGAAAATATATTATAAATCCGTAAATTTTATTCAATAAGGATATTTGAAAAGGAATAATTTTTATGAATTTAAATCACTTATTAAATTTATGATTATTTATTTGAACAAGAATTAAATGTTTTGATCATTTTTCAATGAAATAACTATGGGTTGGGGACCAGTTAATGAATACTCTACGGGTTGGGGACCGGTTAATTAAAGCCATATGATGCATCGACAATCTTATGAGATGTATCAGTTAAACAATTCTGATGGGTTTCTACCAAGTATGTATTAACACAACATTTTAATGTTCTTTATGGTAATGATTCCATGTTCTTGGGAATCCTGGAATCCAATATTTAAGTATTTCACACATTGATAATTCATTTATTATTACTATCCTTGAGTTCATTTCATAGATTTAATCCATTGATTCATTTCATTACCTATTTGTTAATTAAATGGTTTAATTTTTAGTTATTTAACATACCATATTTATTATTCTCATTGATTCATTACTAAAAATAATGTACATAACCCTTACTTACTATCTAATATCACCCTTGTTTTTTCCATTCCTCATGGTGTGAAGTTAATTCTTATAATGAGTTTCAAGGATACTAATATTTTAAATTTTTTATGATTGATTTTCTATCCCCCACAAAAAATGGGTTTCATGCATGTAATCTGGTTTTCCAATGCTTTCAACTTTTTTCATGACATTTTTTATTTGATTCCTTGTAATTATACTAATGTAATAATATAAGTTATGGGCTTCGAGCTTCTAGGGTTGGAGCGTTACAATGTTGATCCAAAAAACATTTGAAACACATAGAGAAAGATTAATCTTATATTTTTGAGTATGAATTGTCCTCTTAGATTGGATATCTATTTTAGTATTATAAAGAGTGTCTAAACATAAGTCTCTATCTAAATCCTACTAAGTACATCACTAAAACATTAAGTAAAACCTTGGATCCCGATTAGATACAATGTAATGTGGGAGTATGTGCGATTTTTTTTTCTATTCTTAGTATACATTTTGGAAGGTTTTTCAATAGATAGATATTATTTGATAGCAATGAAGTTTTCTAACATCGTATGGTGATCAATTATAAAACATATATAACTACGGAATTTTGATATTTTTGGATGTCTGATGAAAAATACAAGGTGTTGTTTTCCAAATTCCAATAAGGTATGGTTAATTTTTTTTAGCATCCCCATGGTATTCGTTCTCTTACCCTTAACTTGAGGAAAAACCAATCATAAATAAATATTCTAGACAATATTCATCTTTATACCATCCCACCAAAAGCACTATTTAATTACTCTATATACATTTTTACTACAATGATGAATAGATAATGATGAGATGTGAGACTCATCCAATATATCCTTCCTCAAATATGATATGGGAAAATCACATACACAATTTCTATATATTATTATTAAGAAACAATAAAGCTTGATCTTGGGAATATGTTTGGTCTTCTTTAGCATATCTATATCATCATTATGATGCTTTTTATTCCTCACTTATATAAAGTGTTTAACATTTATTTATGAAAAAAATTCTCTCCTTCAATAAATATTTCCATATTGATCCATTGTAAATCCATAAATATTGGATCTTCTGTGATCCTAGTAATATATATGATATAAATTATCCTTTTAGCTTAAATCATTTGCATCTTTGTTTTCATTCCCATGGTGGTAATTTATTAAGCAGTCCAAATATTGTATCAGATCTAACAGTCTTCATTAAGGAATGTTAATAAAATTTTTAGTGAAAATATACATTAAACTTTTATGATCAATATAGTTTTCACTCCATTCAATATAGAGATAATGCATTCATATCTGTAATGAAAAAAATGACCACATCTATCTTTAAATCATGAATTTTGTAGTTTTTATCATTAATATTTTATTACGGTGATAAATTAGCTATCATCGTATTATATAGAGTTATAACACATCTGAGTCCCTTATTGGATCGTCACTATATATCACAACCCTTTCTCCACTACAGGGTACTATGAGTGTCACGACCCGACCCTACCCGGGCTCGAGCAACAACTACCCCAAGCCCGCCTCTATAGGCCAGGGGCTGGCGACCAGCGCTGAAGTCACAACAACTCAGGGAGGCCTTTTCCTGAGAACCTTTACACACACATACAGAACACTCAATGCAAAAGTGTAGAGTAAAAAGAAAATCCAAGTAAATTAAAGGGAAACTACTATAAATAAACCCCAAAAGTGCATTGACCTCTAAAAGTACAAATCAAGTGCTGAATGTAAACTGAAAAGAAAAGGGGGAAAAACATGCGCCCTACCAGAAAAGTGCCATAACCCAGAAACATGTGATAAAAAGAAAAATAGCTGGAAGGGTCCCCCACCTAGAACCCGTCTACGACCACTTCCCATGGTCCAAGCTCCCAAAATCATAACCTCCGCTGAAGTCACGACCAACCTGTACGTCGTCTGCAAGGTAACACTAACTGTGGGAAAACCCTAAGCAGGGATGAGTATAAAAATACTCAGTAGGATACCCCAAAGGCTTGAGGGAGCAACAAATGAGGTACCGAATGGTGAGCAGTAGATCGAACAGGGAAAGTAGAGGAGTACAATAAGGAGTGCAGTAAAGAGTACAGTAAAGAATCCAGCTTAACCAAACAAGAGGTAAGAAGGTAGACTCGTCCAGACACAAGGAGATGAAAACATTGAGAATATGAACTTCCCATCGAGTCATTGCTACCTATAACAGGAGAGTATACTTGTCCAACCATGATAAGCTAGACAGAGAAAGCACATGTTATACCTCGCATGTCTTCACCTCTCCTGAAAATAGAGTAGCCAAACCCAAGAGGTGGATACTAGAACAAGGAATATACATATTCATATGCGCAATAAGAAGCTTGAACAAGGTCTTAAGGGGATCTCCATCCCATACCTCTGCATAAGAAAGTGAGTAGCCAACAGTCCCAGAAGTAAACATCATCGATGCACAGCATCCCGCACGTCTGCCCCGAACTGGAAGTAAAGGGGTAAAATCACCGCACCTCGAAACTATCCGCTTTGGGCGGCACTGACTCACCCGCACGGTTTTAGGTCATGTCGCAAGGATGCATCTCGGTGGGGAAAGCGCTCCTTGTACATGAGAGTTCTGGGGGTACGTCAAACCACACCTGGTCATTGCCCCACAGTCGAGAGGTCTCCTCAAAGTCGATAGGCAACCCCCTACCCAACCTCGCTAGAGGGTCCCTGGAAGTCGACGGGTTCCCACTATAGGGAGACCCGGCAAGAGTAGGCGGGTGCCACACTGCCCAGACCCGTAACAGGGTAATCCACTGGAGGGATACCCGGCTAGAGTCGGCAACGATACCACAGCCGAGCCCAACTGGAGGTAACCTGGCATCGGGGACCACTGCCCAGCCCAGCTGGAAGTAAGCCCGACATCGAGGACCACTGCCTAGCCCAGCTCGAGGTAAGCCCAACATCGGGGACCACTACCCAGCCCCGCTGGAGGTAAACCCGAAACTGCTTTGGCCATCCCTACTGGATGGTACTGCTCGGTGAACACTATTGTACTGGTCATCCCTGCTGGATGGTAACCCACTAGCCATCCCTACTGGATGGTACCACTGGCGAGCCCTGCTTGAAACAACCTCAACCCTGTTGGAAACAACCTCCTCGGTAGAGGATTGGTGCCCGCGTAAAGTGTTGTTCACACTGAATCCAGAAGAACTCTACCAGAGAACACGAAGGAATGGGAGAAACTCCCCGGGCATCTCAGGGAGATCACGCTCCAATCCGCTGAGTAATTGTCAAAGAAGACTGAGAAAAATCAACCCAGAAAGTGGGGAAAACACCCACACTACACAAACACAAGTAGTCTTAAACGGTGCTACAGTCTGGTGAGAGGGAAAGGTACTGAATCCCCTCACCGCTGAAGAAATAGAGGAACCAAACCATCTCTACCGGCCAAAAGAGAACAGCACTAGGGAAAAACTCAACCCTGGTGGTCGACAAACGAGAACAGGACCAGGGAAAACTCAACTACGTTGGTCAACAAATAATAACAAGACTAGGGGAAAACTCAACCCTACTGGTCTAAAAATGAGAACAAAGGAACCCTCTTCATTGTGAGAGGTCAATAGTACGTAAATCATAACACGGCAAGCACATGGGGCCCACACGACGTGTGGCCCCAAGTCAACCCCAACCAAGCGCACAAACATTCTCAGGTAAAAACAAACACATGTACCTCAAAACGTTCACGTATACTCCCAGAGTATACCACGTTCCAGCCCAAAGGCTATCATGCACACGACACCAAACGTCAACGCGAATGTGTAATGTAACAACTCCAACCAGCCACCTCAACAGCTGAGGCATGACCAACCACATCCTTTCAAGCATTACTTCACTCTCCCAAGAGTGAATGAGATCACACGGCAAGGGACCGCCATAAACGCGGTAGATGAACTACCGCGAGGCACCTTCACATATCTACATTTAGTAAGATCATGTATGAGGATCCTCTCTCTTCAACAGATTACACAGTTGTAATCCTTGTGGAAAAACACGCGACATTGACTACTTACTCACCTCAAACAGATATCCTATGGAAAAGTCACCAACACCACCTCACACCCAAACGACGTCCCGTGATCCCAGGCCTCATCCCCAAAAACAGTCAGGCGCATCACACCGTTATGATCCCATTGGGAATACATGTCAAAAAGACTGCTCACTTGAGTGCAACAGATATCTGGAGAAAAATATGCATTCTGGTGCACCACACATGAGCGGTGCTACGTGGGACTCGCATCCCGGTCCCAAAACAAAATGAACAGATTGCACCATTATGATCCTCTAGAAAAAGTACACAAGATGGACTATTCACTTGTCCAAAATGGACGCCCGATGATAAAGCTGGAAATCATTGTCAACTCCTGAAATGGACCTCGCGGTCCCCGCACCAACGTGCAGAACTAGAGCGGTCGGATTAAATCATTGCAATGCCCTCAGAAAAACACTCATAATCGACTGCTGGCACGCCTCGAACGATCGTCCGATGAAAAAGTTACAAAACGCTGCTCACAGCTTAAAAGACATGTTGTGGGACCCAAACCTCCACTCTGGTTCTAATGCATGAAACCACAATGGTGAAGTCCGGATCGAGTCTAGGGCTGCAACGCCATATACGGTGCTCAAATTGGACGTCGGATGTGTCTGCATCGTCTTAAACAAGAACCCTCATGAAAAAACGCTGGTCCACTTAACGTCACGTCATGGCACCAACCCCTCATCTCGGGAATTAAAGATTCCCGAGACCATCTCAAAATTCTTGTCTTATTTCAAGGAACACATGTCCACTAATGGCGTGCAAATTTGGAACTCGGATGCGAGTAATGATATTTTTAACATCATCCGACGAAGACGGGGGGGCCTGGGCCGGCCCACCCCCTCCAAGCTGGCAGTCTGCGGCTGGGTCGCCCGAACCGCCCTGTCCACCGCGTCAACCCGGACCGGATCATTCGGTCTATGTTTTCCCCATGAGACTCGTGGGATGCGGGTCTCTGTCGGCTGGTCGGTGTCGCGACGACCCTGAGTCTTCACGCCTTCCGCTGACCGGTGGAGCCACCCCGCCCGCCTCCCCGCGTCGCCCCGCGTATGCTGCCGAAGCTAGGCCCCCGCCCGCACCGACGCCCGCCGCCTCCTACTAAGGAGTCGGCCGACCACCCTGAAGCCAGCTGCGCTGACACCCTCGACCCTGGACATCCACCGCCTATGAGCCGCGACGACTACACGCTGCCCCCCCCGGAGCTCTGCCCGGCCGCCAGAAAAAAAAATAAAAAAAACTCCAAACACATTCCAAACTTCGTCGGACCTCTGCGGGCTCCCCAGAACTCGAAATTTCAATCCAAAGAAAGATTCGGGAAGCTCAGAACCAGTACTACACATTTAGGTGCTTCTTGCGATGATCAAATAAAAATTTGACCCAAGTTTATGAATTCAAAGTAGGTGCGGTAAATTGAAAATGAAACCCACGATCCTACCTCACAGGGCTTCACCCGACGCTTCGTGACGATCCACCGGACTATCATGCCTCAACGGAGAGGTGGAGGAGAGGATGGAGGAGGAGATTATTCCTCTTGTTGGGAGCTTCTTTCTCCAGGGAAGAACAAAAAGTAGAAAGGGGGGTGTTTAGATAGAAAACACTGAAAAATTCCTGCTCGTCGGCCCGAACCTGAACTTCTGGCAGGGTCGAAATTAAGCCTTCCTTGGGGTATATGCCACATTCTGAGCACAATGGTGGTCTCGGAATTTTATTTTGATCATCCATTTTAATGTTATAAAACATAGCGCCCGAGGGTGCCAAATTATGAAAACGCCCATGTGGACATTTTTCGCTGACAGACCACGTCCGCAAAACATACACACCTCCTAGGGTAAACGACACATTCCGAACTCAACAGTGCCCTCGGTTTTCAAAACCTAGCCACCTTTTAAGAGATACTTGATTTTAAACATTAAACATATAAATTAATTGATTAATTAATCCATTTAACGTTCCGGTAACGGGCGAGGGGTCCAAACGCACCACGTCGACAAGCTTTATGTCGTTCCTAGGGTAAAAACCTCATTCTGGACCCATCTATACACTCAGAACTCCGATCCGGATCACAGTTTAGGATTTATCCAATTTATTTGGCGTACCAAGTGTGAATTCACTGAAAATTTAATTCCGGCCACACCGGGGCTCAGAATCACACGCCGTCTGGAGGAGCTGCTCTGGAATAACATCAAGAAATGTTCCAAAGTATTTTATAGAAAAAACATGATTCTTACATCAGTCCATCCTTCAATCATTTCTTCCCCTAAAATAAAAACTATGGGAACAACTCAGGGTACCAAGCCCACACCTCTCTCTTCCATACCCAGAAGAACTCGTGCACAGTCCCGCGTCACTACACACAGACTAATGCATTTGATCTGTTCACGCGTGGTTAGCCCATGTTGATGTCATGCATAGGAGCACACACACTTCTTCTCAGGTGAGTCACGTGGGGAACTCCATGCTCCTAAACCAGCCTTTGGTGTTAGGGCAAGGTGGTAGGGAACCTTGTCATCCCTTTGTACGGTCTCAAATGGCCCGAAGGTTCTCAGGGGTAGCTTACCTCCCCGACTGAACCCTTACGTTGCACGCCGCGATTGGAATCACCGCACGCACCTGGAATAAGGCCTGGTGATTCCCTCCTTCAGAACATCCATATGGTGAAACACCCAAGGATATTTGGTCACGTAGGGTTTCACAGTCGATGTCTCGCAACCATGACTCTCTTACACGCTCGGAAGTGAAGGAGTCAACACCATCGACTAAAGAAAAATGTATCATACCTTTTTACCTTACCAACACAGTGTTACACCGATGCCCCATGCCACCCTGGTAATAACTCAAACTAGGATATGGAAGAAAAATAATTTCACACGCAGAGTCTAGAAATTCCAATAGAAAAAGTAGAAGTGTAGTAGAGCATACCTCTTATCACCTCATGCTCTGCCGGATCGTAGACATCCAAACCTCGCGGCTATCCGCGGTCCCAACCGTGAGCTCCCAGAGCCTGACGTGGACCACCTAGTGGTGATGGGAACACCTCGTAAAGTCATCCCCCACTTCTAGCTCCTCCTGCTCCTCTGCTATCACCACCTCTTGAGGTACTATTCCAATCATGGCGCTACCTCTGTCGTGGTGGTGCACTTGCTTCCTGCCTGAAGCTCTCCGCAAGCCTGGTCTGGCAGTCCCGTGCTAGGTGACCTCACCCATCGCAGGCATAGCACCAACTCTCTTCGGGCTGCGATGGTGCCCTCCGGTTCCACTGTGGTGTAGAACCATGCCCCTGAGTCCAGTTTTCAGAAAGCCACATGCGTCGTGGTTCTTCTTACTGATGCCTGCTAGCTATGGCCGACGTCTCAGCTCCAACGTGCATGCTGCCACCACCAACTCTAGTACGAGATAGGAATCTCTCTGTCACCATAACCTACTCTAGCACCCCATCATATGTGGAAATTTTCAAAGGTACTATGACAACATGAATCTCTCGGCAAAGACCCCACTCAATCTTCCGCGCTCGGATGTTTTCGTCATGGACCAAGTCTGGGTAAAAGTGTGCACGGTCTGCAAAACTATGCGCATACTCGAACACTATCATCCCTCCCTGATGAAACTGCAGGAGCTCCTGAATCCAAACGGAGTGCAAGGAGGGGTAAGACTCCTCACGAAACAACAACTAAAAGTTTCCCCATGAAAGCGATGACTCGTCAAGAAACTGAGTCACCAGACTCCACCAACGCCAAGATGCCTCGTGGAAAAGGGTGGCGGCCAAAGCCACCATAATATCAGCTGGCATTTGAAAAAGCCTAGAAAGGGAACTGGTGCCTCTAGAAAAACCTCTGCTGCCTGAGGTTCTGGCTCACCACTAAACCTTAGCGGTCTCTGCCGCTGGATCTTGCGGAGCGTGCTTAACCTGCACTCAAGCTCAATCTGCTCTACTGAAGCTGTCTACTGCTCAACAGGTGGGGGTGCTGCTACCAGACCACCCAGAGAAAGGGGCTCGCATGTTGGGTCCTGGACTATGGCCTCGTAACTCAGATGGTCTTCCTCACAAACCAATGCTGGTATCCTGGCTGGCTGTCTTCGTGGAAACATCCCGAAGATTATCAAAGAGTGTCGTGGTTAGATGAGAATATATGGATATAAAAATAACAAAAACGATGGGGATCTGACTCAAGAAGAACATTCAAGCCTCAATAATATGTGATTCACAGACAAATTATTCCCTAAATCAAGTATCTCAACATGCCGAGTTGACAAGCGTGTTATCAAGGTCCCGGTGAATGGATACGTCGGCCGCCGCACCATCACTGGACTCCCTGGCCGGAGAGCCTCTCTCGAGACAAGTTAATATTGTTTCCCTATATCATAACCAGTTCCTTTTATTTTAGGGAAGTTTGAACAGTGTCCCATGGAACAGACCACCTCCGATACCACTTTTTCATGACCCAACCTTACCAGGGATCGAGCCACAACTACCCCAAGCCCGCCTCCACAGGCCTGGGGCTGGCGACCAGCGCCGAAGGCACAACAAATCGGGGAGGCCTTTGACTAAGAACCTATACACACACACACAACACACTCAATGCAAAAGTTCTGAGTAGAAATAAAATCCATGTAATGTAAAGAGAAACTGCTATAAATAAACCACAAAAAGTGCATCGAACTCTACAAGTACAAAGAAAGTGTTGAAAGTAAACTGAAAAGAAAAGGAAAAAACACGGTACCAAACAGAAATGTTCCAAAACATTCCAACAGTTGAACAAAAGAAAAACATCTAGAAGGTTCCCCCACCTGGAACCCAACTACGACCACCACACGCTGTCCAAGCTCCTGAACTCCTAATCTCTGCTGAAGACAAGACCAACCTGTCTGTCGTCTGCAAGGTCACACCATGTGCGGATAGCACAAGAAGTGGAGAGTATAAAAATACTTAGTAGGATACCCTGAAGGCTTGAGGGATCAACAATGGAGGTACCGAAGGGTGTGTAGTAGATCGAACAGGGAATATAGAGGAGTACAACAAGGAGTGCAGTAAGGAGTACAGTAAAGAGTCCAGATCAACCCAACAAGAGGAAAGAAGGTATACTCTTCCAGACACAAGGAGCTGTAAACAGTGAGAAGATAAATGTCCCATCGATTCTTTGTTACCTAGAGTAGGAGAGTAGACTCGTGCAACCATGAAAATATAGACATGGAAAGCTCGTGGCATACCTCGTGCATCTTCGCATCTCGTGGAAGGAGAGTAACCAAACCCAGTAAGTGGGTACAAGAACATGGTATATACATATTCATATACTCAACAAGAAGCTCGAAAAGGTCATTAGGGGATCTCTATCTCATAGCTCAACATAAGAAATTGAGTACCCAATAGTCCTAGAAGTAAACACCATCGATGTCCAGCATCCCGCACGTCTTCCCCGAACTACAAGTCAAGGGGTCAAATCACCGCACCTTGAAACAATCTACTTTGGGCGACACTGACCCACCCTCACAGTTTTAGGTCACATTTCAAGGACGGATCTCGGCAGGGAAAGCACCCCTCATACTTGAGAGTTTTGGGGGTATGTCAAACCACACCTCGTCACTGCCCCGCAGTCGAGAGGTCTCCTCAAAGTCGACAGGCGACCCCCTGCCCAGCCCCGCTAGAGGGTCCCATGAAGTCGATAGGTTCCCACTATAGAGAGTCCTAGACAGAGTCGACGGGTGCCACACTGCCCAGACCCGTGACAGGGTAATCCATTAGAGGGAGACCCGGCTAGAGTTGGCGATGGGACCACTACCCAGCCCAGCTGGAGGTAACCTGACATCAGAGACCACTGCCCAGCCTAGTTAGAGGTAATCTTGTCATTAGGGACCACTGCCCTGCCCAGCTGGAGGTATGCCCGGAATTGGGGACCACTGCCCAGCCCGCTGGAGGTAAACCTGGAACTGCTCTGGCCATCCCTACTAGATGGTACTGGTCGGTGAACACCGTTGTACTGGCCATCCCTGCAAGATGGTAACCCACTGGCCATCTGTGCTGGATGGTACAACAGGAGAGCCCTGCTCAAAACAACCTCAGCCCTGCAGGAAACAAATTCTTGGGTAGAGGATCGATGCACGTGTAATGTTTTGGTCACAATGAATCCACAAGAACTCTACCGGGGAACACGAAGGAACGGGAGAAACTACGCTGGCCTCTCTGAGAGATCATGCTCCAATCCGATGAGTCACTATCGAAGCGGACTGAGAAAAATCATCTCAGAAAGTGGGGAAAACACTCACACTGTACGAACAGATGCAGTCGTAAATGGTTCCGCAGTTTGGTGAGAGGGAACGGTTCTGAAACCCCTCACAGCTGAAGAAACAGAGGAACCAAACCATCTCTTCCGGCCAAAGGACAATAGCACTAGGGGAAAACACAACCCTTCTAGTCAAAAAACAAGAACAGGATGAGTGAAAACTCAACCATGCTGTTCAAAAAACGAGAATAGGACCAAGGGAAAACTCAACCCTACTGGTCAAAAAATGAGAACAAAGGAACCCTCTACATCGCAAGAGGTCAAAAGTACGTAAAGTTGAACACGACATGCACATGGGGACCACATGACGTGTGTACCCATGTCAACACTAACCAAATGCACAAAAATTCTCAGGTACAAAAAATAACATATACCTCCAAGCGTTCCCGTATACTCCTATAGTATACCACGTTCCAGTCCAAAGGCTATTGTGAACACGGAACCTAGCGTCAACACGAAGGCGTAACGTAACAACTCCAACCGGCCACCTGAACGGCTGAGGAATGAAAAACCACATCCCATCAAGCATTACATCAATATCTCAAGAGTGAACTCGATCACACGCCATGGGTCCACCAAAAATGCGGTAAATGAACCGCCGCGGGGCACCTTCACATATCCACATTTAGTAAGATCACATATGAGTCTTTGCTTGCCTGAATAGATTACACCGTTGTAATCCTCACGGAAAAGCCCGCGAGATACACTACATACTCACCCCAAATGGATATCCAATGGAAAAGTCACCAACACAGCCTCACGCCCGAACGACATCCCATGATCCCAGGCCTCGGCCCCAAATACAGTCGGGCACATCGCACCATTTCGATCTCCTCGGGAAAAGACGTCAAAAAGACTGCTCACTTGAGTGCGAAAGATAACAAGAGAAAAAGATGCATTCTGGGGAACCACACACGAGTGATGGTACATGAGACCTGCATCCTAGTCCCGAAACACAAAGAACGGATCACACCATTGTGATCCCCTTGAAAAAGTACACAAGATGTACTATTCACTAGTCCAAAACAGACGCCCTGTGATAAAGCTGGAAATCACCATCAACTCCCGAAACAGCCCTCACAGGCCCGCACCAGCGTGATAAATTAGAGCAGGCAGATTTTCATCATTGCAATGCCCTCGAAAAAACACTCAGAATCGACTTCTCGCACTCCTCGAATGAACGTCCGATGAAAAAGTTACAAAATGCTACTCACAACTTAAAAGACGGGTCAAGAGGCCCATGCCTCAACTACGGTTCCAATGCCTAAAACCACACTGAAAAACTCCTTCTCGATGTCAGGGTCACAATGCCACTGACGGTTCTCAAATCAGACGTCAAATGTGTTCGCGCCATCCAAAACAAGAGCCCCTGAGAAAAACGCTCGTGCACTTAACGACGCGCCATGGAACCGAGCCCCTCGTCTCGGGAATTAAATATTCCCGAGACCATCTCCAAATTCTCGTCTTATTTCAAGGAACACGTTTCCACTGATGGTGCGAGAATATGACACTCATATTGCGAGTTATGGTTTTTTAACATCATCAGACAAAGAGGGGGGGGGGGTTGGGCCAGTCCACCACCTCCAAGCCGGCGGTCTGTGACTGGGTTGCCCGGACCGCCTGGTCCACCGCTTCAACCCGGACCGGCTCACCCGGTCAATTTTTTCTCCATGAGACCAATGGGTTGCTGGTCTCTGTCGGCTGCCTAGGGTCGCGACGAACTCAGGTCTTCGCGCCTGCCACTGACCGGCGAAGTCGGCCAGCACGGCTCCCTCCATCGCCCCGCATACGCCGCGGAAGCTCGTCCCCCGCTCAAGCTGACTCCCATCGCCGCCTGCTAGGGAGCCGCCCGACCACCCTGAATCCATTTGCGTCGAAGCCCTCAACCCCGGTTGTCCACCGCCTGCAAGCCCCGATTGCCTCACGCCGCCCCCTGTAGCTCCGCCCGGCCGCCGGAAAAAAAAATCTCCAAACACCGGCCAAAATTCGCCGGACCGCTGCGAGCTCCCCGAAACTCGGAATATCAATCCGAAGCAAGCATCGGGAAGCTCAGAACCAGTACTAAGCATTTAGGGGATTCGTTCGATGATCAAACAACAATTTGACCAAATTTTATGAATTCAAAGTAGGTGCGGTAAATTAAAAATGAAACGCACGATCCAACCTCGCAGGGCTTCACCCGACACTTCGCGAAGATCCGTCGAACTGTCGTGCCTCACCAGAGAGGTGGAGGTGATGATGTAGTAGGAGATTCTTCCTCTTTTTGGGAGATCCTTGCACCAGGGAAGAACAACAAGCAGAAAGGGGGGTTAGTGTTTAAATAGAAAACACATAAAACTCCCCGCTCATCGGCCCGAACCTGAACTTCCAGCGGGGTTGAGATTAAGCCTCCCCTAGGGTAAACGCCACGTTCGGAGCACAATGGAGGTCTCATAATTTGATCTCGAGATTCCTTTTGAATGTTATAAAACATAGCACCTAAGGCCGCCAAATTACGAAAATTCCCCTGGGTTAATTTTTCACCGACGACCCGTGCCCGCAAAACTTACACCCCTCCTAGGGTAAACAACACATTACGAACTCAACGATGCCCTCAGTTTTCCAATATGAGTCACTGTTTAAGAGATACAAAAGTTTAACCATTAAATGAATAAATAAATTTATTGATTTATCCATTTAACATTTTGGTAGCGGGTGAGGGGTCCAAACGCCCCACACCGACACGCTTTATGTCGTTCCTATGGTAAAAACCACATTTTGGACCCATCCGTACACTCAGACATCTGATCTAGATCACCATTTAGGAGTTATCCCATTTATTTGGTGTGACCAGTGTGAACGCACTGAAAATTTAATTTTGGCCACACCAGGGCTCGGAATCACACGCTGTTTGAAGGCGCTACTCTGGAATAACATCAAGAAATTTTCAAAAGTCTTTTATAGAAAAAATTAGTATTATTACAATGATCACTAGTGCACTGTCCAACCTTCTCATCAATTCCATAAAATTATCATCGTAATCCTCCATCCATATGAACATAACGCCTAAATGGGGGTATAATCTATAATCATGAGAAATACATTACAAAAGAGAAATAATATCACTCTAACCCATGAAAACTACATTTTTTTTACCATGGTTGTTCTGGCCATTTATCAGTGGCTTCTCTCTTTGAAAGATCTACCAATACAACCTCATATATAATTATATGTCCAAAAAATGATTCTTTTTTAATAAAAAATTCATATGTGGTAAGTTTTGTCTAAAGATACTCCATCCTCAGGGACATTAGAACAATCCTCAATTTGGTCATCATTATCTTCCATGCTTCTTGAATATACACAAGTCTCATCTATAATGACTACCAAAAAATTGATCAATGTTGTCTCTAAAGAGACTATTCCATAATTCCACAAATACAATGGGTGATTTAGTATGACCCGAAGGCATCAATGTAAATTTATAGTTCACATACCTCATGAAGAATGTGATGTTTGGTATTTAATCTTTTGTGATCCTCAATTGATTATATCTAGAACTAAGATTGATCTTCAAAAAATATTCGCCTAAATATTGTTGATCAAATTTATCATCAATTTATTGTAAGTGAATTTGTTTCAAGATTGTGATTTTATTAAGTTCTCGATAATCAACGCAGAGCCTCATTAATCAGTCATTAATATCAAAAAAACATAATAGTTGAACCCTAAGGTGACACACTTATATAAATTATTACCTTATCAATATTTTCTTATATTTTTTAGGTAATTCTTGAAACTATATTATGTTCATTCTTTAAAATGTGTTTGAAATATTCTTAGCACCATGTATGAGTTCAATTTATAAATCAACTTCGTAATTTTATATAATACTCAGTAAATATTTTGGAAAGGAAAAAATAAAATACCACACAGTAAGCATATCATCAATATTGATATTCCTCCCAAGAATCTCATATAAGAACCTCTTTGAATAACAATTATGACCCATACAATGGATGTAATTTACATAAGAAGATAATATCCATACAAGAGTCGATAATTGATCATATGTTCATTAAAAATATAAAATAGGACTTCCCATCCTTATAAATATATATGGGATCAAGATAGAAAAATAAAATCCATGAAAATAATAGCATTTAATTCAACTAAAGGGAGAGTCACAATATTTTCAGAGTTCCATGAGTCTAGGTTAAATAGAAATATAATGTGACTATTGAGAAGAGTATCACATCCCAATATTTATTTTCTATAATTCTATATCTATTTGAAAAAATTATGTCCCTTTATAGATGTTTTTTAGAAATCTATTGAGCAAGGAGAAACTAACATAATAATTGATGTGATGGACAAAGAAATTATTTTACCCACGATAAAACAAACGGGATGTAAAATTGAGAATAGAATTTCCTAAAAACATTATCCCTTTTTTGGTAGTAACCTAACCTTTTTTGGGCTTCCAAATGCATCAATGAAGGAGAAAATTGTTATCAATCATTTCTTGTGAAAAAATCCACTATCCCTCAATGAATCTATTAATCTATTTAATTTTAAGAAATTAATAAATTGAATGAAAATTATATTTACTATTCACCATTTATTTTAAAATTCATAGGATTTTATAAATGTTTATAATTTGAAAGTTGAGGATAATAATTGGTGCTCTTACATTAAGTACACAACCAAAAGGAAAAAAGCATACTCTGTCAAATGTGAGGATTTCAAGAAAGAATTATTCACCTTGTATTTTCTAGTTACTCATCTCATGAATATAGGGAGATAATTCATGGAGTTAAAACAAAATGGGGACGAATCCATACATACTTATAAGGAAAAAATGACATGTATCACAATTTATACCTCTAGTTTTATCTTTGACCACAAGAGTAAAAAAAACTAATTTCATAGTGTATTAAAATTACGATTTCAAATGGAATTACCTATAAATGACTTTTGATGATATGAAAAGGATATTAGACAATAAATAAATGTGGAAATGGGAACTATAGACTATTCTTATTATATATAAATAAAAAGAGAATATAGATTATTATAGAAGCTCTGGTATTAAATCACTAGAGGAAAAGTAAATAAAACTGCGAGTATGAAAACATATTATGAGATGAAACACCTATGTAATTTGATCTGAGGAAAAATTATTTATTTTATGTGTGGGAGGGAAGCCGAAAAATATATTTTTTATCTTAATGACATTATGAGTCAATACAATTAAAAATAAGACAATAATGTTTAAGATAATTCTACACACATACTTAAATGACTCAAATATTTGGATTTTTTTATTTATTAAAATCAATGCCGAAACCCCCCGGTTGAAATGGATAATAGATCCTAAAAACATACAAAACTAATAGGTTAGGTAAGAAGTTATTTCATCACCATAATTGTAGTTGATCATGAAAATTATGTTGATCTAGGTACATATATTTTTCATTCTAAAGTTTCATATGTTTTGTGTTGTGTATGATTTCCCCAACTTTTCACTACCAAAAAAATCTAGTCATATAATTTTTATATCTCGAGAACTTGAATCCCTTTAAAGGATTGTTTGACTATAATTCTTGGAATTCTAATTATCCTCACTTTTGATAAATTTATGGTGATTTTTAGAAATATACTTTTTCTTTCTATATATATATAAAATTATTATTTATGGGAATAAGGAAATAAAATTTCATATCAACCTATGGTTGTATTGAAATGAAAATATTATAATAATCTCTCTTGAAGAAATAATTCTACTATAAGATACATGACCCCAAATCATGGGTTATGTTTAGCTTAAATGTTAAAAAGAAACAAGATTTTATGATATATATATATATATTATGAAGGAATTCATAGGTATCATTGACACACCCATGTTTTAAATTTTGACACTTTTTTTGAAATAAATCCATCAGATATGAAGACCCTAAAGGAATACATAACTATTTTCACAAGAAATTGACAATTAAAATAATGAAGAAACTTTTTATTTATGGGGTTGAATGTAACGACCTATGAGTTTGGATCCATTTAAATAAAAAATATGTTCTCTAACTTTTGTCACATGCTACACCAAAGGATAAAACATCAAAATATTAAGAAAAAATTATTAATAAATATATAATAAACACATTGACGGTAAACATATAATAATTGCAAGTCTCAGATGGTAAATAATTATTATGAGTTAATATTTAAAATGTTATTTTCAATAAATCCCATTTTATTTATATTACACATTTGTTTTGATAAATATTATTTTAAACATTTTTGAATTATTTTTTTATAAATATAATTTATTTAATTAAATATTCAGAATAAAATTAAATTGTGATTTATTTTTTAATTTTTCTAAAATAATTTGTTTTCATGTGAATTTTGAAAACACTAGATTTGCCAATACCATCAATTTAATATGAAATAAATGTCTTAAAACCCTTATCTAAAATAAATTTAAAATCATACTAAAGAAAAAAAATTACTATAAGTAATTTATATACTTTCGAATATATGAACAATTTATGTATCGTTTTAACTAAAATGATTTTTTCAACTATTTTTTAATTAATTATAACATGATGAAATAAAATTTGTGATTTTTTTTCTTATTAAATAAATTCTATTTTAAGAATAATAATTATTTTATATTAAATATAATTAATATAATTTATAATTCTCTATGTGTCATAACTCTTTTAGGTTAAAAATAATCTTTTTCAAAAAATGGGTTTTTACATCTTACGTGCAATAAGAAAAAACAAATTTCCATATTCATAGAAAGTTAATTTTATAAAATTAGTAATATATTTTAAATAAAAATTTTCATAATATATAATATGTAAAATTTCATTTATTTGTATATAACTTATATTAATATGATAAATGTTAATTACCAAGATAATGATGAAAAAATATATTCTAAATTTATTATTCGTTTACTATAAAATATTTTAGATTGAATGAATTAATTTCAGAGCCATTAAATAAAAAAATAAATCATTAATAATAAAAAAATAAAAATATTAACAATAATTTAATTTTTAATCAATAATTTATATGAGTAAGAATCAATAATGATCAAACCCCATTTTTCTACTGAAATAGTTCTTCAAAACAATATCTTTTATAAGTTAAAATATAATTTATAATATATAATGTTTTGATTGGATTAAATAGATATTAAATTTATTTCCATCACATGTAATGCTTGTAATAAGGGTTATAATATTTTTCTTAATGCAACATAAAATCAAACAGTTAAAAACATGTTACGTGGTTTAAAAGTAAAACTGTAAAATGTAACAACTTAATGGTAAAACCCCTAAATGTATTTAAATAATTTAAGGAATTTTTTTTGAGTTTTTCACTACTTAAATGTATCCCAAAATCCATTATTTTAAAACATTGTATTCATTTAAATTGGAATAGTTTTTTTGAATTATTAAAATAAAAAGGGCCTTTCAAAAAGAGTCTTCTCTCTCTCTTATGAAAGCGGGTCACTTACACCCTAAAACGCATATCCTTATAATTAAACCTTAACAATATACCCATTTTGACTCCCTAGAAACATATTTCACATACATAATCCCATTTTTCACTATTTTTATACCCAATTTCTTCAATTATAAGGTAAATTCCAAGAAGAAATATGATCCCTAATGTTGTTAGAGTTCGATCGACTAAGTAAGGAACTATAGTAAGGGTTTTTATCTAAATTTCATGTCATTGATACATAGATCATATTAATACACCAATAATTATATATGTGGTTTTTAAACTACATATTTGATATAAAATTTCATGAATTAAATTTTATTCATGGTACTTGATTTTTAATACTTTATTATCTCTTTTATGGGGTTTTGATTGAGGTTTTACTAGGAAAGGTGGGGGCATACCCCTTTATTAAAAAAGAATAATACAAACCCCTTCTGTGGGAGAAGGGAAATCCCAAAATCCCATAATGATTCAAAAGTCTCTAAGGACAAGTATCTATGTCTTTAGAGCTCAGTGGAAAAACCCATTAAAAATGAAACCCTAGCCGCATGCTGGCATGCCGCCGATGCAAAGAAACCCGCAGTCGATCGTCGCATGACCAACTCGCATCATCTCCAAGCACCTAATAGATCCAGGCCGATCTTGTATGTGAAAGTCACTGAAACCTCGCCAAACACTGAAGCCCAATCAAACACCAACCTGCGACACTGACAAGGCCGTGACCACCATCGCAGCTAGATCTGAGGCCCGCATCGGATCACCTCCCATGACCCTAAACACCACCCAGGAACGCCTACATAACGAGGCCGAACCGCCGCCTAGATAAGAAGCTCCACCACTGAGCTCGTTGTTTCACCGTGAAGTGCCTTAGACAAAGAGATTCGTGACTAAAGTCACGGCCCCACTCTCTCTCGCCCACTGGTAGAGATCCCCCCTCCCACTTTAGATCCCTTTGCAATGCCAGATTCCCCCATATACCACACCATTGACATCACCGTGCTACTAGAGAAACCACACCCTCGCCGATCTAAGGCTCCGATTCTTCCTGATGTCGATCTGCCATATCCTGAGAGATCGACCTCAATGACGTCGCGACCACTGTCTACACCACCTTCCATCGCTGATGCTGCCACCGATCAAGAGAATGACCAGCCCACCAAAGTGGCCATGACATGTAGAGTTACCTTAAGATATATTTATTATATACACCATGTTTATTTTCAAATGGAGTAAATACTTACATATTTCTATTTTTTCATGATCCTCATAAATTTTATGGTATTCATTTTCCAATTTAATGTTTCACCACGCATGGGGTTAAGATTCAAATTTACAATAGAAGTAACGGGTTTTGGGACTGAATTATATTACATGGAAAATTATCAATTTTATTTCCATATTATTTGTTATTATTTATCTATTATAACCTATGATAATTTTTTTTCTTATTTTCTAGTTTAATAATATTTGACAATAAGGTATTCTTCTTAATGATTATACAGTTTCTTCAAATGTATTTGGGTTCATAATAATTCACATTTAATTTAATTGATATTTCATTCATATCCATTTTTTTACTTCAGGATAGTTTTAGCCTTTCCCAAGTGGAAACACCAGGTTTATTTATGTCCAAAAATAATTTTCTGTTCCATTATTCATTTTCAAACAAATTTTTCATCATTTATTTAATGTTGTTGATTATTAACAATGATATCTTAAAAAGATAATATTATTTTAAATCCTTTAAAAATAAATTTTCAATAATCCAATCTAAATTTTATTTTCAAAACCTTTATGTACTCATTATTATATTTGTGTTGAAAATATATATAATATGTTTTTTAAAAAAGTTTTTTGTTTCCTTTTAATAATATATTTTTATAGTATAATATTTTTAAATGTTTCTATAAAAATTTATTTTTTATTTTATTCCCCCAAATGTAACACCCCAAGATTTCATATTATGTTATCTCATTATTTTAATTCAATAGCGTGTGCTACATGCAACACCGAGTTCGAGTGCACCACAACATACCAAACTAGCTGTTCAAAAGACAGTTATGAATACTATTAACTACATTTTGAATCCTAAATAATCTATATAATTTTAATATCTATATTATTTGTTTCTAAGATATAATATAAGAACAAATTCATTTTTCTGATAAAAGACGTATTTTAAAAAAAAATCATTTTTAACAGCCTTTTAATGGAGAACCATTTTTAAAAGCAATATTTGAAAACAAATTTTTTAATAGAAATATTTTATATTGTTAAATTAATAATTTTAAAGGGTTTTAAGTATAATTAGATTATATTTTTATCATGTAATACAATTTAGGTCATTATATGTAATTTCACTTTTAAATTTGACATACACACATGTCATTCTTTTGATAGTTTTTACTTTTAAAAAACATGATTTTTGGTTTTGACAACGGGAATTACTTTTAAATTAATAAATTCAACTTATATGTTTTGAATATCATAAAATAGACTTCATTTTTGAATTTTTAGTATCAAAATTATCTTTGGGTGATTTGTTTTTATTTTTCTAAAAACATTAAATTTTTGATGAATAGTGAAAAACACTGCGTTATTATATAAAACCAACATTTTTTTTAAATAATTATTTATTTTATTAAAATTTATTATAAATTAAAATTGATATATAATACATATATAAGTTCAATGTAATTTATTGGAGTAATTTTATAATAAAATCAGATGTATAAAATTTTATAGAACCTTTTAACCTCTTTTACCCACCTTCAAGGAGCATTTCCAAATTTAAATTAAAAGTAATTTTACAGCTTATGTGAGTGGAATTTCAAAAATCTGAGAAACATGGTTGATATCAGTTAGTAAAATGTGGTTCAATAAGATAAAAATAATTTTTGATAAATATTATCTTTTGTCTTTTATTTACAACGGTTAAAAGTAAATAGTGTAATTAAAGGTAAAAATTTCATTATAATTAATTTAGCACATGTACTAATTCTATTGGATATTTTTATTTAGACTAAAACTAAACATAGGAATAAAATTTGATCCTTTAGGTCCACTTGGATTAGATTAGGACATTTATTATTATTTTATTTAAAGAAGACTAAAAAGTGTTAAATTCAAAGTTTAATAACTAAACCATTTTTAGTATATGGTTACACACAATATAAATTAGACTATAAATATTATTAATAAAGATAAAAAGATTTAATTTATAATGGTATATTATTTGAAATTTTTAGATATTAAATAATCTGATTTATTTATGATACAATGATGATGTAGTAAATACCATATTAATGAAAGAATCAAATAAATGGTATTATAAATATTAAAATAAATATAATTTCATTGTTTTTATTACATACATGAATTTTCTTGGTTAAAATTACATGTTATGTTTGATTAAATGTATCTTTTTTTAAGTAATTAATTTTTGATGACTTTCAGAAAAACCAAATACCAAATAATGTCAAAATTAACATAAATTAATTTTTAAAACAAATTCTATATTATTGGTTGATATCAAATTCCTAAAAATATACGGTTCATCCAAAGGGCATAAATAATATTATATATGTCTTTTTTTAACCATTTGATATTGTCCTGGAATTTTAGAGTAAGTACATTAAACATATAGTGTAATAATACAAGAAGAGAGGGTAAAAGTTAAAATATTTAACTTAGAGTTAAATCTATATGATAAAGATAATATGGTGACCTAAACCCATCTAAACCCAATTTTTTGAGTGGTTTTTCACCCATATAAACCTTATCTAGGAAATAAATCATTTTGGATTCATTAGAAACTGAAAATAATTTTATTATAAAATAATATTTCAAGCTTTTCCTAAAGTGACCATCACCTCTCTTATAAAAAGGTATTTCCCTTTCTCTCGGAATCACACCTCCAATTCCATATGGATTAGCCAAACCCATACAAAATATTCTCCCAAATTCCCTCAAATCAACATATAGTCCTTAATTTGATCATAAATCAGTCCTAAAGATCTTTTTGGTCAACTAAATAGAAAACACCAGAAAAAGATATAATAATTTCACCACCCTCTTTCAAGTTTTTTTAATCTTCCACTTCCTATTTATTTGTTGTTTATATAACAAAATAATAACTTCAATAACTCCTACATATTTTCATGTTATTATAAATATGGTACAACCGTATTCGTTATTCTATCTATCTTATAAATGACAAAGTCTCCATACATGGGTACGTATGACTTACCGTCTTCGCGTTGTGGTGTAGTTTGTTATTCAAACACATCATTATTGGGATGCTTATAATAATGAGTATAACTGATGTAAATAATAAATATGACATGTTAATTATTATGTATATATTATATAACATCCAATTACAAACAATTTCACTTTCAATATAATGATATTGTCACTCGTGCATACATACAGATTACCATCTCCACAATGCAATGAGATTCATTCTAACGTTCACCATTAAAAAATTATTATAAAAATATATTATATTAATAAGAATGTAATATATGAAATAATAATTATATTGTAAATATATATGAATATATGTACTTATATATATCTTATTCACTTACTTCTGTTCAATACGATATGAAAACGGGAAAATCATTTATGTGTACGTATGGCCTACCATCTCCATAAACTGTGCCTTCAATTTCAAATATATATATATTATAAATATTTATATTCTAAATATATATGATATATGAATAATGTTTTATATTTTAGAAGTATTTAAATCCTTATCTAAATGATATGATCAAGAATAACAAGTTTAAACTTGTACGATAAAGAATGCGATTATAACCCAAAATGATAATTTATAATGGAAATAATTACTAAATGTTTAGTATAAAGTCATAAATGAATCATGTATGATATAATAAATATGAATATGGCTCTGTTATAATTTAATAACATACTATGGTCATTAGAAATTAGGTTAAACATACAATCGACCAAAGGAAAGTTCAAGATAAGGGTTAATTCCTCTATCTCATTATTATCCAAGATTGATTATGTGTATGCTTTTATAGGGAAATATTTATTATCCATGTCCATGTTTCATAAAAGTCTTTTCAAAAGGATTATTTTTAAGGGAAATTTTAACTAAAAAATAATTTTAAATGTTTTAAAGATTTATTCCTCTAAACCTGTCTCATTAATGTCCATATTTTCAAAATGATTTTAAGGATTTATTTATATGGAAATGAATGTTTTAAAATTATAATTCATTACAAAATTTTCAAATTGTTATGGTACACGTTGATTGAAAAATATCATTAAATGAAATCTTTCATAAATTGTCTGACATTTAAACTGATTTCATGAAAATGGTATATTTCTCTCAAAGAGTTTTACTGATCATTTTTAACTATGTCAACATCCTTTACTTGATATTATTCTTAATAAATTTTTCGTTATTATGATAAAAATATTCCATACTGTATTGAAGGTTTTTTTATATGCTTGATTGTGTATGTTTTATTTTTATACCATTCATGGTTTATGGATAAATTATTGATATTTCATATGTTTGTTTTAATATGAATGTTTATGTTATGTTTATACCTTTTTATATAAGGAATATTAGAATTACTGTGTGAAGGGTGGAGCCCGCTATATGTCCTCGATGCATCGGTAGATTTCATGAGAAAAACTAGTGTCTTATCACAATGCATTGACATAATAATTTTTTATTCTTGGCACAAGGCCTTGACAATATGGTTATGAAATCTAGAAATATGCATTCCATCATTATAAAATTAGTTATTGATATTACATGTGATTATTCGACTAATAGAATATACATGTGAACAATTAAATGGAATTTTTTGATTTATCTTGTCCATATTATACTGATTTTTATGTTTAAAAGGATTTTGATTTATTTTTATACATTTCCTTAAATGTTTATGATTATTTATGAAATTTTTTACTATACTTTTATCGTTACTAAACATCTAAGCTCACCCCTTTCAATGATTGATTTTTTCTAGGATGCGAAGAGGAATATTTGGATTGGCCTGCAAGTATAGTCTAAGGGATATGAATGTGGTCAATGGAGAAAATTTTGTTGTTGTTTTTTATTTTTATAATTTCATGTAACGTTAATGTATATAATCTATTTTCCAAGACTGCTAAATTGATCGGTCCTTTAGGACTTCATTCCTTATAATAATGCCATTGTAATATAATAATGCACCGAATCTGGGTAACTGGGGTCGAGGCATTATAGTTGGTATCATAGGAAGTTTAGAAACAACCTCGGAAATAGATTTAGATAAACTCTAATTAGAGAACATTAACCTAAGATATACTTTGAGGATTTTTATTGAAAAAACGTCCTAAAATTTTGGAATGGTAGAGATTTTTTGTATTTTCCAAGCAATACATCTCTGTTTGGATACGACAAGGTAGAGGTGTCTCTGGAAAATATGTTCCTAAGTGTTAAAACTCTGACAAGGAGTTTCGGTCCTAACCTAGGGTATCCTGGTTCATGACAACGGGCCTTTTTGTAGTCATGGTTACAACACTCCCAAGTGATATGCTTAGGATAATTCACATTTTCATTACAAGCCATTATAAGGATTTAAGAGTAAATACTTCCTCAAAGAAAACATTTATGATTATAGATTATATGTATAATCATTTCAATTTATGTTAGGTATTTTAAATGTTTGGAATTATTCATTGTGATTCATAAACTAACCTAGTGTATGCCATTGTTTAGAAATGGAGGCTTGTAGAATGAATGATAATTCCAATAATACGCATGATAGAATGATTAAGACGGATCATATCTATCATGGTATTAAGACAACATTTAAAAGGGAAATAGTCTCCCATGTATTCACAACTTATGAAAAATAGTATCATGTGTTAATAACATATGTAATGAATTCTTTGAGTGCTATGTATTTGAAGGGAAGCAAGAGAAGAAAAGGATGGTAGAGTGAAATATGGATAAAGGGAACAGGGGAAAGATTGATTTTCCAATATATGATAACTAAGAAAAAATCACCTTGGTAAATTCTTAAAGGGAATGGGAGTTTGTCATAAGTGTGGAGAAAAAGGACACCAAGTACGTGATAGCAAGGATATGAAAAAGATTTCAAATGTAAAATGCTTTATCTGGAAGGATTTGGGATACTACATGAAGCAACATACAAATCATTAGTGTATATCCCCAAATGCTTCTATTAGATAATAATCATTTTATGATAAAACCAAATATGAATAATAATGATTATATTTCTTATGTTCTTATTTAATTGTTGTGCTATTTGAGAATTGTATTAATGATTTACATGTTATAATAATTATAGAGTAAAAAAGGATTCCACAACAGTACTATTTCATTAAGTACTTGAGATTGTGTAGAACCAAGAAAAGTTACTTAGTATGAGGTTAATGTTTTTGGAAAATATATGGTTGATAGAAAGTTGAATCTTAATATGGTCTTGATACTGAGGTTGTGATTTTGGAATAATATATGATTGATTTGGACAAATTATATTGGATATTCTTGACTACCTTGAAACTGATTAATAATTTGAATATTCCATCATTGTTGGAGTTTACAGAATTATTGAATATAAGGAGTATATCTAGTATTTTTAATTAATAAGGGAGAATTATTTTAATCAATAAGTTATTATAGTAATTTAGGGTGTTATAGGGTTTTAAAATAATACTTCATGAAAATAATAACATTTTATTGCGTGCAAAAAAAGGATGTTTATTATGTTTATCTTCCTTATAAATTTTGGATTTTGAGTTTGGAAAAAAGTATTTTGGAAGTCTAAATGTTGGAATCGAATATGTTTGAAATTGGATACTATTGTTAAGCTTAAATCATTTCTTGAGATTATTTTTGTATTGTCATAGAAAAGACAACCCAGAGGTTGGGCAAGAACCCGTCACGTCTGGCAAGGCCACCAGACTTGAACCCGCAACTGAAGGGAGATAATGGTGGATCACATACCATTGGAATATGTGATTTCCTTGTTTGTATAATGTATCTTTTTTATAGTATGACAATTGATTTATAAATTTATTATATCTGGAACCCTATACGATTCGGATAAATAGAATATTTTTGAATTCTATTATCTTTTAGAGTGAAGGACGATTTTGTGGTAGGTCTTAGTTAAAGGATGAACCTCTACTTGTCAGCTATATATATATATATATACATATTTCATTTATTATATGAATAAATTATTTCTTAAACTTCCGGGAAAGGATCTTAAAATAAAAAATGTGTTATCCTAATACCTTATGTTTTGTTGAACAAATGATATTTTAAATCATCATAGATTGATGGCTTTGAGGCTCTCAATTTTACAGTTTTTTTGATTGATGACCTCAATCACTCCCTATAAATACTTACATTTTTCTTCCAATTATGTTTCTCTAATATCCACCAATGTTCTCCAAATCATGATCATAATTCTTTGGTGAATATTTCATTCCCTTTACCTCTTATAAAGTATAAATTATATTAACCTAATTTTCAATGTGGGTTTTCCATTAAAGTATTTTCCTATTTTTAAACATTTATTTTATAAGAACAATTTGAAATTTTGAGGATGGAATTTTTTGAAGGAGGGTAGAATGTTACACCCCAAGATTTTATAGTGCATTATCTCATTAAAGTAATTCAATAATGTGCGCTACATGCAACACTAAGTTCAAGCGCACCAAAACTTACCAAACTAGCCATTCAAAAAGTTGTTATTAATAGTATTAAATAAATTTGGAATCATATATACTCAATAAAATTTTAACATCAATATTTTGTGTTTCTTAGACAAAATATAAGAACAAATTACTTTTTTAGATAAAAGAAGTATTTTTTAAAAAATGCAATTTTAACCACATTTTAATGGAGAACCCTTTTTAAAACCAATATTTTACACTTTTATATATTCAATTTAATGAAATAAAAATCTTCTTTTGAATAGGGACATAAAAATTTAGTTTGGAAGAAATTTTGGTACTTCTCGGATAACTTCTATATTTTGACGAATAGTTAAAAATACTATGTTTTAATTGAAACCAATTTTTTTAATCGAAATAATTTAAAGTGTTAAATTATGATTTTAAAAGGTTTTTAAGTATAATTATATTATATTTTTATAATTTAATACAATTTAGGTCATTATAATTAAATTCACATTTAAATTTCACATAAACACATGTCAATCTTTTGATAGTTTTTACATTTTAAAACCCCAGTTTTTGGTTTTGACAATGAGAATTAATATTAAATTAATAAATTCAACTTCTATGATTTGAATTTTGTAAAATAGACTTCAGTTTTTAATTTTGGGAATAAAAATTATCTTTGGTTGATTGTTTGGTAATTTTCTGAAAACTTTCAATTTTTGATTAATAGTGAAATACATTGTGTTATTATTTAAAACTAACTTTTTATTTAAATAATTTTTTATTTTATTTAAATTTATTTTATGTAAAAATATATATATATAATACCTATATTATTTCAATGTAATTCATTGGAGTAATTTTTTAATTAAAATTATATGCATAAATTTTTATTGAACCATTTAACCTCTTTTACCCACCTTCTAGATGCATTTGCAAATTTACATAAAACATAATTTTACCACTTCTATGAGTTGAATTTCCAAAATCTGGGAGACATAGTTGATATCAGTAAGTAAAATTTGGTTCAATAAGATGAAAATAATTTTTGGTGAATAGAAACTTTTGACTTTTATTTACCATGGTGAAATGTTATTAAGGTAATTAAAGGTAAAATTGATACTATAATTACCCTAACACATGTCATAATTATATTGGATAAGTGTATTTCGATTAAAAAAAACCTTAGGAATAAATTATCATCCTTTAGGTCCACATGGATTAGATTAAGACATTTATTATTATTTTATATAAAGAAGAATTTAAAAGTGATAAATTCAAATTTTAATAACTTACCCATTTTTAATATAGGGATACACACAATATAAATTAGATTATAAATATTAATTATAAATCCAAAACTATTTCCAAAATAATGGTATTTTATTTATAATTTTTAGACAATAAATAATTTAATTTATTTATGACACAATGATGATGCAGTAATTCTATTATTAATGAAATAATCAAATAAATGGTATTATAAATATTCAAATAAATATAATTTCTAAGTTTTTCTAACAAAAAAGTGTCTTATAGGTGAAATTGAAATTTTGGGGTCGATTCAATGTATCTATTTCGAAGTAATCTAGCTATGATGACATTCAAAAAAACCAAATATCAAATAATTTCAAAATTAACATAAATTATTTTTTAAAACAAATATTATATTATTGGTTGATATATTATTCAAAAAAAAATATAAAGTTCTGCCAAAGGGATTAAATAATATTATATATGTCATTAATTAACCAATTTAGGTTCTATTGTACTTTTAGAGTATGTTTATTAATTATATAGTGTAAGAATACAAGAAGAAACGGTAAAAGGTAAAATATTAAAGATAGAGTTAAATATAAAAGATAAGGTTAATATGGTGACCTAAACCTGTCTAAAACCTATTGTTTGAGTGTTTTTAGACCCACAGCCACCTTATCCAAAAAATCATTTTAGATCCATTAGAACTGAAAATTATTTTATTAAAAAATAATCTTTCAATCTTTTCCAAAAGTGACCCTCACCTATCTTATAAAAGGGAACATCCCCTTCCATCAAAATCACATCTCCAAAGCCATTTGGCTCGGCCAAAACCTACCCAAATATCCTATCTAATTCCATAAAATCATTTTAAATTCCTTAATTTGATCATAATTCCATCCTAAGAATCCATTTTTATCAACTCAAACGGAAACACCCAAAGAAGAGGTAATAATTTCACCACCCTCTTTCATGTTCGTTTCATCTTCCACTTCCTATTTCCTTGTTGTTTCCATAACAAAACAATATCTCCAGTACCTCATACATACTATGATGTTATTATAAATATGGTAAAACCATATTCATTATTCTATCCATCCTCTAAATTACCAACTCACCATACGTCTGTACGTATGGCTTACCGTCTCCACGTCGTGGTGTAGTCTGTTATTCAAACACTACAATATTTGGATGAGTAAAATAATGAGTTTAACCGATGTAAATAATAAATTTAACATGTTAATGATTCTTTATATATGATATACTCTCCAATTAAATATTATTTCACCATTAATATAATGATATTGTCGCTCGTGCTTAGGTACGGATTACCGTCTCCATGACGGGATGAGATTCATTCCCACGTTCAGCATTCAATAATGATTATAAAAATATATATTATTAATAAGTATGTAATATATGACATAATAATGCTTCTGGAAATATATATATATATATATATATGCGTGTGTGTGTGTGTGTGTACTTAAAAATATCTTATTCACTTACTTCTGTTCAATACAATATGAAAATGGAAACAACGTTTATGCGTAAGTACGACCTACCGTCTCCAAAAAAGGTTCCTTCCATTTAATAAATTTATATATTCAAAATATTGATATTCTAAATATATATTTATATTTAAATAAAGTTTTATATTTTATAAGTATTTAAATCCTGGTATAAATTATACGATTAATAATAACCATTTAAAACACGTACGATAAAGAAAGCGATTATTACACAAAATGATAATTTAACATGCAAATAATTGTTACATTTGTAATATAAAGTCATAAATGAGTCATGTATGATATAATAAATATTAATATGGTTCTGTTATAATTTAATAACATACTATGGTCATTATACAAGAGGTTAAACGTACCCATGAACAAAGGAAAGTTCAAGGTAAGGGTTAATTCCTGAAACTCATTATTATCCGAGATTTTTTATTTTTAAGTTTTTACTGAGACATATTTATTAGACATGTCCATGTTTCATAAAAGAGGTTTCAAAAGGATTTTTAAGTGACAATTTAACTAAAAAATAATTTAAAAAGTTTTAAAGATTTATTCATCTAAACCTTTCTCATTAATGTCATTGTTTTCAAAATGATTTTAAGGATTTATCAATATGGACATGAATGTTTTAAAATTACAATTCCATTGAAAATATTCAATGTGTTATGGGACACATTGATTCAAAAATATCTTTTAAATGAATTCCTTTATAAATTGTTTGACTGCTAAAATGATTTCATGAAAATGGGATATTTCCCTAAAAGTGTTTTATTAATCATTTTTAACTATCTCAACATCATTTACTTGATATTATTTCTTGATCGAGGATGATTTATTATGATAAAAATATTCCATATTGTATTGAAGGTTTCACTACTACAAATATGGCTTTTATAAGCACTAAAAATGGCCATTAACTGTGCTAGAAAAAGTGCTAATAATACCGGCGAAGATAAAGGGGGGATCCCCTTTATCAGCACTCAAAAAAACGCTCATAAAGACCCCTTTTATCAGTGCTAAAAAAAGCACTGGTAAAAGGGGTCTTTTATTAGTGCTTTTTTAGCACTGATAAAAATTAAAAAAAATTAAAAAATACTACCAATCTCGTGGGGGGGGGGGGCTTTTTACAGCACATGAGCCCCCCTTTATCAGTGCTTTCCCACACATCCAAAGCCCGCCAATACCGCCTACACCCTTCATCAGTGCTAGCCCTTTAAATCACCCTTCCGCGTGTGCCCTATCATCCACCCGGATTTGATCTCGAGACCTCCCTCATGCGCACCCAAAGCCTTTTCCACTACCCTATATTGATTTGTTCTCTTATTCATGATATATCTATTTATTTATATATATATTTCCTTATATTTATTCGTACGGTAATATGTATTTATATTAATATATATAGTCATATTAATTTATATATATATAGTTATATTAATATATATATAGTTATATTAATATATATATAGTTATATTAATATATATATATATATAGTTATATTAATATATATATATATATAGTTATATTAATATATATTTAGTTATATTAATATATTTTAGTTATACAAATATTCATATAATGGTATTTTAAATAAAATGGATATTATTTATTATTTAGATAAAGCTAGTATATTTTATATTTAAATATGTTTAATTATTTAATTAAAAAATTTAATTTTTAGGTGTGAATATATAAAAAATATGTACATATAGTTATATATTTGATTATAAATAGCAGTGCATTATAAAAAAGGATGAAATTGCAAAGACATAATATCAATATGACTGTAATACCATGGAATAAACTTAGTCCCCACTAAAAAAATCCAATAATACCCCCTTAAATGAGGCTGAAAATCCACAATATGTTAAAAAATCTGGGTACCCAGACTAAAAACACAGTTTTGGAGTCCTTGTGGGACTCTTTTGGCCTTGAAAAACGCTTGACCATGGTCTCCCAACCATAGTGACGTAGAGCTCATCATAGGCTTCACTTTGATATGTGGTAGAGCTCAAATAGACACTCGGATCAAAAGTTATGGCCGTTTGAAGTTTGAGTAGCGTTCTCAACATATTTTGGGACTTTTTTTAATTTTTTCAATTTTTTTCGTCTTCAAATTGTTATTAAATGACTATTACTCCATAATAATTAGAAAATTATTAATTAAAAATATTTTTTTAATTTTTTAAGAAGGCATTTTCCCTAAATATCTTATATATAAATTATATTATAAGTATAAATGTATATTCATACTTATCTAAAATATATTTAAAAATAATATATTATATTTATATCAATATAACTATATTTATATATTAATATATTAATATATGTTTTTAATTTTTTTTGATGTCGACCCTTTATCAACCCTCTTAAAAAAAGCGCTGATAAAGGCCCCACCTTTATCAGTGCTACTAAACAAGCGCTGATAAAGGGGCTCCCTTTATCAGTGATAAAAAAAGCGCTGATAAAGGGGGGGCCTTTATCAGCGCTAAAAAAAGTGCTGATAAAGGGATACGTTTATTAACATGTTTTTTAGCACTGATAAAGCCCCCCCCCCCCCTTTATCAGTGCTTTTTTTGTTAGCGCTGATAAAGGGGTGGCGCTGGCCTTGCCCAGTTTTGTGGTAGTGTTTTGTGATATGTTTTCCTATGGATGTGTTATTTTTATACCATTCATGGTTTATGGATAAAGTATTGACATTTCGTATTCTAGTTTTAATACAAACGTTTATGTTTTGTTTAAACCTTTTCATATGAGGAATGCATTAGACTTAGTATGTGATATGTAGAGCATGCTATTACTTCTCCATGCATCGGTTGGTATCTTGGGACAAACCGGTGTCCTGGAAAAAGGCCTTGACAAAATATTATTTTTAGACATGGCACATGGCCTTGACTATGTTGTTATGAAGTTTGGAATTATGCATTCCAACATTATTAAATTATTTATTGATATTACCAGTGATTATTCGACTAGTAGAAAGTCCATTTGAATAGGTAAATGGAATTATTTGATTAAGCATTGCTATATTTTGATGAAGTTTAAGTTTAAAAGGATTTTGTTTTAGTTTTATACATTGCCTTAAATAATTATTCATATTTATGAAAGTTTTTGCTATATTGTTATCCTTACTGAGAAACTGAGCACACCCCTTTCTCTGTTTTTTACCACGATGTGAAGAAGTATATTATGACTGACCTACATGCATAGTCTATGGGATATGAATCTGGTTAATAGATAACTTTTTTTTGTTGTTTTTCATTTTTATAATATAATGTAACGTTTGTGTTTGTAATCTATCTTACAAGACTGCTAATCTGATCTGTTGTTCTAGACATGATTACTTGTAATCATTCCAATGTTATATAATAACGCACCAACTATAGGTAAATGGGGTCGTGGTGTTAGACCAATAGTTTATATTTTATGAGGTAATGTTTTTATCACCCCATACATGTTATTATTTTGTTACTTATTATTCAAAATATGAGTTTTTTCACCTAAAAATTCATATTTTCATGTTAAGTGATGTCTTTGGATGTTTTAATCAACCCATTCCCTTTTCCATGGGTTCTTTATGTAATTTTTATGGATGATTTATAAAATTATATCACTATTATGGATTATGATGGGTGTGGTCCTATATCAAACATGAATGTATTTGTTATGTAGTTATATATCATGATAAAATTCTGTTAAGTGTGATCATTTTTATTTTTCACAATATGAAGTGTGGGAATTATTTTGATGAAAACATGGTGTGTATGAATTTAATTTTTTTCACAACATCAAGAATGCTAATTTTTATTCTTCACAACATGAAGCATCAGTACTTTTTATTCCAAATTTTATAATTTCCATATGGTTATTTTTTCCATAATTCATTGTTATATTTCAATCCACGTTTTATTATGACTATTTTGGTTCTCTTTGAGTGATTTTTATTTTCTCAAGATTACACTCACTTTTTCCATGGTATTTTTTTTGTTCACATTATATTACATGTCACTCTATCATGATTTTCTGAAAAATCATATTGCTCGATGTTATTTTTAATAAAAAAAATTCCACCATAGCCCATGTATTCATAAATTCTTATGATCTAAAACTTGGTTTTATTTTAGGGAGTTATCCATTACGAAAAATCTGATCTCACCCAATTCTTTTTTTCTTTCACCTCTGTTATTAACATAAGTGTAATTTTTTGATACATAGATAGGGGTCTATAGGAATTTGATTTTTAAGATAAATTTTTAGATTAATATATTTATATATCAAATATCTAAGACACTAAATCCTTAAATCATTTTATATATGACTATTTAAGGTATTTATTTTTAAATGAAGATATTAATGTAGTATATAAATTAATTTTTTCTTCTATCATAAAAATAGAGATATAGTTTGTTCCAGTTTGGAGGGATGAGGAAACATATAGGTTGAGTGAACTACATGAGTTCCAGAACCAAATCCTTCATTATTATATGTTATTCCAAATATTTTGGTTGTAGATAATTATATGATGTAATTTTCATAGGTATTTTTCATAGTACAGACACCAACTGGTCAATATTTTGTCCTCATGACCCATTTATTTTTGGAATATACAGTTATTGGAGGGTCTTGATAATGAACATCTATAGTGTGGTTTCTCTCTCCTAGAAAGAGATTTATCACATTTTACACTGGGAGTTTTATCCATCCATGTTATATTAGGTGTAAGTCCATGAGATGTTGGAATTTTACTAACATTTCAATCCTCTATAGAGTAAAAATTACGGTTTAATAACCTCATACGATACTCCCTATATATTATTCATGACAGGTTTTTTAACATGTTTTTTCAAAAAAAATCATTAAAGGATCCTAATAAAATTTATCTCTATTTGAATCAAAACAATTGTTGCATTTTTATTCATTTAACTCATTATTGATACATTATTAGAGGAGGGTAAGTCAATGGAAATAGATTTTACTTATTTTCTTAGAGTGAAGTCATCATCAGAATTCATCAAATGAATAGATTGAAGATCACATCACTATGTAATACACATGTGTGATCCCAATATTAGGAAAAAAGGGAGTAGAGTGTTATAATTAAATTATACACTATATATATAGGTTATTATAGGGATATAGAGTATGATATGATATGGCTTTGGACTTCTCGAAATGTAGTGTAGAAGATGTAAATCTACCTTCTCCAGTGAGCGGACCTCCCCATCCAATTTAATGATGTGATCTGAGAAATCTATAGAGTGGTCATGGAGGTCTCCCAATATGTGTCTATGGAAGTGAAGCTATGGATGTAGGGGTGGCTATATTTAGATTTAAATATGACACATTTCTACTATGCATAACTCTTGATGGTTTATGTTGGACTATGGTTGTTGGTAGTTAGGGTATTTGTCAACAATATCTGATGGAAGGATATAATCATATAGTTCCTCACATGGTTTTATGTATGATATTTTTTCAATTATGAACATTTTCTAGTTTTAATTACTTAAATATGTTCATTTATTATTTTATTTCTTAAATGTCAATTAGATATCCTAATTGATCCCCTAGAACAACCCATTAATCATGAGCATTTGACTATTGGAGAACCCTATCTCACTGATGTCTATCATAATTGTGAGATTACTCTAAACATAGAGATGTCTTCATAGTACCTCATCATGGATGTTATGAGACCTTATGATGTTATCATATGTATGTACAGGTTGTTCATAGTCTAGAAATTGGTACATTACTACCAATTGTAGAGTTTCATACTATCGAGCATATGGATTGATATTAATCTTCCTCACTAAATGTAACCCATTGTTAGAGTGACAAGAGATATTACTCTAGATGAAATTGATGATAACCCTTCATATGGATAGCCTTAAAGTATGTTTTAGGGAAGATGTAGATGTGTATTTTCTATTTGTGGTGGTTGTGTATATAGACATTTACCATAAGGATGTTCCACAGTTTCACCATCATCAAGAGATTGATTTTTATATCAGCTAACTCACTCGAACCAAATGGGAATATCTAGTAGTATATTTGATGGAACATGTTGAGTTGTGGTAACTCAAGGTATAGTTGGAGGACCTTTAATAGAAGTGTTTTATTGGGGTTAGTGTTTATCCTCCAGGAGCTCCTCCCCAGTTCTCTATAAAGGTGAATGAGAGTCTTAGTCTATATGTTCACTATCGATTCCAAAAAAATTTGATGATCAATAATAAATAAACTATATCGAGAATATATTATTTATTCAACTATTTGAATGAGGTGAGGTTGTTCATGAATATTGATCTCAGGTTTAGGTATCAAGGGAATTTTGTTTTCTAGGTGTATATCAAAAAGATGATGTTATAATTTCATTTAAATCACTATATGTTATTAGTGATGGCATTCATTATGATAAAAACTCTTATTCTATTAATCATATATATATACAAAATATTTTGTCCATTTTTAACCTGGTCCATGATATTTTCACTTATGACATAATCATATATTCTCAATCATTGGATGATTATAGTAATCATCTTAGTATTGTCTTAGACAGTCATCACGAGAAAAAACTATTAAGGAATCTCTCAAAGTGAGTGTTATGGATTATAAAATTTCATTTATTAGAAAATTATTTCATAATGGATGGATTAATTATTAATCATATAAATTTTTAGGTAGATATGGATTGGTATAAACCTAATTCAATGTTTTGGATGTTTTTTTACTATACATAACATGTTAGTATGATATATTTTTGGAAAACATATCTAGGATTGTCTTCCAACCAAATTATTTAATCTAAAGGAGGTATCCATTCACCAGGGTTGATCACTACTATAGTCCATTTGAGGAGGTCAAATGGAGGATTTCGGGTTCGTTAGGTCTATATTTAGTAGTGGATGAATCCATAAAAGAGGTTTTATGTTATGCCTTAAATGATTCACTTAACAGTGTCTTGATGATTAAGAGATTTGTGATTATGTATATTTATATTATTTTGAGACCCAATTAGCTAAATTATGTGAACCAATACTTGGATATTGCAGATATTATGTTATATGTGAAGATATATAGACACTATATCATGAGAGAAATTTGTGGTCTTCTTCGACTACAAGTGTCTCATGTGTCTCATTACCTAAATACATCACAAATTGAGATAATGGGGATTGATGGTGTTCATATATGATTATAAATATTATATATCCTACATTTATGTAAAGGGTAATTTGGTGGTACATTCCCATAGTAAGATGACTTGTTTATTATTGATGAGTGAATAATCCTAGCAGTTTACCACTATGAGGTTAGTTTTGGTGGAAGAGGGGGTTGTATCCTACCTTCGGTCAATGGTAGTACCCTTCACATTTCATCATGGAGTGAAGGAGGACTATATAAAGATATTAATTGTGAGAAATTACATGACTACATATTTATAGGGGATGTAACTAGTGGGTCCATTAAAATTATGGAGGCCAAAATCCCCTTCTAGGCTTGTATAGTGTTTTAGTAGTTTTTCATGAAAAGGTGTTGCATGAGTTTCACACCTCCTAGTTTTCAATTCCTCCCTGAATGATGATGTTTTAGCAAGATCATAGGGACCATTTATGGTATATAATATGTAGTTTTAGCATTTCTATGATCATTTTTTGGATTCCAACCTTTAAAAATTTAATGAATAAGAACTAGGTTCTTATGGTTTTCAAAAATACTCTTGATGTCCCATATGTGAAGTGGTTGAGTAATAAATGTACATTATTATCATACTTATATGATTGGAAATTGTTCATGAAACTATACAAATTATCAATAGCCGACTGATTATGCTGGCATAATTTCTATCCACTTAGGGGCAAAGTTCAATGGTTATTTTGGGACACTTGTATATATAAGAGATTATTTGGTTTCATGGGGTTACCTAAATTAATTTATATAACCTTAATGTTGGGTTCATACATTTATTCTAGAGGGGATTTCAAGTAGCTTTCAGGACCTAGATACATTTGAGTATAGTTTCCCACCCCATAACTTATTATCTAATCAAGAGAATCATCATTTTTATTGATGATACATTTTAGGATTTTGGGATTTATTTTCTCTAAATGTAATCTAATCTCACATCCTTAGTAGAGTTTTAACAATACAATAACTACTAATCCATTATCGGAATGGAACCTTTAAGGTATTTTTATGGGAGACCATACATGTCACCCCTTTAATGTATGGAGATTAATGAGTCATTTCATATGCGTCTTCAAATAGTGACATTTATAATGTATATTGTTAGAGTTATTTGGGAGGGGATTAAAATTTCCCAATGGAATTAGAATTCCAATATGAATAGATTATGGATACACCAAGAGTTTGAGGCCAGAGACCATACTTTCATGAAGGCTAAACTATAGTATTATTTATGGAGTTTTCTTTATAGATCCATGATTTCCCCTTGGTTTAATAGGCTATTTCAAATTACATAAACGTTGAGTGGGGTTGATTTTCAACTACCATTACTCTCGTAGATGGAATGGGTGTACACCATCTTCCTTGTTGCATATATTTGATGATATGTATAGGATTTATTTCAGGTTTTAAATTGGGAATATATAGATTTGTGGTTGAAAACCCATTTTCAGACACTTAGTAGTGAATTAATATTAACCACATAAGATCCTTTATAGATGAATGATTATCTTGGTGTGTATCATATATCATCAAGGGAATATCTATAAGATCATGTTGTAGAATGAGAATTTGATGTCATCTTATTACCCTCACCTCATTGAGTGAGTGATTCTCCTCATATATATGGACCTTCAAGTTAAGGAGGATGTGGAAACCCATATTTTCTATTTAATCATCTGGTCAGTTCTTTTCACTATGCATCATGATTGTTTGAATAAATTAATATTTTCTTTTCTATGAACATGAAAATGATAATATATAATAAGAAGATCCCAAAATAGAAATTTAACATTGTTGTTTTATCTGGAATGGGTTTTTTTCTCTAGGGGGTTTATAACTATAATTTTTATGAATTGGGTTTGAGATCAAGTTTTTTTTAATTAAACAATCAGATATTATAATTAAAATTATATATTTTATTATCTAATTTTTGTGGGAGACCCCACAAAGGTGAAATGAAAACCCACACCTACCCCACCCCTATATGGATTTTATAGAATCTATCCTACACCCACGGACCTCCAACAGATTTCTGGAAAAAGTGACATGATCAAATCATTGGTGAGAACATCGCAAGGTAAAACTCAATATTTGTATTATTTCCACATTTTTTTATACACTAGGTTTTAAATTTCAAGCTCATGATTATTGTTTTTTAATTTAATTTATTATAAATTTTATTATCTGATCTTTATTATGGATATTTGGATTTGTATTATCAACTTTTATTTATTTACATTCAATGCATTCTTTGAGTTCTTCATTGACTGGTTTTATTATTGTTGGGGATGGAAAATAAATGATTAATGACCATATCTCCCCAACTATAATCTCTTATATTTTTAATTAATGTCTATTTTGTCCCTAAAATGGTCTCTAATACATTGAAAGGATCCAAAAAAGTTATCCAAATAGTGTAGAATGGTGATTATGGAACTGGAGGAGTCAAAATGGGTTTTTCATAAGGATTTACTACCTAGAAAATCAGGTTCACACCCATAATTGGTTGTATAGTCTTCGTTATGGACAATTTCTAGCATGGTAGTGAAAAGGACAGAATTACCCAAAAGATCATGTAATGATCAATTCTATGTGAACATCAATTGATCATTGGGAAGGACTATTGGTGGATAGAATCATGGGGGTGGTATTTCAAGAGGACCTCATAAAAATAAGTTTCATCAATGGAAAATTGAATATAAAAATTATTTTAATTTTATTAGATCAGATTAATTGAGTCATTTTCTATGGAAAATCAATCAATATAGTGTGTAGTCTATCATCCACAGTATATATAGAATATTATAAGAATAGGCTATGGTTTCTACTCTTTTTTAAATATCACATGGAATGTGTTTTAGGCTCATTATTAGTATATATATTAGTAAGTAATTTTTTATATACATAACAAATGATTATTCGATATACTCAATTCATAAAGAGTGACTTGTCCTCATCTCAGACCAGGGTTATTTGACTATATTACTATTTGGTCAAACATCTTGTGTACATTTATTCCAAATTTCATGTTGTTTGAAAATATGGATACCCTAAAATGCAGTACGATCATACACCTAGTGTGTCACCATGGACACACTATGCAGACTATATATGAATAATTTGGAATTCCTTATGTTTATAAGAGATGAATTGTGTACCATTTTTTCATAAAAATCATGCACCCCCAATGTGTTTGAATTTTATGTTCTCTTGAATTATATGTGGTAGAAAAAAGATGAATAGAAAATAGATAATGGGATACACATTTTATAGAACTACAGTAAGGTAGTGTACTATTCCAATAAGACGGTTATTCAAGTCTCTCTACTAGGAACATAGATTTTGGAACACAAGTAGTCTATCTTTATTGTTTTCTATATAGAATGAAATTCTAAATCATTATTCTACATCATAGTAGAGATATAAAAAGGGTAATAATACTAGAATCCGTGGATATATATTTCCAATGACTAGAATAGAAAAAGACAAACTAGGTGGACATGATGTTGGGTACTCCCATATAGAGTTTTTAATGATAGGGTGTGGGATCCCTATATTTTTTCAATATTGGATCTCCCTCACATTTTAATGTTGTGGATCATCAATATTTGTACCATCTTGACCCCAAAGAAATTTAGTCCCCCTAAACAATTGTTAGAGTTCATTACATAACCACATATAGTAGTTTTGGATCCTTTATTCATAGAGGAAAATACACTATTGTCTAAAATTTTATACTCTATAAATAAAAGGTCATCCATTTTGGTTTGGTACTCCCACATCCTACAAGTATATATCAGTGAGGCATGGTCCCCCCATTATGTTTTTTGAGAGGTGAATTTGGTTCCTAAGTTTTGTTATTCAAATTCTTGGGGTTCTCACTGAGGTTAAATTTTTTATAGTTTGGAATAATTGCATGAGACTTTCTTATATGCCCCATTTTTCTACAATAAATGAATTTTTTGTTATATTTAAAATTTATTTAGCTATTTATTTAATTTATTCCTTATTTTTTCCATTATACTAGTTATTTTTATACTCACCCAAACAAGAGCTTTAAATCCACACATGTTGTGTCTATATTTATGAAACAAATATAGAATGTGATCCCAGTGAGAAAGGATCATATATTGATAGTTCATAGGGGAGTCTTGTGGATTTTGATACTAATGGTGCTATGTTCATAATTGGATATCCATATAGAACCTTTAATCCACTTTTTAGAGGTTGGTTTTTATACTTGTATATTGGGTATGTATTATGTCCATTTACTAAGTTCTAGTTTTGGTTTATTTTGGTAATATATTATTAAATCACATTTATGTTGTACCATAGTTTTTTATGTTCTTTATGAGTCAATGGCTTCATTTATACCGTATCATAGAGTTGTAAGGGAGTTTTTATGATTGTAGGATATTTTCCCTAATTTATTAGAAATTATATATTTTCTCATTTTCAACCCCAAGCCTATTAGAGGAAGGATTGAGTTGTAACACTAAAAATATAGTTTTCCTGGGTAGGTTCTTTGTTGGTTAGGTTGTGTCAATCAATCCTTTCTTCTTTAACCTAAGCTAATGGAATTACCAACAACATAACCAAGCACCACTGATTATCACAACCACAAGATCGATGTATCAAATTCATAACTTTTTAAGGTTCACAAGATATGAATGTTTTCATTCTAAAATAATTTTTATTCATAATAATTATATATGACTATGTATATCAATGACTGTATGACAAAAAATATGGTATACATTCATAGGTTAGTCTGGATTAAAAGTGTCATTCTAGATAATAAGTCTCGGGTTACTATCTCATGAGTATACTCTTTGTATCTCATAGAAGCTTTTACTCAGTATAATCTTATAATATAATCATAACACATGGTACTTATTAATTATAATTGATTAATTACATATCTAATGATTAAATTTTAAAGATTTTATCAGTCCAGTATTTATGGAATATGTGTATAACACATGAATTTATCATAATGGTGATTACCTATACTATAAAACTATGATATAATCCCAATAAAAATATGTTTTTTGTTAATTATCTCATGTATATAATACCTATATACTATACATGAACCTAATTCTTCTACTACATTAATTTACTTGTTACTGGATCCACTAAATTATTAAATATATCCACCCAACAGAGCTTTGCATCTCCCCCCTCAATGATATCTTGAATGATATTGTATTTGTGAATTTTTTTTGTTCTTTAATGGAACTATGATTCCTTAACCTAATCAATACATCTATTATTCCTAAAACAAATAAAAATTTGTACCAAAATAATATTAAACACACCATCATCAGTGATGCAATTATTGATAAAAAAGAATATTTTAACTACAAAATTAAACAATGTACTCTACCTTTATTGTAGATTCCACCATGGTTGATTATTTAGAGAACTTCTAACTGATACATCCACCATCAAGGAAAAAAAATGAAACATCAATTTAATCTCATATCATTCTTGTTAGTAATGAAACTAGCATTAGTGAAAACCTTTTTGACAAACTCATCCTCACCTCCAAAAAACATAGAATATATCCTTTCTTCTTCTGAAGTACATAACAATATTCTTAACAAAAATCTAGTGACATTACATATGACTAGTTTGGAATTTATATATTATTATCATAGAATAAGTTACACATGTATGAGTAAATAACATGAAATACATGATAGATAAAATTTTGGACTCATCAATAATCATATATATAATTTATAACTCTTTATAAGGATCTTGAATCTCCCAAGACCGATTATATGTAACACTGGTAAATTCTCCTTCTTGGTGTTCTTATGAAAAACCAAAATAATACTTTACCAATATTTTTGTAGTCATTACAAGATTCATATTCAACTTATATCGTTAGATTAAATACCCATAAAGTTTGAAATATCACCCACATATTATATTAATAATAAGTTTCCCAAAAAACTTTAATAAATTTATAGTTATGTAGTACATTTTTATAATAACTCTCTCATCCACATTAAATATTTGATAATATAAAAAACCCCACATAGACTAAATTGTATACATAAAAACCATTCAATTTCTTGATGATAAAAACTCTTTTAATCCATTTTTAAACCATATGTCCCCACTTTAAGAATATTGTATCAATATATAAATAGAATATTGTAACTTATACACCTTAAAATTATCATTTTATACATAAAAACCTTCTAGTTGTATCATATTCACACCCTAAATTAAATTTATATTAAGGAAAATAGTTTCAATATATGTCATAGTCATAATAAGATACTATATATAGAAAAATCATAATCTAATTTACCATATAAAGTAGAGAAAAAGATTCATTATAGTAAAAAAATTGATTTTCTTTATAACCATTAAAAACTATTCATGATTTATAGGTAGAAACTATATAATCAATTTTAATTTTCATTCAAAAATCCCACAATAATCCTTTAGGTATCAACCCTTTAGGTTCATCCATCATGTTCCATACTTGTTTTGGGTAAATGGAATTCATCTAAAATTTCATCTAATTTATCATTTTTACATAATCAAAACACTCTTTTCCCTCTCAGTAGGTAGTAGTTTCATCATTAATAAACTTAAATTCATTAATTTTTTCCATATGAAATCCATGTCCTTATGGATTATAATTAATCATATTATACCTTTGTAGTTATTTTGATAGCTAGGATTCTTCATCCCAAACTCATTATGGATCTATCATAACTGGATTCTTAGGGACACCTATTATTTATTGGTTTTGAACATCTATAAGATTAAAATTTCATACACTAAATCCAATATCAATGTGTTCATTCTCAAGGAAAACACTATATATATGTAAAAAAACAATGTTATCAATAGGATTATGAAAAAAATATCTCATATTATCTTTTGGATAGAGAAAAACATGTCTTTCTCTAATTAAGTCCATGTCTGTTAGAACCAAACATTATTCATATACTGAATAAAACTAAATAATTATAAAATATTAATTGGTACAGTGCACTTACCATATCTCATAAGGTGTCTTTAAGAATATTTTTGATGGAATACCATTTAATTTAAATGATTATGCTTCTATAGTACTTACTCATAATAATATAGAAGGTTTACAAGGACTCATAATTTATAAAACTATACCCAAAAGGTTATTTATTTCACTCTTAGTAACACATTTCCATAATTTTTTTATAAGAGGACCGATTCATGAAATAATTCTATAATATCATAAACGATTTATGAATTCATGGATTAATTATTAACTACTATGGTCTGATCAATGAATATTAATACTATTTCTAAATATATTTTATACTTTACTTTTGAAAAATTTACAAATTCTAAAGTATTAAAACTTTTATATAACTATAAAAACATATACAATGAATAAATTCATCCTTATTGGTTACCAAATACCTATATCCCTACATTTTTTAGTACACATTATTCCATGAACTTTACTATGTAGAAGATCAAATAGTCTTATACTCCAAAAAAATTGATAAGAAAAATTTGTGATAATTAATTATAAAAATCATGTTCCATAGTTATTAAATGACTCATTTTCAAATATATCCAGTAATGTTTCTCTACGGATTCTTTGGATTTGTTTCTTCTTCATATTCTTAATTTGTAAATGAAAAAATATGTTCTGTTAGAGTAAAGCTTTAACTTCTTATAACTAATGTTGTTGACAAGACTATTTATATCCATAATGTATAAAGAATTTATCAAATCCTAATTGAATAAAAAATGTCATTCATATAAACTAAAAAAACACATGTTCTTAATAATCATTGAAAATTTTAACTTTATGAAAAATTAAAATTTTTATTTTTATTTATAGAAGGACCAAAAAATTTGTTTTATTACTCCATAAATAATTCTCTAAGAAGACATTGATCATATGTTTTGAACAATAATATAGAAATTGTTTTACCCACTTCCAATAGATAAATAGACTTAAACAATGATAAATTTTCTCTTCTTTCCGAGTCTATGTTTATTAACACAAATGTATGATGCACACCTAGTATCAAATACCCATGCATCAAAATTTGAGATATTTATTTATAAAACATTTATATACATATTAAAAATCTTTAAGAAAATTTTCCAACATAAGATACCATTCATGAATTAGATTATAGATTATACCTATAACATATATCAAAATAATAATCATGATGTGTGCAAAAATCCCAAACTAAATATATCTTCTGTGTGTATCATGTTTTATTGAGTTTCATTAATTATATTTAATGAATGTAAATTCAATAAAAATTATTACTCCAAACATAATATATATTTAGAGACACAATATACGTACATGATCATGACTTATCCCAAAAATGCTCAAATCATAATCTATGACTGTATTTGTTATAAAACCCTTTTAATTATATGATATTTTACTCTTGGATATTTGAGATGAAAATAATCTATCTTATTCTATCATATGGATTAACATAGAATTACTGTTTCAGTATCCCAAAGTATAGGGTTTCCAAGACAATTGTAACCCAAATATAACATCAGCTTTATGAAACTAAAAATTAGGGTCACCTATAATTTAGTTCCCTTGCATTTGAAAAATCATGTAAACCTAATTCCTAGGGTCACCTATATTGACTGATTCATATCCTATCATGTTTTTTCTCTAGAATAATTTACACAATTCGTATTTGAGGTGTTTTCTTGGAAAGATCACTTAAATTTAAATCACATGCATATTAAATCCTTCAGTATTTCATATCAGAAACCATTATTAACATGTGTTTTCTACTTCCAGTTTTCCATGATGTGATAATTTAAAAGAATTAATTTATCATATAAATTAATGTTTATATAATATTCATTTCATATAAACAACTTATATAACATAATTGTTAAATACTAAAAATTAAAAAAGAACAAATAATTTATTTAACAAGTGATAGACTAAATTTAAACAAAACTATTATCAAAAAAACATTTAAAATGGTTTAAAATCACATTATTTCATTTTCAGTCCCTCTAACCCATGAAGGTGATGTTTTTTGGAGGAAAAAATATTATTATTTCTATACATTGCTTATTATTCCATGGAATAGTGTTGTTATCTAATCGAATTTTGAAATTCAATGATTCTACTTACACAATGAAACAATATATTAGTGCATGCCATTATGGTCCCTTGGTATCAAAATGAACCATATCATGTCTAAATAATTTGGGATATCATTTTCATCAAATAATACATTATATTTCTTTGATATTACAAATCACCAAAATGGATTATTGATTCTCACCACAATTTTATTGTTCATCATGGTGGCTCTAGTCTTGATAAAGCGCAAGGTTAGCCATATAGTGGCGAAAAAAATGATGATATATTTTTTACTGATAAATAAGTCAGGCCTTTTCCCAAAAGACGATTGTTTTACACAAAAAAAATTGATTATAATAAAAAGTTGAGCGAAAATGTAATTCAAGATTTAAAATTATATAACACATAACATATTTGTGTAACCTTGTTGAATTATCTAATGAAATTCCTAATCATGATTTCCAAAATGTTCTCTATCCGTTTGAGTCATCATTATCCTAATATATGATAACACTAATGGGTTAAATTTTACATATCTATATCCATTAGTATCACAGATTACAAAAACAAATATTCTACAAACAACTAGATTATGATTCTGTAAGATAAAATAAGAAAACCCATAAAATAGAATACCCTATTGTATATGCTTTCAATATTTATTAATAGTGAATTTCTTCCTAATCCTTAATAAAATAAAAAAAATGTTTCTTTACTCTTTTGGTATCCATCATCCACTAGAATAATTAAACACAAAATTATTAAAATATTTTTCACAATGTTGTGATAGTGCCTCCTCTTTGAGGGAAAATGGATAGAATAAAATTAGAGAGATATTTAGCTATAGTGGATCAACACATGTCATAAAATCAGGGTTAGAGGACTCCATTTTATAATTCGGCTTTATTGAATTATTGGGCCTTTTAGTGTTTGAACATTTTAGATATTAGGAAATGGTTAAACTGTATTTGGTGTAACACCCCAGGTAAATAACAAATATGAAATTTTTATATTTATCCCTATTTGTGAAAAAATATTAATATTACTTTAAAGGGAGCTCTATGCTCGATTACGTACCCAATACGCGACAACGAGTTCCTTTGAAATCTTATGTTGCATTCTAATAATAAAATAATATTATTTTAAATGGTAGTTAACGCCTAGCCATTGTAATGGCAGGAAAGAACATAACTAACTAAAAAATGATTATGTATTTTGGTTAAATATTTCTAATTTTTATAATAAATTTTAGAGGATTAAAAATGCGAATGAATCCAATTTTTAAGCATAAACATTCTAATATTCCTTAAAAGGTCGAATAACCGCCTTTTGATGGCGAACCTCTTTTAAATCCACTTTTTAACAATTTTATGTGTTATGTTTCACAAAATAAAATTCTTCTTTAGAATCGGGACATCAAAATTTACTTTGTGTAAATTTTTGGTATTTTTCCGATAAAGTTCATTTTTTAATGAAGAGTGAAAAATGTTGTTTTTTAATTCAAAACCTATTTTTAATCAAATTTATTTATATGATTAGATTATATTTTTAATTCATTTTAAAGTTCAATTAGAATATATTTTTACCATTTAATTCAATAGTGGTCATTGGATTTAATTTCATCTTGAAATTGGACTTAAACTAGAGTAAATATTTTGATACTTATTGTTTCTAAAAAACACGCTATTTGTTTTGACAGCGGGAATTAGTTATTAAATTAATTAATGAAACTTATATGTTATGAATTTTTTAAAATAGACTTCATTTTTGAATTCGGAATATCAAATATATCTTAGGGTGAAGTTTTGGTATTTTTCTGAAAAACTTCAATTTTTGATGAATAGTGAAACCAATAAGTGGTACTTATAAAAACTGATTTTCCATTTATATAAAATTTTACCACCTCTATGTTTTGAATTTCAAAAATCTAACATACATGGTTTTCATTAAGAAGTAAAATGTGGTTCAATGGAATTAAAATAATTTTTTGTTGAATAGTAACTTTTAATTTTTTTAATTGTGATTAGAGGTAATTAGTGTAATTTAAGGTAAAAATAATGTTTTAATAATGTGAAATATCCTAGACACATGTCATATCCTCATTGGGTGTGTCATGGACGACCACGAAAATCCATGGGTCATCTTGGGGACCCCATGGAGCCACTTTGGTTGGAAAATGACATAAATAACTTTTAATTTAAAGTTAAAATAAAAATGTCACAAGCATGAGATGTTTCACTAAAACAATTTTTAAATTGGGTTATACAAGTCATATTTTTGACTATATAAATTAATTAGAAATATTATAATATTTCCTACATCATTATATTTATTTATACTTTTTAGACATTAAATAAATTAAATTATTTATGACATCATGATGATACAGCGACTACCTCATTATTTAACGATTTAAATAATATGAAAAGATAATGTAAAAACTAAAACCTACAATTTTAAAAACCTATTGGATGAGTATATTTAGAAGCCTTACCGCCTTATCCTCGAAATACATCAATGTAGTACCTTTAAAATCCGAAACTCATTTGAAATTAAAGTAACATTTTGTAACTTTACAAGAGTGCCCCTCCTCTCCTCTTATAAAAGGCCCCCACCTCTACCACCTTACCCACACCTCTCAAGCCTTTGACTCGTCCAACCCCTTCTCATTTTGCCTCTCCACATCCCTATATTACTCCTAGAAGCCTCAAATTGGGCAGAAGTCTTCTTAAGGAAGCCTTTGAGCTCAAATCAAAAAGAGTTACCTGATTTTAAGTTTATGTCTTCACTTGTGTTCTTTTGTTTTATTTTGCTTCTACAACCCCCTAAACAATTTTTATTCATTTCTTTTGTAACAAATAAAGTATCTTCAATATACTAGGATGTTTTTATTAGATGAATTCGAGATTCACTTACACACACCTACATCAAATGGTTAAAGATCATACTGTTTCTGTGGATGGCGAATTTCTTCTTCACGAAACGAGGATTGTCCAACACTCATATAACACCTTAAAATGTGGCCATTAAGATGTCACTATATTTATATATGATATCTAATATGTTTCTGCTTTACTTAATCTTCTGTATTTTTCTTTTTTGGAATACCTTTACGGTTTCCATTGTGGGTAAACGTGATAATTTCATTTTAGGAAGTGCGGACTACCGCCCCCTCAAAGTGATTTGATTTGTTAATGCCATATGTGGGATGTATAAAAAATGTATTGAAAGTTATTATATTTGATGTATGTTACATATAAATAATGAATATAATTCTGGAATTAATATAGACATACCTCTCATTTAGTTTTAATTCCATTAATATGACATAGTAATGAAAGTAGCGTTCATGCGTACGTACGACTTACCTTCTCCATGAACGGTGCATTTCATTTATTACCTCTAAATGATTATGTAATATTATAAATACATGTATATCCTGGATATATATGATATATATGATATAAAAATCATGAATATCATTCTGGATATAATGAACCTTTGACCACACGAACAATATGTAATTTTAAGAAGTCCACTTTCGACTTAAGAACCAAATATCGACAAAACAAACATTATTAACTTAAATGATTACATAATGTTTATAACATGGAAATAAGAGATATAAAAGGAATAATGAACTTGAAAAAGTTTCTTAATCAAGTATAAATTAACTCAAGTTTATTATTCACGACGTTAAATAATGATCGAGTCAAGTCGGACCCGAGGTATGGGATCCTACTCCTCTCTTTCTTTTTAAGTACACTCTTTTATGTCATTCCATTTAAGCTCATATTTATTATGATTGGGATGTTATTTTATATTAATATTACTCTAATTTTAATTTTCATATGATGGGGCACCCTATTCTCTCTCATCAATCAATTTTCGAAGTTTTGAGTGGCGCCGTTAGGCTGCCGAATTTTCATAAGAGATCTAACCTCTCTCTTTCTTTTTAAGTACTCTCCTTTATGTCAATTATTTTAAGCTACTCTTTTTTATGATGGGGGATGTTCTTTTATATCCCTATTTCTATAAATTTTAGTGTAATATGATGAGAGACCATATTTGATCTCATCAATCCATTTTTTGTAAGTTTTAAGTGGCGCCATTAGGCTGCCAAGTTCTCGTAAGGGATTTTTCATCTCACTTTTATTCCTGTGAGATTTATGATACATTTGCCACAATTTCCTTTGAGTGGTGTATGTAATGACCATTATTTTACTCATTGTGTAATATACTTTCATTTATGAGTATTTACATCAATTTTGTATTGTCCTTCTTTCACGGGGTGTATGTTTCGAAAGATACCCACGTCGGTAAGGGAATCTTTCACCCTCCTCTTTTTAAAATACTTATTTTGTTATGTCTTTTAATTCATATAAAATTATTTTGGGATATGTTCTTATATATCCTTAGTGATTTAAATTTTATGTCCAAGTGATGAGATACCTTTTTTATCTCTCATCAACTCATTTTATGAATTTTGTAGTGACACCGTTAGGCTGTCAAATTTTTGCAAGGGAACATCTTAACTCGATTTTGATTCTTTGGGATAAGCTTGTACTCCTTGAATATGTCATTCTATGAATATTTGTGAATAACCTCTGATTTTTTTACACTTAATATCCACTTATATTTGGTGTATTAGTTTGTCACACATAATTATGTAATTGATTTATCCTTAATCCAAGGATACCGTCTTTGTATGGGACTTCGTCTCAATCTCCTTTCATTGAGGCATATTTTGTTTTATACACAACCTTCTTTTATACGGTGTATAAACCCCTTTGACTTTTACTTTTATCCAAAAGGAGTCTTTTTTATAAAAAGCATTTTACTAAATGAAAAAAGAGAATGTTTTTTTACATATGCGGAAACAACGAATTCTCAACCGCCGTGACCATTATTTGAGTTCCGGCTACCTCTACAAGCCATGCCTTTTTTTAAAAGAAAAATAAATACCATGTTTTACTTTTCTTTTAATTTGGTATTGAAAATGATTTTCATAATGTTTTTATATCAATGTGTTGTATTGATATCTTGTGATTGAAAAGTAGAAATGATATATTTCCTTTATGCATGTTTTATGTGATACGATTATGTTATGTTTCTTGGGAATTATTATGAAGACGGGTGGTTCCGTGATAAACTAAGGGCGGGTGAGCCCGATATAGCTCTCCAATGCATTGGGTAACACGAAGGGTTTAAACATTAAGGTTTCTCTGAAGAGAATTAGGGAATATACTGTGATGGGTATTCCAAACGTAACCAATAGGGTTACTCCCTACGTAAGAATGTTATGAATGCCTCAAGTTACCTTTATGTCTTATGATTTCTATGATTTATTCATGATTTTATGAGGTATGTTAAAGTGCTTATGTTTTATGGGTAACGTATGATTTCATTCTTATGTATACATATATTCATGTTTCCTTTCCATATTTTTAAATCCCTTACTAAGCTTTTTATGCTCATCCAAATTTTTGAAATGTTTTTCACAGGTCAAGGGAATGGTTCATGATATGATGATAGTGTCAAGGAAGTGTCAAGAAGAAATCCATGTATTATTTTAAATATGTTTCCGTTGATGGGAAAAATGAATACTATCTTTTATGTAACCACTTTGTTTAAATGTGGAATGTAATGCATGTTTTATGATCTAATTATATAAAACTCTAAACCTGAAAAGATCCTCAATGTGTAATCTTGTAATAACTCAAGATTAAATAATGTTTAAGGCTGGGGCCTTATAGTTGGTATCAGAGGTCGGTTTAGATAACTTTAGAGGTTACGGTATTCTCTAAGCATAAGTGACATTACCATAATGGTTTGGATTTCAGAAAGATTCCTAGTTTTAGATAAAGTGAATGAGTAAGTATATCTTTGTGTTTACCTTCTTCATTAGTACATGATGGTTTTGTTGATATACTCACACTGACATTTCTATTTTTAGTGAATGGATGGATCTAGGAGGCACCAAAGAGACAACAGGTTTGAAGGAAACTGTGGTGGTTCTCTGATTAAGATACTAGATAAAATGGGGGATTCAATGAGGAAACTCATTGTTGTTCTAAACCAACTATCAAGGAGTCATGATCAACCACTTGAACCTTGGTATGATCTGTAATGCATCATGTACGAGATGACCAAACAATGTGGAAGTTCAACTAATAATTATAAAGGTAACCATTAGAGTTTATATGATCCTTACTTTTGAGGTAATTATGGGTTATTGTATATTATGATGGAAAATGAAAGGCATGAGATAAACTTGAGGTTAAAATATGTTATGATCATTTTTGAAGATTTTATCTCATTTTGGGGAATGTTTTAAGAATTATATAGTTTTGAAAAAAGGAAAACACGCGGACCGTGTGAAAACCCGTCGCGTCGGACAAAGATGCAGGGATCGAACCCACAACCAAAGTGCGACTGGTATTTATCGCCTACCACTGGACTATGTGAAGTCCCTATTTAGTTTGAATAATTCTTTTTTAGTTAGATGATTTTAGGATTTAAGAGTATGTTTATTTTGGGTTATCTATGGAAATGATTAACTTATCATCGAGGATATGTGATTAGGTTAATTACTTTTCAATATGACGATTTAAGAGCAACTGATGTTATTTGGAGATAAAATTTAATTTTTACCTTGGAAGACTATGTGACTAAATCCTTCAAATATTTGGGTTTCAATCTTAGTTTGTTTTACTTTGAAGAATTTTATGGACAAATTTTTTATTGAATGGTCCTCGTTGAACTTTGGGTTTTGTTGGACAAATTTTAGAGATTATGAATAGATTTTATTTTTATAAAGGGTTATCCTTTTCTGGATTATCTGATCTTGTACTAACCATTTTGGTTTTGGTTTTGGTTAACATATAATGACATGGGAAGTATATAGTTATCTTTTGTGGATAAGGTGATTCTCTAGAAGTTGATTATAGTGAACAAGTCTTCCTAAATACTCGTCTTTTGGAAGAAATATGAGTTTGTGTAAGAAATTTAATAAATGTGGAAAGTCAACATGATAGGTAATTATGTTTCCTTATGAATAAATTCCCCAATAAAAAGAAACTTAAAACAATAATTATGTCTATTAACTTTTCCTACTGGCGAATCAAATACCGTTTAACCCATCATAAGTTTGTGATTTTCTTATGGTTAACTTTCTCTTAGACATGTTTATTATCACTCTCCATCAGAACATGACCCTTTGTTTTTTCCTCCATGTCCATATTTTCATACATGGAATCCTAGTATGGGTTAACTCGGGTGACCTTTGTACTTACCTTTCTTTCTTTTAAAGTGATAGTTTAATTTACTCTTTTATCGATGTGGGACATTCAATGGAGTTTTCAAGACCAATTTTGAAATTGCGAGGACGCAATTCTCAAAATGGGGGAAGGATGTAACACCCCAGGTAAATAAAGAATATGAAATTTTTATATTTATCCCTATTTGTGAAAAAATATTAATATTACTTTAAAGGGAACTCTATGCTCGATGGCTTACCCAATACACGACAACGAGTTCCTTTGAAATCTTACATTGCACTCTAATAATAAAATAATATTATTTTAAATGGTAGTTAATGCCTAGACATTGTAATGGAGGGAAAGAACAGAACTAACTAAAAAATGATTATGTATGTTTGTCAAATATTTTTACTTTTTACAATAAATGATAGAGGATTAAAAAGGCGAATGAATCCAATTTTTAAGCATAAACATTCTAATATTCTTTAAAAGGTCGATTAACCACCTTTTGATGGAGAACCTCTTTTAAATCCACTTTTTAACAATTTTATGTGTTATATTTGAAAAAAATAAAATTCTTATTTAGAATCAGGACATCAAAATTTACTTTGTGTAAACTTTTGGTATTTTTCCGATAAAATTCATTTTTTAATGAACTGTGAAAAATGTTATATTTTAATTCAAAACCTATATTTAATATAATTTATTTATATGATTATATTATTTTTTGAATTGGTTTTAAAGTTAAATTATAATATATTTTTACCATTTAATCCAATAGTGGTCGTTGGAATTAATTTCATCTTGAAATTGGACCTAAACTAGAGTCAATCTTTTGATAATTATTGGTTCTTTAAAACATGCTATTTGTTTTGACAACAGAAATTAATTATTAAATTAATTAATTCAACTTATATGTTTTTAATTTTTTAAAATAGACTTCATTTTTAAATTTGGAATATCAAATATAGCTTAGGGTGAAGTTTTGGTATTTTTCTGAGAAACATCAATTTTTGATGAATAGTGAAACCACTAAGTGGTACTTATAAAAAATGATTTTCCGTTTAAATGTCATTTTACCACCTCTGGGTTTTTAATTTCAAAACTCCTACATACATGGTTGTCATTAAGAGGTAAAATGTTTTTCAATGTAATTAAAATAATTTTTTTGAATAGTAACTTTTAAGTTTTTAATCACGATTAGAGGTAATTAGTGTAATTTAAGGTAAAAATAATGTTTTAATAATTTGAAATGACCTAGACACATGTCCTACCCTCATTGGATGTGTCATGGCCGACCAAGAAAATCCATGGGTCAACTTAGGGACCCCATGGAGCCACTTTGGTTGGAAAATGACATAAATAACATTTTATTTAAAGTTAAAATAAAAATGTCACAAGCATGAGATGTTTCACTAAAACAATTTTTAAATGGGGTTATACAAGTCATAATTTTGACTATAAATATTCATTAGAAATCTAAAACGATTTACTACATCATTATATTTTTTTATAATTTTTAGACATTAAATAAATTAAATTATTTATGACATCATGATGATGCAGCGATTACCTCATTATTTAACGATTTAAATAAAATAAAAAGATAACGTACAAACTAAAACCTACACTTGTCAAAAACCTATTGGATGAGTATATTCCTAACCCTTACCACCTTATCCTCGAAATCCATCAATGTGGGACCTTTAAAATCCGAAACGCATTTGAAAATAAAGTAATATTTTGTAACATTACAAGAGTTCCCCTCCTCACCTCTTATAAAAGGCCCCCACCTCTACCACCTTACCCACACCTCTCAATCCTTTTTCTCTTCCAAAACCTGCTCATTTGGCCTCTCAAAATCCCTATTTTACTCCTAGAAATCTTACTTTAGGCATAATTCTTTCCAAGGAAGCCTTTGAGCTCAAATCAAAAAGAGTTACCCGATTTTAGGTTAATATCTTCACTTGTGTTCTTTTGTTTTATTTTGCTTCCACATCCCCCTAAACTCTTTTTATTAATTTCATTTGTAACAAATACAGTATCATAAATATACTAGTATTTTGTTATAAGAATAATTATAGCTACACTTACACACACCAACATCAAATGGTTAAAGAACATACTGTTTCTGTGGATGGAGAATTTCTGCCTCACGAAACAATGATTGTTCAACACTCATATAACACCTTAAAAGGTATCCATTAAGTTGTCACTATATTTATATATAATATGTAATATGTTTATGTTTTACTTAAGCTACTGTATTTTTCTTTTGTGGCATACCTTTATGGTTTCCATTGTGGGTAAACACGATAATTTCATTTTAGGGAGTGCGGACTACTGCCCCCTCAAAGTGATTTGATTCATTAATGCCATATGTGGGATGTATAAAGGATGTATTAAAAGTTTTTATATATGATGTATGTTACATATAAATGATGAATATAATTATATAATTAAAATATAAATACCTCTCATTTAATTTTAATTCCATTAATATGACATAGAAATGAAAGTAGCGTTCATGCGTACATACGGCTTACCGTCTCCATAAACGGTGCATTTCATTTCATACCTCTAAATGATTATGTAATATTATAAATATATGTATATACAGGATATATATAATATATATGATATCCAAATCATGAATATCATTCTGGATATAATGAACATTTGACCACACGAACAACATGTAATTGTAAGAAGTCCACTTTCGACTTAAGAACCAAATATCGACAAAACAATCATTATTAACATAAATGATTAAATAATGTTTATAACATGGAAATAAGTTATATATAAGGAATAATTAACTTGAAAAATGTTCTTAAACAAGTAGAAATTAACTCAAGTTTATTATTCAGGACGTTAATGAACGATCGAGTCAAGTCGGACCCGAGGTAAGGGATCCTACTCCTCTCTTTCTTTTTAAGTACACTCTTTTATGTCATTCCTTTTAAGTTAATATTTCCTGTGATTGGGATGTTATTTTATATTAATCTTACAGTAATTTTTATGTTGATATGATGAGAGACCCTATTCTCTCTCATCAATCCATTTTGGATGTTTTGAGTGGCGCCGTTAGGCTGCTGAATTTTAATAAGAGATCTAACCTCTCTCTTTCATTTTAAGTACTCTCCTTTATGTCACTTCATTTAAGCTCCTCTTTGTTATGATGGGGGATGTTATTTTATATCCATATTGCTGTACATTTTATTGTAATATGATGAGAGACCCTATTTGATCTCATCAATTCATTTTTTGTAAGTTTTAAGTGGCGTTGTTAGGCTGCCGAGTTTTCGTAAGGGATATTTCATCTCACTTTTATTCCCATCAAATTTATGCTACATTTGCCACAATTTCCTTTGATTGGTGTATGTACTGCCCATTATTTTACTCATTGTGTAATATACTTTCATTTAGGATTATTTACATCAACGTTGTATTGTCCATCTCTCACGGGGTGTATGTTTCGAAAGATACCCATGTCGGTAAAGGAATCTTTCACCCTCCTCTTTTTAAAATAATTCTTTTGTTATGTCTTTTAATTCACATAACATTATGTTGGGATATGTTCTTATATATCCTTAGTGATTTAAATTTTATGTCCAAGTAATGAGATACCCTTTTTTATCTCTCATCAACTCATTTTTTGAATTTTGTAGTGACGCCGTTAGGTTGTCAAATTTTCGCAAGGGATCATCTTAACCCAATTTTGATTATTTGGGATAAGCTTGTACTCCTTTAATATGTCGTTCTATGAATATGTGTGAATAACCTCTGATTTTTTTACACATAATATCCACTTATATTTGGTGTATTAGTTTGTCACACATAATTATGTAATTGATTTATCCTTAATCCAAGGATACCATCTTTGTATGGGACTTCGTCTCAATCTCTTTAATTGAGGAATGTTTTGTTTTATACAGAACTTTCTTTTATATGGTGTATAAACCCCTTTGACTTTTACATTTATCCAAAAGTAATCTTTTTTATACAGAGCGTTTTAATAAATGACAAAAGGGAATGTTTTTGTCGTACGTATGTGACGACAATGACTTCTCCGCCGTCGTGACCATTATTTGAGTTTCGACTTCCTCTACAAGCCATAACTTTTTTTAAAAGAAAAATAAATTCCATGTTTTACTTTTCTTTTATTTTGGTATTGAAAATGGTTTTCATAATGTTTTTATATCATTGTGTTGTATTGATATCTTGTGATTGAAAAGTGTAAATGTTATGTTTCCTTTATGCATGTTTTATGTGATACGATTATGATATGGTTCTTGGGAATTATTATGAAGATGGGTGGTTCTGTGATAAACTAAGGGCGGGTGACCCCGATATAGCTCTCCAATGCATTGGGTAACGCGAAGGGGTTAAACGTTAAGGTTTCCCCAAAGAGATTTAGGGAATATTCTGTGATGGGTATTCCAAACGTAACCAAGAGGGTTACTCCCTACGTAAGAATGTTATGAATGCCTCAAGTTACCTTTATGTCTTATGATTTCTATGATTTATTCATGATTTTATGAGGTATGTTAATGTGCTTATGTTTTATGGGTAATGTATGATTTCATTCTTATGTATACATGTACTCATGTTTCCTTTCCATATTTTTAAATCCCTTTCTGAGATTTTTATTCTCATCCCAGGTTTTTGAAATGTTTTTCACAGGTCAAGGGAATGGTACATGATATGATGTTAGTGTCAAGGAAGTGTCAAGAATGAATCCATGTTTTATTTTAAATATGTTTCCGTTTATGGGAAAAATGAATACTATCTTTTATGTAACCACTTTGTTTAAATGTGGAATGTAATGCATGTTTTATGATCTAATTCTCTAAAACTCTAAACCTTAAAAGATCCTAAATGTGTAATCTTGTAATAACTCAAGATTAAATAAGTTTTATGGCTGGGGCCTTATATTTGATTCTATTATATTTATTTAATTTTCCATTAAAATCCATCAAAATCAACATTACATCTATATATCATAATTTGATATGTTGATGATAAAAAACTAACATATTAAATATTATAAAAGAGTTGATTTAAGAGTTTCATATAACATACCCCAAGGGTACTTCAATGTTGTACTGAGAACCATAATATGACACATATTGTGATGTGGTGACATTCACCACGTCCTGGTGGGTGATTTAGTGTGCAATACTCAACAATTTTTCCTTAACGAAAACACAAAATGTGTTCTATATCAACACAGCATGTGATACTTACCATGTCTATAAAAACCCTATTAAAATTAGATATGGGACATACTATGTTCTGAGTGGATACATTTCAGGTCATATTTAACTCCATGGGTAATCCCTGGCCACCAACAAAATGTGGGACATTTTGAATTCTAAATTTCTCCACACCTTGTAATATTTAACTCATCTGTTGAATCATTTTCCATAGTGAAAACCAAACATAGTGTTCTCTTTAAAAGTAAATATTGTGCAGTCAAATTACATTTATATCCTAATTTATCATTATATATTTGATTAATACTTCCCTTTGCATCATAATTCATGCAAAACATCATGCATGTCATTCCTATGAATAGTCTCATTACAGCGAATGGATATCCATGATATCCTACATCTATTTCCATTGTTTACTAGCTGAAGAATCATGCATGTCACCACCTCTATATAAAAGACACATTATATTCCCATCTAGGGCCCTCTATCATGTTCAACCATCACCACACCCCACTTACAACATTCCTTTTTCATTTCATTCAATTTATCAGCATCACTTTTTCCTTGTCATCACCCACATTGGAATTACCTTTACCTATCATCAACCACCCTACCTTTCTATGATTATATTTTAAATACTCTATCTATTATAAAGGATTGAATTGAATTTATATTGTGATAAGGGATAAAAATTTTGGAGAGTGGAAAATTTATAGTAGCTGGTATGATGACCCACATTTCATATACATGATTTTTAAAATATTTCCTTATCAAATAATTTCCAATATAAATTCACTAAGATATTTTTAGTTTTTTGTCATATAATGTATTTCCATAATATGTTAAGTATATTGAGAATAAAAACAATAAAATTTATTTAATACTCATAAACTAATCCTTTTTAATTCCATACTAGGTCAACTCACTACATATGATTTCTTGGGGACATGCATTAAATGAAATAGGTGTGCATAAATATTAGTAAAAGGATAAATGAAGGAAATGGGAAGTAAGTAATCATCATATATATATATATATTGAGACATAAAAAATATTTTTATAATAAGTATATGAGGTATAACATGTAAATGTGTATACAATATATTTAATGGGACATTTATAAGAATATCAGAATTTTTCATCACTAATATTTCATAAAACAAATTATGGATGTCAGTCACTAAGGTGTCATGACACATTACCAACGAATTATTCTATGGTATTATAAACATTTTACACCTCAATATTTACTATTTACCAATTAATTAGATAACAATCACATTACACCCTTCATATGAAAACATTTATCCATTCCACATAGATCTTATATCATAAAAATAACATCATATTTATCACATGGAGAATAAGGAACTAATTTCATTAAAATTAATTAAATTAATAAGAGATAAAATATATGAGTTGTTACCATGTTTTTAAGCACTTGTTATGGAATGTGGGTTTCATACATAGAAATCCATAATCAATGATGTATAATTATATTTATATGAATACCCTTGAATTAAAATTAGGTTTTCTATTCATACTATAAATGTGTGATATAGAAAATCGAAGAATGATTCTGGTAGCGTAACATGCAACAAAATGGATTATGGAATAGTAATATTAAGCAAGAATATAAGTTTCTCATTAATAAAAAATCATTTTTAGTGTAATTCAATGATTATAAATACATGTAAATATAGCATGATGAAAATAAAAAAAATATAATATAGTGGAAGTACTGGAATGAAAAGAACGAAAGTAGAGGAGAACCCTTACATTATAGATAACTTCTTAAGATTATAGAGGTGATTTCTTGATAACTTGATAGCTTCTATAAAGGACATAATAATAGACTAAGAGATGTAAGAGTATGATAATAATACTGGTAGTTAATTAAATAGGGTTTATAGGTGGATATTGATAAAAAAATGAAGATAATTTTTTAGAATTTTTTAAATATATCATTTAAAACTCATGGTTTAAGAAAATAAATTTTCTATTGGCCACATATGGTTTATTCATAGGGTTTATGAAATTGGGAAAATTATTTTACATGTATATAAATTTAAAAATAAAATTTCATTTATATATATTGGTATTACCATGAAAATGATTCTTTATTCATTACAAATTATTTTTTTAGTATAAAAAATACATTTTAGACATTGGAACATCTTTGAACCTTATTAAAAATGATTTTAATGATTGTAGGACAATAAAATCATAAGTTAAACAAGTTTAAGGTCATCAAAAAACATAAAATATTTCAGCACAATGTTATTACATATATAGGAAGTTATAAAATATTACTAAAAATTAATTTTTCATTGAAAAAATTATTTTAAAAACATTCAATAATTCACCCTAACCAGATTTTGACATGATGATTTAAAATATCATTTTAATTTTATGAAAATAAATTCATTTTTAAAATAAATAATTATTTTATATAAAATATTAATTATTTTTATAAAATATTTTTTTAAGGGAATCACATTTTTATTCACGTTGATGAATTAGAAATTTTATAATATCAAAAATATAGATTCATAAATATTATATGGCCAAGTAATAACATGATTGAAATAAAATTATTTTATATAATACTTTTAATTTTAAATTAAAACTAGTATTTCACTATTTTATATGCTATTTTTATAATGATAATGGTCATATAATATTGAAATCATTGTATATAAGAAATAATCATGTAATGTCTAGACACTAATAGTCACATTACCCTTTAGACCATATATACTATCCGACATTATCATAATATATAATTCTTTACACCACATAAAATGGTAATACACTTTCCTTAATTAAGAATACCATATTTATTATTCTTTTCTTTCTTTTTATTACCTTTATATAAGGATTAATCTTAAATGGAGAATTAATGAATATAGAGTTTCTTTTTGAGTTTACACTATAATTTTTTTTCTATCTCCTATTTCTTTTCCATTTTATTATAGTCAATATTATTTCATGATCTAAATCTTACTATGATATTTAATAAATTTTAAAAAATATTTTATATTAAAACAAAATTTATTAGTAATTATGAAACAATAGTTATTTTCCGAATAATAAAATGATATTTCTTTCCATTATATTCTCTCATCAATAAAAAATATGAACCTTGAAATTTGTTTCTTTCATAAAAAAGGTGATTATATTTTTCCACAATCACTAATTCATGATCTTGGGTAACTTCATTGATTTTATGACTTTTTTATATGAATATTATGAGCGGTGTCATCTTGTTCCTCAATAGTTAATCAATTTCATCTAGATTCTAGATTTTTTGATTATTTATATGAAAACTCATGATCAATTTACACACTATTTATGCTGAGTATATGTCTTGGGTCTGATATATATTTTTTTAATATGGAAATGTGGATAGTTTCATGGACCAAAGAATTATTTGGAGATAGTTCATACCAATAAGAAACATCTCTAAGATTATCTAGAATTGAGAATTATCTAATCTACCATGGAAATAGATATCCCTTCTTTCCAAATCACATGACTCATATATATAGAGAAATTTTGACAAATAAATTATCCCTAACATTAAATTATAATTTATTCCTATGATTTTTAGCATAAATTTTTCATCAACTCTAAGCTACCTTCGTATATTTATATATAATATATATCTTCCATATAATATCTTTGATTACTTCTAGATTAATATATCTTACTTCACTAATTTTATCTCAGGATATTAGGGTTATAAAAAATTTCCAACGATTTAATCATAATTATGAATTTGAATACTCTATGGGAAACTATCGATATTATATAATTAAATAAGTGGAATGTTTTTGTCATAAATCTTTTCAAAGCCATGTTATATATCCCTTAACAAGTCTTAAAATTTTATAATAGTACAATTAGATAACCTTCAACTTACATGATCATAGGTTGTTCTTATTTTTACTTCTATATAAATTTATTTTTAACGGCTTATCCATAATTTAGAATGATATCTTGGATCATGGCCAGAAAAAATTGAAAGTGGTTCTCTATGAAATATCACCACTTAATGAATATATATATATATATATATATATATATATTTGAGTAAGGTAATTAATGGATTAATTCAATATTTTATCAATAAATTGGGTTGACTCTATCAATCTATCAATGATTACCCATGTGTAATTGTTTTCTATGAATGTAGTAGTAATTCCAGTAACAAAGTTTATTGTGATGGTGTCCTACTTACATAGAGGTATGTGTAGTAGTTGTTTTACTCCATTGGAATGTATTTACATTACATAAAGAATATGATATTCCAATATCTTTTTATATATTATAAATAAAATCATTATATTATTCCACCAATAATGTTCATGTATATAAATATACATTTTGGTGCTTCTAGTTTGTAAATAGAATACAAATCTATGATCTTCATAAATTGTCTTTTTATTTATCTCTAGAATGGATGTATTATATATTTTTATACTAACACCTATTAATTCCTCTTAATTAATATAGAACTTATAAAACCTCCCAATATTAATATCTTTTATCTAGTTTTTTTAACATAGGGTCATTTCATTTTTATTTTTGATTTTATATAATAATGTTTTGTTGATAAATAATTTTTTGTAAAATTAATGTCATACATTTCATTAAAAATTATATGTCCATATTTACAATTTTCTTGATTAATGGATCTCCAAAAATACTAAACATTTCAATAACACCAAGTTATTTCCTTCACAATTAGTTAGTGAATTTATTTGTATTTCCATGGTTATAATGAACAGAAAAATTGCAGTCTTTAGAAAGATCCAAACATATCTTTTTTCACAAGTTCCATTAATTTTATGTGAGTATGTACTTTAATATTTTGTAGTCTGTGTATATATAACACTTCCCTTATAAATATAATTTATAAAATATATTTAATGTTAAAATAACTAAAAATATCTGCATATCATGGGTGGTATAATTCATCCCATGTGGATTCAATTAGTGAGATGCATAGGAATTCATATTTTTATTTTTCATGAGTAAATATTTAATTAATTAAATGTATGTGTCTTTATAGTTAAAAAATAATAGTCCATATAAGTCCAATGGTAGCATAGGTTCACAAACCAACTTCTTGTTCAATTCTTGGAAACATTGTCCAAACACTTTTTCTTAGATGATTTTTCCTCCATTTCAAGTTAACTTTTTTAATCGATTAAAAATTCATGAATTTTTTTAAAAAACATCTATAGTATCCTACTAAACTAATGAAACTATAAATATCTATGTTAGATAGATGAAAATTGAACTCCTGTTCAATGTTTATCTTCATTGAATAAAATGGTATTCCTTTACTAGTTACATCGTGTTCCGTGAATTGTACATGTTGAAATCAAAACCCACAGTTTTTGAATTTGGACAAAATAATATTAACATTATAAATATTTTTTTCATAAAACCCTTACAATATTAACACAATTCTCAAAAAACATTTGAAATATATCAAAATATCATCGGCAAGTTCAATGAAAAAGTTATTATTGCAGTCCCTAAATATTATGATTATCAAATCAATAAATATAGTAGGACCATTTTTCTAGCCAAAGGGAATACTAAAACTCATAATATCCATATCTTGTTCAAATATTAGTCATTGGGATATCCTCTTTCGTCAAAATTGGTTGATAATACCCAGATTGAGGATCTGCCTTGGAGAAGTATTTAGCCCTATGAAGCTAGTTGAAAAATCTGTATTCCTTATAAGAGGGAATTTTTTCGTCATTATGATCCTACTGTATTATATATAATAAAATAATTTCCACATTAATCTATCCTTATTATTCATAAATAGAATATTTTCTCCCTATGGGAGATCACTATGTCTAAAAAAACAATTCTCCAAAATATCATATAGTTGTCTTTTCAATTCTTATAACTTCATTGATTTCATTCTATATGAGGTTATTGATGTTTTTTTATATTAGTATTATTTAAATTGAAAATTCTACATATATTTCTATTTTAGGTATTGATAATTATTTATAAAATATACAAATTTATTCATTATTAATAAGTAAATTTTAAATTTCTTACTTTCACTTTATTTCCATATTCATTAATCATTACCATAGAGAAATTAATTTGATGTGGTTCTAGAAAAATTTCTGGCTATCATATCTCTCGATGGGAAATATTGTCTGGTTTCCCCTAAAATATAATTTAATTTTACTTAAATATATAATTTATCATAAAAATATACTTTAATAGCCAATCCTTATAATGTATTATATCAAATTTCATTATTAGAATGACCACTAGGTTTATGATAAAATTTAATCCAAAAATATTAATAAAGGAAACTCTATATACACATGATATTTGAATACATTGTCCAATAGTTTTAAAATACAAATATTATAATAGTAGTCCAATTTTTATTTTTTTATATGAAAACATGAAATAAATAAATCAATTCATATAAATATAATCAAACTATTTACTTTCTTGATTTTAGTATTCAATTATTTTACGTACTACTACACCATTTAACTTTTGTATATAATCTAGCATGATTAAAAAATCATATAAAATATATCTTTTCCTCAACTATGGTTGGAAGTGGTTTCAATCCATTATCATTTGAACTAGGAATTAGTTAGAAATATTTCCATTCTCTCCCCTCTAAAATTGGTATACTGCAAGTTCTACTGGAACCATATTTCCTTTTATATTTACATTCATATGGTGAGTATTTAGTACTCTATGATAGTCTTAAGAAATATAGACGTAATTTACACACTTGTAACATATTACACTTCCATGTAGAAAATCCCCCAAATGTTTAATCCCACACTTATTTCGCATGGAATGTTTTAGTTTATTCTCTGCACTTTCATGTTCAAAATTTTCCCTAAACATTTATCTATCTGTTTCTTCTTATAATTTTGTGTGAGATACCATTCCATATTTAAATAAAAAAATAAAATATTTGATTAATGAATTATTTATTTATTGTAAGTATATATTAATTTCAATATATGAAGAAATCATAAATAAGGGGTTGATGATACTAGGGTATTAGATGTCAATATTGATAGATCATCCAAGTATGACCTTAAGTTTATTATGGGGTTTCCATTGAATATATATGAGGAATTTTAGGCTTCTAGAATAAATAATTCAAGTAGAAAATTTCATTAATTAGTTAAAATTTTAATTATATTAGTTTTTTTACTATTCTTAAGCTCTATTATGTGTGAAAATGGTCTTGAAGACTGACACATTATTAATAAAATGACTGAAGAGTTTGAAAGATTATGAGGACTGTAAAAAAATAATATTTTTCTTGATGATTTTTTATGAAGACGAAATCGTTAATACCTTGGGGGGAAATATTTTCATAAGTAAATTTTAGCATCAATCCATTATATACTCTATTATTTCAGGAGTATTTTTTTGAAGGATATTCATTTATTTGATGACCATAAAAAATAAATTAGTTGCATGAGGAATCTTATTTTCAAGACTATAAAATAAATATTTATTTATATTTTTCATTTGAAATTAATGATTAATTGGATATTAATAATAATATTTCATAATGTCTTAGTATTATATTTTATACCTATAATTACTCAAAGTATTTTTTGACTAGGAATTTTTTTTAAAAAAATGGTTAGCCCTTGGAAAACAAAGTACCCACTTCAACCATATGTGGGACCAAGGTCAATCACATTATAAGATGATTAACATTGCTATCCAAGGGTTATAGATGAGTGTGAGGGAATATATATAAACCATAGGGAGAATGTAGTAGTATATGTCCTGAATAGAATACCCAAGAGCATGTGGCACAACCTTTGGGATGGAACAGTAGCATAAGTGTGCTGATATAGGTCAAAGCCAGCAGAGCCCTGGAAAAAGTCCAATTAATCATAGCTAAGAAAAAAAATAATGAAATCCCTTATTAAGAACAATCCAATCCATGGAAGAGTTGGATGTGTGATGGTTCCTATTGGAGTATTATTCACCTTCCATAAAATCTTGTGTATATAAAATTAATTCTATGATTCAAGGAATCTATGAACTCTGTTCAAGCCTTATATCATCTTTGATGTTCGATGATTGATGTTTCTACAAAAAGGGGTTTTCGTTATCAGAGACATCATATATATGAAATTCATTATAGTGTCATCAGATGCCTAATGGGAGTTTGGAAATAAACTATGTATTCATTTTTGAAGACCATAAAAATAGTTTGATAAGGTGTGTTTACAAATTAATGTATGTGTTATGAAATTATAAGATATAGGTCATGGAAGATGAAATGATATGTGATGAGGGATATATTTTGTGAACATAAATGATTTTTGTACCAATATTCCATGTCAATATCGGTGGTGGTTTATGTAAACTATTTAATGTAAATAAGTTTTAATTTTGTTTGAGGAGAACAGAACATGATGCATCTCTAGTTTCTCAAAAAAAATAATTTTCAAGAGAGATCATCGATAGCTTAGAAAAAGGATGAAAATTTGAAAAGTAATAAAATTTTCATATTGATGGTACTTTATGGGTGCATTTTTTTGTGAAGCTTGTATGTGAGATTTTTTTGAGGTTATTGATTTTTAGTATCTGAATGAAGTTGAGTGTGAAAAATTCAAGGGAGTTTTCAATAATTATTTTTAAAAACAATTTCATTTTTAGAAGACACTAGGAGGCACAATTATTAGATATTATGTGAAGAAAATATAATATGAATATACAAAAATCATTATGTGGTTCCTCTATTCTTTGAAGGCTATTAGGTTGGCAGAGACAGGTAATGCGTTTTTCTGTATTGCATTCATTTGACAGGATATCATTATATTTTGGTATTATCACAAGTTAACATCATGAACAATAGTGTATACTTACATTTTAACACTCTTCTAGGTGTTAATAATAATTTTAAGTGAAGTTTTTATTTATATATGAATCCCTTATTTTACTCTACTTGAGATTTTCAAAGAAATAACAACTTTTTTCAAATGATAAAAAAACTGTTTGGTAAATAAAGTGCATCACTTTTCAAGGTGTCTATTTTGAGATCCTCTATTCCTTAATAAAGATTTGTCCTATGTTAATAAGAAGAAATCTATGAAGGCTGAAGTGTTTTGTGAAATTAATATAATAAAAATTATTTTAAGTGGTCAAGTTCGTGAAGGATCAACACACAAATCATCCACGAAGTGAACAAATAGTATGTGATAAATCATATATTATATTTTATATACATATGATGTCCATGATAACAATTTCATACACTATATAAGATAAATTTTGTGGTCAATGAAATTTATTCAAAAAGGATTGGTTGATATGTCCATGAAATACTCATGATTGCATAAAGAATCTAAGTTATTGATGTTGATGAAATTGTGTGAATCACATGACATATTTTACTGTGTATGTGAACATCATCCTACGAATGATTCCATTATTTTAAAATAATTTTAACAATTAATGCAGAAGATAGACTATATTTTAGGAGATAAATTACATGTTTTATAATTCAGTAATCTAAGAAGAATTATATCATTATAGATCAGTTGAAAAATATTTTCAAGACCAATTGGATTATTCCAAAAAAAATGATCTTAGAGTTTTTTGGCATGTTATATGTTTATGTTCTGTGGCAGACCTGATGTACATACTTGAATATGCTCATGAGAAAATATAATCATGTATGTTTTTAGAGGAAGATAACTCTAAATAAAGAAGGTTAATTCCATCTATAGGATAGAAAAAAGGAAGAAGAAATAGATTGTGAAGAGGGAATCAAATAAGTTTTGGAAGAGCCTTGATGTTGTTGTTTCTAGAGAACCTAGGAAAAATATTATAGGAATTTTAAAACAACCCATATTGAAGTGTTGAATAATGGAATGTAAAATCATGATTATCCAAGATATTGACTATTTTTGCATGTTGTAACACCCTAATATTTTATGAATTATTTTTTACAAACAAATTTAAATTCTTTGACATCTTATGTTACATATAACAACAAGATTAGATAAACCTCATTATATTATGATTATTGAATGTGATAGCTATCAAAATACCATTTGAATAGCATATATGAATAGGAGAAAATAAATTATGAAATTAATATTGTTTACATATGTATAAAATTAATCTTTTTTATCAAATAATTATAAATTATAATAAACAATTATTGAAAATAAATGATATCTTTTTCTAAAAGAAATGTTTTTTGTTTGAAATGTAATATTATATTAATAAAATAAATATATCATAATTTTTTAATTATTTTAATGGAATCTATATATTCTATATTCAATCAAATTTTTTTATAAGGCATGTAATATTTTTTCAAGTAATATAATAAGAATAAATCTATTTTTTTCTTCAAACCATATTTTTCTAAATAATAATTTCTTCATGTTTTTTAGTTTTTTAAAATTAAAATTTTAAACTTTTTAAAAATTTATTTGAATGTATAAAATTTATTTTTGAAATCAATATGTAAAAATTATATTATAGTGAATTTGTTGAGAAAAATATTTTTTTGATGAATATTTAAAATATTGATTTTTCTTCAAAAATTTCTTTTCTTTTAAAAAATTTATAATGTAACATTTTTAAAATTGTTTGAAAAGTAAAATTTTAAAAATTAGGTTATAATTAAAACAATACAGATGTTTGGAAATGTTTTTATTTTTTTATTTTTATATGGTACAAATATTATTTTATCATAATGAATGTAACAAACTATAAAAATTATTTAACATGGTTAAGGTTAAAAAAAGTTTATCGGGGGCTAAACAAAATATATATTAGTTAAAATAACCTATAGTAATGTTTAATTTATATTTCATAGAAATATTTTAACCTTATGTCATCTAATGTATGGTAAGGATCCTTTTTGGATCCTTGGTCTATTAAATTGTCATGACATTATTGTAAATATTTTATATATTAAAAGTGTTCCACTGAACTCAATTATAAAATAATGAATAATCTTATCCTATATTCACACCTAAAAAACATTTTTATTCATACAATACCTTCCTAAATAACTTCCTAACATTAGTTCCCATATATTTGTGTCTGTGTTTTGATTAAGAAACCCTCCGAGTATTGATTTTCATCCAAATCAAAAAAGATTTTCCAAATAAGAGGTATCATTGTTTTTTCTCCTCCTATAGGAATTTATTAACTATGTAAAAATAACAACACCATAATATTCCATATACATATAATTTTTTAATTTTTTCTCATCCTTAAACATCACATAATATAGTAAATTCTTTTGTAATTCACATTCTTACATTCCTAAAGGTCTTTTTGGTTTACAGTTTTAACGAATTTGAAAACAATTAAAATATATCAATGCACTCGAATAAAAAATGGTTACTGCTAAAACAGTATCAATTTTATCTAAAATAATTTTTTTTTAAAAAAATCATATTTTTCTTCAAAAATATTCACAAAAATCATCTTGGATACTTCTTTTCTCTTATACATTCATAAAAATTATAAAATCATTTTAAAACATAAGATGATCAAAAAAGTTATGTAAGTGACATATAAATAAGAAACTCGTAGTCCTAGAATACATATAAACATATGAAATCATTTTCACAAAGAAATATTTCTCACCTATAATGTATCATATACTTTGTGAAAATAAGATATTTCACTAGAAATTAGAAAACTTATATAAAATAATAAACATAACTTAGGGAATTACATACATAATATATTAACCCTAATTACTATAATATGATT